>JARHVA010002024.1:912500-2112500 GCA_037957365.1 Torreya grandis
AGTTATCCCACCTAGAGTGAATGTACGAATGTGATCCTTTGACTAAATGTATGAATCTAGAAGATGACATTAATAATTTATTATGATAGATCTTGACTTAATTTAGAGGGATATTGACTTAGATTGTGACTACTCCTTATGAGTAATGCATAATCTAGGCAAATCAAGAAAATTTTCTCGATGTGTAAAATTTTAAAATATTATACCAAGTGAATAACAAGTGTGGATAATGAATAAATATCAAAATGTATTTATAGGTGAATTTTTGACAATTTCCTTTAACTGACCTTATAAAACGTGAAAGAAGACCCAGTAAATAAATTTGAATTTAGAAACTAGTCATTGTTTAATATGGGACACAACCAACTTAAGTGGATAGTGGTGCATTGTTCCCCTATCTACCTAAGTCATATTTTTATAGAAAGGTCAGGGACCTAAGTTTGGATACAATTTGATGATGATTTTAGACAACTTAAGCATTTAGCATTAAAAATATTATGTAATGATAACAACAAACAATGGGTCAAACCCACATATAGATAAATGGCTTATAGAAATGGTGAATAAGGATCATGGATTTGTATGTAACTCATGTACTTATGAATATGTCAAAAATTAACATTATTAAGTACTTGTGACTAATTTTGTGTCTATAGTTTCATATATGATAAGATGATATTATCTTTCTTTGATGACATATTCTAACCATGTTATCACATACTTCACATGTCTACATCTGTTTCTATATAACGTGATGTGTATAATTTTTTTATTTTGCACGTTAAATCCCTCACCTCAAAATGGGTACATACACAATGGGATTGTCTTAGAGACTTAGTTATTTGAAGATAGCAATTTTATATTTTTTACACATTATTTAAAATTAGCACAATTTTACACAAATTATTTAATATTTTACACATATAAAGGGTAGACACAAGGCATATATCATATATTATACAAGATTGTGTGGATATTTCACAAACTATATTATATTATTACACATATTATATGACTTAGATTACACATACTATCATATTGGGGGATATGTAAGGCATATGATGAGGCCCAAAATTGTGACTCATCTTACTTCTTAATCTTTCCTAAAAATACCTCCATATGTTTCTATTCACACTCTTTTGGCCTACGCTATGTAAATATATGCACATATTATATGAGTAATGTATATTCACATTAATTTATATATATATATATATATATATATATATATATATATATATATATATATATATGTATGTATGTATTAGTATGATTTAATAGTTTTAATGTTTATGTTATTACTATAGGAAATTTAATAATGTATAATATAATTCTTTCAAGGCATTTTATACTCGTAGATATGAAGGAGAAAAGATCCATTAACTTTTTTAATAGCTCGTAACAACTAGTTGTACACTTGTATAAATAGGTAGATCTACATATACCAATGGATAGATCATTTAATCCACTTGTATTATTTTTTTCCCACTTATAGTAACTTGGTGCTAGACGTATAAATAGATGTGATACACTTTTGAAGGCTTGATGTTAAAATGATAGTTCTAAGAAAATAACTCCCACGATTTGAGGATTGTAATAGATCCTAATTTTGAGTAAAATAAGTCAAATTTATATTATTCCTCCTTAATTAGACCATATATATTCAGCAATTGCAACAAATAAATATTTTTTTCTTGTAATTTGTTATTGTGTAGTTTTTAATTGACATTGTTGCCATGTCTTATATTCTTTTCTACTATTTTAGCATAGTTGTTTACGATTGTTGTATTCTAGTAATAACCATAGATTTATTTTTTTAACATATAGATACTATTAGATATAAATTAGGTTTTACCTTATTTATTTAATATAGAAATTTCAGGTTGTAAGTTAGTAATGACATTCAATTCAATTTACTTAGGAAATTACAACATAATATTAATTAAGTTTGTAATCATATATTAATGTACCTGCATCAATTATAATTTATGTTATATTTAAATAAATAAATAAATTATTTGATTTAATCATGTTTTAAATAAAGAGGGGAGTCAATCTCTAGTCCAACTGAGGTAGGGACTGCTCATAATGATTTGGTGATCTGATATCCCATCAATTAGTTACTTTATTTATATTGAGTGTGCATTTCATTATATTTCATTTTTTTAAGTGGGTGTACTATTAAATTATATTTTATATTTCAATTATGAGTGGGAAGCTTATAAAACATTTACTTCATGTCAATTATTTTTCTACAATGTACTTTACACCATTTCCTTTTATGCAATTTACCTTCCTATTGTTTATTCCATGCAAGTGAGTTAATCCATTCTTACAAGTGTGTTACTTTTTTTAATCATTTATATTTCCATATATGTAACGTTTAATCACATCAACCCTCAAACAATACTAATGTTGTATATATAATGTCAAACCCTTGTCAAATACACACCCTAGGTTGACAATTAGTGAAAGTAGAAATATCAATAAATCAAATGGTTTCCCCTCGAGTGACCTTATCAAGTTATAGGTGAGTGTTCTTACCTTATGTTTAATTGATGGTTTGATTATGTTCATCATTTATGTACCATTATCAAGGATAGGTGTCAAGCATTAGTATCCTAGGAGGTTGAGTTAGAGCTCTTGATTTCTAAATAAATTTACTACTTTCTATATTTAAATTTTATTGTATAGGTATAAATTAAATTTCATAATTTTTCATCATTCATTGCAAGGAAAACTTAGGAAGTTCATGCCATATGTTTTGTCTCTACATGATATAGTATTAATTAAGAAAATTTAGAATTTTTTCCCCCAAAAATACTAACCCTATGTAGGTGAAGAAATGGCTGGGAAGGGAAATTTTAAGGGAGATTCTGTTATAAATTTTGGTAGTGATGTAGAGAATGAAAATCTAGTTGTTGTATATTACTAGCTACAAGCTCTAAGATATAGGATTAAGGAGTTATAAAAATAAATAATAAGCTAGATGCTCCATCTAGAGTAGTAAAGGAGTACTAAGGTATATTGATGAGGAAATACATGAACCTACACTTGCATCTATTTCTTATGTACTATTTGGTGAAAACCAACCTGCTATAATTTTCCTAAACATGTTGGTAACAATCAAGCTAAAAAAAATTATCCTATATAATTTTTTTCACATGTGCAAGAGGATAAAATTACATTAATTGATATTACACCTCTTGGTGAGGAGATATAACTTGCAATAATCACTCTTATAAGAGATCAGGCACATGTTGACAAGAAACAATAAATACCAACACTTGCTCATATATATATATATATATATATATAATGAATTTGTTTATGTATTTATTTATCATATAGAAATAATTGAATAGGTTGATAAAGGAATATTTCCTAACCATGTGCCTATATAAATGCCTACATGTTGATAAAGAAGGGTCACTTGTAGAAACAATGCCTATAGCAACATTTATGGCCATGATTATAGAAATTTTTTAATTTGTTAGAAAAAAAAACCCAAAACAATAGGAAACTTTAGACTATTGATGAATAAAATCAACTCATATCAATTTGCATTGCATCTACTCTAACACTAGTTGGTAAAGTGTCACACACCATAATAGTTTTTGCACCTTTCTATAAAATTGTGACCTAAAACAAATAATTCCATAGATAAATGTCACAAATATTGAATGTACTAAATTAAAATAAAATAATGTTTTGAGGATGGTTTAGATATGAAAAAAAAAAGAGAAGCATTTTTCACCAATGAATAATTTGAAGGTCATAAAATAAGGAAAACATGTATGGCTTTTGGGGCTTCATCCTTCAACCCCACATTGTACCATGATAGGGAGGCACCTAAAACCCTAAAAGAGGTGATCCTTTTGACCCCTATAGGGGATACCACCTAGAAACCCCAACCTTTAGATTCCATAACCAAATAATCAATTTATAAGGGAGCATCATTGACAAAAAGTATATTTTATAGCATGCCTTATGAATATAATTTAAATGTTCTTATTCCTCCAACAATGGTGTTGCAACAATATATAGATGTTCTTTCCAAAATTTAGCATAGAAGCATAATTTAGTGTGTGATAAATGGATGGATTTTATTGTATGACAAAATGCAATGAATAATTCTTAATTTCCTAGAAGGAGATTGGATTGTTCAAAAGCAACTGATAGAGGATGTTTTTACTAGTTATTTCCTTGATAACTATAAATATAAAGCCAAGTGTAGATGACAAGTTATTTTGTAAAAGGAATAAAACATTATAAAATAAATAAAATCTATATAAAATGGATATAAATGTGAAAAAAATCTTCATTTCAACTCAAAATGGACCTTGGCCACTAATACAAAGAAAATTGGGTATGCCTAGTGACCCTATGTTTTTGATTAATTATTACTTTTATGATTATGATTCTCATATTTTTTATACAACTAATGATATAAATCAAATACCAACATCATCTTATTATTTTATAAACCTACAAAAAAATTACAAACTCAATTATAAAAATACTAAGGCTAGGCATGATAGCTACCACCTCAAAATTGATAACCACAATAAAAATATGGGCTCAACAACACCAAAAACCATAATTGGTATTGTTGTCCAAAATATCTCATAACCTCACCTAAATTCTCCCTCAATCACCTAAATTTCATGCCCAACTTACACATAACCATAGTGATTAGTCAGTTTATTTGGTATATAATAATAAAAAGATAACATTCTTACTTATTAAATCTAAACCACATTCAAGGATTGTAGTAAGACCACACCCACATCACTCATAATAATATAATCCATCTAATGAGATATGTGAAACCATAATAAACACTCCATTACTATTAAATGAGATAATATTTGAGCCTAATTCATTCACAATGTTGTATCATTTTTTTTTACAATTTACTTCTCACAAATGTTTGAATCATAAGGGAAGAGCCTAATTCAAATTTTTAAATTTTACATAAGCTAAAATGTCAATCATTATATTCCATTATTTTTAAATTATAAATAAGCTATCAAATATGTATCCACATATATAAAGGAAACCCAAGGAATTATTAATGAATTTCAGACAAAAAAGTAAAGATCCTAAATAAATCTAATTAATTTAATAACTTATTGATCATGGCATCGTAAACACAGTTTCTCTCAAGTATTCTAAACCACTCAGCCATGTTTAGGATATACATATAGTTGGCTTAATTAGTATGAATTTTATTATATATGATTAATGTTAGTCATAACTAATGAAAAAATGGAATAATAAAAGATCCAAACCCTTCACCATACCTTTTATATCCTCTAAATAGAAGATAAACCAAATATAAAAATTAATAGGTATTATAAAATGTTTAATCACAACATTAGATTCATGGGAATAAATAAAATCTTGTATGAAACTAAAAATCAACCCTCACTTGGGGAGGCAATTGTTAATCTTTTAGAGACCTCAATTTTTCACCAACTTGTCATTTCTTTTTCACATAGTATTAATTTATGAAACTATGATTTTTTTGTGCTCATCCATATTGTTGTATTCATGTTTATTATTATTTTATATTTTTATCCATTTGGTATTACTCATGTTTAATTTTCTAATCATAAAGTAGCTAGCCCATAGCAACTATTACAATCCATTATGTACCAACTCATGTGTCTTGTTACAAACTATTTTACAAAGTTACTATAGATCAAAGATGAGGTACTACCAAAACTTAAATAAGATTTAGTTGTGAAAACTAATGCATACATGAGTTTTATATCCTCTAACATGGTCATTTTAAGATGAAAATTACACTCAAAATTTAGTGTTGTACACCCAACCATCCCTTATTAGAGACAAAACCATCCCTATGGCTAGAAATCATGGGAATGAAAAATATTATATTTAACATATTCCCATTGTTAACATAAAAATTACCCATAGACACATTCATATTTAACTATGTACATAATATACACACACCTAATCACTCTAACTATAATTTTTCCCAACATGTTGATTGTCCTCATTGAAATATTATCCCAATTATGGGACTCTTAGATCCTATTGTGGATAATATTACTTTACATAAACTTGTCACATCAATGTTGGCTTGAGAATATTTTAACATAAGTTCAATCCATTAATATGTTAACTAATATATTTTTAAGCCTTCCTATATTATCCATTAGCTTTAAACATCTAGTTGTAGCCTTAATGAAAGCAGTCATAACCATCATCAACTAGACTTTAATTAAACCACCTATAACTATATATAATCAGAAATATTATTTCACACCTCAACAAAAAAATGTTATATTTTTCCTTGAGAATGCATGTCTAATTGAATATTCATTTTAGATCTGAAACAAATTACAACACTAATAATTATTTTCATAATGTTGATTTTGTTTTGAATTATGCATGTTAGGAGTATTTTCATGTTTAGCAAGACATTCTCATAATAGTATATACTCTCTCGGCCGATGACATGTGGGTGAGTTGGTAAAGTGGCTTGGTTGTTTCAAGCCCCACCTAGGTTTAAATATCAGTAATGACATATGACGCTAATTGGGGTTGTTGGTTACATTCTTGGGACTAGTTGTGGCTATTGATTATATTTTCAAGGCTAGTTATGGTTGTTGTTAGTACTCCTTAGGATAATTGTGGCCGTTGGTGGTATTTCTTGAGGCCATTGGTGATTTTTGTTGGTATTCACAATATTATTAGCTATAATATGTAGTAATAATTGGTATATATGTGGTAATATCTAGTACACATGTTTTAGGTAGATAATAATCACATGGGGATCTAGGCCCCCAATTATGTCCCAAATTAGTTCATTATCTAGTCAAAATCTATTACCTATCAAAAAACAATATATGCTCTCTAATGGACTAGATTAGATGATTCCTTTCCATCTCCTTATGAATTCAACAATAATTAAGAGTTATCCTTGACCAAATAGATGAAAAAATTAACTATGTCATATATTACATTAGCTAAAACATTATGGCATAGAGCTCAATTGTATGGTACCTAAAAATGAATTCCTAGTCTATATATATATATATATATATAGACTAGGAATTCATTTTTAAGTACCATACAATTGAGCTCTATCATAATGTTTTGGCTAATGTAATATATGACATAGTTATATTAATGAGTTTTTTTTCATTACTAGATTCCATGTTCTTGTGTATCTTGATTATCCAAACTTTAAGTATCTCATTAAAAAACTAAATCTTAATGGTTCCTCTATTTAATACTTTTTATTACTATAATAATTTGAAATTACCATCATAGACAACCCTGAAATAGATTGTTTCATTGTTGATTTCCTTTCATAACTTATATATAATGAATGAAGATATAGGTGGATGATGAACATATGTTTTTTTTTTCTACGAAATATCCTAGGTTTTATAACTTGGTTGTAGGAAATTCTTCCCAACATTTCTCTTTATTAAAGAGATACAATAACATATACCCAAAAATGTGATCAATGTTGGCATCTAGTGAAACCCACATGCTCTAATGAACTCTATCGAGTAGTTTTATATCACCTAATGGTTAATCAAAAAATAATAATCATGTGTCATAATAGCTTCACTAAAATAAGGATATTTATACTATAAAATTAGGCATTGTTTCATTCTTTCATGCAAAAAATCACCAAGTTAAACTTTAGAAAATATAGGTTCATGTTTAATAGATGTTAGACAATGAACTCATAAATAAGGAGGAAGTAATGTTTAGACTCAATTATTAGGTTTATTTGAATTTAATGGAGGCTATGGTGCAACCACTTCCTAAATTTTTATCATGTCATCATTTCATCAAAAAAAAAAATCAAAAAAAAAACAATAATAAACACCTTCTAGCATTGTTGATAGTATTGGTTAGAATACCAACCCAATGGATAACCACATATTGAATAAATAAAATTGATTGTAAAACCAATGTATTGGTTTATCAATAGAGGGAAAATTAATTTTTCATATCTTATTCATTTGCAGTTATTTCTAATTATTGTAGTTACAAGACTCTATGTTTCTTTTCATTTTTTCTTAAAAAGGCTCTAGGACTAGTTTTCCATTACTAAATATGTCTCAATACCATAATATATTCCAATGGTAAAGATGCCTATTTTAAAGGAATATGAGATCCATATTATTATTAAATGTTTTAGGTTCCCACCTACCTTGCTATAGATTACTCCTACATATTATAGGGTTGAAAATACATGCTCTCACTTTGTCTATGTGGTCTTGTTATTATAACTCCACTAGGTTACTCAAGAGTTACATTTTTTTTTAAATCCAAATGGTCTACTTATGAAATCATATATAAATATATATAAAAACATTATTTGACCAATAAATGTATCTAAGCAATAAATGTATAAAAGCATCAACCCACTGGTTGATAAAATAATCCATTTGGTTTTCAAACAGCCCATAACAGATTTCAAGATAAATCTTTCACGTAAAATGAATAGTGAAAGGACTCAAGCACAATAAATAATTGATATAATCCACATTATATCTATAAATAATAATACATCCACTATTTTCATAATATTTAGAATTAATTACAAAACTCATAACCACTACTATATTGAATATCCATCAAATAATAATGTACTACATATTACATTTTAGTAGAAAGCCAAATATATAATATAGTATGTACGATGGTAAAAATGAGATTCACAAATAACTCAATGATCCATAAATATATCTATGAGCATGATCCTTAATGGTTGAATAGCTAAACAAAGGGAGAGCATAATCTGAGTGTTTTACCTCCAACCGTAGACCATTAGTCTACCACATACCTCCCCACTAGGATTATACCTACCCTTCATAAATGGGTAGCTAATAATAGTGTGTATGTCAAAAAATAAACCAATATTTATGTGTGTACAATCATTAATACATGTAATAGTCACATAGACTATGAAAACTAATCCTCTATCTAATATGACATCAGCATACACATGTAAACTAGATGGTATAGTGGAATGATAATGTCTCAACTATAACATTACTTTGGACAAAATTTTCATTATATAAATCAGATCTCACATGGATTTGAATCAATTCCACTCACATAAAATCTCTACTAATGAATCACAAACAAATAGGTGATACCAGGGGGTAGGTATATGAGTTGCATGATAACACCCTCATATATCTATCACTTTTTATCTATGAAACAAGTCATCATTTTTACATATAAAACTAAAGAATATTAAATAAAAGTTACAACATGCACTCAATCCAAACAAAATGTAAAATACAAACAATCATAATTCAACAATCACATTGTTTCTATTCACTCAACCTTAATAGTGATATGTATAGGTTTATAAAATGAATTGTATTCAAAATCAGAAATGAATAAGAGACTAGAATAATAATATAAGTATCCTAAGTCCCTTCTCAACATATCTCTCAAAAACCATTCATGTGTGTGTGTGTGTGTGTGTGTGTGTGTGAGTGATAGAACTCATTCAATACTATAAACCCATAGAATATAAAAATAACTCATAAAACATATACAATGTGTTCTAATATTATTTTATATTTCCATATATATATATATATTTCCATGACACTTTATGATTTAAAACTTGTTACTTCCTTTCCGTAATACAATAAATCCTCATATTTTACTATTACATAATTATATATATTTGGTAGTATAAAACTTACTCAACATTTCAAACTAGTGAGTTCACAAAATAGCTCGTAAACTAAGTTTATTCTATAGTACAATGAACACTTTATAATTTATAATCTCATTCCATATTTAATGCAATAATTCTCATATTTTTACCCTATACACTAGTATAATATATATATTTTCTATATACTGGTATTGTCGTACCACTAATAATAAGCCCTTATAAGAATATAACATTTGAGAATGTATACTTAATATACATATGCTTTCTCATTGATATTAAATTTGTTTGAGATCATATTTATTATTCAAACAATCCATGAACAATCTTTCTCATAAATAACACAGTCACTTATACAATTCATACTCAGAATTTCCATCATAACCTACAACCATACTAGTTTAATATTATCCCAAGAAGACAAAACTATGCTCAGGTTTAATATCTCATTATTAAAATACTAATCCTTTGCATGCATAGATGAATTTAATCATAAATACATTAATTTATGTAAACCAAATATATATTTTCCAGATACCCAATATTATTCATTATAAATAACCAAATTCCATCATTCTATTTGATAATGTATAGGTCTATAAAATCCTCATATGCATGTGTGTATATGTATATGTGTGTGTACATAAACACATAAATTTATACTTGTACATATATACATATATAAACTTGGTTACTAATTTATAGTTAATATTAAAACTTCAACTATCCAAAACCCCAAGTCCCTACTTATTTATAGAGTAAATTTACAAGTTTGTATCTTAAATTTTCACATATAAAGGCAAATTCATCATATAATATTTATGTTTGCATGTCTCATACAAAATAATTTTTTTATATCATTATTTCAAGACTTAATATTCAACCCAAGTTCCTAGGCCATCAATAAACTAAATTTGGTTATTGCAATTCACCTCATAATAACCTACAATTATACCATATTGTCCTCAAAAAACCAATACTCACTCAGTTTGAGTGAGATTATATAAAGACAATATAAAATTTAAGTTCCAAATTAAAAAAAATTTCTATTCAATCCCTAATCCATCTAAACAATATGCTAATAAAAGAGTTTGCCTAATATTGTTAACTATTCAAATAAAACAAAAAATAGAATTATTTTTCCCCTTTCAAGATTCAAGATGGTTTCATGTTATATTATTTACGCAATTATTAACAATTAATATTTTAGGCTTGTCTATCCTAAAATAACATAGTCTTCTTCCAATATGGCCTGATCTCATCATTATAGGCTTGAATCCCTAGGGTTTAAGTGTAAGTTTTTTACGTATAAAAATGTAGTTCTTCCTTATATACAGGCTCGGTAGCATGAGTATGGGATTGTGGATGGAACCTAGATTCATCCCCAAGTCCATAATCATGAAACCTTGACTTTATATTTTTCCTAAAATCTATCATTTCACACATTCAGGCAATATATGTAATAACACATAACAAGAACCACAATTTTATTGCCATCCAAGTCTGTAATTAATAATTAAAAAGTTAAGATAAACTAACCTGGTTATATGATACTTACCATTTCAATGTGTGTAATTATAGTTTTTCTCATCTTTGGCTAAGATCTAATCTCTTCTCTTCCTATCATCTCTTTATTTTTTTCCTTTTTCCCTTTTTATTATTTTTCCAAAATCTATGCACATTTTGCATGCCCTAGTGACTCTCCTACAACTTTATGAGTTCACCATCATGCAAATTGAATTTATCAATGCACAAACTGAACCATTGGCCATTAAATTCAATAATTCACCTTATTTTAGGGCATGACATCTATATGATTCACTCAATCTCTCCAAGATATAATTCAACTCCATCATCATAGAAATAACAAATAACCCTAATTCCTTTCTCAAAATTTCCAAATATCCTAATTTCTTTACTTTTCAATTTCATGGAATTTTTCAATAAAAATAACCATAATTGTGAAATTTACTTTTAATTAAATTATTTTGGAGTGCACTTACCCCCTCACTATAGCACCAAGAGGGGGTATAATGTGACCAATTTAAATAATATCAATAAATAATCAACATTCTCCTAGTGTTAAAACATAATTAATTTTCCTTACACATAATACAAAACTATCTAATTCATGATGATATGTTAATGAAATCAAGAAAGCCAACAAAAAATATTATGATAATCAAAACATCCATTCAAATCATGGGCTTTACACAATATATAAATCATGATAAGTCATGAACTTAGATAATTCAAACATGCCTCATTCGTTACCAGGATAAACAATGTAAGAAACATTCATAATTTAAGTAAAACTTTGATTATCATTCATTTCACCCAAAAAAAGTAGAATGTGATGTGTGCAGGTTTGACTTAATTATCTCAATCCCCAATGTTATTATATTCACCCCCCTCTCTGATGATACTTTCCCTCTATATTGATCATGAGGGTGGAACAGTCTTGCAACTACCTCAATCCAACTAAAGGGTAGTTAGTTTGAGATTATAATAAATAATCAATATAGAAGCATCAATAAATTATTGTAATGTAGTTCATCTACAAATGAAATCATATTCAACATAATCATAGAGAATATTATAAACATAAGCAAATTTTCCCCAACATAGTAATTGATCATGAAACAAATAATATAATTGTCAATCATACAACATACATATCTAGATCAAACATAAAAATCAAAACTACAAATGATTAGTTCTATAATCCATATTAATTATTAAGTAAGTTTATAGAGTAGAACTGGATGTGACACTTACACTCTCTTGAAATATCAACTACATGACCTAAATTTACACCTCTAATCACTACTACCTTATTTTATTTTTGCATCCATTCTTGCATTTTTGGTCCTACAACCATTACCACTAGCTTCTATGTTATCTTGTTTATTTGACATGTTCATATTACATGCTTAGTATTTATTTTTGTCAAATTTAATCTATTCAAAAAACCTATCATATTTGGTCAATAATTAATTTCTACACAATAGGGATGTTCACTTCATTCCCACATGATTCAAAAAATTATTGTCATAATTTCTAAAATTCTTGCTCTCACAAACTCTAAAAATGTTTTTCCAGCTTTAATTCATCCTCAATTATTACTTATCATTCAGGATGCTTGATTATTCAATACATCACTTGGTTCCATTTCTTGAGGGATTGCATGTTGCTACTCTAACTAGCTAGCCACCAAAATCTTCAATAGCATCTTTGTTTTTACCAATAAACTTTTGCATGAAGTGAGTTAATTATACTATTTATATAAGATAAATATGTTTTTTTTAATTTGTAATAGGTATGTAAAATTTTTTTGAATTTTATGTGTTATTTCCCACTACCTGCTACATATTTTAACCAGTCTTGAGTCAACCATCTCATTCTTCATTTTTAACAAATTTTGAGTTATCCATGTAATTTTTCATATCCACTTCATATGCCTTGTCATGTCACCCTAATTCTAAGTTGTCCAACTTCATGTCACATCCACCCACAAAAAAACCTCAGGACGTCAGTTGATTATCCTATTTCCCAATTTTTATATTAATTATTCCACCTAAGTAAGCCCCATTTCTTAACCACTTCCTAAGATAAAAACATGTAGTTCACTTGAGGACAAGTGTCTACCTTAAGATGTGGGAGAATAAGGATATAAATTACATTTATCTCCTTTGGATTGATATGTACTTCAAAATAAGGATGTAAATAATTACATGGGAAATTGTGACAATGATGTATTCATTCTATTACCAATCTCATCACCTTCAACATTTTACACAAGAAGCTTTAGAGTCAATCAAGGAAGAATACAAATACTCATTAATATAATACTTTTTGTAAGGGTTTTATATACATGTAATAATGTATTTAGCTTATTGTTTTCTATGTATGGATAAAGGAGCTACCACATGTAATGAAAAAACACATACAATTTTTTATTGTGTTTGAATAAAAGACAAATTCATTTTCAATTAAATATGCTTCTAAAAAAAATTATTTAGTTTAATTTATTTATACATGATTGTAAATATTCCTCTTCATTATGATGGAATAGAAAAATTTGATGCAAATAAAAATAGTTTTTCACATGTTGTTAAAGGTAAGACTCAAGATGTCTCAATGTAAATGCCTCTCATATTATTACTCTAGTTATCAATATTTTAAGCATTCTTATTGCTCATGAGGTAATTTTTATTGATAGTATCTCTATATCAAAGCATTAAATAAATGTTGGAATATGATAAATTTATGATACTTTTGTATGATAGAAAAAATTAAAATATCCATCAACTCTTAAAAGGTAAAAGGGATTTCATAGGTGACATTATTTCAGGATAGAAGGATAACATAAGTTATCTTAAAATTATTTTTGACAAAGCATATGTTTCTAGGTTTTCTATAGGTGTGTATTAATATTTGATAATGGGATTGAATGAAATATTTCATTGAGAGTTATTGGGAATTAAAAAGGCAAAATGAGTTGATGACTTGTACATAGGTAGATCAATCTACAAATACTATATCTCAGAATAAAATGCTCATAGAAAAATGAATGAATGATCATTGAAATTAGTTACCATGTTTCAAAAATTTGTTTAAATAGATAAAAAAATTAGAAAGGAAGTTATAAATTACTTCATTTCTCATTCCAATATAACCTGCATGGTAGCATAAAGTTCTTATGGATATATATATATATATATATATATATATATATATATATATATATATATATATATATATATATATATATATATATATATATAACAAATTCATGATTGTAAACATTAGAGAATATTGATGAATAAGAGGAGATGAATAAATGGGAGAAGTTTTGAGAAAGATAAAGGATGCATTTCTAGAGATATTATGGAATATTACACCTAGTGATTTGAAAATTATTTGTGAATTTTTTATTTCATATCTTATTTTGATCTAAACTGAATTAATATATTTTTCAAAGGAGCATGCAAATACTTTAGTTGGGGGTGTGACAAGTCCTAAAATTTTACCTCATATTGAATCTTAGTATTTCATAAAAATACATCCCTATGTTTATATTCAAAATCCTTTGGCTTACGCTATGTTGATATATGTAGATATTATATGAATAATGTATATACACATTATTTTGGTTAAAACTAGTTATCTTTATATAGACTAGTATGATTTAATATATTAAATGTTTATATTATTATTAATATAAAGTGAATAATGTATAATATTATTATTTTAAGGTGTTTTATACCCATATATATGAATGATAAAATATCCATTTATTTTGTTGATGATTCGTAACAACTAGTTGTGCACCCGTAATAACTAGTTGTGCACCCATAGCAACTAGTTGTGCATCTGTAGAAACTAGATGAGATACGTGTAGAAATGGTTGGAGCATATAATCAAATTGTATAAATTGGTCACCATTCGTATCAATTAGGTGCCACCTGTAGCAGTATTTTTACATACATTTTTAAAGGCTTGATGGTTAGATGACAATTTTGAGAGATTAACTCCCACAATTTGAGGATTGTGATAATTCCTTATTTGGAGGAAAATTATAAGAAAAATTAAAATTATTCCTCCTTCATTATACCATACATATTATTTTTTTTCAACAAATAATTTTTTTTTCTCATTCTTTGCTATTGTCTAGTTATTAATTGAGCATTGGTGCAATGTCTTATATTTTTTTTGTTATTTTAGCATAGTTGTTTAGGATTTTTGTATTATAGGAATAACCATATATTGATGGTTTTAACCTATATATACAAGTATAATTAAATAAATTTTTTCCATATATATTAAAGGTAGAAGTTCCTGATAAAAGTTAGTAAAGAATTTTAGTTCAGTTTAGCTAGGAAATTAGATCAGAATATTAATTGAGTGAAGCTTATAATCAGATTGTAATGCACTTGTATAAATTATATTTTATGTTAAAATTGAATAAATAAATTATTTTTTTTATTCAATAATATTTTAAACAATGAAGGGATTAAATCTCTAGTCTAACCAAGGTAGGTCCCACTCACAAGGATTTAGTGATCCGATCGTCCATCCACTAGTTAGTTTATTTTTGTTGTGTGTGCATTTCATTTTATTTAATTTATATAAGTGTGTGTACATTTAAATTTTATGTGTATTTTAATTTAATGTGGGAATATTCCAAATCATTTATTCCATGTCAATTATTATTTTAAAATTTAATTTACAACATTTCCTTTTATGCAATTTACTCTTCCTTTTATTTACTTTCCATGCAATTAAGTTAATTATTCATTGAAATTGTGTTACTTTGTTTTAAGAAAGTGTGTTTATATATATGCATTATTTAATCACATCAAAACTATAAAGAGATTGATGTCACATATACAGTGTTGACATATCTCTAAATATGCATCATGGGTTAATAATAAACTAAAGTAACAATAATAAATAAAATGGTTTCCCATCAGTTGACTCAATCAAGTTGTATGTGAGTGTTTCTACCTTAGGTTTAATTGATGGTTTGATTCTAATCATCAGTATATTTGGAAATTTCACATATATTTTAATATTTTTACACAAATTACATGATTTAGATTTGATAGATTAACATATTGGGGATATGCAAGGCATTTATGGACATTCTACATGATATTTTACTTAGATTTACTTAGGTTTTACTCAAATTGAGTGACATATTGTATCATTATAATTACTAATATATACTTAATTGTATTAAATCATGCTCAAATTGTATCAAAATTCTATCTGTATTGGATGATTCAAAATTTCTTATATTTACTCAATTATATGCATGCATACTTAGATTTTACACTGGTTTACTTAGATTTATTGCAACCCCTTTTAGCCTTTGTTGGGATATTTTCATTTAAATTAACATGTTTTTGTTTTTCTCCATTTTTATGCCTAAATAAATAATTTTTCCAACATTTTAATGCACTCACATTTCACGTAAGAACAAGTTCTCACATGCTCACTCGAAGCACATAGCTTAAGACTAGTTCCCATTGGTTTTGTTACGTGAGGTTGTATTTATCTAATTTCTTAGACAAGGGCACTCGAACATGTAGTTAGTAATAAAATCATACTTAGTCCTATATCTAAATCATCTTAATTTTTCATCACTTAATGATCAAAATAAAAATAAGTTGGCATAAAATGATAACAAATAATATTAACTCCATATAACCATAGACAACTACATAAGCATTATGTCAACATAGGCCTATTTCCATTATATTCACAATTGATATCAAGAGTATAGTGACTCAAAAGATACAATCAATAACCAACTCATAAAAAACTCATCATTCATAATACAAAGTAGGTCAAGATGTTATTTATATTTGGTTTGCCCTGACCAATCAATTATAAAAGTAAATACAATTAAGATGACTCACCAATGATCATCAACATAATTGAGTCATGGTATCCATTTACAAATAATTCATATAGGCCTAGGCCTATCTAACCTTATGTTCTCTCTTAATGTTGTATCCTCATCATCAAGGGACTATCTTTCCATGGACCAGTGTTGTATTTTTTCTTGACTTAGTCTTATCTTTTGTTCTTATGAACCATTCCATAACCATCTCCACTTTTTGTGCTTTCCCCAAGTCTTTTTCTAATATCCAAGTCCCTAAATATCAAGTTATTTATTTAACATGTGTCTTTACTCCATGGGACTTACTTATTATGTGCCATGGTCTTTCACACCATGATCTTCTACATCATGTTTCTCTACCGCACTTGTTACCAAAAAGTACTTATCCAAAATTATATTCAAAATAAGGGACCCAACATCACCCCACACTAAGCCAATAGTCTTCCCTAGAATATGCATCATTTTTAGGTCCCTCCAAAAATTTAGGTCATATCTATTCAATCTATTTTTTCATTCCCTCCCAATGGTTTAAAGCATTTTATAGTTAGGACATGATTAATTATACTACCTCCTTAAGCTTCTTTATCTCCTCAAGCTACTCAAGATAATCACATGCTTGAATGAATAAACACTCAATGGATGTAGAAGCATCCTTATAAACATCTTCAAATGAGGTGACCTCTATTTCAACCTATCCTTAGAGTGTCATAAAAATTACATTAATCTCCTAGTGGTGAATGCTTATTTTATTTTCCATAGCCTCCACATCTTCAAATGCTTTGGTACGCTCAGTGCAATCTTTTATTACTAAGGCATTATCATCTAACTGTTGGCACTGTAGCTCTTATGATTGAAGACTTTCTTCCAAAATTTCACTAAGTCACACCAATTTATAAAAAAATCCATCCAAGATGGGAATCATGTCACTGAACCTATTCAAAAATCTCTTATAGACCTACACATCTTTAGTAAATTATTATGTTGCCCATGTTCAATCATGTCGAGGGTCAGTGTAGTCTTTACATATCTTTAAAAAAAAGCTATAAGGTCTCCAATTTTTCAATTGTCTCTCCAAAAAGGGATACCCCATCCATAAGATCTATATCTTGGTTCAAAATTATCTTGCATAGGGTTAGGGTCTTTCTCTGAGTTGATATTTCTATCTCTAATTGGTGCTTAACCTTAGCTAGATCCTATTCAAGTTTTATTCTTATGATGCACTCATTGCAATATAGAGTAACCATTTTTGAATTATTCTTATGGATTTGCCTTACATCCTATTTAGCTAAGGCATTTTGCCTAATCACCTCATGTGCAAAATTTAAGAGTGTTGTGCTTACCTATGTTGAAGTACACATCTAGGGATCTACCCAAATTATGTTTGGAAGTTTAATATCTCTCATTTATAAAATTAGGATTTATGATAGTAGCTCAAAATTTCATTATTCATTTTATATATATATATATATATATATATATATATATATATATATATATATATATATATATATATATATATATATATATATATAATTATAAAATAACATTTCATATCAAGTTTTCTTGATTGAGTCCTTTGGTGAAAAATGTTCCCACATAAACAAATCCTTATCTGGCACTCCCTTCTAATAATGAGCATGTAGGGTCATGGCTATATCAGTAGTTGTCAACCTCTATTAGATGGATTCAATAATTGGTTCCTTCCCCTTAAAGGGATCTCAGTTGAGTATCTTGACATTCATCTCTTTGTTGTGGTGGTTGGGCCCAATATTAAGACCACTCATTTATAAGGTTGTGTCTAAACCATCCCCTCTTCACCAATAGGATTTTAATCATCCACTTATGCTTCCTCAATGGTGGTTTCTTCATGTTACACTGGTGAAGGTGTCTTCTCTTATGTTGTAGTGAATTTCTCCTCCTATTCTACTTCAAAAGTTTCTCTTTTTGATATTGCCTCTATGGTTTCTATCTTTTATTCTAGGTAACCATCTTTAGGTGCTAAATTTTTGTGTTCTAAAGGAATATATTTTGTTGTTAGTTTTAGGCCTTCTAGTAGACCTATAGGCATAATATCCTTGGGTGGTGTAAGGGTATTCCTTTACTACTTAACTTGTTATGTTTGAGCATTGGTGTTGGCATCATGCCATTATCTCTTCTACCTCCTCTAATTTCCTATCTCAGGTAGGGGTGGAATTATTTCCTTCTTATTTTCTATACTCCCTAATGTCATATTTCATGATTTTAACATATAAAATAAAGAATGAATAGAATCACCAACCAAAATATGTTAGACCTTAATGATGGTATTATTTGACTCAAGCTTCCCCTTATATGCCTTTTTCCCTAGGTAAATATACTTTTGATGGAGAGTCTAAGTCTCAACATCAATTTTCATAGCATCAAAGCTTACAAGGCATGTATCATAGATCATGTTGATGGAATTCATGAAATATATAACAATAAAGGCATATGACTATTTAAGTCATCTAGACCAATCACCTAAGGGAACCATCTAGATGCACACTAGAGATTAGTGTTGTTTAACTACAAACTTGGATTGGTCTCTGAGTTGTCTAAGTAAGTATTTGGGAACATGCCACTCATTCCCAAAGTCTTTAATAATACCATCATACCACCTCTTCATCTTAACATTACAGGAATGAATTGTCACACTAGGGTAAGTGAACACTTTAAACCTCTCTTTAGGGGATTTATGCTCAGGAGGGTAAGCCCATTTCAAATCACCAATTGTGTAATATGGTACATCAATCTCATAAAAATTAAAAACAAAAGAATAATATTTTTTGTAGGGTAATCACCATGAAAATTTATGGTTTAATAGGTGGTGGGCCTTTTCCACATTTGTAATAATCTTTTCAGCAAAAAATGTGACCAATTATACTTTACTCTGAGGGTAACTTGATGGGTGACATATAAATGTGTTATTTCTAACTCTTTTAATTTATCCATAGCTCCAACATTTGTTATTATTAAGTGTGTGACCACTCTAAGGGTAGGATCTTGGATAATTTTTATGTGCATTGCATGGTATTATTTTTTGTACTCAAATTCCATTACAGTCTTTTAAATATCCTCCTAGTCCTCTAAGTTTGAAATAAGGTCCACACCCAAGAATTGAAAACCTATCACTTTTTTCATCCTTTGGGATGTTATCCCCATCTGGTTCCCATTAAAATAGAAATAATCTTCATGCATACATGAAATAAAAAACTTGATTGCTTCTATAGGCTTCCCAAAATATAAAAGATTAAATAATTGAAAGATTTATACATCATTAAGCTTATTAAAAATACTTGAGTCATACACAAGATCATTTTGGGTGTTTTAACACTCCACCCAATAGTAGCATTGTATCTCTACCTCATTTTGAGGTTGGTAATGATTATAGTCAAAAATATTGTAATTGGGCACATTTTACTCCCACTTCTCCTCCTACAACACTGCTTCTAGATATTATATTTCCTTAATTAATGTTGGGGTGGAAGTGGTATTGTATCATTCTTCTTAGCCTACCATGCCATCCATAATTCTATTTTTTCCCTTTCCTTGGCATGTTGTGATAAACCTTCCTTGCACATGTCAGGATCATCAGGTACCTCTTCCCTTATTAAAACAAGATGAACACCCATGCTCTCAAATTCCTCTTCCTTGTGGATCATAGGTAAGGTCTCACTACATTAGGACTTTTTATTTAGCCACATCACCCTCTAAGGAGCTTAAAGGTTGAGGTGTGACCATACAACCTCCTGAATGAATACATGATTAATTTTGTGTCTTACTCAACCCTCTTAGTTCAATGTCATCTAATGGTAGACTTAAACTTATACAACATGTAATTTATTATATCTATGCTTCCTTAATCACTCTTTTAGTACTCTCCCTATTCACCAAAACTTCTTCACTCCACAATGCTCAAATTAGTCATAAATAGTTAATCTATGCTCTTATAGTAGCTTTAAAAATATTCTTATATCAGCTTGATAACACTCCTTTGGCTCTATAAATTTTCAAATTTAAAAATACTAAAATGTAAAATAATATATGTTTATCCTTTTGTAGCCTTGAGGGGGTAATCTATATTTACTTCTCCACTACCTCATATATCACTTCACATAATTAATTATCTAATGGTATTTCCATGATTCATTATTGGTACACTTGTCATTATAATTGACCTTATCATATTTAATACATCTATACCATCTTATTATTTTCTTGAAGTGCATGATAGCTATAAAGAACTTCAAAATTTTCCATTATGAAGGCAAGAACCTCACTTCTTTACCTTGAATCATCTTAGTAGTTACATGCCACATCCTGCATACCCATTTGTCCTTATACACTTCCACTTATGCACCCCTTTTTCATATTCACATTCCCACTCACCATTTCCTTGGTGCTCTATAGTTTTTACTTATTTCACCCTTCTTACCCCACACTAAAATTTGTTTATGATCCTCCATGACATTACAAAGAAATCTAAATACAAAGAATAAAGTGTTGGCCTAAAACTAACCAAGGGTGTGTAACCAATGCCACACTTTATTAAAAAAAACCAAAATCCCACACTAAACTAGTGGCATACACCTTATTACTTAAAGAGGGAGAACACTATTTAGAATAGCAGGGGCATAGTTGACTACCATTGAAATGGCTAGGAAGGAACTGCCCATCCAATTGCTTCAATTTGCATGTGATAATGGGATGAATACTATGAATAATAAAAGGGCCATCCCAATGGAATAAATGTTTTCTTGAATGGCACGTGAATTTGGATACATAAACCAAAACCTGCATACTTGGAGAAAAAATCTTATTTTTCAGATGACAATCACATCAGTCCTTTTGTATTTACTTCTCCACTCCTTGACTCCAATGTGCTAGAAAAAAAGTTTTATATAACTAAATTAATTCATCTAGGTGCACTTTCAATTATTCCTCATCATGTAACTTACCAATGCACACAATATGAAAAGAAGGGATAAGGAATTTTTATGCACCTTAATATGCTCACCTTAATAATTCCATTAAATCATGTTAATTTATCCAATAACCATAGCTTTAACCATTTAATTAAAATCCTATTTCCTATAAAATATTTCCTAAACCTTTCTATACCCATATAACAAGTAAGCATCCCATTATCTCATTAATAAGCTTAATTAGCCACTAATCCTATTGCATTAACTACCCACTAGCCCACTTACAAATTTAAAATTCTTATTTATTCAATTACCCCTAGCCAACCTACTACCCTAGCCTCTCCTACATCCATATGAATCCTAAACCTCATTTAATCCTCATCTAATCCACCATTATCCCCTAAACTAACCAAGAAACCTCTATAACTAGAGAATACCCTCTAAGATTCTAGAAGTCTCTAAACTAGAGGCTTCTAAATAATTTAAAATTCCCTAAAAATCCCTCCACCATCCTATAAAATCCATGATTGGACCATGGAAAAACTAACTTGGAAACACATAATCCTTCATTATACTCTCATATTAATCCATCTCAAATCATCCTCATAATCTTGAAAATTCATTCAACTATCTAAGGAAGTCATTAGAGTCATTTTGAATCCACAAGTAAGCAATCCACATTCAATCAATTTTTCATTGGAATCATTTTGAAGATATTGGAGATAAGCCATAAGGAATAAGGTGATGGTATGATTTCATTCTTAATTATTGATTATTCATTTATTTCCCTCTTATTGATGTTATTGTGTTATTGGGTAAAACTTACTATATTTAGTAGTTTTGATCAATAGCTCAAAAATACAATCATACATTGGAGACCATGGTTGGAGTACCCATTCAATTTAACTATTTTTACTATTAAAAATGTTTTGAAATATTTTAGGATTGATTGGATGAAGGAAGAAATGTATATTTGATCAATTTTTCATGTATAGGCAAAACACAATTTTGCTCTACAAATCATGATAGTGCATTTGTAATTTTGCCATAAAATTAGCAATTTTGCACTAACCATCCTTTTTGACCACTAACATCTTATTTTTTTGGCATGTTTTAGACTTTATATAATATCATAGATCAAAAAAAACTATTTTTCTAAAAACCTATGGTTTTGACATCTAAGTTGTAATTTTGTAGAATGTAGCTTTAAAGATAAAGTAATTAGCTTAGCATAGATTTTTATCCTTTTCGTGTGTGTGCTAACCTATTTGCTTTACAAAGATAAGTTGATAGAGTTTTTTATTTAAAATTAATAATTATTTTTCTACTAAGCAATATCATAGATTTATAGCCATGATATTGTCATAGAAGTCACGATATTGCCTTCACAAATAGTAATTTTGCCTTTGCAATTAAAACTGTTAGGTTAACCTACCAAACTTTACCCTTTAACAACTTTTTACCTCTAATTATTTGTTTTTTGTGCACAAAAATGAAATTTACCATCCTTAGACAACCCTATAGTTAGTGTACAATACTGTATATTCACATAAGCAATTTTGACTAACAATTGCATTTTTGTAGGTCAAAGGTTGATTTTATAGGAAACTAATCGTACTTGTTTTTGTTTTATTTTCTACTATGTATCTTATAATTTTATTCTAATATCATATCATTATCTATGACTACCTTCAATATTTGTATACTCTATAATTTTTAATAAGGTTTTTAATTATTGGTAAAACTGTAACTTGTGAATAGTGATTTTGTTTAACATAAGTGATTTTGCTTTTAAATAAGCAGTTTTGACTTAAACAATACATTATAATAGATATTAATCTTTTTAGATTATGATAAAAGTATTTAATACCTAATATCCTTTTTTTACCTTTATAAAAATCTTGTAATAAAAGAACCTACATTTGGGTTATAAATAATCAGTTATAGTCTTGTGTTTAATCTCTATGTATATAGCAATAACCTACAAAAATTTGGAAAATATTTTTAATAACCTTTTTCTAGTCTAAGAGCTAGAATTTAAGGTTTTCCTTTATCTGTAAAATTTCAAATTATGACTCATAATTTTGTAGTTAGACTTGAAAATTTTCTTAACCTTTAGAGATTTTGCATAACCCATATAGTCACAGTCAAGGTTAATAGATAGTTTACAAAATTTCATAATAAATAGTTATGATATTGCTTAAGATCTATGATTTTTTACACTCTGAAAGTGGTTTTGATAAACTAACTATGTATCTTCATTTTTATGAGAATAGAAGTAGTTTTACCTATTTTTAAACTATTAATCAATTTTATGCAAGACCATCTTAATGGGAGGCATTAGACTAGTTTACTAACTTGTGTTCTTGTAGGGATAGTGCTTATCCTAATAATTTTGGTCTTTAACTTATATAAATATTTGTGTGCTTTACTTATTTGTTTCATTTCCTCACATAGGTAATTAATCAGGTAAATTAATTTTTCTTACATGTTTATCAACCCATCTTATTTTTCGGATAGCACATGACATGGAATTCATCCCCATACACTTAGTCACTAAGGGTTGGTGATGTAGATTTCATCATCGTGCATTCAACGAAACTCCATGTTTTGATGGAGTATAAATATCAAGGACAACTATCATTAGGCTAAGAGGTTGACCCCGTACAGGTCATCCATGAAGGGGAAGAATTAATTTTCTAAACCAAGGATTAAATACCACCCTATATAGATTTAGGTCCCACGTAGATTCACATATCTTAGGGATTCCCCTAGAAACTTTTGTGTATACCTAGCATAATACCTATTGTTCATAATAAGCACTCTATTATCAGAGTCAGTATCAGCTCCCAAGTGACCATCAAGTGCAAATAGGGTTGAGAGGGTTTGATAGATTTTGTATGGTTCACTAACCTACAACCTCACCCATGAAGCCATTATATGGTGTAGGCATTGAGTTACACACCCATTTTTTTTTACCAAAATTAGGGCATGTGATTAGGCATGCTTGTGTGAGTGTTATGATAAGGCCCATATTATTTGTGATCTAAATCAGCCTATCCATGTTTATCAAAAATACCTAGAGACACTTTAGGACATATCCCATATTAGAATCAAAACAAGATCACTTCATATCACTATTCACACCTTTTGGATAATAAACCTTTGTATTGAAACCAAAAACTTCTATAGTCACTTCTTATCCTAGTCGCCACTTTATTCAACCTATCCTTAATAAAAAATTGTCAATATTTACAACCTTGTTTGGTTTAGTCAATCACCTATCATCTTATCATCTTACCTCTTCATACCTATTACTCATCTAATCATCATCTTGCTAGTGTGAAGGGTATTTATTCATTTTATCCTCTTTGTGTCCTTGCTATATCAAACCCTTATAAGGTTTCTTACTTTGGTAATATTTGTTCTTTCTAGTCTTCCTATCCTCAAATTCAAGTCTAATTCACATCTAATCACCTCTCTTGACCACTTTTAGTCTTGGTTTTAAGACAAAATTAGTATATAAAGTCACCTTCTCACCCATCATCTTATATCAAAGTCACGCCTAATCACTATTATCACATCACCTTCACCATCTATGATGCCTATTAGAAACCATGCTCAAATTTTAAGAATGGGACATGGATCTAATCAATAAAATAACATCCTTGGGAATCTATGTAAATGAAATGGAGATAATGATAACACACATAGTAACATGCACACCCCTAGAGAGGAATATAAGTTTATGAATGACTTTTCCATAGTGATGAGGTTAGGGCTCAATGTAACCAATACATCTATGAGAAACATGATCAAATTCTTGCCCAGGTCATTGGAATGGTGGGAATACTACCCCCCACATTTGATTTAAACCTCTTATAACATCTCATCTACCCATCCACTATAAATAATACTCATCAAAATAATATCAACCAAGAATAAGAAAATAATATTGTGGATCATGAACAAGAATTTGATGAAGAACAAGAACCCCCACAAAATTATTGTGTTGAGGCTGACAGGAGAAGAACCTCTTTGGAGGATTGATTAAACCAATTGACTTAGAAAATGAATTCCCTTGTCTATCAATTTCATGATCAAAATTAAAGACCCACTTCACCAAGATAACATGTTATAAATACCAATCCCAATCACTTAAGACCTAAAATAAGCCAACTAAAATCCTCTAATCCCCTAATGGACCCCTCATTCACTCAAGAGTGGAGGATGATGAAAGAGACTCTTCAATAAATTTATCCTCACATCAGAGCAATGAGATATAAATATGAAGACTTTTGCATATCTCCCTTGGACATGAGTATCTTGTAAGTACCTTTCCCATCACACTTAGAGATTCTAAAATTTGACAAATATAAAGGAAAAGGGGATCCATGAAACCAAGTGTAAGAATTCTATGTAGCATGTCATAAGGTTGCCTATGATTATGCTTACCTTCTTAGACTCTTTCCTAAAAGTCTCATCGGGATCGTACTAGAATGGTTCATGCATCTACCTAAAGGGTCCATATCTAGCTTCAAGGAGTTAATAGAAAAGTTTATGTGACATTTATCCTTCAACATTGAACATGACATCTCCATCATATATATTTATAATATTAAACAAATAAATGGGGAAAGCTTAGCCTCATTCTTATAATGTCAGAGAAGCCTCGCTAGTTGATTTCATTACATGTTTCCTAAGAAGGAGTTGGCTAAAATATTCATTGTTTGCCAAATATTTTTATGAAATCATAGAAAAAAGGATCCAAATTGAAAAAGCACTCATTGAGAAGGGGATACTTAAACTATATACCCAAAATTAATAGAGTCAGAATTAAGATAATTCTTTTTTGGGTAAGCCTAAGGTCTTAAACAAAAACAAAAATGTCATAGGGGATGGTGTAGTATATTTGAAACATGCATAGACAGTGTAAAAATCTAGCCCTATTAAAAAAAATGTTTCCACTATAAGGGTAACAAGGGGAAAACCAAAGCCCCAAATGGGAAAGAGGCCTCTAACTAGTCTTGGTTTACCCATAGAAATGGTCTTATAATAATTAGTCATTGCTAATATGATTACTCTCCCTAAAATCAAACAATTGGGTGATACTAAGCCATGACTAGATTGGTATCCCAAAGATGAATTTTACCAATATCATAGAGTCAAGGGACATGATACTAATAAATACATGCAGTTAAGACACTACATCCTAGATTTAATTGAGAAAGGAGATATATAAGTAAAAGGGGAGAGTCCAACTAGTCAATCCAAGATTCAGTAGCTAGGAATATATCAAGACCCATTACCTAAGTATGATTAGAGGCAAAATAAGCCACTTAAATATCAGGGTCAATCCTCCACTTCTAATAGAGCTGACTATCATTCCATTCCATATAATTATATCAATACCATTAAAATTTGAGGCCCCTAAGAGCCCACATAGCCACCATCCACCATCCTTAAAATTAATAGGGCAATAGCTGACTATGTAGTAACTACACATCATGGAAAAATTAAAATTATTGAAGCACCTTTAAAATACTCATCCACATCCACATCTCTAAAATTAATTATTACTAAAAATTCTTGAGCTCTTCCAACAAACTATATGACATCATCCAATAGCTTGAGAAGACTCTAGCTCAAATTTCTCTCATGGATCTTCTTAAGGCATCATCGATACATTGGGAGATTCTTAATCAAGTCCTGAATGAACTCAAAGTACCTAGGGATATTGATATAATTAAATTTCAAACATTTATGGGTCATTTATCTCCTTCCCAATAGATTAATTTTAGTGCATAGGATATGCCACCTATAGGCCCTCACCATAATTATCCACTATTCATTGAAATTTCCATTGCCAATCAGCCTTAAATTTGTGCAATTTTGACTTTTTGAAGTAATTGAGGTACTCTAAGTCTTCATTAGATCCTACTTTAATAATGATAAAAGTATATGATGATAATGAAAGGCCATTGGTAGGCATTATTTATCTTCCTATAGTTTTGGGACCTATAGTCCACCAGACCAAATTCATGTAGTAGACATTGATCTCTCATATAATTTACTTATAATATGCCCATGGATTAATGAAATAAGATAAATTCCCTCTACTCTGGATCAATGCTTAAAATTCCCTCATTCAATAATGAAAGTTACCATCCCAAGGGAAATAGAACACTTTGATAGTTATCAAATGGACCAATCTCATCCTACTTGATATTTCCCTATCACTCATAGTTCCACTTATAATCCCAAAGCTATGAAATATATCCACCCTAATAATCTACCCCCTAATTCAAATGAATCCCCAGACATCACTCATCTTAATATCACTTCCAAGGGTTATGGAGAGTATGAATAAAAAACCCTTTGTGTAGGAAACTTGCCACTCTCCCCACATAGCTATGGATCCCTACTATGAGGAAATATAAACCTTTTATTTACAAGTTTGGGTCCACGACCTTCACTATTGATAGAATGTTGTCAAAAGAATACTTTGATGAACTAGATGATTCATGGCTTATTCCTAAATATGAGGCCTTATAATTTCATAATAAAAAATACCCCCAACTTCAAAATATGCTTTAGAATTTATGAATTATAAGGGGAAAGGACTAGGAAGAGATGAACAAGGTAGCCTTCAACCTATAGGGGTTTAAAAACACTTGAAACATATTGGATTAGGGTACAAGCCTTTGGGAATTAACCTAAAATCTATTATCCTAGACACTTTTGTGGTTTTTGAGGAGTCTACCTCTAAGAAAAAGTCAAAATAGGTTCCATATATAGTCTTTACAAGGACTTGGTTACCGCCAATCTCTTCTTTAACACTAGCATCTCCACTATCAATGTCTACCTCTATTATTCCACACTCATATACTGAGATTAGAATAATGAGCTTTCCTTTGATATATTTTAGAATGATGAAGCCATTATTGAATATTTGGGAGAAAGAGATTGTATGCCATCAAGAGACCATAATAAAGGGTTCTCTATTGGTATAAATAAGTCTACATATTTTGGAGAGCAAAAAATATCTCTAAATAAAATCAAAGAAAATAAATATGACAATGAAGATCCTTCTCCAATATGGAAGAAATATAACCCACTCCTAATGAACCAAAGTCTTATATGGAATCAGATACAAAGCTACCAAAAGAATTTGCTTTAGGAAAAGAGAAATTATGATCACCCCCAACATATCTATAGGACCAGTCACCTTCCCTCATTAAGGAGATTATTGAAGTAACTCTTGGAACAAATGAAAGTCATAAAATGTTTAAAATGGGGGAAATTATTACATATGAAGAGAAAAAATCCTCATTGAGCTTCTCAAAGAATATATAGATGTATTTGCATGGATTTATTATGACATACCAAGGATAGACCCAACCTTGGTAGTGTATCATTTAGTGATTCATCCAAATGCAAAACCTATTAAACAAAAACTTTGTAAAATGCACCCAAAAGTGGTCCTTTTGGTAAAAAATGAGTTACAAAAATTCTAAGAAGCTATGCTTATCCATCCAATTGACTATTCTAAGTGGATATCTAATATTATATCCATAACCAAACTATAGGGAGGAATCAAAATTTGTACCAAATTCTAAGACATAAATAAAACATGTCCCAAAGATGAATTTATCTTACCTAATATAGACATGATCATGGACTCTACTACAATATATGAGATGTTATCTCTCTTGAATGATTTCCTTGAATATAATCAAATTAAAATTACTCATGAAGATCAACACAAA
This sequence comes from Torreya grandis, assembly GCA_037957365.1. Taxonomy (NCBI): domain Eukaryota; kingdom Viridiplantae; phylum Streptophyta; class Pinopsida; order Cupressales; family Taxaceae; genus Torreya; species Torreya grandis. The sequence goes on from JARHVA010002024.1 coordinate 942,318, forward strand.
ACTACATTTATCACTCCAAGGGGGACCTTCTATTACCAAATGATGCCTTTTGGTCTTAAAAATGTAATAACTACTTACCAAAGTATTATGACTATAATATTTCATGATATGATGCAAGATATTATAGAATATTACGTGGATGATATACTGGGAAAGTCTAAACTCTGATCCAAACATCTTATGGTCTTAAGGAAAATATTTGAGAGGTGTAGAGAATTCAAAGTTAGACTAAACCCTAAAAATTTTGTGTTTGGAGTTACATCATGTAAAATATTAGGGTTCATAGTCTCCACAAGAGGCATTAAAGTAGATCCTGTAAAAGTAAAAGCAATCATTGAAATGCCTCCTCCTAAGAACCTGAAGCAGTTACAAAGCCTTCAAGGGAAACTATAGGCTATTCATTGGTTTATATCATACATGTCACCCCTTCACCCATATCTTAAATAAGGGAGCTCATTTTGATTGAAACTCAAAATGTCAAAAATATTTTGATAATCTAAAGAAATATCTAGTTAAGCCTCCAATTTTATCACCACCCATCTTAAGAAGGTCATTACTATTGTATATCTCCACTACAACCTATGTTATAGGGGCCTTAATAGCCCAGCATAATGATGAAAGTAATGAATGATCGATTTATTATCTAAGTATAACGTAATCTCATATGAGCTTAACTATACCCCTATTTAAAAGGCTTACCTAGCCATAGTCTTTGCCTTGTAAAAACTCATGCATTATATGTTGAACAACCAAGTCAAGTTCATATTAAAGGTTGATCCTCTTAAATACATGCTATCTAAATTAGTTTTAATTGGTAGAATGTAAAAATGGATTATTTTATTAAGTTAATTTGATATATAATGTGTAAATCAAAAGGTTATTAAAGGACAAGCCATTACAGATCAACTTATAACAATAACTATTCTAGATACCAAGCCTTTAATCATTACCTTTTTAGATGAGTCTATATTGGTTACTGAAGAGTCAAGCAACTAGAAGTTATATTTTGATGGCTCTTTCACCATGCATGGGTCAGGAACATGAATCCTTTTGGTAACCCCATAAGGTGACCTAATCCCTAAAGCCTTCTGAATCACTTTCCCATATACAAACAATATTTTAGAGTATGAGGAATTAATTAATGGACTATAACTTGCCATCCAATGGAATACCCAACATCTTCAGGTACTTGGTGATTCCTAATTGATTATAAAATAGGTAAATGAGGAGTTCAATACAAAATATGAGAAATTATTTCACTATAAAAAATTAGTGGACCAATTGAAGCAAAAATTTTAGTTAATAACACTTGATCATTTGAAGGCAATTTTCTAACTGAACAACTATTATTACCAACACATCAATCAATGGCTCATTATCAAATTTGTGTTATACATGATCCCAGTCTACATTGGTACCATGACATTTACATTTACCTCCATGACAACATTATACCACTAGACCTCAATCATCACCAATGTAAATCCTTCACTCATCACACATCCTATTATAACATCCTTGGTAGCATGTTTTATTGGCAAGGCTATGATAGGACCTTATTGAGATGCCTAATATAAGAGGAGGATACTCTTGTAATCAATGAGGTATATGATGGTATATTTGGTGATCATGTCAATGTGATGGCCCTAGCCAAGAAGTTACTCTGGATGGGATCTATTGGTCTATAATGGATCATGATGCCTGCCAGTATGTGAAAAAATGTGTAGCTTGTCAAAGGCATGATAATATCATTCATGGCTCCACACAAGAGCTACAACCTATAATAATCCCATGGCCATTTTCCATATGGGGACTAGACCTAATTGGAAATATCAATCCTACATCATATGATGGACATAAGTTTATATATATATATATATGGAGTATTTTACCAAATGGGTTAAAGTAATGCCTCTAATTTATACCACAAGTCTCCAAATATCTAAATTCATTCTGAATCAGATTATTTTTCACTTTAGAATCCTAGCCAAAATCATATCATTTAATGACAAATCTTTCAAAAATCAAGAAGTTGAAGACTTGTGTAATCATAATCACATTGAGCAGCTTTTCTCCACACCCTACAATCCCCAGGGAAATGGACAAGTAGAAGCAACTAATAAAATTCTTCTCAAAATTCTCAAGAAAATTGTCAATGATGCGAGTATAAATTGGCATTTACAATAATATCATACTCTTTGGTCTTACAGACTATTGTCAGAACACCTACTAGAGCCATTATGTATTCTCTAGTCTATGACAAAAAAGTAATCTTTCTTATTGAATTTGAGCTCCCCTCCTTATGAATCTTTTTATAGGGCATGATTACTAATCATAATTGTAGACAAGAATGGCTACAAGAGCTTCATCTATTAGATTAACAACATCAAAATGCCTTGGATCATCTTAGTGCATACCATAATAAGCTCAAGGGCCAGTATCGAAAGAAGATATAGTCCTAAGAATTCATAATTAATGACCTAATCTTAAAGAAAAATTAGAAAAACACTAATGCAGAGTGAGAAAAGAAAGGCAAATTTGAAGTAAATTGGCTTGGGCCTTATATCATTATTGAAAATTTTGGATAAAGATCCTATAGATTGGCTATGATAAATTTTTATAAGCTTGATGATCCCATGAATATTATGCATCTAAAACTTTTTTATACATAAAAGTCTCTAAATAACCTCTATTTATGAGTCCCCACTCTCGGGGGCACATCCATCACCAGTCCACTTCTCTCATATTTTCATTCCATTCCATCATTTCCATATGACCCTAGTTCTAATAGTGGTTATATAATATATGTTTAGTTAAAATAAGGAGATATGAGTTTCAAACTAGGGTAAATCATTGCTGACCATGTGAGGGGAATATCTATTGAGGAGTCCTCTAGAATGTCTAATCCACTTTCAAATAGTTATCCTATTTTAGACATCCTAATACATATCCCAATCACATCCTCTTTAATGACTCTTCTTCCTATCAACCTTGATTGCATCCAAATTTGTCCAATCACATTCACCCCCCAAGCAAAAATCCATAAGAACCCACTAAAATCATCACTAACAAACGGTCATATAATATTCTTACTCTAGGATCCATCATACACTTTGTAACCAGATCTTGATTGTTCACTTTAGACCCTAAATAATATCATTATAATTGTTTTTGATCCTTGTCTCATTTATCATAAAAACTTTTGGGCATAATCGACCCCTTGACCCCTATAAATATTTAACTATATCCCTAAATTTGATTCTCTTAGGTTATCTTGTATATATTACCTTTAACAACCTTTTTATTAAGCACATTTAGGGTTTTCTGTCATATTTTAAATAATACTATTATTTTCCCTCTATTTGTTAGTCTTTAGTTGTCCAAAATCATTTTAATAATTTCCTTCGGTTGTCTTTTATAGAAATCAAATATGTATATATGTCAAAATCTTTATCATGATCCTATTATTTTCTTAAGTGGTAAATTTTTTACATATCTTGCATTACCCTTTTATACATGTGTGTATGTGTGTTATTTTATCACAATTCAATATATAATCCACAAGTAAATATTGTCGATCAATTTATTAATAATAATTAAGTCTTGTAAATATTTGTATGTCATAGTCAATAATCTTGTTTTGTTGTCTTGTTATCTTATCTTTTTAGATTTTGTTCTATTTTAATAAAGGGAATGAGGATGGCCTTAAGTGACTACCCAACATAGGAATTGGGAAGATCACTAAAATAGATTTCCCATGTAATGTGAATCTAATGTGACTCTAACTATCTTCATGTCATGAGAACACTCATACTCACATGTGTAATAGTAAATTGAATTGCCTACATATCTAATGGCTTCAATCTCCCCCCCAATTCCCTCTCCCTAATAATTCCACCATCCCATCTAAAAATCCTTACCCACTACCCAACACTGACCCACCTTGGTCCAGGAGTATTTTACCCAACATTAGCTTATGGGGCATATGATTAAACCAATGGATGATTTACTTACATATGTTATCAATCATTACATGACATTATACCATCACATTATAAACATAAAACAATAAACATCATCTACATCTAAACCATAAAAAGCATCTATATCATCTAATTAATCATCTAAACATATGCATCATCATTATTATCTCATCTATAAATACTCATCATCACATAATATAAATCCATAATAAACAACATCCATGATCCATATATCCATACCTAACAATCACATAGTCACATCCATCCATCATATATAACATAATCATGATAATAATCATAACATAATCACAACATCATATACAACAAAATTATAATCAAATATATCAATAGTCCATAATGTCCATAGGAGTCCATGTCAAAATATACAACTAAAAATGGGCCACATGTGCATCAATGTGATACAATACATACATATCCATGATATATAACACTTATCCCACAAATATAAATATAGGATCAATGTTTTCTAGGTTGTCTCCTATCATGTTGATCCATGGATTGGGAAGAACTAGCTTTAAAATTTGTGGCACATTGACCTATTGTCACTACTACCTCATATAGTTCTTTGTAATACTATGCCTCTCACATCAGTTGACTAATCTACCTCATCACCATCCCCATACCCCTCTGCTTTAATACCATATCACCCTCATACTTGGCCTTTTCAACCACCTATAACTCTACCTCTCTCTCTCAACCTTAACTAAAGTTATCCAATCTACCCCCATAATGAGGCTATATTTGAGTCTCAGCTTTGAATCTACATATATAATATAGCTATATACCCCTACAAGGTTTATACCTATCTTATCAAACCTAAAACCTATCTAAGTACTATAGACATTTGACTTTCCCTCTATATGATATATCCATGTAAATATACAACCATCATATCCCACTTAAATGATATCCCTTTAACCTCTATAGCTCGGGCATATATCTCTCTCCTTAGCCTATTTGATAGTGCCTGATCATCTTTACTCAAAGGTGGCTTGGATGGTCCTACATCATTTTCACCTTCTTCCCTCCTTACCTAATCTCCAACTCCATTATAGTCTCCATCTCAACCCCCTAATCCCCCCCATTAATTTCTAGCACATCTAGTCCTCCCTATACATCCTATTATCCCTATGCTTGGGGTTGTAGTCCTTATGCTCATCTCCTATTTAAGTGAACTTGTGCCTTTAACAATCTCTAAACATCCCCCCACCTCACTTTGGTTGGTCATCTAAGTAATCTATGAGGCCATATCTGAGCCCACCAAGTTATATATGTTGCAGTCACTCTTGGAGCTAGAATGGGAATCTGATAATACCATATAATAAGAATAATGTTCTCATAATATGCTCTAGCTAGTGCCATATATACTAAATCCCCCCACTATGGCCTCTCCTTATCATTGTGAGCAAACAAATTCTCCTACCTAGGAACATCTTATTGCCTCCTGAACTATCACTACACATGATCAAGCTTATATCTCTCAATAATATAATCACAACAACTAATCAGATAACATTCGATGAACATGAATCATGTAATGTCTACATCATTGGCCCATACCCACTAGACCTATCTATATAGCATCTAAGTGATCTAATTAGCTTGCAGACTATTAAATTCCTATCTATAAAAATGCATCTTATCAGCAATGGATCTATTCACTCTCATCCAAACACTAAGGGATAGTTGGGCTCCCTATCTTCATCAGTACCCAATGATCTCTCTATCATGATATGTTCCCAACTCCAAATTTGTAAAATAAAGAGGGACCTAAGCTCATTTCTCCTATGTAAGCCCATCTATGAATCTCTCTATATAAGTGGGCCATTGCCATAGGACCCCAGGAAAAATCTTGATAATCCTAAACCATATCCAATACCACATACCCTAATCCTAAGTGGAACCACTGATTACTCTTGCCTAGCAAGAGTATGTCGATAATAAGAGATATAACCATAAGAGTCAACCTATTAATAATCCCCTTCCTCAGATCTATATCAATGTACACATACAAATCATGAACTCAAATTTAAAGTCAACCACCAATATTTTCACCATCACACTTAGGGTATGTGATCACAATTATATCCTCTCACCTCTCATTGGTAGTTATAAAATATGTAGTACATCCTCGAGAGTCACTATCATCTCACTATTCATAAAATGGAATGTGATAGTCTTTGATTTCCATCTCTCAACTAGGGTTGTAATCAATGCCCTGTCAATCCTTGACATGGGCATCATCATGATATAGTATAGGCCTACCATCTCAAGCACTCCATATTTGATAGGTGTCAAATGATGCATCTCATGAATTACCATTGAATATGGTAATTGGGAAGCCAACACACCTAAATCCTCTTTCACAAAAACACATCCTATCAAACTATGACCCTTGATAATCTAATTATAACTATTCAACCTATTGCATCCCATATACTTAGTAACTAATAATCTAAACCTCTAACTCGCTCATTTAGCCTAGCTCCCTAACCACTTGCCTAATATTTTCCCTTCTAGCTAATCCATCCTACCTAATTATCTATCATAACCAACCTCTCTACCCATCAAACTAACTACTCTACCCAAGAATATAGCTAATTTTATACCCTTATAATCAATTAACTAACCAACCTATCTCATTCACCACACTAATTTCTTACCTCTCCTATTTAGCTAATTACCCTTCCTAATTAATTTTTATACTCGTCTAACTTACTAAATTACCCATCTAAACCACTAATTACCCTATCCCCATTCCCATTACCATCCCAACCCATTTATTAAATATCATTCCTAATTGATACAAAAATTTAAATCTCAAGCTTGCCATAATTAGTGGTATTGGTAATATCACCATTCACAACCTATGATTTTACAAAACCATGGGTCTAACCATGTAGTTTGAAAAACCAATATTCCCCCTTTGATTTATTGCAATATTTCAAGTCACTTGATGTGGTATTACAAAATTATATGTCACCCCTTACATTTTTTCAAAACTATAGCTTGTGGTTTCATTACCATAACTTGTGGTGACAATACCATGACTAAGGGCAAAACCCTAGTGGTGGTATTTCCATGACCAAACTTACATGCCATAAATACCTATATTAAATGTGTAAATTATGAAATCAATGGGATAATAATATATTACTCATTGGTGGTCTTGCATTGGCCACCCTCTAGTGCTCCCAAACCCTCTCTCCATGATGTGATGAGAAAGAAATGTGATCCATGGCTTGGTCTCCAAAGAACAAAATTCATAATTTCTAAAAGACAAAATGAGACTTTTACCCCTACCTATTCATATTTTCCCCCAATTCATCCCCTATTTTACCCCAATTCATCCCCTCTTTTACCCTTGCTAACCATATTATCCAACCCTATCTAATAATCTTTATCCCCAAATCCATTTTCATGTCTTACTATCATATTTATCATCATTTCATCATCCCTAAGTCTTCCTAAATCACTATTCTAGGTCATAATCTTATATTTCCCATTATAAGTGCAAAATATTGATTATAACTACATCATCCTAAGGTCTCTTAAGGCTATGTAGGAAGTACCTAGCCACTTTCTTGTGCCCAAGGATAACTCATCCACTATTAACATTTGATCTTGTTCCATCCCCTATCGATCACTCATAGTTATTAAAATTTATTAAGATATGGATCCTATATAAAGTGTCTTATGATTAATAATCATTTTTTTAATGTCTTTTATAGGATTCTAGATCTCCCTTGAATGTTTCCTTGCTACGAGAGTTGTTTCCAGTCTATGGCCTATCTTATCTTTTTCACTCCCTAGACAATGTCAATTTATTGAGAATTTTAATCTTATTGTCTCAATCAACCTGAATCTCCTCTAGAGATTAGTTATTGTCTAGGACTCATCTTCTAAAGCTAAGTGACTTTGTCTCATATCACTTATGCTTGGGGAATCTCAATCATATATCACTTAATACTCAAGGCATCCCAACCCTTTATCATCAACTTGGTCTCCTCCCACCCTAGGGATGCCTTTTTGAATGGCCATCCAGCTCATCCCTCCCCACATGTCCCCTCAAAGGGGAATCATGTCCACAACATTATCATCCAATAAATGGTTTTTATTTAAAAATACATTACTCCTTCCACTTTTCTTCACTCATAATGCCCTTTCAAATAGGGGCAAAATGTATGCACCTAAATACACTCACCTTAATAATTCTATTAAATCCTACTAATTTATCCAATAACCATAGCCTTAACCAATTAAATAAAATATTATTTCTTATAAAATATTTCCTAAACCATTTAAACCTTTATATACCCATATAACTAATTACTTAGCCCATTATCCCATTAAAAATCCTACTTAACCACTATTCCTATTGCATTAACGACCCACTAGCCCACTTGCAAATTTATAATTCTTATTTATTCAAATACCCCCTATCCAACCTACCACCCTAGCCTATCCTAAATCCCTATGAACCTTAAACCTCATTTAATCCTCATATAATCCCCTATTATCCCCTAAACTAACCAAAAAAACTCTAGAATTAGAGAAGCTCCTCTAAGATTCTATAATTCTCTAAACTAGAAGCTTCTAAATAATTTAAAATTTCCTAAAAATACCCTCTACCATCCTATAAAATCCATGCTTGGGCCATGGCCAGACTAACTTGGAAATCCATAAGCCTTAATTATACTCTCATATTCAGCCATCTCAAATCATCCTCACACTCTTGTGAATCCATTCAACTATCTATGGAAACCATTATAGTCATTTTGAATCCACAAGCAAGTAATCCACAATTAATCAATTTTGCAATGGAATCGGTTTGAAGATCTTAGAGAGAAGCCATAAGGGACAAGGTGATGGGAAGATTTCATTCTTAACTATTTATTGTTCCTTTATTTCCATCTTATTGGCGTTATTGTGTTGTTGGGTTTAACTTACTATATATAGTAGTTTTGATCAATAGCTCATAAATATAATTATATAGAATTCAACTAAGAGAATAACTTCATTACCAAACACAATATTAAAAGTTGTACTCTTGTTCAATCATTTATATGTGGTTTAATACACCCATAACACTATAGAAACATGATCATCCCAGTCAATTCATGTTATACTACAAATATTAGTCAATGTATTACCCAAGATCTTATTGAATGTTTCATCTATACCATTGGCCTGAGCATGGTAATATGTAGTCTTGTGGTTTGTGATCATGAAATCATTCAAGAGTATGTGGATGGCCTCATTAAGTAAATGAGTTCCTCAATCACTATTAAAACTTAATGTAGTAGTGGTAGCAATATAATCTTATCTTAGAGAAACCTAGTAGTAGTGGTAGCAGTATAATCTTGAGTTAGCACTGTTTCAACCCATTGAGTGAGGTAATCAGTATCAGTAATGACATAAAATTCTCCAATACACCTCCCTACTAGATTAATTAGGTAAACAAAATCAATATCCCACCTCTTAAAGGGTTCTTGTGTTGAGATTAGATGAAGGGACATAGCATCCCTTTTGTTTGGATTACCCATGTGTTAGTAGATATCACATTGGCACGTGTAATCCTTAGCATCTTTAAATAGAATAGGCCACCATAATCCAACTAAAATAACATTCCAAATTATATCATCACCAACATAATGTCCTCTGGTGGTACCCACATGAACCTCTTGAATAATCACAATGTACTCATGATGCATGATGCATGATGTAGTGATGTAGCACTTCATTCTGCCCAAGATTATAAAGGTCACACCTATGAGCTAGAAGTGGGATACATGAATAACCAACTACTTATTTTCTTGAGTGCTAAGGTGGGTTTGTGTTGTACCCATAGTCAAAAATGTTTTGATATCCTCCAACTCTTCAGGCATGTGCATGACTTGGAAAAATTGCATGTTAAGTAAGTCATCCTCAATGGCATGTGCTAGTTCACCAAATTTCACATGTGATAAATTATTAGTGCCACAATTATCCTTACCTAGTTTCATCATCACTAAGAACTATAACTCTTTAAAAATCATAATCCACTAATAAATGCATCCATGTAATAATGGATTATTCATTATGTACTTCAATGCTTCATGGTCTGTAAAGAAAATAAATAGAGTGTTATCACACTAAATTACACTCTTTAGGATATTTTTAAATACTCCTTATGTAGGTAATATAATGAAGACACCTATAGGTTTTGGGTGGCCTAATCGGTGAGGTGAATCTCTAGATAGGGTTAGCTACCTTGATGCTTCACCTTAAAACCACAACTAAGCCTATTGATTACTAAAGAAAGAGATGTAGAAATAAAGTAAACAAAACAAATAGGTTATTTACTAAATTAATACCCTCCACTTTCTTATATTTCACTAAGAACATGAATAAGGACTGAAATCTATTGCACTAACTCAACATGAGTCTCTAAGTATCAATATTTCATTATGAAGGTGAAAATCAAAACACTAACCAATATGGGATGATCAAGAGGTCTCATAACAGACATTTATGTAGAAACCTCCACATTTATCCAATTAAATTCCATCTAACACACTCCATATGACCTACTAAGATGACTAACAACCTATAATAAGGAAAAGAGATAGGATAAATCAAAGAGAGTTGTGACACTACTAGTATTCATCAACCAACCATGAAGTGTACACTAATTTTATTATCGATAAGGATGTAAATCAGCATCTATTCACTTTAATAGGTAAAGTACAAGTGTTTTTATGATTAATGATTTTCCATACTTAGGTTGAAGATCCTTACAATGCCAAAATCAGGCATCATATAGAAGAAAGAAGAAGAGAGAGAGAAGAGAGGTGTCAAGAACCAATTGTGGTTGTCAAGAACTCATAGAACTAGTTAAAAATAATAAAACCTACCAATAAATAGTCATTAAATCCCTCTTCAAAATGTGTGCACTTAGTTTGATGATGGTTTCATCAAGGTGGCATAAGAACTTTTGTCTTGATGATTCATCAAACCTTCTTGAATCTACTACCTTATTCTTGATTAGGAAGTGACAAGTCATCTTCTTGATTTATAACTACTTATCCTTATTTTTGACACTTGTTGAAGACTTATATCTCATCATCTATCCAAATATACTCTGTAATCCCATTCATAACTCTCACACTTGCTCTATTTAAGGCCAATTTCTTATAGTCATATTTTGACACAAAGCTACTAGGTTTAAATGATCCATAGCTTATAAATAATCCAAAGTCATATTTGGGTAAATTTTATAATATTTTAGCTTGACCCAAATTTTTATGACTCAATTCATGATGTAGACCTACTAACTCAACACCCTCATTCACACTTTGGTCTCTTCAGGCCTAAAGTAAACACATATTACTAGATATTGTACTATACCATACTATACTACTTCAAAAACACAAAAATATTATATATCACATCAAATAAGTTGAGATTAAAAAGTTTCATTAATTTAGGGTGGAAACTCAAGTTATGCAAAATGCAAGATTCAAACCCTAGGTTGGTCTTGACACAGGCATACGTAGGTCTAGAGTGAATAAAAAGGGATAAAAAGAGGTTTAAATAACTTAAAATATTTCTTATACCTATGTGAGGTCTTCCCCAACTCCCCTCAACTCTTCTAATAGTCATTTTCCCTTGAATAATCCTCATACCTTTCCAACATGCCAAGTTTTCATAATTATGTGTGCATTTTAGGACTGTAAAGTGGAATGTGGCTTTTCTTCATTGTTAATCACTCTCTAAACATCTTCAACATCTTCCTAGGGTCTCTAATTAATCACACACACACCTTTATTATCCCTCCAAACCCCAATCCTAATACAAATATTACATACTCTCTTCAATTCTTGGAAGCAGCCTTGTAGTTCTTTAGTAGGCATGTAGGTCTTCTTTAGGCTTATCACCTTGTTAAGCTTGATAATAACTCAAATTGAATGATTTATTATCTATCACAAATAATTTGGTAAAATTGGAGGCATTATTCATGGTCTCCTTGACTTTTCACAACCTTCAATCTTCAATTTCCAACCCAAAGTTACACTTTTCTTTCAAATTTGTGTGGACAGGCCTATAACTGTACAACTAGGCCTAATGTACCTTATTCAAGGGTTTTTGAATTTATAAGGTGATCTATTCATATGAAAATAATTTTTACTCTGCTTTCCAAGCATCTTAAGTTCATATTTCTTGATCTTTCAAATGCTATGAATAACATCAAGGCACTCTTAGTTTTTAATGTTATTGAGGGCAGACTTATAACTCCCTTTTAGACCTATCACCTTATATTTTGAGATTTATATTTATTGAAAATATTTTATATGTTTTAATTATCCCCAAATGTCTCTTATGACTTACATTCTCCTCATATCTTGTGTTCAATGTAAAACATGCACATTTTCACATCTTTGCAAGTGTCTATCTCAGGTTTGGAACCACTGCAGACCTAGTACTTGAATATTTTAGGGCTATAACATCACCATGGAAGTTTTTTAGAGATTAATGGGGACTAATTTTATTTATATTCAGGTCCATATACTCCTCAACTAATCATTATACTTTTCAAACATCTCAAAAAGAACAAACCTATAGTCTTTTTACTTAGACCTGTAGGTGCATACATACCCTATTTTTAACTTCTCTTTCCATGGATGATCTTTGAGAAACATGGAGGATTTTTATTTACATATAAATTTTAACATATACTTCTCAAATTTTATTAAAATTTACTTCTCATTCATGGCTTATATGTTTCTTTGTTTACTCTTGAACCCTATGCAAGAAATTCTCTTAATGGCCTTTAGGGCCTGCCACCTCATAACTTCCTATCAATAATGATCAAGGAGTTACTCCTAACTGATATATATTATTCCTTTATGAGTTACATAATTATTACACAAATTATAAACCAATATTTCTTATTGGTTTCTCTAATATTGGGTGTCAAATCCACTAGTATCTTGAGGAGGTCTTAACAAGCCTAAAAGACCTTAAACCCAATTTAAACTTAAATTGATGGTTGTCTCTTTTAAATGAGTTTAGTCACTATTTTAATCTCCCGTATGACTCTCTATATTCCAAATTAACCTCTAACCCCTTTCAAATTACAACAAACTATACCCTTTCATCACTTTCTCTACTTGCAACATTAATCTAGGCAAGGTATTTGTAGAAGTTTGTAGGTAACTATCATGCTATGGAAATTTAATGACCTTGTAAGCTTTGAGATACCTATTGGTGACAATTTATATCATTAGGTATAAGTTTAGATAATTTTGTATTTCACTAACATGCTTTCATCTATTTGAATTCGTAAAAACATCAATAATTCAATTATCTTCAACCTAAAGACTGCCTCAATATGAAGCTCTCTTGCCTTTCCTTGCTTACACGTACTAAATTAATGTTGGTAAATGATGTGAAAATGATATTTAAATTATTTATTGCTTTAAATAATCCTTCATTCTCATCAATGAGCTCCAAAATGCTTTGAAATTCCCTAAAGTCAAGTTTATGGGGTTTTAAAAGGGTTTTGGACTGCTTATTTTATTAGTGAGGGTTCATAAATCATGGCCCCTATAAATCTCAAATAATGCATGTAATGTTAAGGTAAAAATTAAATCCATCAACCCATATTATTTTTTTATCCAACTCTTCTTCCCCTACATCAAACAAGAATTGTAAACTGACCTTTAGTTACCTACCAAGAACTTGATGAAGTATCTGGTGCATTCCTTGACTTAGTATGACTTTTTCAAGCTCAAAAAATCATGGGTTGGCCTTGGTAAAGCTATACCAATGTAATTTTACCCTTTTATCTTATTAAAATGTATTTAATCCTTCTTTAATGGCTCATGACATGCATTTATAAATATTGTATAAGTTATCATTGTTTTGCAGGCTTCAAACTATCATTTCTAACAAGTACTTGATCATATGCACATTTAAAATAACTCAAAAGTTTTACAAGTGTAAGATAAAATTTCATGACACCATATTTGAATTATATATTATATTACAAGGATTTAAAATATATTGACCAAGCATGAAAAGGTTTGGACTATGAAAAATGACCCATAAAACTTGAGGTTCATCTAAGTGACTTCAATTACATGTTTTTTCTATTAATGCCTAGGTTTATTTAATTGAATTAAACCCTATCACCCATGAAAAAAATACTTGTGAAAAAAATATTCTTTAGGAAGGCTTAGACTAAGCAAAATGCTAACCTTAACCTCTCCAAAAAACCTTAACTTGTGTTAAAGTACCTTAACTTCTCCAAAACATGGAATTACATTATTTCTTTCTCATAGCTTTTATCTTATCATGCACCTGATCTCTAATATTATCATGCAATATTGAAGATTTATCATGTCACCAATGTCTCAACTTGGACCAAACACAAATGTGAACTCTTTAAAATAACCTTAACATTATCAATTTTATATTAAATAATGCTAGGTATTTCATGGGAGGATTGAGACCATGGAAATTGACTATGAAACTAAGAATCATGACTCTTAGACTTGGATTAGACCTCTAACACCTTGCCATAACCTAAGTACCAATGAATAATACATCAGCTAATGACAAGCATGACATCAAAACCATGGCCTTATAGAGGCTATCAATAAATTTAAACGAGTCTAGATAATAATGTTTTAATGCTACTCACCTATGGTAGCCAATTTTGGCTAACACAGAGTGGCTAGTAAATACTGATAGAAATTTTGAAGCACATAGACTATGGATAATTATTTACATTTTATAATTGAATATTTTTGTTCAGCTAGAATGAGTTTCTTACTATAAAAATAGATAGGATGGTCAAACTTACCCTCACTAGGTTGAGTAAGGATAACACCTATTGCCATGCTTGAAGCATATACATGCACATAAATGGGCTTTGTCTAGTCCAAAAACTAGAGAATAGGGGTAGTAATGATTTTATCCTTAAGTGCAATGAATTCCTATTGATGAGCATTAATCTATACAAACTAGCCATTCTACTTCAATAATTCTTTCATTAACGCAACAATCTTAGTATAACCTCGAATGAACTTATTATAGTATCCCATGTGTCATATGAAGGAGCATACCTCTCACTGGGTGGTTGGAACTTGAAGGCAAATAATAACTTTAATTTTATCTATATCCACCAAGATTTCATCATGACAAATAACATAACCAAGCAAAATTCCAAATAGGGTAGCAAACACACATTTTGTCACATCCTAATTTCTTTCTAAGTTAAATAACCTTTTGATCTATATATTTTTATGGTTTTTAGTTGATTAATTATTATTTAATTAAGATGTATGTCATATACTAATATGGGATAGTTATATGTTTTTTAATTTGCTATGGGATAGTTGTACTTTCATATTTTATACTTGATCATGTTTATTAGTTATATAATAGTATTTTATAGATATAATTATGTTTCAAGCTAACTACATTCATTATTGTGAGGTGGATGTAGGACAAATCCATCCTTCAAAGTGTGATGGATGGAGGGCATCATCATAGAGGATGGTGTAGATGGAGACATTGGGGTATGATAGAGAGAAAAACTGGAAACCCACAAATTGTGATTATTATTTATGTTAGATAGTTGTAGTATGTTTTGATGTCTGTTATATATGTTTGATGTGATCTTATTATTGTTTTATTATCATGTTGTTTGATTATGTAATTTCACTACTCTAGTTATAACTGCATTAAATAGTTTTTAATGTTATTGCTTAGTTCTTTGAATGAATCTGTACCTATCTTGTTGTGACTTACCATTATATTGTACATAGATGAATGTTTGTATTATTAATGCTTTATTTGGACTCATTTTTATAGTAATATATGGAATATATTATTTAGTTTTATTGGTTTATTAATTGACTACTTATGTTTAAAAGGTTACTATTATCATTTATAATAGTTGTATAAACCTGTAATAAGACATTGATGAGTTATAGTTCTTTGTTAGGCATTAATGAATGACTTTAGATAGAATTGTAAAATGAGATTGATGTTATTAACTTAAGACTTCTATAAGTCCTTAGTTCTTAGGAAATAAACATAATGTTATGCAAAGCATTATAGATAATTTCATTGTTTAACAATAATATGGACATCATTGTGTTTGATGAATCTTCGCTAAAGTATATATTTATTTATTTAACCTAGGAAGTTAACTTCAATTTTGAAGGTTGAATGCATTTAT
Source organism: Torreya grandis (assembly GCA_037957365.1). Lineage (NCBI taxonomy): Eukaryota > Viridiplantae > Streptophyta > Pinopsida > Cupressales > Taxaceae > Torreya > Torreya grandis. The sequence continues at coordinate 958,554 of JARHVA010002024.1, forward strand.
AAATTGGTAATTATGTTATGTAGACTTGTCATTGAGTCAACATTTCATGGAATTATAATGTTTGAAGACTTTATATATAGTTTATTTGTATGGGCACTATGGTAAGTCGATGTTAGTATTGGTAAACTCAAAATACATGCATAAAATGATTAATATACTAATCAATAAAACTTTCAAGATGATTAGGGTTTCTAATCTATCATTGACTCAAGTTAACAATCATTTTAAACAAAACCATTATGTGAGTTTGGAAGGAGTCTGGATGAGAAAATGGTGGTAGACTGTAGTTCTATTGAGTTATTCACATCATGCATTATTTTAATCATTATTTATCTGTCAAGTAATGGGGAGAAATTAGTGGGATGAGAAAGGGCATGGATAATAATAAAAGGAAGTGGAAAGAGGCCTATGGGGGCACATCATACGTGAGCATAGTAGGTATAAGTAGATAAAGGGCATTCAAGATAAGAAGTGAAGACAAAATTCAACTTCCTTGGTATTATAATCATCATTTATAGGTTGGTGATGTACTTTAAATTCCTATGTCATAGTTTGATGAATTTTTGGAAAATAAATGATAAAGGATTTACTAGTTTAATTTTTTTTTTAAATTATAAAAATCATAGGCTGAATGTAGGGCCCTATAGATGGCTCAGCCATCTACAAAACCCTACATCCAACCTAGAGTAACCCTAAGCGGAATGGTTAGAGCTATAATATTTTTGTCAGGGTTAAATTATCATTATGAAATATCTGTATTAATTCCTTTTCAACTTGTAAACACTATGAATTCATTATATGGTTATTTCATATAAAGGGTATTTATAAATAGACTGGGTAGGGTCTTGGACTTAGTTTTAGATTGTCAAACTAGTTTGGGGCTATTGCATTAATGCTCAAACATAGATAAAATTATGTATTGGTTATGCAAGATTATACTATGTATATACCTAAATTGGAATTTGAAAGAGGATGTTATGGGTTTTCATAACAAATTTGACTGTGTAGGAAAATGTATATACATAGATGTGTGTGTGTATACTTGGGAATAATGGCCCTACATATATATATGTGTGTGTGTGTGTGTGTGTGTGTGTGTGTGTGTGTGTGTGTGTGTGTGTGTGTGTGTGTGTGTGTGTGTGTGTGTGTACATATATATATATATATATGTACATATATATATATATATATATATATATATATATATATATATATATATATATGTACATATATATATATATGTACATATATATATATATATATGTATATATATATATATGTACATATATATATAATATATATATGTACATATATATATATATATATATATATATATATATGTACATATACATATATATATATATATATGTATATATATATATATATGTACATATATATATTATATATATATGTACATATATATATATATATATACATAGATATATATATATATATATGTATATGTACATATATATATATATATATGTACATATATATATATATGTACATATACATATATATATATATATGTACATATATATATATATATGTACATATACATATATATATATATATATATATATGTATATGTGTGTGTGTGTGTGTGTGTGTGTGTGTACATATATATATATATATATATATATATATATATATATATATATATATATATATATATATGTACATATATATATATATATGTACATAAATATATATATACATATACATACATACATATATATATATATATATATATATATATATATATATATATATATATATATATATTCTAAGGCTATGGATTTTTGAACAAAATCTATATGTATTGGTTTTATAACTAATTTAAGGCATGTGTGTGTGTGTGTGTGTGTGTGTGTATTCGAAGGTTAAGGTTTTTGAATAAATTTTGTGTATTGGTTTGAACAAATTTATGAATTATAGGTATGAGATATATACTTAGTCTCTGTTACTAAATCCTATAACATACATAACTATATATATACATAATTAGGGTTAATTCTAGTCAAGCCATACACATATCAAGCCTTGAAAATGGGCAATGATGCCAGTAGTAGATAATTAGTTGGGTAGAAGTATAAACAGTTATCTATGTATTCAAATTTATGCATAGATATATATAAAAGGAAAATATTGATTTGGATGAGTTTATGTTATATGTTTGAGCATTTGGTTGTATAATTACTTGTCTGAGGCAATTATAAGTCTTAGATAGAGCATTAAATTCACAATATTCATAGGCATATATGGATTTCTTAGTCTTTATCTAATTTGATTTGGACAGTATATTATATAAGGTTGATTTACATGATTATCAATTGAACCTATTATGTAATATCTTATAGGATGTGTAAATGATAAGGCTAAGTTATATTATCATATAATTCTCAATGTTTTGACATAGTCAACAGATTATATAATCTTTGATCATTTTATATGGAAGTAATTTGAATAGTATTGTGAATTGAGTGATTTGTGTATTTTGAAATAATCAAATTGATAAATCATTATTTTTCTATGTTTGAATTATTAATCACATTTATTCTATGCATTTTTAGTTAAAACAATTAAATTGGGAATTATCTAGTATATTAAAGGTATTGAGACAAATTATTTTAGCATTAATGTCTACTAAGAGTATATGAGATACTCTAAGATCATGGACAGTCATTTGTCTACTTAGATTATAACATATACATTCTTAGATTATGACTGTATAAAAACTTAAATGTATACCTGAGAGTTTTAAAAAATAGTACATATATACATGGTATAAACATATGATTTGGTGACAATGTTATAAATCTAAGAATGGGTATACCGTATATAAATGTATGCAACTTCTTGTATGCTAGTAAACATTATTATATAGTAGGGTAAAATGGGTGATTTTCTATGTATTTAATGTTTAGATGAAGCATTAAAATAAGGTATTTAATTGTTTAAATACATATCTTATTAAGTTATTTTATCACTAGCTTTTATTATACTTTTGGAATATGAACAAATAAATAAGTTGTGATTAAAGTTTTATTTCATGGATGAATTAACATTTCAAGTTATGTTATGTTATTGAGTAACTTATAGTCTAAATATAATTCTTACCCAAATTGTATGTTTATATTAAAGATTGTTTATGATTCAGTGTATAATTTTATAATAAACTAGATGATATTAGATTCATTTCATTACATTTGATAGACTAAATGTATGTATTTGATATTTGTGTACTTAACATATGTATATCTACTAAATAGGGAATATTCTAATTAAATCTACTAATTTTTATATTATTATATAATTTAACTAAATCTTGTATTTATGACACTAAATAAGTAGTGGATGGATTCCACTGGCTTAATTAGCACCATCAATACAAGATGAGGTGTAATTTGATTGAGTTGTGTGTATGAAATTAACTGATCCTAGAGATCATTAACTATTTGAAAAACTTTGGCCAATGCAATGTTTATACTTAAACATTGTCATTTCATGTATTTGATATAATTTACATGTTTGTGTAATATCATGTTAGAATAGTTTTATTTATGGTAAATACCATATACTAGTTATCTTATAGAACACGGGTTCTAATTTGTCACTCTAATTCTCATACTATCATTATCTACCCATCCATGAAGGGAGGAACATTTCTTGATTGAGAGATAGTGTGGAGGATCGATGGTCCATGGTTGGTGTGGAAAATCACTCAGGTGATGCCCTCCTTCCCTGTAACATTACTATACTGGAGCCTACACTTGAGATTACAAATAGATACTTGAGTCATGGAGACTCATGCTCTATGGAGATTTGTATATTTATTATTATTATTATTATTTAAGACATTATTTATTGCTAAAATTATAATATTTATTCATTTATACATCTATAGCAGTAGTTGTAATGTTGTATCAGATGTGGCTAAAATTGTATTATTAATTTAATAAAATTAATGCAGTCTTTATTGTTTATTTAGTATTGTTTATGATTTATTATATCATTATCTTAGTGATCATTAGCTAAATGGATTAGTTATAAACCTTGTGGGGTTAACTAAAATAATAAATTTAGTTAAATATCACTTGGTTAGATTTCTTATGGTGAAATTTTTAAGATGAATATGTGTATTAATTTTTAAAAATACTTTATTCTAGTAAAACCCAGTTGGGGTTGTTACATATTTATTTAGACTCAAAGAAGTCTAAAGGTTTCAATAGAACTCAAGCATAAGGCATAGATTAGAATAATGGTCCTACACTAAATCATAGATAGTCCAACCATCTAGGTAGAATTGAAGGAATTTATGAATAAAACCCTTGAAATCATCGATCGTAATCTATGAAAATATAACAGGAGCATTATTCAACCCAAAGGGCATTGTGTTATATACAAACAAACCCCACTCAGTTTCAAATGTGGTCTTCAATTTATCCTCTTCTATGATCTAGACTTAATGATATCCATATAATATATAAGTGAAAGTATAAATCTCATACCCAGCAACTCCCTCTAAAATATCGTCAGTGAAGGGTGTTAGAAAGGGGTCAGTTACGTAAACAATGTTGAGTACCTAAAATTACACACAAAAATTAATGTGACCATCCTTATTGATGATAATGACCATGGGTATTACCCATTTAAACTCATCCATATGAATGATGACTCTTTCATGCAACATGCTATCAATCTCCTCCTTAACTTGAGCATGCAAATTAGGATTCATATGATAGGGCCTCTTCCTGATAGGTCAAGCACCCTCTACCAACTTGATGTTCATCTTGCCTAAGGAAGAATGTAATCCATTGATTTTACTATAATTCCATGGAAAGATGTCTTGATGTTCCTTTTACAATTCAAAAACCTTAGAGATACTTGTATCATATCAATAGTTTCCCATAATATCCATCTCGAGCACTTCCTTTATGATAATATTATACTGGATCATCTAAAGTGGATCTAAATATGAATGTTGGTCATCCTAGATAGAGTCTTAGATATTATGTGCATCATAGTCAATATGTAAACCCAAGTGATCAATGGATAGATCAGGCAGATTAGAATTGACACCTTCATCAACTTGGTAGATGACCTTTTGTTTGACTTTCTAGATCTAATCTATTAATGCATGGTCTATTTCAATTTATGTGGTGGAGATGATGCTTATGTTTTAGATTCCTATAAAAAATTTAATCACTCTTCCCATGCACCATGTATATGTCTGATGTGATCTTCAAATAGTGTTTGGTCACCTAGACTAGCCTAATACTTGGCTTACAAGGTGATGCATAAATCCATCTGAGAAGATGAGTAAGATAGAATTGTAATCATATTAATCTTAGGGAAATTCCAACAATATTTTCCCATGTGTCATTCTTCATGTACATACCATACTCTATCCCAAGTGCATAGAGTGCCATAGAATGCATGAACCCATTGATACTCAAGAAAAAACATCTCATCTACCTTCCACATAATTTTTAGGCTTCAAGAATAGATTTTGGAGCACCAATGCCATCATAACTTATTATGCCATGAATGCAGTTATCATGATGAAAATTATGGTGTAGAGTAGAGAGAACTTGATCCTAAGTAAGTAAGTTATGATGATGAGTTCTTCACCACTGTACAATTGTGCTATCAAAAATATGGATAATCAAACATACCTAATCATGATTCAATACATAGAAAGCCTATAACCATTTTACAAACTCTTAGATTTCCATATGACCATGACATCTAGGAGCTTCATCTAACCACATGGGTCATGTAGCCATAATATGTCCATGAAAAAGGCAAAAAAAATTATGACTTTTATGGTGATTTTATGATGCATCTTCTTGACTACCTATAACACCACATGTCCTTCTATTAATATCATACCCATGATCCCAATAGTCACAATCATTACTAGTAGTGTCAAATAGAGATTGTGCATTTGCCTAACATAACATGCCATATAAACTAAGATCAAGGTGTTTAGTACCTTGATATGTGATATTATACATATGGTTAATATCCTCATTAGCATTAACTATATCAACATAAGTAGGTCAATAATCATGGTTTGAGGGTATTACAACATGTTACTTGTCATTATCAAAGTTGATGCAGTGCTTCTTGAAGTTTAAGTTAGCATTATTCACATAACACCAAGAGTGACCCAAGAGAGCTATAAATTTATCATCTTCAACCAACTTAATCACTTCAATGTCAAATTTTAAAGTGACACTTAATATATTTAAGTACTCCAATAGGTAGGCCACATGTCTTATTGGACATAAACAACACATGAAGAGAAGGATACAAAACATGGATTTCCATCTTCCTCCAAGCATCCTTAGTGAGGACATTTACTTTGGAAATGATATCAATTAGGATATATTTAATGACTCATCCATCAATAGTGACATTAACCAATATCTCTTTATCCCCTCTATATTAGGTTGGATATGAGTCTCTTATCACTATGCATGGTTTAACCAATGATCCTCTATAGGCATAGGTATATGATGCCTTATATAATTTTTCAAAAGGGTTATAATATCCTCATGGAGGAGTCACTCTCATAACTCATGTAACTCATCACATGTTGAATCATGAATCTCCATAACTTTTTTCATGTTAACATGTGTAACAAAATCTTGATCCTTGAAGAACTAGATTTCTCCTTGTATCTCTCTCACCAAATTCATGGTATCATGTGACACTTCCTTCTACTACTGATCATCTAGATAATGAGTTTTATGAGGCTTCTCCCATTAAACCTTTTTAGTAGGATAGTTTGACATGGACAGTGACTGAGCACCACTTCGTGTAGTACTATTAACTTTTTGATAGTCAGAGTAGTAGGGTGTGGTCTCCATTGAGTCTTTTTAGTTCATATCATTCCATCACCCTTTTCATTTTTCTCCTTCATGATGGTAGTATACAGTCTTAAGCATTCCTCCAAATGTTCATTTTTATAAACAACACATGTGGGATATACTAGGAAATCACATTGGTAGTGCTCTAGGGAACCACACTTGTAATAGGTTCTTGGTGGAAAACATCCACTTCCTCATCCTTAACCATAACCTTTGAAATATTGGCCTCTACCATTATCTTGATTATTGGCAACATAAGTCTGATGAGTACCACATGTGCATGTCTCATGAATTTCACTAATAAGATGGAAATTATTGGTATCATGAGTATATTCATAACATATCTTACAATATGTAGATACCTTTTATTGTGTGGCACATTGAAGTAGGGGACAATTCCTCACATCATGCTCTTCTTATAAAATCTCACAAGATTGCTTCATCACGGTGTGAATACTCTTTTTATGGAAGTTATTCCTACTGTTGCCTTTATATTCACAATCAACACACCATAAACCACTATGAGTGTCACGAGTAGTATTCATAATGAGATTTTCCATATGAGATGCAATAATAGCAATCTAAGCCTCCATGAAGGGACTAATTCATGTGTCAATGCTTCCAATGGCTTCAATGAAAATGGTAGCTTTCAAGGCCTCATGTGGTTTGATGAAGGTCTTCTATGATAAGGTGTATCAGAAGGAAAACAATAATCCTCCTAAGAACCACTAGGCATGTTGAGTAAAATTTATATTAGAAGAAAGATTAGAGAGAATCATCTTTAAATATGCATCATACTCCCACACGCTCTTAGTTAGTTCTTGATTAATGTCCTTCAAGGTAGATATGCTTTGTTGTTCAAACTCTAAGATGTCAAATTATTAGAGAAACGTTACCTTTAATTGGTCATTTTTCACCACAACTTATTTCAAATCAAATTTATGGTACCACTTGTGCACGTGATCCAAAAGAGTGGTGGTAAATTGAGTTTCCTTTTATTTATAAGATGTCATACCACATGCTTGCCAAATAAGTTCACACTTTTGAACATATTCTATTGAATTATCCACACTAAAATACTCAAGTAAATGGAGTGTCATCTCATAATACATATTGGGCAGATGAAGTACTAAAAATGGATCTTGTTATGATGCACTTCATATCCTTCTTAGACCTTATGGGGGAGGTCAACCAATGCCTCTTATTCCTCCTCCATATTCTCCATTTAAACCACCACTAGTACCACCTCTTATGCATCCTATAGAAATATAACTTGATGCATTCGGCACTAAGGTAGGATAATTAACTATAGATGGGTTGGTACTCTACCCATTATATATTCTTGGTCCACCAAGCATTCTAAAATGGGCCATAAAATTATCTTGTAATGTAAAATAAATCAATAATAAACTACTATCTTGGTCTTGGTTTATAAAATATCTCTAACAGGTTTAGTCTCTAATTCTACACTATCCATATCCTAATTACATATAAAAAATTCATCTAACTCAGGAGCATGAACACCCGCTATGGGTGGGGAACTGGGCCTATCCAATTTGGGCTCTTTAGTCACCACTACCTAACTTATTTCTCCCACAAATACTTATGTTGACATCATGTGTGGTCTATGGTTAGGGAGTCTTTTTTATGGCATTCCTCTCCCCTAGAAACCCTTATGACATTTCCTGATTCCTCCCATCCCCTCCCTAGATCACTTTCACTTCTAACCCTTTGTTGATCTTCATCATACTTGCACTTCCACAACTCCCACTAACTAGCTACCATGTTGAACCAATAATCTTACATCAAAATGTTCCCCTCCATTTCCCCACTAACTGCACTACTAATTTGAAAGAGATTTTATCCATCCATGGAAAAGATTTCAAGTCCAAAATCCACTAAGAGCTTCTTAATCTCCAATGAAAAATGTTTGAGATATCTTCCATGCAGTTCTTAGAGGAAATGAAATTGGGCTTCCTTTGGATAAGAGTATGTTAAGACTGTATATTCTAAAATGTAACTATTAAAATTTCCACACTACCAAACATCCATTACACACATCCAAGATAATCTCAACCATGCTAAATCTAGTCGATGCTCTATTGACTAAGTTCTTTGACCAATCTTGTGTGTACACCAAAATCCAAGCATGAAGGTGAATAGACACTACTACAAAGAATGCTTCATAAAGTGAGTTTTATAGATGTTATTATACCCATGCACATGTAAAAATTATTGGTTCAAGAAATGGTGATACAAATTTATCTTATACTCTAGTAACCCATCATTCAATATTCTCTAGAGATAGTCATTTAATCATCTTCCACCATTGTGCAAACAAGCATTACGGGTCCCAAAAATGGAACCAAAATGTTGGGATTTTTTTCCTTTAAAATTTCATGTTTTTACATGGCTTTGTACTTAAGTAAATAAGAATTCCAATGTGCTAGCACATTGGCATTTCATGCCACAACAAGTTCTTACATGTTCACCTAAAACATGCATCTTAAGATAGGTTCTCACTAGTTTTATCATGTGAGGGTGTATTTATCTAATTTATTAGACAAGGGATCTCGAATAAGTACTTAGTATTAAAATCATCCTTAGTCCTATATGTAACTCAACTTACATATCTAATTCAACTTAATTTTTCATCACTTAATGATCAAAATAAAAAGGCGTTAGCATAAAATCATAACATATAATATCAACTCCATTATAACCATAAATAATTGAATAGCATTATGTTAACATAGGATTCTTTCCATTATATACATAAATTATATCAAGAGTACAGTGATTCTAAATTTATAATGATAATCAACTCATAAATAACTCATCAACAATAATACAAAGTAGGTCAAGGGGTTATTTATATTTGGTTTACCTTGACAAATCAGTTATAGAAGTAAATACAATTAGTGACTCACTAACAATCATTAATAGAATTGAGTCATGGCATCCATTACAAATAATTCCTACATACCTAGGCCTATATTCCCCTATATTCTCTCTTGATGTTTGATCCTCATCTATGAATGCCTATCTTCCTACATTCTAGTGTTGGATTCATGCTTGACTTAGTCTTCTCTTCCATTCTTATGAACCACTCCATAATCGTCTCCACTTTCTATGTTTTCCCCAAGTCTTCTACTAATATCTAAGTCCTTTATTCTTGGGTTGTTTTTTTAACATGCATATTGACTTGGTTATTCTACACCATAGATTCCCATGCCATGGTCTTCTGCACTATGTCTCTCCACACTGCTTGTTACCAAAAAATACTTAGCCAAAATAGTCTTCAAAATTAGGGGCCCAACTACTCCCATTCCCTTAAAATTGTAATTAGTAGTGTGGTTCAATTTTTAAGGATATCTCCCTATCCAATGAGGGTTATTTCTTATTCATTTTAATTCATATTTTTAACACTGGCATCTCCTTAAGGCATAATCACTATAAGGTAGCTTAGTTCACATACCTATAGATGGATCCATTCCTTATTTTTTCAATTTTATATATGTTCAATTATTACTTTATATTTTTTGTTGTAAGTGGACACTAATGTATACATGTTTTGCTACAATTTTTACATGGAACAATCTAAATACTTATCACATAACTAAATACAACCACCACAGTTATATTTAGGTACCAAATTTCTCACCCTATCCTTTTACTTTATCACTTTCAATACTATAATAAATTAGGAAAAATGTAAACACTAAGACATTTGACAATGTCATTTTTTACCAAGCCTTAATATACATGACTTAAGCATACACAACTGAATTTTTCTCACATACTCTCTTGGTCATTCACATTGGGTCTAACCTTCCCAAATTTTCCTCCTTCACATAACTTCTCCCTAGTCTTTGCCTAAATAGATAATCATCTTGAGTATAATGTCCCCTAATCTTAGATCATTTTTACATGTCTTCTAGATTCCTCTGGCCACAATCAAACAAATCCAATTATTAGAGTTGTTTTCCTTGGTCAAACCAATGTGAATTCTCTCCAATGTCTATTTTTATAGATTTAAAATATTTATTTGGGTTGGCCACACATTTCATATGTCATTTAGAATGGAAACTATCCAAAGATTCAATCATACATATATGTCAACCATAATCATATTCGTAGCTAGCATTAATTTAGTACTTATATGGAAAGCATATGTTACACTAAGTAATACATTTGCATATCCTTGAAGCATTACCCTAAAGCATATAAATATGCAAACCCTTAAAGTAACATCCATCAAGCCAATTCTCAAAATTATTGCAAGGTCAAAATCATAGGTGAATTAAGTGTCAAAAATGGAGTTAGGGTTTAAAGATGAAGGAATATGAATCTAAACCTACGCATATGATTGGGTATTTGATATTTCATATAATACCTATATACAAGCATGTGTAGTGATATATGAGAGAATATTTTGGCACTTATCATAGAGACAAATCAAGTATAAATCAGAAAGTTCATATTACCATAAGAATCTAAGAATTAATAGATTGGTCCTAGTACATTTAAACAATCACTTTCTAGATCCAAGAGACTATAGACCCACTTTAAATCATTTGTAACAAATTTACACATTCGTGGACAAGAAATCAATTGAAACAAGCTAATTACCCAATCCACTTGGTCATTTCTCTAAATATAAATTCCAATAAATCTATCATACTCTTCTAGTTACATTCATATTTTATTAATTTAGACATATATTATACAACATGAATTAGTCTCAAAAAAATCTTGTTTAAACCACTAAATCTAAAATAATATATAAAAAATATGTCAAAACTATAATAATTACCAAGGATTTTAAAATGATCTATAGGATCAATGTGGAAGATAGAACTACTGAACACAAACCTTGCACAAACAAATAACTCAAACTAGTATCAAACACAACTCAAAAATAATATAATTATTTCACAATAAAATGTTTATACACATTACTTATACAATAATTTTAAATAACCCTAAAATATCTTTCATTTATTACAAACAAGTCTATAGAAGTGCCCAATAAATAGGCAAGATAATTTATTTTACAAACAAACTATTATTTTAATATAACTAGAATAAGGAGATAGGGAATATTATTATTTCCCTATGTTTAGTGCATGAAAAAAATAGGTGCACTAAATATTTTTTAAGATAACAAATGTGTCTAATTATTTACTAGCCTATAAACTCCCTATGTGATCTTTCAAGCTACAATCTAGGTGTAAACACTCGCTAAACTAAACAAGGTGTATACACACTACTCCAAAACCCTCTCATAAATAAAACTTTGGGAGTATAAAAAATCAAATATGGGTCATAGATACTATCCTTATTATGTACCCATGTACAGTACAAATAATGAAAAAGGAAGTGTTATCACTCCTAAAATCTGGTCTTGGGACCTATGAGATTAGGTGCCTAAAAGAGACTTGGGTGATAGTAAGGGACTTATGTCCTCTCATTCTAGGATTGTTGTTGAGATCATCCAAGGCATGCATTGCAAGTATTGGGCTCTAGTAAATACCCTACTTGGAATAGATCTCTAAGACATGCAACGCTACTATCAGAGGCTCAATACCTATTTTATCACTAACATAAAACTTGTACACTTATAGCTAAAATGATTTCAATAGATTGGGACTTTTGAATCCACTATGTTTCACTTCACAATTTTTAAAAAGGGGGAAAGATTACTTGATATCAGGAAAACATAAAATGAGAGATAAGGTAAGGTATAAAAGGGAGATGCATACATGAATGGCAACACCAATGCTTATAATAATGAGAATGTGTGCATCTATAGTTGCAACACTGTATGATAAGTTTCATAATGGCTCTTGCTCTAGTCATATAGGGAAAGAGTCTAAGGAGGATTAAATGCTTAATTCAATGATGCATTTTATGAATAACTATGAATAGGCCTATTTTTAATCACACACAGACCTTAATAGATATCAAATAAAGTGAAGAACATCAAAAAATAATTATAAAAGCTAAAGATCATCCTAATTAATGCATAACCCTACAAAAAATTATAATTAATAATCCTCTAGCATTAGTATTAATATATTCAAAGTATAAATAAAATGTAGAAGACTTCATAAAACTAGACACATTTAAATAAAAGAACTAAATTTGTGTTAATATGATAAAAAAAAATTACAATAGATTCAACCTCTTCAAAATATTAAAAATTTGTATATATTGAATGGGAATGGGACTTATCCCCTAGTAGCACGAGTTCTCACTCTAGGCCATCATGGCCCAAAATGGTTGTAAAATAATTATACCCAAAAGATTCCTAAATACTAGTATAAGTAGATGTAATTCTTGGGGCCCACTAAGAGAGAATCAAGAGGAGATTAGATGTGGGCAACTTCCCAACTACTTGGGATGTGCCTCTTTAGTTACCAATGTGTTCACCACTAAGTTGAACTCCCAATCTAATTTTTCTAGGTTCATAGGTGGCTCTTAGAAGATTACCTCAACCTGAACCAACAACCACTCATGGACATGGAGAGGGGCCTCCATGGAAACCTTCACCTCAAACATCTAGTTGATGTTAGTTGTCAATTGGGTTGCCAACTCTAAAATCACTTTTGCCCTAGCTCTATTATTTTTTCCACCTTTCTAGGCATGACCCAGTCAAATTGGGCCAGGTCAACTTTTAATTACTCTCTATCCAGTAAGGTGTTGTTTGGTTGGAAAAAAATAATGATGTTGACCTCCTTAAAATAGGTCAACATCCACTACTTAATCTTATCCAAATGCTCAATCACTATTGACACTATGGCTAACCACTTCTTAATTGAGGTCATCATGATCCTAGCATAAGTCTAGTAGAGGTTGATATCTAGTAGAGGCATTATCTTGATCTTTGAGAACATGCCCTTATGAGGAACCATGACAAGCTTCTTGCACTTTCTATCCATACAATAAAATTATGCTTGAGTGTAGTGAATGTGCTCTTTACTCATGGATAAGGCTCTAATGACCTCTTCAAGAGCTAAAAATAGTTATGTAAGGGCATCCTCAACTCAACCAATTAGATCCTCCAGGAAATTGATCCTTATTTGTGATCTAAGTGTTCTAACTTGCTCCCTCATGTCTTCTATGAGCTTCTTGGTCAGTTAATTAGTAGCCTAGAGCACTAACATAGGGATTTTAGCCACTTTATCCTCATAGTGGATGTACTCACTTCACTTTGGTGAGGGATAATAGGTCATTATTAGTTATTCAAACTAGTAGGTTCCCTTCCTAAGTAAGCCTCTACATAATAACTATCTTCATACTCCTAATTTCTCTATCAAACTCCCATTGGGCCTTTAGGTTACCTTAATATATCATTTATGGTCTTTGTGATTTGGTAGGTATTGGGGGCCCAACCCATCTTGGACCTATGGTAACTCTTAATCTATTAGAAAAGGATAAAGGTGGGGTGGTAAAGGTAGAGGTGGATGGTGGAGGCTTGGGTGGAGTAGAAATGGAGGAAGCAAAAAGAAGGAAGAAAAGAGTGGATGAGTAGGGGGTATGGGAGTGAAAAGAGGAAAGATGAATGGGGATCCCATAGGAAAAATTGGGCACACCATTGGTCAGGTATCATGTTGACCTATGGATCAATGGCACCTGGTAGTGGGCTGTTCAATAAAAATAAGAAAAATATTTGGTTAAATCTAAATCCTTAGAGGCCCAAGGTGATAAAGAAGGAGGATTGTGGAGAAATGGGAGGAGAAAGATAAATATAAGGCTGAGAGGTAACTACCTTTTGTTTTTTCATGGATCTCTTACCTTGATCATTTAAAGATATGGTATTAGTTAAAGGAGGTGTGGTGGCAACTTGGACCTGAGATAGGGGCATGACAAAAGTTACTTTCTTCCTCTTTTGAGAAATCATGTTTAAATCGACCTGCATCACATTAATTGAGGAATCCATGGTAACATTTTTTTCCAAAGAAACCTATGAAGCTAGTGGAATGACTTTAAACATTGCAAATTTATGAGACACTTTAATTGTGTATATAAGTGCACTTATCACTAACATGGTAGTCATTAGGATGATCTAGGTCGAGACATTTGGAGGTGTTTAGACTAGAGGATTATCCATTAGAGATATTAACATGGCATCCATGGTGTATGATAGCACTATGAATTTGGGAGAGATAAAAAATTAGGCCCTGCTTGGAGCTTCAGGAGATTCTTGAACTGAACTGGATACTCTTAGAGATGAGGGCCATACAAATAAGAATATTAGATATGTATTGATTCTTATGAATAATAAAAGGGGAATTAGGAAGTGAGTGTGTTGAACATGGATAGATCTATGGGTACTTGAGTAAATTATGGAGTGGGAGTAATAATAACTAGGGGAGGCCTCATTAGAATAGGCTTGGTAGGAGTAGGGAAACCTAGGGGTAGTCTAATGGGTTGATGAGGGATGGTGGTAGTGGGGGAAGGAATCTCTAGTGGAGCCTCTTATTGGTCTCACTTCAAGATTACTTTAGATCTACTATAGATGTCAAATTTTATCACTTGTGTCACCTACAGTTGAGTGACATGTGGAAGTGGTGGTGGTAGAGCTAGATCCAAAACTAAGGGAGGTGAAACCTAAGGAGAAGGCATCGAGACCATTTTATGATCCTTAGATAAATTTGGGGTTTAATTTCCTACACATCCTCTCTTGGATAAATTAGCATGGGAATTATGGCTTGTTGTGGTGGAGATGGCTACATTGGCAAAGCGTGTAAAGTTAGTAGATGCCTTTCCTAAAGGATTTTTTAGATTGGGCTTATTTTTCTTTATTTTTTAACACTTCTACTCATGTTAGTACCTCAATGGCATTGGAAAAATTTAGATGAATCTCATCATCCTCATGAGTCTCATCATGATACATTATACTGATTTATGTCATGTAACTTTCCACATAGGCATTGATGGCCCTACATGGGTTTCATTATCTATGCTCGACCCTTCTTAGGGCATATGAATTATTGTTTTACAACATATTTAATAGAGAATGTAGGTTCTATTATTCATAGTGGTGAATGAATATTGGGAAGTCTATGCATGCCTTTTTTTTGTGATCAAACGATTAACCCATGACACCCTCCACCAACTAATAAGTAATTTCTTGCTATAAGAGGTGGTCTGAGACTCAATAGGGTAAGAGGAAATGGGATTTATATATTCCCTCCACCTAGATGATGGTGTAATATATTTAGTACTAGTAGGATCCTATGGGTAGGATCATCCTACATATGTCATTTGACAGTCATGACATGGGACTCTCTTTAATAGCCATGAATACCACATGGTATAAGGACTCGTATATGTCCAAAATTTGGTTCTTATAATGATGTGCATATAGCTTATATAATACCACATGAACCATAGAGGCATAAGGGGTCTATGGTGGGAATATAAAATGTTTTAATGTAAGGGTAGCATAGACTACATATATAAGATAACTTAGCATATAGAGGTTTTGACCCCCATGGGCCTCATTAATGCCCTTAACCAAGTTGAAATTGATGAAGCTTCAGAGATTTGGGACTCCCTTTCTTTAGAGGATGATACTCAATAAAGGCAACCAAAGGATTTTTACCTATATGACATCCTTCACTCCAAATAAATGATTCAATAAGAGCATCCCAATGCAAACTCCTTTAAAAAAAGGTGTGATTGGTGTAAGCATTGGGAAAGCATTGATGTCTTCCTTTCTAGTCTATTGGTATGGATCAATGACCTAATCCTACAGAATGCTATATATTTTATACATCTCATTCCATGTGTCTACTATATTTTAGTTATAAACTAGGGCTCACTTTGAGAGATTGTAGTACTACTTAAATGTAGCTCTATAGATGTTCACAACTTTATTCTAAGACCATACAGAGTATACCAAATCTTGAGTAGTGTCATGTACATGCAAAGAGTTTCATATCATGTTACCAAAGAGATAAGAACATGGGAAAACTTTTGGCTTGGTAGTTACCTTGTGTAATCTTGATTCCCCTAGAGAAATAGGATCATCAAGGAATTGGGTCTCATCCTCATCATCATCTTAGATGGGATTTTACACATTTTCAATTACCCTAAACACCTTGTTGTAATGTTTTAAATGGATCATTTTTTATGAGAATATAGTATCCCTATATGCAGGATCAATTTTGGGGTTGGAAGATGATGCAACCTTATTTGGGAGTAAGGATCTTCTTAGCACATAATTATGAGTCTAATGGAAGTAATATAAGTTGTAAAAGGTGAAAAAGGGAAAGATTATATGTATTTGGGAGTGACAAAGGTAAATCAAATCACTTTGAGGACTTATATAGATCTACAAATATCTATTGTATTAATGGAATTTTGAGGCTCATCTTGTGAAAATTAAAATTTGAGTTGGTGGCACAATCCACTTGAATGTTTCATGATCTAGAATTAACTTAGATAATTCTAAAAATGTGCTTCCATTTTAGATTTAGTGACAACAAGGGGATATTTACAATTTATCAAGTCATATCCAAGTTACCCAAATTGATTAATATAATGGAATGGTAGACACATACCTATTTTAGCCCCTATGGCACCTTAAAGATCCTCCTATTGGGCCACATGTCCTTTGTTGGTTGGGTATTCTCTATAATTTATGCCAACTTGGCATAATTAGGTGTTGTTCCTTTACCTTTTTGTATATGAGAGTTATCCACTTGGATATACTAAGTACACATGGTGATTTATTATCGACTTATGGCTCAAAATGTATCTTCTTTCCCTTGTATTATCCATTTTAAGACATTTTACCATTTTGTGTACAAAAATTATACATGGCATTGTGTTATTAGTCATGGGTTCTTATTATGCTTCCTTTCTAGCTCGATCAAGATGTTTTGGGCCTTTTCTATCATTTTATGTATGAGTTGCTTATGGAAGCCTATGGTTTGTTAGGCTCTCCTAATAATATAACATATCTTATACCCCTAAGACACTAACAACTCTAATAGGATACACATGGTATTTTTTCATTCATGGGATCTTTCAAGGCACTAATAACTCTAACACCCCTAGAGATTGCAAAGTCTGATAGGTTTTATATGGCAGCATCTTATCCATCAAGTTCTAATATTTTTGAAACTCCTAAGACACTGATAATTTTGAAATTTTCCATGTGATAGAATCTCATTGGTCAAGATCTCATGGGGCTTTGACATCTATGATGCCCATGGGAGACTGACAAATTTGATAGGTTCCATGTGATATCTCATCAGTCTTTAATCTCTCTTGGGGATCTGAAATCTTTAATTCCCCTAAGAGACTAAAAACTCTAATAGGTTACATGTATAATATTATTACTCAATGGGCTCTCTTGGGGTTCTGACATCTCTAACACCCCCAAGATATTGATAACTCTGATGGGTTCCACATGGCAGGTTATCACTCATCAGGCTCTCCTAAGGCTCTAACATCTTTGACAACCCTAAGAGATTAAAAAATCTAATAGGTTCCATGTGGTAGCTTATCACTCACTAGGCTTTCCCTAGGATCTAACATCTCTAACACCCCTAGGAGACTGACAACACTAGCAGGTTCCACATGGTAGCTTCTCATTTGTCAAGATCCTATAAGGTTTATAAAAAATGACTAAGTTAGAAAACTATCCATGTAATCAAATTAAAGTTTACCTATCTACCAGTACATCTCAATGAAATTCCAAGTTGGCTTTTGGGTTACATCAACCTAAGAAAACCTACATAATTTTAATTCTATGAAACAATATAGTTAGCATGAAATATTCTAAGTATGGTAAAATCTTTATGTTGAATCAACTAGGCAAGCTTAGGCACATCTTAGGTAGTCAGAGCTCCTTAAAAGTTAATTATTTATAGACTTTAGCTAAGGAAAGGAGGGCCTAGTAATTTATTTACTACCAGTCAGGCATCTATGTTCCTAGTATAGATTCCTTTAGCCATGATCCAAGCTTTCCTCTAATACTAGCTAAGTGGGAAAGCCTACGATGGAGATTCCCCAAATCACCCTTTTTAGAAAGAATTTTTCATTTTACATGAGATTCAGACTTCCTTTTATTTTTATGTTTATTTTGTTCAATCTAGGAGGGTTAGGACCAAGGTAGCCAAGGTTGAGGAATGGTTCAATGAGCTCTTTGCTCCAAGGAGATCCTTCACTTGCTCAATGATTTTACCTTGGTTAATATGTTTCTTTTAAGTGTTTTGATGACCTTTATTTAAAAAAAAAAAAAAAAAAAAAAAATCTTAATTTACTTACTCATTTTTAAATTAGTGACCCCTAATCATTTTAGTTTCTCAAGGGGGTTCCTTTTCTTACCATATTATTTAATAATGAGAACTCTCCTTTTGTCTTATAATTATGGCACTAAATTTTTAGTTCCTTATAAAATCTTAAGTGATCAAGTTTGACCATAGGAGCATAAATTCTTAGATTAGACTCTTTCTCCATTTGGCTTAGCTACCTCTCAATCTAAATCATGGTAATAAGGTGCAACTGATATAATATTTTTAAGGATGAACACTAGGCAAATAAGAGAAATCCTCAAAGCAAACAAACATAAGAAAAAAAATATAAAACAAAAATAAAAACAAACACATGATAATAATTAAACTAAATACAATCTAATCTAATATATACATCACTAGCCTTTACCCAAAGGCTACTCTGAGATTGCATCAAAAGGGATAGTTGATAAGTAGTACTTTAAGAACTACCCATTCATGGGTAATGGGAGATCATTTCCTTCAAGGTCTTTCAATCTAAATGTGTTCTTCCCAAGAAGTTCAGATATTTGGTATAGGCCAATCTAAATTGGATCAAACTTGGAAGGTTGTCCCTTCTTCTCATGTGATTTTTACCATAATAAGACTAGGTCATGTATTCGAAAGGATTTTACCTATGCCCTCTTATCGATCTATATTTTGACAATTTCCTAATGCCTACTAAAGTTTTGTAGAGCCTCTTCTCATATATCCTCCAATTGGATGATGTCCAACATTATCAAGTTTGTCTTACTAGTGTCCTCCATGTATTATTATATGAACTTGTAAGCATGAAATATAAAGATAATTTGGAAGATAGGTTGAAATATATATACCAATAGGAATGGTGAGATTTTGAGAGATTTTTTGTATGGGTGCGATCATCCCACAGGGCATATTTCAATAGTGAGTGTCACTCTCAAGGTTTCTTTTATGTAGAATTATTGATTGCATCAATCAAGTTTTTCTTTGTTGATTATACCAATATTTTCCCTTATGGGTAGGATTTGGACAAGAATCTCAAAGTAATTTCTTATTCATATTCCCACTTGGTAAACTCCAGGGATTGAAATGCAGGGCCACTATTATAGACTAGAGAGACTAGCATGCCAAACCAAGTGGTTACATTTTCTTAAAGTAATTTGATGACTTATTTAGTTGTGTTGTTCTTTTTTACCACTACTTCTATCCATCCAATTCAATAGTCAGTTACTATAAGTAGGAAATTATGGCCAACTGATGAGTTTGGATTGATGACTACAATGAAGTCAAGTCCCTATTTATCAAAAAGCACTCTCTTATTACTAGCTAAAGAGGCGTTGTTACATGGAATTACTTATTATCAAAGGATTGACATTTAAAACATGTGCAAACATGAGCATGAGCATATTTCAAAATAGTGGGTCAATAATACCCACCTCATAGAATTTTTTGAGAAGTTGCAGTCCTTGAAGGGTGGTCATTATGTAGTTTCTCATGGAAGCTAGTCATGACTTGTTTTACTTATTTTGATAGGCATGTGAGATAGATGCCATCATAATTATTTTATTAAAGTGATTTTTTATTGAGCATGTAGTGGTTGCCTTGATCATAAGGGATATTTTATACATTTGGTTCAGTCCTAGAGGAGGATTTCCATAAAAGAGATAGTGTTTAATCAGATCATACCAGTCTTGATAAACTATTTCTTACTAGTCCAATTACACCATAATGATCCTTAAGTAAATTTAAATGATTAATTTAATAATACCTTTGCCTCATACTAGCTTATCAAGTTTTATCTCAAGTTTGTACTCTTGCATCTTAGACACCCATCGCCTTTGTATTCCCCTAACTCATTTTTCCCCAATATTAGATTTATAGTTGGGTCTAAGATGATAGCATACAACTTATTTCTAATAATGTAGTTTCTAAACTTCTTCATAGCCTTGACTATGGCATAAGCATGCTTGTATAAGGTATAATACTTTAGATCCACATCCTTTAATTTTGTACTCATGAAATCAATCAGGTGCTCTTCTCCATCTAGTTTATGGTTTAACACGGGAGCTATGGTATGCCCAGAATCAAAAGGGTAGAGGTATAAATCTTTGGTGTAGTTTGGGCTTATCATCATAGGTTCTTGTGAGATGTCATGTTTTATGTCCCAAAATTCCTTATTTGATTCAATATTCCATTCTACTTTTGCTTTTCATTTTAACATTGTGTTCAGAGGTTTAACAATTTCAACAAAACCAAAAATAAACTTGCACATAAAGTTAATTTTACCAAAAAAGGATTTTAGTTTAATTTTAATGTTAGGGAGAGGTAACTTAGAGATAACAATAGTACGATCAAGGTCAATGGAGATACCTTATTTTTTATGATGTGAATGATAATTTTGCCTTCTTTAACATTGAACATGCTCTTCTTTGGGTTTAGGGAGATACTATACCTTATGCACCTTTAAATATCCTTTGTAGGTGGTGAATGTGATCATACCTACATTTTGAGAACATAGTTAATTCATCCATGTAAATAACAATGCATTTTTCTATCAAGCCTTAAAAGGTGAATTCCATGTCCTTTTAAAAGGTGGATTTTATGTTGATGAGGCCAAATGGCATTCATTTGTAAGTAAAGTTGCCCCACTTGGTTATGAATGAAATTTTTTTTCAATTTTCTAGGTTGACCAGAAATTGATTATATCCTAATAATCCATCTAACAAGGACATCATCTTAGATCCACTTACCATATAGATCACCTCATCAAAGGAGGGAAAAGGGTAGTTATCTTTATTAAGAGCCCAATATCCCCACTCTTCTATCAAAAAGGCACTAAGTTAGCTATCAAATTAGAGTGACAGATTGGGAAGATAATACTAGATGAAAACAAATTTTGAACTTCTTTGTGAATAAATGTCTCTAGGATTGGGTTCACAAATCATTGCCTCTATCTAAAAGGTTTTTAGTTTTGATTGAGTGGGATAGTGTGTGTGATCACACTTAGTTCGAATACCTTGAGGTCTCCATAGGCCCAAAAAATGACATCTTGGTATTAGTAACCTTTTTAGTTGTTCAATCTCAGTAGGGGTGTAATCTAAGCCAATATGAACATCATGGGGGTGTTCTATGGAACCCAAATTAATATTTTTGGACATCTGATCTAATTTTAGTCATATCTTTGATTTTTGTGTAGACATATCAAGGTTGAATATCCTTTCAATGGAGATCATTCCCTTTGGGACTTAGGTTTCTTTTAGGTTCACAATGTCATTATGGTCATAGTCTACATCTCTTTGGTCATTTATTTCAACCTCATCTATGACTTGGGCTTGGAATACTCCATTATCATTTAGAAACTTCAAAATGTGTTGGTCATCCTCAAAGACCTAGAAACTTCTATCATTGTTTGGGACTGAGGGACATGGGATCAATTTAATATAAAATTCTAGCAATCCCATGTCATACAGGGGTGTTAGGTTTATATCAGCAATTGCTAATGAATAATCCACCTAATTCTCTTCTCTATGAATAGGGATTACATTAAAATAATTTAACATTTGTATTAGGTCTTATGTCTTATGTTTATATTTCCTCAAATAGGATAACTTACATTGGAATATTCTCATGGCTTGGTTTATTATAATCTTAGATTCTCTAAACACTTTTAGTTATTTGACCTTATGTTTCAATGTGAACTATCATCCTAGGATCAAGGATTCATATTATACCAGGTTGTTGGTGTAAGGGAATTATAGTCTATAATAATCCTAATGGTGTCTCTATGATGGGTCAATCAAGAGGACTCTTATCCTAAAACCTTGCTTCAAATGGGCCCTATTGAAATATAAGGACCATATCCCTGGTAATTCAAGTTCTCTATCAACTTTATTTTTAACATATTTTTTGGATAGAGTGTAGACACCTATGTTAGAGGATAATAAGTTTACCTTTTCATTGATAACATTGTATTATGTGATCAATGTTTCATCCTAGGCTTTGTTTCAACATGGATTTGGTTGGACACAACTATCTAAGGTAACCACATATGTGAAAAGCCAGTATTCATGTATCTATTCAGGGTTTTGGACCAATCTCAATTGAGTAAAATTTTGTAAACTTCTAATATGTCCACCACTTATATGTCTATGAATTGTTGGAACCTAGGCACAAATTATAGTTGTATATGCATGTTCAAGATATTTCCTACCACCTTGACCTCAGACACATCCAACTAAACCACTATTTTGCTTGACTTAATAGTTAATAATCTTAAATTTTAACAAATTCCCATATGCATGACATTTTTAGAGGATCTTGAGTCTACAAAATAGTTATGAAGGTTTTTACCAAACAACCTAATAGTAAGGAGGAAAGACGAAACCTTGAATTTATTCTTTGGACCTATTGTTCCCAAAATTTGTCACTTATTTTTATGGACAACATGTTGACCATTTCAGTCCTATAAGCCAAAATGGTTTCTTTATTTCTCAAAATGTTCTAAAAATTCAAGTTATTCAATTGCACAAGCCTTTTTAGCTAAGGAAATCACAGGTTTAAAAGGTGAGCTTTCGTAAGGAAAAATCTCAAAATACTTAAGGCATTTCCTAAAAAATTGTAAGGATGGTTCAATGCCAAGGTTCAATGGCAAGGTTTAATGATATGGAATGAACCATTGAACCATTAAACTCTACCTCTGAAAGGTTTAAGAGTTCAAAGGTTCAACGAGTTCAAAGCTTCAACACGTTCAAAGGGTTTAAAGATTCAAAGTTCAAAGTTTGAGTGAATGGTTCAAGTAAAAGATTCCAAAAAAAGGTTAAACTAAATAGTGCAAACAATTGGTTCAATGACACCTTGAACTCATAAAGAAGACTAAGTGAATGCAACCCTTTATAAAACATTGAACCACCAAACTGTCGAACCGTTGAAACTTGAACCATTGAACTCTGAAAGGTTCAAAGGGTTCAAGGTTCAAAGTGATTTAAAGTGACCAGTGACATCCCCGTAGATGTCAAATTCAAGGTAATGAAATAACCATTGATTTTTGAATAATGTAGACCTGAGAACAAACTCAGCAACCAACCAAGGAAGGAGCTAAAGGAGCCAATAGAAAGTGAGAAGATAGCTCTGAGAGCTTAGATCACTAAGAAGAGACAAAATATAGCAAGGAAAGAGAGAAATTTATAGAGAATCCAAAAATATCTTTAGGAGAGTTATTCCAGTAGGTGGAGCAATCCACCAGGTGGATATCATAGAGTGCAAGCATTTAATAGCACAACTTATTTTTCTTTGTTTGAGTAAAGATGAGTGGATATTCATGTAAACATCATAAAGAAGACCAGGCAACCCATGCTTTGGAGGAGACATTTGAGATGATTTAGAATGCCAAAAGTTAAGGCTGATGACCTATTCTAGCATGGCCCCTTCACAAAATTTCTAATGCATTCAATGCAACATGGGCCATTTTGTGAAAAAAAGCACCCAAGTCTTTCTTTAGATGTTATATATTGTAATCTCTCAGTTTGTAGAAGGGAGATCTCTCTATTATTAGAAGTGAAACTCTGCCCAAATTGAAAGGCATTCTTGAGACTTTGAGCTCATACTGTTAATCATATTTTATCAAGTGAATGAGAAAGCAAGTGACCATTCAAACTTTGTGTTGAAATAGCTTGTGTTATCTAGGAAATTGTTCTTATGTCTTTTTCCTAAATATAGTCTTTTCCATTTAATCAAATAAGCAGAACAAGCAAAAATAATTTGAAAGATGTCCTGAAGTCGACTGTGGGAGACTTTATGCTACCATAATTGTCTTTAATCAGTGTGATTTATGTTTTAGGATATTGGAGAGACTTTGAGCTCCCCTTATCCTTCATAATCTTTTACTCTGTTGTATTTTTTGATGGAGACTTTATGCTACACTTCATTCTACTGTGTTACTTTGTACTAAATTAGTAGGAGAAACAACAAAAGACTTTATGCTTTCGTGGGTTTCTTGTGGATCCAGTTACTACTCAGGAAGGATTCCTATTATTTTCTAAACATTATTTTTGAAAAAAGAGAAATGCCTTCATTAATTACACAAGAATTCTCCTTTATTTCATGAACATCATCTTTAAAAAAAGAAAGATGGATGGTATGATTTCACCCCTGAGTCTATTTTCAGTTTATATTAGTATATTATAGTTATTAGGGAACCTCCCCTTGCTGAGAGGAGAGATTTATCTCATTATGTTGTGGTAACCACACCCATTTTGCTGTATAAATCTCATTGTGTTATGGTTGATATACCTATTTTGCCATAAGTTAGTTGATGACAAAATATTCACCCAATAGTTTTTGGTGACTCCGCTGGGGAAGAACACACAATTTGAAGCCTCAAGCTTCAAATTGAAGAATTTATAGTTCTTTTCCATTCTACACTCTAGAAAATCCATGGTATACATGAATATAGAGAGCTCAAGGTATTGTTGATCATGTGTTTGAGTTTGTGCAAAAAAATAATTTTGACCTTTCTCCTCCATAATCTCGCCTTCAGCGAACCAGGAGTTTTCCTCCTACCAACATCAAATCTTGAATACCAGGTGAATCTTATCTTTCCTCTGCTAGTAGAGCTTTGTCTATATGTACCCTACAAAGGTTTTTTATCCCTCCTTTAAATCATCATTTCATGGTAGCCCAAGGCCCTTGGGGTAACAATTTTGGCCCTCTAAATCTAACCCCGCCTTTATATAAACTACCACGTAGTTCAAGAAAGAATTTTTCCAAGTTCTATGGTGATGGGAGATTTCATCCTAATGAGGATATTTTAGCTTTTTGCATAGCCTATGGTGTGGTAGGCATTGAATTTGAAGTTTGAGGCTATGTTTAAACCCACAGAAGATGCACATGCCCTGTTATCCCAGCTTACATAAATGAATAAGGAGCCTTATGAACCCATGTGAGACTTCATTGCTAAATTTGACAAGCTGAGGAATAGGATTCCTACAATTGCTCAGCCGATGCTAGAAAATCTTAAGTGCTTCTTCATCAATTCTCAGCTTCCTAAAGTGAATTTCCTATTGAGGTAGGCTGGCCAAATACACCTTGTTGTAGCTTAGATTTTGGCCACTAAGGTTAAATATGATCTTATCTTGGTAGGAAAGATAAGAAGATATCCTAACAGAAATAAATCTTCTTCATCTTTTAAAAATTTCTCTACAAGCATCACTGATCCTATGGTGCAAAAGCTAGCAAATGAATTGCTAGCTCTAAAAAATAAAATGGCACAAGGGATTTCTACCCCTCCTTCTTATTGGGATATACCAAGGAGGATGTTTCCTAACTAGTCATATCAAGACAATGCTGTCAAAAATCAAGGGAAACCAAATCATCTTCCTCCCTCACAGGGGAAGCTTGCCATTGAAGTAGCACCAGCTAACTCAGAAGTTGGTTATCATGAAGCTAAACATGATTTCTCTTTCCAACCTGAGTTGGACCAAGAAGATGATGTTGATCTCTTTGTATAAGGTGAAGAAGAATTAGCTGGTGACTCCAACATTGGTTTCCTGAATTACCAGGATGAAGCTAGAAGAAAGGGAGAAGTGTTTGATGGATCATATGCTATTTTTACTAGGTCCCAAAACTAGTCAACTCAACAAGCTGATAAGGGAAAAATAGGGTAAGAATCTTGACTAGTAATTTCAATTTCTAAATGGGGGACTTCACTGCCTTTCCAATCAAAGGACCCACTGATCAATAAAAAAGTAAGTACCTCAAATAACCTTGCACCTTCTGCTTTAATTTCTCAGACCAACACCATACCCAACCAAACCCAAAATGATAGACTTCCTTCTTCTGTTCCTAGTTCTTTTCAATCATTTGATATAATTGACCATACTAGGAAGACCAAGATTCAAATGTCTGAGTTTGAATACTTACAAGCCAACCCTGAGCAGTTGGATAGGCTAGTTGAATGCATCAAAAGCAAAATTGTCCCTACAAGACAAAATGTTTCAAAGGTGACTCATGATCCCCCAAATAATAAAGCCATCCAAAATAATCTTGTCATTACTCCTCCTGTTGCCCCTAGGAAAATATAACCTTTCTATGTTTCCCTTTTGATTAATGGTTATAAGTTGAGCAACTATATAATAGACTCTAAAGCCTCTAACAATGTTATGCCCTCCAAGGTAGTAGACTCTCTTAGTCTTACCTTAACTAAAAATTTTAAGAGATGTTTCTCCATGGAAAACAAGAAAGTGCCACTTTTGGGTTAGATCAAAGATGCCTAATTTGCATTCACGGCTTTCCCAGAAAAAAGGATTAAAATGATAGTTTTGGTGGCCGATGTTCCAGCTTCCTATGGCATTCTACTTGGATAATTTTTTTGCAAGGATGTTGGTAGAAAATTGAACATGGACCTATTTTAGGTGAGGATACTTGTTAAGGGCATCATGTAAAGGCTACTTCTAGAGAAGGAATCAAAATATATTGTTACTCAAACATCTGACCTTGAAGCTCAAATTTTGTTTGAATCCTTAGGAATGGGTAACTATTTTCTGTCTACAAAAGATGTTTCTATTTTATCAGATGAAATTTATATAAGTGACAATCTAAAAAATTTAGACAAGACATCAAAAGAATTGGTAGAGCATTATTTAGATGAAAAAGGATATTCCCTCCCTAATGAAGAGAAATCTGAAAGGAGATCAAATTTTAATGATGTCTAGATTCTAGAATTTGATGGCAGTTGTTCTTCTACCAGTTTTAGAGCTGGAATTATTTTGATATCTCCATAAGGAGATATTTTTTTATATTCATATAAGTTGTATTTTAGTAATACCAACAACACTGTTGAGTATGAATCTTTGTTGCTCAGATTGAAAGCTACTCAAGATAAAGATGTTAAGCTTCTTCACACCTGAGGAGATGCTGAATTGGTAGTTTATCAGGTGAGAAACTTTTATCAAACTAAGAATGAAAGATTGTGACATTATCATAATCTGGTGTGGGACTACCTTGAAATTTTTAAGGCTTTCAATATTTCTATGGTGCCCAAAGAATTCAATGATCGAGTAGATTCCTTGGCTGTCTCTACAACTCTCATGGTTCCTCACCAAGATTTTAAAGGGAACAAGTACACTATTGAGTTGGTCTTTCAACCAAGTGTACCTTATAATGATAACCATTGGTAGATGTTTAATGGTGACAACCAAATCATTGCTTTTCTAGAATAGATGGATAACTTTGAGGAGCTTTATTTTGAAGGCAGTGAATCTCTGTCATAGGACTCAACTCCTGAAACAAATTTAAAAATTGGTGAAGAGTTCCTTCAACTCAAAGGGAATAAAATTCCAAAAGGGTTAGTTTCTCTTAAAAATGTATTTGATAATCATGATAGGTTTATCAAGAAGCAACAAATGGATTCAAGTTCCTCTAAAGACTTTGATCAAATAAATTTGAGTACAGAAGATAATCCCAAAATGGTCAACATCAAGAATTATTGCACTCCTGATGAAAAACTCAAATTCATTACTCTACTTCACCATTACATTGATGTTTTAGCATACTCTTATGATGATCTAAAATCTCTCATGCCTGAATAAATTTGGCACAAAATTCCTCTCAAGGTTGGGTTATTGCCTCATAAGTAGAAACAAAGGTAGTACAACCCCAAGATATCAGGTACTATTCTTTCTGAGATCCAAAAAATATTAAATGTGAGGATAATTTTTCCAATCCATCAGTCCACTTGGATTTTGAACATAGTCCCTATGAGAAAAAATAATGGAGGAATTTGCCTCTGTGTTGATTTTATAAATATTAATCAATCCTCTTTAAAAGACAACTACCCCCTGCCCATCATGGATTAGCTACTACAAATAGTAATTGGCTCAGAGATGTTATCAATGTTAGATAGTTTTTTAGGGTATAATCAAGTGGAAGTTGGTGAATTAGACCAACATAAGACCACTTTCACTACACCTTGGGGCACCTTTGCATATCACAGAATGCCTTTTGGTTTGATCAATGCTAGTGCCACCTTCCAAAGAGTGATGGATCTTACCTTCAGAAATGAAATGGGGAAATTCATTGTGTTATATCTTGATGACTTGACCATCTTTTTCAAACATCATCCTGATCATGTACATCATTTACAACAAGTGTTGGAATGATGTCGACAAAATGGCATTTCTCTCAATCGTAAGAAATCAATTTTTGGGGTTGTAGAAGGGAAACTTCTTGGTCACACTATATTCTGAGAAGGCATAAATATCGACCCAAAAAGAGTCAAATCCATCCAAGAGCTTGCTCTTCCTGCTAATAAGACTACAATCCATTCTTTCTTTGGAAAGGTGAATTTTCTACGAAGGTTCATTCCTAAATTTGTAGAGAAGACTCGCCACATTGTTAACATGATGAAGGGTAAAGCTACTTTCCACTAGACTAAAGAAGACAAGTTAGCATTTAAAGAGATTAAGGAAGCTATCACCCATCCCCCAATCCTAGTTTGTCTAGATTATATCAAAGACTTCGTAATATATAGTTATGCTTCTGAACACATGATTTCAGTCATTTTGGTTCAACAGAACAAATAAGGTGTAGAGTCCCCCATATCTTTCATGAGTTGTCCCCTCAAAGCTCATGAGCTAAAATATTCAAACATGGAGAAGCATGTTTATGTTGTGATTAAGGTGCTAAAAACTTCTATTTTTACATCCTATATTCACACACTGTTGCTCTGGTTCCTAATACAACAGTAAAGTCCATTCTAACTCAACAGGAGTTTGGAACTAAAAGGGACAATTAGACTGCTAAAATTTAGGAGTTTTATCTTGTTATCAAACCTATGAAGCTTGTGTGGGGAAGAGGTCTCTACCAGTTAATTGTTGATAATATACCAGAGGAAGCATGGCATGAAGAAACATAGGTTAAAGACATGCTTACATTTCTCTTTGTCACTACTACGAATGAGTGGTATTATAATAGCGCTCATTTCCTTACCTATGGTGAGTGTCATGCCCACCTGTCTCATAAAGAAAAGAAGACTTTTAAGTTGAAAGCTGCTAACTTTGTCTTGTGGGACAATGGTTTGTACAAGAGGAGCCTTGATGGGGTATTTCTTCATTGCGTGGATAAAGTGTAATAGAGAAAACTTTTAGAGTCTTTCCACAATTTAGCTTGTGGAGGACATTTTTCTACACTTGTGACTATCCATAAAATTCATTTCTTCATTGCGTGGATAAAGTGTAATAGAGAAAACTTTTAGAGTCTTTCCACAATTTAGCTTGTGGAGGACATTTTTCTACACTTGTGACTATCCATAAAATTCTACGAGCCAGGTACTATTGTCTTACTCTATTTTGAGATTTATACACTTGGGTGTGTAGATGCGAGTTATGTCAACAGTTTGTTGGGAAACCCAAGTTAGCCACATTACCTCTCAAGCTGGTGGTGATCAAAGAGCCATTTCAATAATGGGGTATTGATTTCATTGGCACTATAAACCCATCCTCAAGTGCTGGACATGACTATGTTCTCACAGCCATAGACTATTTTACCAAGTGGGTGGAAGCCATTCCAGTCAAACATGCTACTTCAGAAGTGGTATGTAATTTCCTCAAGGAAAATATTATTTTCCAATTTGGAGTCCTAACCAAGATTGTAACAGACAATGCAGCCTATTTTTATTCTCATGAGGTTACCTATTTCTATTATTATTGGATTATCCTCTCCCACTCTTATGACTATTATTTGCAAGGAAATGGTCAAGCAGAATCAAGCAACAAGAACTTGGTGACCATTATTAAAAAGCTGATAGATGACAATCAGAGAACTTGGCATAAAGCATTGTTGTACACTTTATGGGCAGACAAGATTACACCCAAAAGGGTGACAGGGATGTCACCATTTCAACTTCTATATGGTTTGAATGCAGAGATACCAATCACCCTAAAACTACCAACACTGAAGTTGGCAAAGGTAGTCAAAGATCAAGCATTTAAAGATTATATCAATAAGAGGATCATGTGCTTGACTAAACTAAATGAGCAATGAACTATGGTGGTGGACCGTATTGGTACATATCAAAGTTTGGTAAAGAAACTCTTCGACCAGAAAGTAAGGATTCATGATTTTCTGATTGGAGATCAAGTCTTGTTGTGGGACAAGAGGAGAGAACCAAAAGGAATGGATGAAAAATTGGATTTCTTATGGATAGGTCCATTTTCCATTCATCAATTAAATGGTGAAAATAGTTTCTTATAGAAATATCAAGATAGAACACCATTTTCACTGCCTCACAGTGGGCAACATCTGAAGCACTTCAATCTTTAAAGTATCAGATAAGTCCAATTGTACATTTGTATAGTCTTTGTTTATTTTGTTTTTGGCATCTTTCTCTTTTTGTATGGCATGAATCCATAGCCCAATGGCATAAATTAAGGCACTTAGAGTCTAGATTCTACTCCCTTCAATTGTTTCAAAATACAATCGATGGGAGTTCCCCAACTGGAGCCAGATGTTGTTCCCAAAATCCATTACTTGTTTTTGTGGACATGTCAACCATTTTGGTTCTATAGGCCAAAATGGTCTCTTTATTTCTCAAAATGTTCTGAGTAGTCAAGTTATTCAATTGCACAAGCCTTTCTAGTGAAGGAAATTATAGGTTCAAAAGGTGGGCTTTCGCAAGGAAAAATCTCAAAACACTTAAGGCATTTCATAAAAAATTGTAAGGACGGTTCAACACCAAGGTTCAATCAAAAAAGGTTTAATTGTGGGTTTTACTGATATGGAATGAACCATTGAACTCTACCTTTGAAAGGTTCAAGAGTTCAAAGGTTTAACAAGTATAAAGCTTTAACGCGTTCAAAGGGTTTAAAGATTCAAAGTTCAAAGTTTGAGTGAGTGGTTCAAGCAAAAGATTCTAAAAAAAGGTTTAATAAAATGGTGTAAATAATTGGTTCAATAACACCTTGAACTCATAAAGAAGACTAAGTGAACGCAACCCTTTACAAAACATTGAACTGCTAAACTGTTGAACCATTGAACTTTGAACTGTTGAACCTTGAACCATTAAACTCTGAAAGGTTCAAAGGGTTCAAGGTTCAAAGTGGTTTAAATTAACCAATGATCTCCCCATAGATGTCAAATTTAGGGTAATGAAATAACTATTAATTTTTGAATAATGCAAACCTAAGAACAAACTTAGTGACTAGCCAAGGAAGGAGCTAAAGGAGCCAGTAGAAATTTAGAAGATAGCCTCGAGAGCTCAAATCACCAGGAAGAGACAAAATATAGAAAGAAAAGAGATAAAGTTATAGAGAATCTAGAAATATCTGTATGAGAGTTATTTCAGTAAGTAGAGTAGTCCACCAAGTGGATATCAGAGAGCGCAAGCATTCAATGGCATGGCTTATTTTTGTTCATTTGAGTAAAGATGAGTGGATAGCCATGTAAACATCATAAAGAAGACCAAGCAACCCATGCTTCAGAGGAGACATTTGAGATTATTTAGAATGCCAAAAGTTAAGGCCAATGACGTGTTCCAGTATGGCCCCTTCACAAAATTTCTAATGCATTTAATGTAGCATGGGCCATTTCATGAAAACAAGTGCCCAAGTCTTTCTTTGGATGATATATATTGTAATCTCTTAGTTTGTATAAGGGAGATCTCTCTGTTATTAGAAGTGAAACTCTGGCTAAATTGAAAGGCATTCCTGAGAATTTGAGCTCAGACTGTTAATCATATTTTATCAAGTGAATGAGAAATCAAGTGACCTTTTAGACTTTGTGTTGAAATAGCTTGTGTTATCTAAGAAATTATTCTTATGTCTTTTTCATAAATATAATCTTATCCATTTAATAAAATAAGTAGAACAAGTGGAAATAATCTGAAAGATGTCTTGAAGTTGACTATGGGAGACTTTGTGTTGCCATAATTATCTTTATTCGGTGTGATTTATGTTTCAAGATATTAGAGAGACTTTGAGCTCCCCTTATCCTTCATAATATTTTACTCTATTGTAGTTTTTGATGGAGACTTTGTGCTGCACTTCATTCTACTATGTTACTTTATACTAAATCAATAGGATAAATAATGAAAGACTTTGTTCTTTCGTGGGTTTCTTATGGATCCAGTTGCTACCCAGGAAAGATTTCTATTATTTACTAAACATCATTTTTGAAAGAAGAGAAATGCCTTCAATAATTACACAAGAATTCTACTTTATTTCATGAACATCATCTTTGAAAAAAGAGAGATGGATGGTATGATTTCACCCCTGAGTCTATTTTCAGTTTATATTAGTATATTATAGTTTATAGGGAACCTCCCATTGTTGAGAGGAGAGATTTATCTCATTATGCTATGGTAACCACACCCATTTTGCCATATAAATCTCATTGTGTTGTGGTTGAGATACCCATTTTGTCGTCAGTTAGTTGATGACAAAATATTCACCTAACAAGACCATTCTCTACTAAGTAACATCTTATAAGTTTTTGGGATATTTACCACTTAGATGTCTATGAATTGATGGAAATTAGGCTTAGATTTTAGTTTTATATGCATGTTCAATAGCTCACCTACCACCTTGACCTTAGACTTATCCACTTAAACCATTATTTTATCTGACTTAATAGGTATTAATCTTATTTTTTGACAAATCCCTACTACATGACATTTTTAGAGGCTCTTGAGTCTACTAGATAGTTATGAAGGTTTTCCCCAAAGAACCTAACAATAAGGAGGAAAGGTGGAACCTCAACTTTATTCTTATGTATCAACACATTGGTGGGTATATGCTTAAGTTCAAGTTGGGTTAGTTTTATATGTGAGTAACTTTAGGAGGATATATTTTTGCTCAATGATCTAGGAAAGCTCTTACAAATTGATTTTTCCCTTGATCTTATTCATGTCTTTGATTTTTTTATACCTGGTCTTTCTAGTGATAAGATGGATTTGTTTAGGTAGCTTGGGATTATTATCTTTTAGAGGTGGAGTATTTTTTTGGGCTCATAGATTAGGATGGGTTACATCATTATTAAGAGTGGATGTGGTAAAAGGTAGATATTGTGTTTGATTCCTAAGAACATAGTTGCTCCTTTGGAACTAATGGAAAGCATGCACCTCATTTGTGGCCTCTTCCAATTCATTATCCTCTTGGCTAGGGAAGATTAAAGTTTCTAACACCATGGTAATGTTTGAAGGTATTGAGGCATTAGGGGTCTTAATATAATTATTAACACTGTGATGATTTGGAACCACCTCGTACTCTTCCATTTCCATTTCAAATATATCAAAGGTAATTCATAATTTAATGGAGTCTAATTCCTCATGTTAGGATGTGTTGTGCACATAGCACAAGTTTGGTAAGTCCAACTCACAAATGTTTATCTTAGGTATTTTATTAGGTGAGGGATCTTGTTAGTTGTTATAATGGTTATAGGGATGATTATATCTATAGTAGGTAAAGTTCCCAGTTGAAATCTCACCACCATTATTCTCAACCTTTCTTTGGAGGCCCAAGAATTCATTACTAAGTTTTTGTATCATGCATTGTATAATGTCAAACTCATTCTTGGTGGATTATTAGGGCACACTTTAGACATTATTCATGATAAGTACTAGTGCTTGAAAATGGGATTGAGGTGATAATTCATTATTAACTAGGTTAAGGAATCCCCAGTGCTAGTTAAGAGTAATGTGCCTCAAAGGAAGCTAATTTTTCACTAGCATGGTTTACAACATGGGTACATTATAGCTAGTGTCAAAGAGGGGATTCAAGGTAGGTAGGTATGGAAAAACATTCAGGATGGATGGTGATAAAAACCTTTAGGATTGAGTTACTTATCTACTTTTATGGCCTCAACATAAGCTAAGGTAAAATCTACCACTAAAGGGTCTTTGTGAAAGAACATAGTTGTCCAAGGGTATAACATGTGTTTATAGATTTCAAGGGCTAATTAGGCATCTAGTCTATATAGCACAGTGATCTAACTATACCTCTCTTAGAACATAGCATTGAAATTCTTTATGGGCCCATTTCATTTTATCTTGATGCATGAGAACTATTGGTACACCACACTTGGGTAAATTGCTTGCCCAAACTAGGTGGGGAACATATTTTTAAATTGGTCCCAAATTTTAATGGATCTTTCAAGAAAATTTATGAACCAATCATATATCATGTCCATCAAAGTGAACAAGTAAATTTTGAAATCAATTTCCTCATGTTTTACATTAATAATCCTAAGATAAATTATGCATGAGATTATATTTTATTCAACAGTACACCCCACACCTAGAGTAAATCTTAGAAGGTATTTTTCTATATTATTGAGTAGGTCATGGCAAACTCCAAGAATGTCGATGGTATACCTAGATAAACATGTCATAGGTAAGACCATAGGTGGAGGTTGGTTAGGGAACTACTGAGAGGATGAGATAGTAAGCATGACCAAGGGTCTCAATTTTCCTTTAGTAGTTATGATTCTCCTCTGTAACTACAATAGTGATATTATAAATCATCCAGGGCTTGCTCAAGATCTAGTAATATTCATGGTAGGATATAGGATGTTTATAAACCTAAATATTTTAAATTAGTGATAAGGGGGTGCCGTTAATTTAATGTTAGCTATTGTCACTCCTAAAATCTAGTCCCAAGAAACACCTATGAGATTAGGTGTCCAGAAGAGACTTAGGTGACAATAACGGACTTACATCCTCTAATTTTAGGATTATTTCTAATATAATCTAGGGAATTATTTTTAGGTATTGGGGTCCATTCATTAGTTTTATTGGAATATATCTCCAAGAGATGTAGTGCTACTACTAGAGGCTCAATACTAGTTTTCTCACTGACATTAAACTTGTATGCTTCTAGCTAAAATGATTTCAATAGATTGGGACTTTGGAATCTAGTGTTTTTCACTTCCTAATTTCTAAAAAGGAGGAAATATTAATTAAAAACATAAAAGGAGAGATAGGGAAAGGTATAAAATGGAAATTTCTACATGAATGAAAACACCAATGCTTCAAGCACAAATAATGTGCTCAAATACAGTTATACCACTTTATGTTAAGTTTCATAATGGCTCAAGATCTATTCACATAGGGAAAGAGTCTAAGGAGAAGGAGTAAATTCTTAATTCAAGTATGAATTTTATGAATAATTTTGAATATGCTTAAAATTAATCACACATAGACCTTAATATATATCAAATAAAGTGAAGAACATCAAACCACTTAATTAGAATAGTTATATCTCATCATAAATAACACATAAACCCTACATAAAAATGTGAATAATAGCCCTCTAACATTAGTATTAATCCATTCAAAGTAGAAATAAAAGGTGGAATACATCATGAAACTAGATGCATTTAAACAAAAGAAGCAAATTCATATTAATCTGATAAAATTTATTTACAATAGAGTCAACCTCTTCAAAAAATTACAAAGTAGTATATATAGAATGGAATTGGGCACATATCTTAGTAGTACGAGTTACCACTTTAGGCCATCATGGCTTAATAATTTTTTAACATAATTATACCCAAAATATTCCCAATTCCTAAGATAAGAAGACAAAATTCCTAGGGCTACTAGGAGAGAATAAAAAAAAGTTAGAGGTGGGATTCTTTCCAACTACTTTTGATGTGCCTCCTTGACTACCAATGTATCCATTACCAATTTTAACTCTCGATCTAATTTTTCTAGGTTCATAGTTGGTTGTCAAAATATTACCTCAACCTAGATCAAAAACTACTCATGGACTTGGAGTGGGGCCTCTAGGGAAACCTTCACCTTGAACACCTAGTTGATGATAGTTTTAGATTGGGTTACCAACTCTAGAATCACTTTAGGCCCAACTTTATTGTATTTTTCCATCTTCCTCCACATGACCTAGTCAACTTAGGCTAGGTGGACTTTAAATTTTTCTCTGTCCAATAAGGTGTCATCTACGTGAAACAAAATAGTGATGTTTTCCTCCTTGAGATAGGTTAGTATTTGTTCCTTAATCTTATCCAATGGATCAATCATTGTTTGTGTTGTGTCCAACCACTCATAAATTGAGGTCCTTATACTCCCAACATAATTATGGTATAGGTTTATATCCACCAAAGTCATGAGATTAAACTCTAATAACATGTCCTTATTAAGTACCATGGAAATATTCTTACACTTATTATCCATATGGAAAACCCTCTCTAAGTATGGTTGATTGCATTGGAGGTGAAATTTACTCATGGATAGGGTTGTGTTCACCTCTCTGAGAGATAAAAATAGTTATGCAAGGGCCTCCTCAACTTGACCAATCAGCTCCATTGGGAAAGTGCTCCTCACTTGTGATTTAGCTATTTTAACTTGCTCCCTCATGTCTTCCATGAGCTTCTCAATTAGTTCATTAGTATCATGTATCACCAATACAGGTTCTTTGGCCAATTTCTCCTCCCCATTGGATATCCTCACTTTGTTAATGGAGAAGAGGTCATGTTCAATTATCCACACCACTAGGTCATCTTCCTGAGTGAACCTCTATATAATAACTCTCTTAATGCTCCTAATTTCTCTATCAAACTCCCATTGGACCTCTAGGTCACATTGATAGACCATTTACTATATTTTTATTCAATAGATGATAGTGGTCTAGCTCAACTTGAGGCTATGATAACTCCTAATGTAGTGGAATAGGATGAAGGCAAGGTGGTAAAGGCATAGGTGGATGGTGGAGGCTTAGGTGTAAGAGGAATCAATGAAATAGAAGAAAAGAAAGAGTTGAGGAGGAGGTGGCATGGGAGTGAAAGGATATAGGACAAATGGGTATCCCTATGGGAGTAATTAAGCATGCCATTTTTTGAGGGTCATATTGACCTATGGACCAATAGCACTTGGTAGTGGTGTGTTCAAAAAGAATAAGGAAATTATCTAGTTAAAGTTGAATACTTTGAGGCCCAAGGTGATAAATAATGAGTAATAAGGAGAAATGGGAGGATTAATTTGAATATAAGTTTAAGAGGGATATACATTTTCCCTTTTCTTGTATTTCCTACCCTAATCAGTTGGAGTTGTGGTCATAGTTTAAGGAAGTATGGTGGAAACTAGGAATTGAGATAGAAGCATGACAAAAGTTACCTTCTTATTCTTCTAAGGAATCATGATTAGATAAAAATACATCATATTAATTAAAGGATACATTGTATAATTTTTTTCTAGATCAATATGTGAAGCTGGTGGAGTGACTGTAGACTTTGCAAAGCTATGAGCCACTAAAACTGTACATATTGGTGTACTTATCATTAAGGTGGTATTCATTGGGATGATTGAGGTGGAGACACTGGAAGGTGTTTGAATTAGAGGAATATACATTATATTTTTTTATGTGTCAACTATATGCATATAAATAACACATGCTAAATTGTGCACTAAAATTTTTAAGGTCTAGCTGATGCAGCCAATGTAATGGAAGATGATGGGTATCCTAGATGAAATAATACAAGGCTATACCTAAGGACAAAGGAAAGGGAATATGGAAGAATTTTATTTGAATTTTATTTAATTATTGGGGTAAGAGTTTAAAAGGTCCTCCTAAAGGGACTACATGCCTAGATTATTCATCTAAGGATTCAAACTAGCTAAGGATAAGATCTAAACTATGGATGGACTAAAATACGTAAATCTTAAGTTTAGAATCAATATCACTCTAAAGTGCACCTTATATAATGGGAGTAATTATTATAGTAAATTGATTATAAATATGAGGATAAAGAGTCTTATTGAGTGCCATATAATGACAGAGAGATATTGTTCAATAATGAATAAGCATATAGCTTGTATTGAATGTGTTTTAAGGTAAGTGCTTATTGTTTGACAATGTGTGAGAAATGATTTTACATGTGCTCATATTAAAAAGGTTTTGATTTTTTATTATTTTTTACTTGTGATCATCGTGGAAATGTTTTGATTATTTATTGTTTTTATACTTGTGTTCATCTTGGCAATGTTTTGATCGTTGATTATTTTTGTACTTGTGCACATTTCAACAAGGTTTTTTCAAATGAATTGAAACTGAATTAATTATTGAAATGAAAGTAATAAAAATAAATAAATAAATTATATTAAAATTAAATATATAGATATGTGATTATTTTATCCTTTTATTCTGTTTTTGGATGTATGCAATGCTAAACATAGAACTTTCAAAGAAGACCATGCTTGTTGATTTTCTATGTTTGTCTAGTGTGCATGATATGTAAGCTAAATGAAGTTATATATTTTTGTATTTTAAGATTATGAATGAAACTATAATTCAATTAAGATTTTTATAACATGAATATAAAATAAAATTAGATCCAAACCCTAGAGAATACAATCTTTAAGTATCTAGAAATTATTTTTGCACATGCAAGTTAGAAACTAGTTTTTGGTGTTTTGAATGATTTATTATTAAACTAAATGATTTGTAATGAAATAAATATGGAATCAAATTTATTATTTTTCTAATTTTATGATATAAAAATATCATTCTTATTTCATTCAATGATGGAAATCAGGTCCAAGATCTTGACTTTCTTTTACTTAAGTTTTTCTAGAGCTTTCTAAGTGTATGTGTGTTTATTTGATAGTGAATGTAAGATTTTTAAAACTGAAAATGATTTGTTTTAAAACTAAAAATAATTTAATTTTTTCCTAAAATTTACCTATCATTGGGATGCAAACTACATGATTTCAAAAGATCTATTGTATAGTTATAAAAAGTAAAGAAAATTAACTAATTATTTTTGTGCAAAGACATGAGGGATAAGAATTATTTTCCCTATCAAATTTGCCTTCTTGGAATGAAAATAAATCTCTAGATAAAAAATAATCCAAAATAATCTAATCTAATAAATGAATAAATAAAATTTAAATTGAAAATCTCTAACCTGATCAAGCTCAGACCAACTAGAAGCAAAGATTTTTTATAGTAAAATTTATCCTCATGCAGCTAGCTTCTTGATTGTTTAATCACAAACATTGGAAAATCCCTGAAAGAAGGATGATAATGGGAAAAGGAAGGAAAGACATAACATTTGAAAATAATATTAGTTAAATAGTGGTTGGGATGATTCACAGATGGCAAAGAACTAGTTGTTGATTTGTATGAATTATCCTCTCCAAAAAAACCATGTAAAATGACCACAAAGATGACCAAAGGTGGAGCAAAATATTTTATAAAATTTAAAGTAGGTAGGTAAGGTTATATATATATATTTAAAACACAAAAATTCAAAGAAAAATTTGGATCCAAAATTGACTTACTTATATAAGAGTAATGGAGCTTGCATGAAGGAGTTTAACTGAGTTGAACTAGGAGTGAAACTTGGGAGGGACTTAAAATTATTGAAAATAGAATATGGAGTGATTTGGGATTTATTGGAGGCAAACTTAGGATAAATAAATCAATAATCATGCTAAAAATCATGCAAAATATATGAAAACATGTGTGTTATAAGATAAAAATAACACGTGATTAAGCGGTGATGGAACCACTACTATTTGTAGGTGGCGGTTACATAACCACCATAAACTATGATGGGTTCATCACTCTCTATTATATAAGTACCATAGATGATTATGAAAACATCATAAAAATTATAGGTTTATTAGTGATGATTACACATTCATTTTGGTAGAAGTGGCACCAAAGGGGTAATTTTGTAATGGAGAGTGGTGGAAGTCTCACAATTTAGGGTGCTTTTGTCACCAAGTAGGTAGTTCAAAGACTGAGGCAAAAGAGAATCAAAGAAAGAAAATTTTGAGGTTTTTCAAGACCAAAATGAGAATAAAAAGAGGTAGAGAATGTTAGATAGGACTGAGTC
Organism: Torreya grandis; assembly: GCA_037957365.1. Lineage (NCBI taxonomy): Eukaryota > Viridiplantae > Streptophyta > Pinopsida > Cupressales > Taxaceae > Torreya > Torreya grandis. Next base: position 999,550 of record JARHVA010002024.1, read on the forward strand.
TAAGTATGTATGTGGAGATCACTACATCATCTTTAGATTTATCAAAAATGTCACACCATGTAATTTTTGGGTGCATGTAATAACTAAAGTGTATGATGGAACTATGAAGCTAGGATCCATTAAAATTTGGGCGCTCCCCAAAGATATAGGATCTAATTGAATTTAATTTGATATTACTGAAGATGAGGGCCTTGTAACTGAGACTCCTAGAGATATGGGGATTCCTGTAAGTGGAATGGGTTGTGCAAAGGGAAATTAGGAGGTGAGGATGTTGAACATGGTTAGATCTATGGGTACTTGAGTTAATTGGAAATTGAGACCAACATGAACTAGGGGAGGCCTCATTGGAATAGGCCTAATAGGATTAGGGAATTCCAAGAATGTTTTTATAGGTTAGTGAGGGTTGGAGGTAGTGGGGGAAGGAATTTCTAGTGGTGCCTCTTGTTGGTCTTGTTCCAAGATTACTTTTATGATATTATTTATGTCTAAGTGAAACACTTACACTACCTTTAATTTAGTGACCCATGGAAGTTGTGGTGGTGAAACTAGAGAAAATACTAAGGGAATTCAAACTTAAGGATGAGAAGGCACTAGGAACCATTATATTATCCTTTTGTAAATATCAGGTCCCTACTAAACTGGCATGGGCCTCAGGGCTTGTTGTGGTGGAGGTGGTTGCATTGGTATAGCCTCTAAAGGTGTCAATAGCATTTCCCCAAGGACTAGTCTAGACTGTGCATGCTTTCCTTTCCTTTTCATTGATTCTTCATATGTTAGTACCTTAGCGTCACTAGTTGGATTGAGATTAATCTCATCTAAGATGCACACCTTGCCATATGGGTGCTAATGAAACCATTTGGGTCCCTCTCATTGTGCTCAACCCTCCACAAGATGTATGAATTATTGTTATGCACCATATTTCATAGCCAAGGTAGGTTTTTATAATTATGTTATTGAATGAATATTGGTAAGTCTAATCATGCCTTTTATTGGTGATTAAGTGAATAAACCATGACACCCTTAACCAATCAATATGAAATTTCTTGTTATATGAAGTGGTTCAATATTTGATATGGTAATAAGATAAGGGGTTTATAGATGCCCTCAAATCAAATGATGGTGTGATATCTATAGTACAAGTAGGATCTTATGGGTAGGATCATCATCTTTATTTCATCTGAGAGTCATAACATGGGCCTCTCATCAATGGCCATATAGACCATAGGGAAGAAGGACTCATAGATGTCCTATATGTGGTTCTTATAATGATACATGTATGGATTATATAAGACTCCATGAACTATAGAGATAGAATGGTCCATGGTGGGAACAAAAAAGGTTTAAATATGAGGGTGGCAAAAACTGCATCCATAAGATATATTGGCATATATAATTTTCCATCCCATCGAGCCTCACTAATGCCCTTGACTAGATTGAAATTGATGAGGCTTTTGAGGTCTGAGACTCCCTTTCCTTTGATGATGATACTCAATAGAGGCACTTAAGGGATATTCATATGTATGACATTCTTCATTCTAAATAAATGATTTAACAAGAACATCCCAATGTAAACTCCTTCCTAAAAGATGTGAATGTGGTAAGAATTGGTGTCATCATTTTTGGTCCATTAGTCTATATCAATGGCCTAATCCTAGAGATCCCCATATATATCATGCACCTCAATCTATGTGTCTATTGTGTTCTGGTTATAAACTAGGGTGTACACTAGGATATTGTAGTACTACTTAAAATTAGCTATGGAGATGTCTATAATTTTATTTTGAGACCCTATATAGTACACCAAGTCCTGAGTAGCATCATGCATGTGCATGGAATTCCATAGCCAATTTATAAATATATCGATGCATGGGAAAAAATTTGGCTTGGTAGCTACCTTTTGCAATCCTAATTCCCCTAGGGCATCAAAATCATCAAGGAGCTAGGTCTCATCCTCATCATAATCTAAGGTGGGATTCTACACATCTTCAATTTTATTTAACACCTTATAATAATGCTCAAAATGGGTCATTTTTTATGAGAAGGTGATATCCCTATACTTGAGCTCAAGTATGAGGTTAGAAGATGCATGGATGGGAGTTAGGATATACTTAGTATGTACTTTTGAGTCCAAAAAAAGCACTAAAATATTAATAAGGTACTAAATGAAATGATTCTTTGGAGTTGGGAGTGGTAATGATAAATCGGATCACTCTGAAGACTTATAAGGATTTGAAAATATCTCTTGTATGAATGGCATTTTGAAGCCCACTTGTATGAATTCATATTTGAGTTAGTAGAATAATGTACATGAATGTTTCCTAATCTAGAATTAACTCAAACAATTCTAAAAATTCACTTCTAGTTTAGATTTGGTGACGATGAGGGGATGCTTACAAGTTGTCAAATTAGAGCACAATTATATTAATGAAAGGGCATGATAGGCACATGTCTATTTTATCCCCTTTGGTACCTTAGGTATCTTCCCTTTGGGATATGTGTTCTCTATTGGTTGGGTATTATCTATATATTATGCCAACTTGGCATAGATAGGTGTCACTCTTCTACCTTTTCATGCACTATATTTGTCCATTTGGATCCATTAAGTACACACGGCACTCTATTAACAACTCATGTCTCAATATGTATCTTCCTTCCCTTATCTTGGCCACTCTAAAACATTTTTCCACTTTTTATTAATAAATGACATGTGGCATTTTGTGATTGTTCATGGGTTCTTATTGTAATTCCTTTTTTAGCTTTATTAGGATGTTTTGATATTTTTATATCATTTTATGTAGCAGTGCCATGTGGTAGCCTATGGTTGGTCAGGTTCTCTTGGGGCTCTAACATCTTAGATGCCCATGAGAAACTAAAAACTCTAGCAATCTCCATGAAACAATTTGTCATCCATAGGGTCTCCTAAGGCTCTAATAGCTCTAACACCCTTGAGAGACTAAAAAGTATAGTAGGTTCCAAGAGGTAGTGTCTCATCTATTAGGATCTCCTAGGACTCTTATAGCTTTGATGCCCCAAAAAGCTGATAATTTTGACAAGTTATAAAAAGAAACATTTCATTTATCAGGCTCTCCATGAGATATAACATATTTCACACCCCCAAAAGATTGATAACTCTAATAAATTACACATAATAGCTTATCACTTGTCAGGATATCCTAGTGCTCTGACATATCTAACACCCCTGGGAGACTAACAACTTTGATGGGTTCCACATGGTAGTTTATCACTCACTAGGATCTCTTGGGGCTCTAACATCTTTGACACCCTAAGGATACCAATAACTTTGATAGGTTCCATTTGCTATCTTTTCACTCCTCAGGTTCTCTTAAGGCTTTGAAATATATAATGTCTATATAATATTGACAATTATGATAGGCTCCATGGGGTAGATTGTCACTCATCAAGATATCCCTAAGTTTTAAAATATTTGATGCCCCTAGGATACTAACAACTTTTATAGGTTATATGTGATATCTTGTCACTCATTAGGCTCTCATAGGGCTCTGACATCTTGGATGCCCCTAGGATATTGACAACTTTGATAGGTTCCATGTAGCAGCTTCTCATTCATCGAGCTCTTGCAAGCTTTATGAAAAGTGACCAAGTCATAAAAAGAACCACACAATCAAATGAAAACTTACTTTTCTACCAATGCATCTCCATGAAATGCCAAGAAATATTTTAGGGTGATTTCATCCATGGAAAACTTACATAACTTTCATTCTATGAAATAGCATAGTTAGTGCAAAATATTATAAGTATGAGAAAACCTTCATGTTGAAACATAGAAGGGATATAATACTATGGAGACAAATGATTACATTGATTTTCAAGAAAAATATCCAATTGTCATAAATGTCACAAAATAATTATTTTGTTAAGGTGGAATAAGGGTTCAAATTTTTACACATTTAGGGACCAAGTGCAAGGACATTTGAACTCTAGGAAAATTTTGAGTTGAGAATTTTCATAGGGTTCCCCCTTTCTTATGTGAAAATTTATTCATGTTCGTCACAAAAATAAGGAATTCATGTGTAATACTCTCCAAGGATAACTTATTTCACACCAATTAATGTTTTCAACTAAAAATAGTAACTAGAATATAAGGGCTTAGTAAAAATGTCAGTAATCTACTCAATAGTAGGCATGAACTCCAAGGAAATGACTCCATCATGAATAAGTTTTAAAATGAAGTGAATATGTATGTTAATGTGTTTGGTTTTTTAATGTTCAATAGGATTATATGAAATATAAATATCACTTTTGTTATCACACTAAATAATGGTAGGACCTTATTGGTTAAATACAAACTCCCTGTGTAACTGTTGAATCCAAAGTGTCTCCTAACTTTCCTTGATAGCACATTGATACTCAACATCAATGGAGGATAATTCAATAGTTTTCTACTTTTTTCAAGCCCAATAAACTTGACTAGAACTAAGTGTGTATATAAATCCATAAATGGATTTTCACCAACCCAATTAGAGTATGTATAGCCACTAAGTTGTGTATAATTTTATGGTGTGTAGTGTATACCAAAGTGTGTGGTCCCCAAATGTATCACAAAATACACTTAGATACTATCTAATGACTCTCATGAGGATCATGATAAATTAAGAGATGAAGTTTACAACAAATTTGATGTCAATACAAATGTGTGTTAGGTATAGAAGACTACCCACATGTTGTTGATAAAAATTTGGATCAACTATGGGAGTTGTACAAGTAGAAAGATAAATAACACCTGATTGATATGGATTGGTGGTAGGCCTAAAATCATCCATATTAAATAATGTAGAATATTTTTATAATACTTATATTTCCCAATAGTGATACCCTCAAAACACTAATGAACCTATAGGCCAAGAAACTAATGTAAAAGTCCTAGATTAGTCATGTCAAACCTTAGATTGTCCTTGATATCCTAAATCAAGGAGTCTAAACTAGCCATGAGGATGATTTTATTAACACACAAAACCAATATCAAAATATCCTCATAATTCTTTAGGATTATCCATTGTGATACGACTCAATGATATAAAGCAAAACTCAACACAAAACTATCCATCTTCTCATACAAAGCTCAAGGAGCTTGTTTGAGCTATAAATAGAACAACATAGTCTAAAAACCAATGAAAAATTATGTAAAAAAACTTGATGCTAGGACATATAGATATCCTCTTGGAGATAACCATGTAATAAATCACTATTCACATCCATATGAGATACCATCCAATGATGTGAAGAAATAAGTGAAATTACAAGATGAACATAATTCATCTTAGTAATAGGGGAAAAAGTCTTAGATTAATCAACCCCTTTGACCTATGAAAATCCATTTTCTACTAGTCATGATTTGTACTTATCTTTGGATCCATCTATAGCATACTTGGTCTTACATACTGTTGATGTAGGTTTTATGCACACCACATAAATTGAATGAGGTAGCCTCTAACATTTTAGGATCTCTATGGAAATGAAGATCCACTCTAGGGCATGAGTTGTAGGTATGAAATTAAAAAAATAGTTGGTGTAATATCAATTTTTAGCATGTGGTTTGTTTAACTAGGTATATGGATGGATGTGTGAAAACTAAAAGAAAACAAACACTGGGTGAATTGGTTGGGTGGAGAATTATTATATCATGGGAAGGTCTTAAAAGAAACTCAAAAAAGAGTGAAAGGTAAGGCAAAAAATAAAGTCTTATATTCTTAAAATGTCACTTCCAAGGTTATTTCGTTAGTGAATGAGTATCTCCAAAACCAATGTTTGTCATTTGTAGCTGTTGCACACTCACAAACAAGCATGATTAAGAATTTTGGAGAAGTAGGTATAGTGTTAGGATATTTATTTATAATAACAAAAATAACATTCAGATATAATCCATTTCAAGGGGAAACCTCTAATAATCATAATAAATGAGGAAATGAATTAAATAATGAAACTTATGATGATTATGAAGAGCTATGCTCCATGATATATATACCCATAATTGGGAAGAGTCACACCCATAATAAGGAAAGGTCACACCCATTCATTCTAATTATGTTGGCCTAACTATTAAGAATTATTCAATGAAATATAAAGGTTATGATCTCCATTCCATAACCTTAGTACTCATAAAGTTAGGGGTGTAACATGCCTTTCCCCTTCAAAAAATCATTTCCCTCAATGTTTAACAACTTGAGATGTTGTTGCATGAATTTTTCATCCTCCCATGTTGCATCTCTATTGGTCATATTATTCTATTTGATGATAAATTAAAAAATGTCTCGATTACATAATTTCTTAATTCATGTCTCTATAACATTCTCAAGTACCATAAAAAACTTCCCTTCTTCATCTTAGGCAAATTGGACTAGACTAGAAGCTTGGAACCAATTACTTTCTTTAATCATGAAACATGAAAGATAGGATGAATTTTGGAAGAAGGTATAAGTTCTAACTTATAAGTGATACTTTTGATCTAATGCAAAACTTTGTAGGAGCCATAAAAATTTTGGTGCGAGCTTGATGTTGTTATGTTGTTTAAGTGACTATTGTTTATAGGGTTGCAAGAAAAAGAACACCCAATATCCTTCCACCAAATTCCTCTCATTATGGTACTGATCAAATTATTGTTTCATCTTATTTTGATCCATAACCAACTTATCATTAAGGACTTGAAGTAATTCCTATTGGTATTAAAAATGATCCTTGACCACATGGGCTTTAAAATGACCGTACAAATAAGATGTAGTAGAAGGTAAGAGGTAGCCATAGAGAGCCTAAAATGGTGTCATATTTGTCACTATGTGAAATGACATGTTATACCACTATTTTACATTTGAAACCACTTAGAACATTGTGCTTGTGTTTCTAAGTTAAAACAACATAGGTATCCTTTGAGACATTTATTCACAATTTTAATTTGGCCATCTGATTGTGAATGATAAGATTAATTATGGACAAGTTTTTTGCCCCATGTAGAAAATAGTTTAGTCCAAAATATGCTAGTGAAGATAGGATCATGATCACTCATAATCATTTTGGGAATTCCATGTAATTTTTTTACCTTTTCTATGAATACTTTTTCCACGGTACTAGCTTGAAATAGATGAGAAAACCCACAAAAATGTGCATACTTGCTGAGTCAAACCACAACCACTAATATCACATTCATGTTATTTGATTTAGGTAGGCCTGTAATGATGTCCATTGATATTTCTTCCTAATGTTGTGCTAGAATGTATAATGGTTATAATAGACTTGGGGTCTTAATCATTTCTTCTTTATTTTGTTGACATATCAAACATTATACCACAAATTTATGTGCATCCCCCTTAAGGCCTTCCCAAAAAAAATCCTTCTTTATATGATAATAAGTCTTTAAGAACCCATAATGTCCTCTGATGTGTGAGTCATGCATTTGAGACAAGATATTAGCTTTCAATTCTAAATTATTACACAAAAAGAGTTTGTCTTTGTACCATAATGAGTCTCTTTTCTAAACATACTTATCTACAAAAGATGGGTTCTTTTGCAATTTTTGTATGAGTTTCCTAATTAGAGTGTATTATTACCACTTTATCCATGCTACTTCTACCCATTCAGGTTGTAATAAATAAATAGCATAAAGTTTTTCTTCCTCTACTTCTTATCAAATAAATGCATCAGCAACAATATTCTCCTTTCCTTTTTATAATAATTTCAAATTCATATCCTAGCTTCTTTGTGACCCATTTCTATTGCTCCTCTAAAGATATTCATTGCTCCAAAAAATACTTTAGACTCTCATGATCTATGTTAACTTTGAAATTCCTTCCCATGAGAAATTGGCACCATTTTTTAACTACATTAATGATTTCTAACTTTTATTTCTCATGTGTGGACCTTACCAAGTTATTTCTTTTTAATTGTCAAATATAAAATGCTAAGGGACACCCTTATTGCATTAGTAATACCCTAATGCCATGGATAGAAGCATCACATTCTATCATAAATGTATTAAAGAAGTCTAGGGTAGCTAGCACAAGCATGGAAGTAAGAGCTTCTTTCAATTATTGGAATCCTTGGGTGTCTAAGTCTGACCATGAAAATGAATCCTACTTCAATAATGTTGTTAAGGGTGTTGTTATGCAAGCATAGTTACAAATAAATATTATGAAGTAGCCTGTTAGACCCAAAAATCCTCTTAAACATTTGATATTTTTAGGTTTCAGCCAATCTTCGACAGCTATAATCTTCTTAAGGTCCACTTTAACACCTTCATGTTATACCACATGTCCTAATTACTCCACTTCCTTTACTCCAAAAGCACATTTATATTTATTTGCATAAATTTTATGGTATTCCAATTCCTTTATTATCTTTTATACATGTTTCAAATGTTCTTCCCATGTTTTAATATAGATTAATATGTCATAAAAGAACACCAATACAAATTTATGAATAAATTGGCATAAAACTGAATTCATGAGGCTCTAAAAAGTAGATGGAGCATTAATGAGGCCAAATGGCATAACTAAGAATTCACAGTGACCCTCATGTGTCTTGTATGCAATCTTATGTATGTCCTCCTTCTTTATCTGAATTTGATGATACCCTGAATGTAAATCTAACTTAGTAAATAAAATATCACCATTCAATTCATCCAATAATTCATCAATGATAGGAATAGGAAACTTATCTTTCAAAATGATCTTATTGAGAACCCTGTAATCTGGGTACATTCTCCATGACTCATCCTTTTTTTAAACCATAACCATTAGATATGAATAATCACTTTTACTAGGATGAACAATACTTGAGTCTAGCATTTCCTTCACTAATTTTTCAATTTCTAACTTTTGTTCAGATGGGTAGCAGTAAGATCTACTGTTAGGAGGGATACTTCCTAGACTCAATTTAATTGCATGATCAATATCTCTGATTGGAAGTAGTCCCTTTGGTTCCTAAAATAATTTTTTATGTTGTTAAATAATTGTTTAAAGATTTGGTAGTTCTTGATTTTCTACATCATGTGCTTCTAAGAAATGTAGTTGTGTCAATATGCCATAAGACCCTTTCTTAAGTAACTTTTCCATCTTATGAGAGATAATAATTTGTCTTGGTGGGGATTTCATCCTGTTAAGTTTGTAATTTTTTCCATTTATACTAGAAACCATGAATAAGTCTTAAAAATTGAAATACATTATTCCCAATTTTTTAAGCCATTGTATTCCCAAAATACATCTACCTACTCCTCTAATTGGTATGGCAAACATTTCTGAATCTAGATGATTTTCACCCATTGAGAGCTTGATATGATGACATTTATCCCCAAAAGAGAGTTGTTTCCCATAGGTAATCATGAATTAAAAATTATATAATAGATACATGAATAAATTGATCTCATTATCTAATTTTTTGTCAATGAAGTTATGGGTACTCCCTGTATTGACTAAAATTGTCAATTTCTTCTTCTTAATTTAACCCACCACTTTGAGTGTTTATGGTGTGCTTATCCCATTTAATTCATGTAGAGAGATATTAGGGATTTATTAATCATAAAAATTTGCATGATCTTATTCTATTGTTAGTTCTTCTATATCTAATTTGTCTTCCTCCAAAACCTCATTCTCAATAATCATTAGTATTTTCTCATCATTGGCACACTTATGTCCTCTAGACCATATACTGTCACAACGCCAACATAGGCCCTTTTCTATTTTTTCCACCTCATGTTGAGGAAGGATCTTGGTAATTTTCCTTTGGTTAAAATAGTTGACCATATTTATATCAATAATATTATTCACATTTCTATCTTACCATCCTGAAGTTTGACCTTACATGAATATCTTGGTTGCAGATTTTCATTGCTCAATGTGTAGTGCTTATTGCATTACTTTCCTAACTATACATAGTTCCAAAAAATGAAAAACATGCTTAATCCATTCATTTATTCCTTCAATGTAAAATTTTAGTCTCTAATAAGGTGTTGTTTTTAGAGTTTAGATTGCCAATCTCATATGCTTTGCATTATATTTTGCTACAGATCCTACTTATTTCAAACTTATTGGTCAGGTGAAAAACTTCCCTTCCATGGATGCTCATAGTGGGTTCATAATTCCTTAATAAATTCATCCCAACTAATCCCTTACCCTTTCTTTTCATTCATCATCCACTGGTACCATTGATAAGGTTCATATTCTAGATGCAGTGAGGCTATGTCAACCTTTGCATTCTCTAGTATATTATGAAGCTTAAAATATTTTTCCATGAGAGTTATCCAAGAGGTTACATTCATACCATCCAGCTTTCATATTTCCATGTTTTTTAGGTGTAATTTTGACCCTTGGAACTATTGTACTATGTTTTCTTTATTATGACCTCCAAGATGGTTTGGTTATGTATGAGTGACTGTAGGATGTGGATTAATTAGGGACTTTAATTCAGACATTAGATCCTATTTTTACATATCTAGACCCTCATTAAATGATGTTGTAAATGGGTTAAATAAATTATTATCGATAAAAGTGACCACTATTTCACATCCCTCAGGTATGTTTCCTTTAATTTTAGGTGCTGGAAAATAAAGGGAATCATTGGGTTCAGTGGTTGAGGAAAAGGAATATGTTCTAAAAGGCATGGATATATATTTGGTTTTATTTATAGCTCTATATTTTTTTCTCAATTCTTGGAGGAAATTATCTGAAGTGAGTGCCAACCATAAACATTAAAACATGTGTTGTATTAGGAGTATATGTTCCACTATTGACCAACTTTGACTAGCAAATTTTAGAATTTAAAATGCCTCAAATATTAAAATAAAAAGAAAGGACCCTAACTAAAATTTTATGAGCTTTCTAAAAATATAAACAAATCAAAAAAATCCTAAAATTATAGACTGTAGATAAATTTTATGAAAAATATTAAAAATATAATAATTTATTCAAAATAGATCTTCAAATCTCCAAATGTATACTTTAGACTCATTATATGATTATCCAACTCTGGTAAAAAAAATAGAAAAAACTGCAATGGTTTGTGAGATATAGAAGAAACAAAATTCTATGATTTGCTTTGATACCACTTGTTAGGATATTTCTTTATAACAATAGAATTAACATTCAAATATAATCCTCTTCAAGGGTAAAACCTCTAATAATAATAATAAATTAATTAATTAATTCAATAATGAAACTTATGATGATTATGGAGAGCCATGCTCCACAATATATATACCCATATTAGGAAGAGTCACACCCATTCATTCTAATTATATCAGCTTAACTATTAAGAATTAATAAATGAAAGCTAAAGGTTATAATATCTATTCCATAACCTTAGTACTCATAAGGTTAGGGGTGTAACATATAGGAAGATTAGTGGTCTCAGCTAAATGTTACTCTCTTAAGAGTTAGTGTTGCACACCCTTAGTTGATAGATTATAACTCAGACCAGAAAGATATCTAGAGTATCCACAACATGTGTCTATAAGACTATACCAAAAGGAAATACTCTTGCACACCTTAGAATATCAATATAGTCTTAACTAATTTCTTGAATCAATGAAATTTACTAATATGAATTAGATTTTGCACATATAAGATTAGCACACATCAATTATAACAACCAAGATTATCCATATCATTTACATACTTCAAAATTACTAAATTGATACATAAAAAGAATCTACAATCTCAATAACATAGAAAAGGGAGAAGAAATAACCAACATAATTACAATCAATTACTTGATTTTATTCTGTATTAACCAAAAATAAAACCTTTTGAAAGAGGGTTTTACATGTCTTTAAATACTTTGGGGAGGGGTTACCTCATCCTACAAGTGTAGTGAAACTTCAAATTACATTTTTGATTAAACATAACCTAAGTTCTAGTTATACCTTACAAAATTGCATGTTACAACTTGTAGATTATAATAGTCATGTAACATGTGCATGCTAGAAAAAAATAATTCAATTAATTATAAAATTAATTTAATGAATCTTAAATATTCATGGGAAGTTCAAATAAAATATTACATGCAAAATCATATACAAAATTAGCCTTTAACTAAGGCTTGCTCAGTGACTGTAGGGCATTGCTTGTTGTTGTGGGAGGCACTGAAGTGGTAACTTGAGTTGAAGTGAAAGTTGAAGTTAACACACTTGCTAAACTATTGGTAGAACCAAACTAGACTTATTCTTGGCTTCTAGTTTTTGATAATGTTTATATCCAACTATGTGTTTTGCCCTTATTATGTTCATGTCAAGAAGAGGAAATCTATTCACCCTGTTCACTTGTGCTACCAACTTTTCATGCTCATCTTTTGTGGATCTAAAGCCTACCTAAAATATTTATACTTATGTAACCTTATTCCTCATCAAACTTAACTTATCCTCAATGTATTATAAAGTTAACCCTTATAGACTCTATTTGAAATTAGATGAGGCTTGATGTAGCATTTGATCAAAATAGACTTGACCACCAAATTTCATGTGCTCTCCCATGCATGTGTTAATTCCATTTCATTTAAAATCTATATTGTATGCTTCTCTTGTTTAATTATCTTCATTATCAAAGCACTATCAAATGTTATCCATTATCGTGCTTCTTGGGTCTTGGTGACCACTGAATTTAATAAATTTGTTGCCTCCAAAGGTGACATCAAGTTCAAATGGCTAAAATCCTTATTAGGGGTATACAAGACCAAAAAATTTATCTTGGTCTCATCATCTTTTAGAGATTTAAATAATTTAGTTATTATAGTTACATGGGGGGATAATTGTAACTCAAAGAATTAATAGTATCCAATATCTCATGTATCCTCAAAGTTGCATTCTAAACATCTTATTCAATTTTAAAGGGAACATGAATTACATGTTGTTATTCTTTGAGGTTCTCCAATTCTTATTCCAACTCTTTCCTTACCTATTTTTTGCCCTCAAGAATTTATATCAATGCTCTAGTATGGGCTTCCATATAGGACTTGAAGTCCTTAATGAAAGGGGACTAATCCATCCTTCTATCTTGCCTCTTTAAAAGAGAATAGACTTCTTCCCTTTCTTCCAAAAATAAAGATTTACCCAATGTTGTCTTTTATCTTTCTTTTCTTTACCCTTTACACAGAGCTAGTAAACTTATCAAATAGTGAGCTCACAGTGGGAAGCTCGATTATCTTTAGGTCTGGCTTATTAGAAGATGATGCTCCTAATTCCTTGGCCCAATATGTAAAGGTTAAATTTACTGGGTCTAGTGTTTGTGCTTCTATCTAGGTGTCTTTTATAGGCTCAATATCAAGAGTTGACTTGGGCATGATATGCCATATTATTTTATACTAGTCTACATTTTTATATGTGTCATTAGGTGGACAATGTAAATTGGATTCTTCCTTGGAGTTCTCTTGGTGGTCACCATTATTGTGGTCTAGATTGCTCTTGAGGATGGCATGGGTGAAACCAACAAAGTTGAGGATGTTGGCAATTAAGCATTGGGTTATCTAGTAGCAATATTAATAGTGGTAGCAACCAAATGAGTAATTGTAATAGTGGTGGATGTGGAGATAGGTATAGAAGGAGGCAAGGACACTATAATAAAATAAGTGATAAACGGTAATGAAATAATAGGAGAGTGGCCTAAGGGAGCATTATCTAGAAAACCCTTACCTAATTAGTCACCCCAGTGCCTTTCCTTGTATTCCTTGTAAGCTCAAAAACTTAGCTTGTATTTCTTATTTATCCACCTCATCTCTTGGCTCACCTTCAATTAAAGGTTGTGTCTGCTTATTTGGTGCCTCTATAAATTGTACCTGAGAGCTCCCCACCTTAGATTTTCTCTGATAACATAATGTTTTCCTCTTAGTCAAAGGAGTAGGTAATTGTGGTTTAGGAAGAGGGACCGTCACAATTGATGTTGTGGTTATTGGAGTTACCATAGTGGGCGTGAGGTCTTCTTCATTAGAGGATTCTAAACAAATAATCTCCTCTTCTCTCCCAATAGAGTTATCATTTTCTTGAATTATTTCTTCTACTTGTTCCTATTTTATTTTCCTCAATTCAACTATGAACACTTGAACTTGACGAGTTTCTTATTCCATTTGTACTATAGCAACTAATCTTTCCCCTTCACCCTACTCTTACTCCATGGTTGTCATCATAGTGGGTGGATTTTGGGAATCTTGGCTTTGATTTTATGGTTGATGAAGAGGTATATTGTTCTAGAAGTATGATGAGGTCCACCCCCCTAGTGGCAAGATTCTATATTTTGCTTGCTCAAGTGTGAGGGAAGGACCTGTTTGAATTACCCTAAGAAATCCCTCACTTATTCTAGTAGTCCTAGCCCTTTTCTTGACCTACGCATCAATTTTTGCATTGATAAATAATAAGTCATGTTCATAGGGCTCATTCTTATAGTGAATACCTAGATTATGAACATGAGGTTGCACTTTACCATGGGGGTCCCAATATTTATGGGGTAAGGTAGCCAAGGCCTAGGCTTTCTTAGCACCGCTAGACTCTCTAAAGTGTCTATGGAAGGTGTAGCACATCCTCCCAATTTTGAGATGGGAACCATCAAAGGTGATCTTCTTGATTTGGGTTAAGTATTCATCAATCCCCTTCCATAGCTAATAGGAAATTTCTTGTTCAACCACTTTGTCCAGGACGTATTTGGAGAGGCATACAATATCAACCCTATACCCAATGACCATTATAATAGTGTTTACCCAAAGACATGAGTGTTTTCATGATATTCTTAGATATTTTGGTTAGAGGTTCATCATGGATTTCCCTCCAAACCTAGGGATATAAGTATTTTGAAATTATCAATATATTCCTTGTATAGGCATAGATACAAACAAATGAGAAGATGTCACAAATTTTATTTTTGATTTATTTGAGATTTGGATCCTAAAAAGACCCATTATTTCTATAAACATTGCCCATGATTACATTTAGAAGGTAGGACATCATGTAAAAATTTCCACCTTGGGGCCTCCTATCCTTGTGTAATATCAATTCATGTAATTGGGTGCTAAAAATTTCTCCTAGTGTGAACATGCATTTTGAGGTGATCAATAAGTTGAGCAATGGTACCCACTCCAAGTGAAGGAAGTGGATGCTCAAATGGCCATATAGACATTTCATTAGTGCCAACCAATGCAGTTTCCCATTCAAAATTTGGTAATATGTATAGGATTCTTATCTTTGAGCAAAAGGTTTCTCCAAGGAGAAGCCATTTTCTCATTGTTTGGTCTACATTTTTGTTCTTCCTCTAAAGGGATACACTATTAAAATCAAAGGTGACATCTATAATTGGTAAACATAAATACCTTTGGAATAATTCACCTGATATGTAAGGGATTATGGTGTTATTGTTAATGTAGTGAAATAAATTACCATCTACAATCCTCCCTTTGAAGAAATAATATCGTAGCAAGTCAATACATGGCATGACCTCAAGCTTGGCAAAGACATAGTGGAGTTCTTAGAATTTTAAAGGATCTAGGTCATCTATGACTTGTTGTTCTTTCATGGATACACCTTCCTCACAAGAGAATGGGTTGATTCTCTTTACAGCCTCCCACAAAGCTAAGTAGTTTGTATAAGTATTATCCAATACTGATGCATCAAAAATCATATCCATGTATTCCATTGAGTCCTTGATATAAAATCTAGATGTTGTTTGGGATCCCCTATATGCTCTATATGAATACGTTATCATTAGTTCTTAGCATGAGTAGAATTTGAGCTCCTAGTAATGGTGTTTTATCACTTTTATTATGCGAGGTGCATCTTGTTTGAATATAACTAGGGATTTAATTCACAAAGAGCAATGTTCACTCAAGCTCATTGACAATCAATGACTATGAATTTGGTTACCATCTTGAGGTTATAGCCTTTTAGCATTCAAGTTTAGTTCATTCACTATTAATCATCAATGTCTACAAGATTTTCACCTTCATTTAATTTTAACTTAACCACCTTGGCCTAGTGGGCATGCCACGTAAGATGCTTACTCATTCAGGGGTTGCCATAGTGCTTCTCTTTTTGACACTTATAAATGTGTGGTTTATTTAGGAATTGTTGCTTCTATTTAGGTTGAATCATTTGATTTTATGATCCAAGAGTTTTGAATGAAGTACTCCAAAGACAAAAATGTTTTTTGAGAAGATTCATGAAATTTTTCTTGAAAGTTAAAATGTTGAACACTTTCTCAAAGGCTAAATTATCATTTGAGAGGATTTGTTGGAGAAAGTTACTAAAGGTGAGATTTCTACTAAAATTTTCTAAATGAAAGCTACCAAAGAGAAAGTTTTCAAAGACCAAAATGTCCCAAAGATTAAAATGTCCCGAAAGAAAGCTACCGAATAAGTGGTGTCGAATAAAAGGATCCAAAGAATATTTTACCACCACAAAAATTCTCAAATGAAAAATATTGAAGAAAATCTCTCGACCAATGTTGCTAACTAAAAGGTTCCTAAAGATAAAGTGTTGTAGGCCAAAATTCTAAAGTTGAAATACCAAAGTACAAAATGTTGTGGGCCAAAATTCTTAAATTGAACTACCGAAGTACAAAATGCCATAGGCCAAAATGTTGAAGATGAGAATTTTGATGGAAAGTGAACCTAAATAATAAATCCAAATTTTGATAATTCTAAAGACCTATCATACATAGTAAGCTTCCACATTTTTATTAATATATTATTTCAAATAATTCATTCAATTTAAAATGGGTTGCAAGAGGAAAATAGATGTAATAAAAGCAATTTAAGGCCCAAAAAATCTTAAATTTTCCATAGATAATAAGATAGGATAAATATGCATTTACAACCCTATAATGAACAAGCCTTCTAAAAACAAAAGGGGTCCCCAATTATCCATTAATAATCGAAGGTGGGGTGTGTTTAATACAACAAATGGTGACTTACAAGAGTGAATACTCTTGAGTTTTTTATAACTCAAAATCCATTGTTTCACAATCCCAATATCAACCATGAACCATGCTATAAAAAATGATTAGATCATAAATATGAAAGAGACTCTTGGTAACTTCATACAACATACTTACTTTACCCATATCTTGGACTAGTGTGTGTCAAAGTGATATATTTTACTTGTTATCAAATATTTTTAGCGAAGACATGTGATGAGATATAGGATTCATTATTATTAGGCATTAAGTTAGCATAAATTTGGGGAGCTCAGGCATTGTTCTGCTGCCAGACATGCATCTATATCCCCAACATATATACCTTTGATCACCCTTTGTTGCTTCCATCATATCCTTTTCATGATGTGTGATACATTGACATAGTTTCATCATATAAGATTTTAATCCCTTTTGATTTTATTTTAAACTTTTGGACTATCCTTTCATTTTTTCTCTTTTTCTTTTTATATTTGTTTGAATGGAAGAAAGAAGAAGGCAACCACCATGAGATGGTGTTGGTAAGATTGGGTTCATCATAATGTCCCTATCAACTTCACTCATATCAATGGTTATTACCTCAAATAAGTATTAGCAGCATTTAATGTACATTTGATCCAAGGAGATAAGAAAAGCTTTCTAAATTTGTATGGAGCTATGGGAGCAGATTTTATATACTTGGTAATATGATTCACTTCATAACATTATCATTGTTAACTCTCTCATTTCTTACCTATATTAGGAATTTTGATGTACAAGGTGTAACACCCAATGATTCAAATTGAATTCAAAACATAGATCAAGAAACTACTCAAATAGATTGTTGCTTGGTTATACTAGGAGTGATCAGTTAGATTGCCATGAAACCAAAAGGAAATCTATTCTATAAAATAAGAAACTACTTAAAACAAACAAGGAACTAGACTAAGCAAAGCAAAATACAAAAAGCAAGAACGATTAATCTAAAAATTGCAAAGTATTATAATAAAAACAAATGACTAAAAGTAGAAAACTAACTAATAAATAAAATCTAACCTACCCTTACCTCTACTGGGACACCCATTGTTACTCAGAGACATCTCCAAATGGGGCAGACATGAAGTAATGCTTCAAAAATTGTCCATTGATGAAATATGTCAATTAATTTCCTTAGAGTTCCTTCAAATGGAGAGCATTGTTACCTAATATTTAAGATATCTAATAAGGTCTTATCTATAGCACGATGAAATTTTCATGTTGTCCTTTATTTTCATGGTCTTTGTCTTATAGAATCACCAAGTTAGATATCCTAAATGCTTTGGATTTTTCTCTCTTATTCAACAATCTCTTCATGATATTTGATGTCTGATAAAATTTTATAGGGCTTTAGTCCTAGAATCCTCCATTTCTATGATGTCTAGAAATTTGGATTTTATCCTCCCATTTGGTTCCATGTATTCCTACATGAATTGATATGTGTTGACATCCAATTCTATCCACAACTAGATTTTGAACAAACTTTAGATTGATTCCTACCAACCATTTCAAATTAAGCTTAGGAATCACTTAACATCCCAAATTTTCTCATACATCATTCATCAAAACTCATAATCATGTTTAATTATCTCTATTTGGGGTACTATCTCATATGCAATATTAACCTCTCATGGATTCATCCCTAATCACCTTGCATAATAACAACTATCGATTTTGCCTATGGGCCCTTTAGGTGGGGCACTTGATCAAATCTTGAATGAGCTAAAATTCTAATCAAAATAAATTAACTAATTAAACAAGATTAAATTCATATTTTAATTATCCATTTATAATTAATGAATATCTAAAATTAGAAATTCCAAAAATCAAAATATCAAACCTTTCAGCATTACCTTTATGAGTTGTTAATCTCTTTGAAAATATCCCAAAATATCTAATTTGAGAGCCATACCTAGTAATTGAAAATCATAATTACATGCCAACTATTAACTTAACTAGAGTTACTCTCAACTCACCTAGGGTTAATTTGAACACATTCCATGTTTAAACTCAACCTTAACTCACCTTGGGTGAGAGTCAATTCTTGAGGCTATAAATACAAGGCCATACCCCTTCATTTTTAAGCTTGGATATTTTAGATTTATTATGTAATATTTACTCCATTCAAGTAGTGTTACCATGCCCAAATATTATGCCAAGAAATCAAATCCAAGGTTCTAAGTAAATGTGAATCCAACAAAGCTCCATTGATGAAAATTTCTTGGTGCACAAGCTGAGCAATCCATTCAACAAGACATTTAGAGCTCCAAGGAAGGTAAAAGAGTTATTTATTTTATGTTTTTGTTATTCTTTCATTTAATTTTGTTGACTATGTGCTCCCTACTATCTAGGCTAGAGGTGTTAGGATTTTAGTGTGTTTATTTTATTTTTTTATGAGGTTAACACTAGACTAACCTCCCCTCTATTTTAATCCTTGTTCACATGTTGGCATGCCCAATGGGACCAAGCATCCCATATAGCTAAGTAAATTAATATTCCAAATTTAGTTTTTCTAATGGATGCTTTAAAATATTCAAGTTTCAATTTTTTAGTACATTTTTTACTTCTTTCTATTGTAAGCAACTCACAGGTTGTAGGGATCGACATCAATTTTTAGTTGTGGGTTACAGGGATTGATGTCAATTTTTAGTTTCAAGTTATAGGTATCAACATCAATTTTCTAGATCAACATCAATTCAAGGAATTGATCATGATCCCTACACAAAAAATAGAGCATGGTAGAGACATAACTAACATGAGTTTTTCTTCATCTTTCTATCTTTATTCTATGTTTAAGAAATTGCATATTATTTGTTTAACCATTTTCTTGTAGAATATAGTGAGATAATTTGGTTTTGAGCTCATTTTATTAACCATCTTTTATCAAAAACAACCTATGATTATCTATGTTTTTCTTTGTTTTTGTAGGAAATGTCAATGAT
This sequence comes from Torreya grandis, assembly GCA_037957365.1. Taxonomy (NCBI): domain Eukaryota; kingdom Viridiplantae; phylum Streptophyta; class Pinopsida; order Cupressales; family Taxaceae; genus Torreya; species Torreya grandis. Next base: position 1,019,417 of record JARHVA010002024.1, read on the forward strand.
CTACTAGATCGACATCGATCCTTGTGTAGATCGATGACGATCGATCTCTGAGATAGAAAATAGAAAACCTGAGAGCTAATTTTTAAATGTTATTTTCTCACTTAAGTTTGATATTCTAGGTAGGAAAACCCTCTAATAAATTATAGGTCCTAAGGTGGAAAAATCAAAGTTTAAGCATGCTTAAAACTTACACATATTGTATTTGGTGCTTAAAACATACTTAGTTATTTTCATCTCTTAGTTATTTTCAAAGTTTTTTGAATTGTTTTATCATAAAATGTCAAGGGCATCAAACTTCATAACACATTTCATTCTAGTGCCATAAAATGAATTTTCACATTAGTTACATACTCATAAGAGTTTCATTTGTCATACTTATTTGTTGAAGTGTTTGTTTAGCAAAATGAGTGATGTGTGTATGCTCTCCCCACATCCCATTTAGGGAAATTGGGTGATAAAAAATGCTCATTCTTTGCCTTTGTCAATTTGGTCCAAAATCATGGAAGGAAAGTCATTAATTTCCTCCCCAAATCTATATGGTTTGGGTGACCCTAAAATGACCCTAAAATCCTTCCACTTGTCTTTTATTTTCATGCATTTTGGCTTGTGATTGGTAGTTCATTGCCTCCTCACAAGTTATCTAGGGAAGCGTTAACCAATAATTCATCTCTCAGCATCATTTCAACCCCAATCCATAGTGGTTTATATAAATTGAGGTGACACACTATAATTCTTGTTTTGAATAGTTATAATAAGCTTCATTAGTGATACTCGACCTCAGAACATAGGGGCAACTTAGACATTGCACTATACTAAGAAAACAATAGATGTAGTGGTTGTTAAAAGGACAAGACCTTTTCATAAAAAATTTGTTTATGAAGATCCAAATTATGTGATTGATCCCTAGTGTTAGCCACACTTGGGACCATCTATAAATGAGCAAAAATTGATATATTAGAACAACCCCACTTGTCACAGGCATACTATTGATGCAGGATAAGTAGCCTAAAGTTCCATGTCACTATACAAACTCTTAGAGAAGAGGGACCTAAAAACCCTAATTTTCATGTGATTTTAATTTTTAGAATAATAATTAAAAACCTCTCAAGAGAAATTATATTGATATAATTTGATAGTATGATGCAACCTTTTCAATTTTAGGATTTAGAACGTTACACTTAGATGTTTATGTCATTTTTATCCTTTCTTACATGGTATTGAGTCTAGCTATTTATTTTTCTTACCATGTCAAAAATATTTTTTGTTTATACATCACTCCTTTATTTAAAGAGGCATTATGTTGACCATTTGATATCACACATTTGCCTTAGTCTTTTGTGAAAAATTTATTTGTGTGTCACTTGTTTGAAAAGGGTATCATTATGTTGCCCAAATCATTCCAAGTCTTGTGCCTTTGAGTTTCAAAACAAAAAAAAAAATCCATATATTTAAAGCATGATAATATCATTATGCTACTTAAATCATTGCATAGACTTGTTACCTTGTGTCCAAAATTAAAAAATAAAAACCACATGTGCCTTTTGGATCTATGTCTAGTATCGTCATGATGTTCATTCTTGCTTAGCTTCTTGTTTTTTTTAAGAATCCTAGTTTTCTAAGTTGAGTTCATAATTAGCCTTGATAAGTTCAAATCCAAATATTAATTAATTTTTGCCTATGCATTATGTAATTTTGGCCTAGACATTGATATTTCACTTTTGGTTTGTGTAACTTAGGTTAGTTATTTATTCAATTTAAAAACTATTTCTGTACCTAGATTTGGGTAAGTAATATATCTTTCATATGTCTATTGTTTCATGTATTTTTCCAAATGACCAAGTTCATGTTTAAATCCAAATGCCTTGTTTATGCCAAAGTGTTTCAAATTTTTTAGATTAAATCTATTACCATTTAGACCTTAATTTGTTTAAAGTCTAGCTTTTGCGCCTTTTCTGAAAGACCTAGCAATACATGTTTTGTGTTAAGGTGTGGAGCCTAAAAGCTTCACCAAGGAGCACACTAAAATAGTTTCGAGTTTACACAGTCACCGGCGTCGGTCAGGAGCGACCGACGTCGGTCAGGAGCAGTCAAAGAAACGCCGGCATCGGCAGAGGATCGGCCGACGACAGTCACATGCAGACTGGCAGGAAGCGGCGTCGGTTACCTGTGTGTCCAGAATGCTATTTCCGAGGACAGAAGCGAGTGTTTGCATGATGAGTTTAAGCCTTAGTCTTAAGTTTGCATTTCTATTATTAGCAAGATTGTTTTTAGAGCCCTTGTTCAAGAGGCTTAACTGTTTGTTGTAAGTGTATGCTCAAGTTTCATAATTCTATATGTAGGAAAGATCTTCTTAGCTTATTGTGTGAGTATGAGTAGAACATTGTGAATGTTTGAAGGATAGTACAGAAGTTGTATCAATCTAGGTTGTTGGAATTGATTGTACTTGAGAGAGAGAGCTCTTGAGGAATAGAGATCTAGTGAGAGATCTTGTGCATCTGAGAGAGGTGTGGAAGAAAGAAGTTTCTTCAATTGTATTCCTTTTGTAAAGAGTTTTAATACAAGTTTTTAGGGTGGTTTCTTGTATCTCTTGTTCTGTGCTATTTATCATTCTAGTTACTTATCTATCTGATTTTTTTTCGCATTTATTGCTTTCACAAGTGTAATCATTGTTGGTTGATCCCCAACAAGTGGTATCAGAGCTCAGGTTCACTAACAGGTGGTTCAGATCTGTGTAGTGTGTTTGGATTACAGGTTGCTCACAGGGGTTTCTGTAGGGATTTCTGTTTGAGTGGGAGAAGCAATGGCAGAAGAAAGTAAGTTGAGAATGGAAAAGTTTAATGGTAAGAACTATCAACATTGGAGAATGCAGATAGAGGACTATCTGTATCAGAAAGATCTTTACTTACCATTAGGTGGGATTGCAAAGAAGCCTAAGGACATGGAGGATGAAGAATGGGAAGTTCTTGATAGAAAGGCTCTGGGGTCTATAAGACTGAGTCTAGCATCCACTGTGATATCTAATTTATCACAGGCAAAAATAATGGTAGAGTTAATGACTACGTTAGAAAATTTGTATGAAAAACCCTCAGCTTCTAATAAGGTATATCTTATGAAGCAATTATTTAATTTGCATATGCAAGAAGGTGGATCTGTATCTAATCACCTGAATGATTTCCATGGAATTGCTAATCAGTTAAGTTCAGTCAATATTGTATTTGATGATGAAATAAAAGCTCTTTTAATATTATGTTCTTTGCCTGAAAGCTGGCATGGCTTGGTAATGGCAGTTTCTAATACTGCTTCTGCTTCGAATATTTTAAAAGTAGAGGATGTTGTTAGTGTTATCTTGAATGATGAAATTTGCAGGAAAAGCACAGAAGAGACATCTGGGAATGCTTTAAATCTCGAGAGCAGGGGAAGGCAAAAAGAAAGGAGCAAGAGGAGATCAAGATCTAAGTCTAAGGGAAGAGGTAGATCCAAATCCAAAAATGGCAGAAGGCCACAATGCTGGAACTGTGGAAAGTTGGGGCACATAAGCAGAGATTGCTGGTCAAAGCCTAAGGAGGACAATTAGCACGAAGGAAAGGAAGAGACAAAGGTTGCAGGTATTGCACAAGATGCTCTAATTTTCTCTTTGCATAATAATATAGAATCTTGGGTATTAGATTCTGGTGCATCTTTCCATGCTACCCCTAACAGAGAATATTTCAGTGACTATATCCATGGAGATTTTGGAATAGTGTACTTAGGGGATGATGAGCCTTGTAAGATTATTGGCAAAGGTAAAGTGTAGCTGAAGATGCAGAATGGCAACACATGGGTGTTGAGAGATGTGATGCATGTTCCTAGCTTGAAGAGAAATTTGATTTCTGCAAGAAAGTTAGGAGATGAGGGTTGTACAGTAACTCTCACAGCAGAATCTTGGAAGGTGACCAAGGGTGCACTTGTTATGGCCAGAGGTAAGAGAGAAGTTACTCTCTATTTGTGTAATTGTGTTACTAACAAATCTCCTTCTGTATTATCTACTTCAGATGTGGATGCTAAATTGTGGCACTCAAGGCTTGGCCACATGAGTGAGAAGGGGATGTCAATTCTTAAGTCTAAAAGTATGCTTTCAGATTTGAAAAGTATGGATCTAGAATTTTGTGAGCATTGTGTATTTGGAAAATAGAAAAGGGTTAGTTTTCTCAAGACTGGGTCTACTAAGAAAAGGCATAAGTTGCAGCTTGTTCACACAGACGTGTGGGGACCAGCTCAGGTAGCCTCTATTGGAGGATCACGGTACTATGTTACGTTCATAGATGATGCTACAAGAAAGGTATGGATCTACTATATTAAAAAGAAATCTGATGTTTTTGAGACTTTTAAGATTTGGAAAGCTATGGTTGAGAATGAAACAGGTAGAAGATTGAAGTGCTTGAGATCTGATAATGGTGGTGAGTTCTGCAGTCTTAAGTTTAACTGGTATTGTTACACACATGGAATCCATAGGCAAAGGACGGTTCCAAGGACACCTCAGCAGAATGGTATTGTTGAAAGGATGAATAGGACAATCATGGAGCGTGCAAGATGTATGAGATTGCATGCTGGGTTGCCCTTAGAGTTTTGGGCAGAAGGTGTTGACACCACAGTGTACCTGATTAACAGAGGACCCTCTACAGCTCTGGATGGTGGAATTCCAGAAGAGGCATGGACAGGTAAAAAGGTAGATCTCTCATATCTCAAAGTTTTTGGTTGTGAAGCCTTTATGCACGTAGATAAGGAAAATAGAAAGAATCTTGATGCTAAGTCTTTGAGGTGCATGTTTATTGGCTATGGCTCAGATGATTTTGGTTTCAAATTTTGGAATCTAGGAACTAACAAGGTAATTAGGAGCCATGATGTTGTTTTCAATGAAAAAGTGATGTATAGTGATCAGATGAGGAAGCTGAATCAATCTGGGCAGAGAAATGGAGAATTGGACAAAGTGATGGTCCAAAATGAGCTCACGGGAAAAAGAAATAATCACTTACAGGAAAACACAGAGACCGATGTCGGCAGGTTTGGAACCGGCGTCAGCAGTACAAAAACTGATGTCGGTCATACAGAGACTGACGTTGGCAGAATAGGCACCGACGTCGGTCAGGAAGAACCGGCGTCGGCCAGTAACAGGTCTACAGGTGGCTGAGGTCGGTCACTGTCAAAAAATTTGGGTGGACAGCGTGTTGAGAACGAGTCTAAGACACCCATCAGGAGGTCAGAAAGGGTAAGTAAGCCTCCAATTAGATATTCTCCTTCTTTATACTATTTATTGCTAACCGATGGTGGAGAACCAGAGAGTTTTGAAGAAGCATTATAGGTGGAGTCCAAGAGTTAGTGGGAGCGTGGCATGGTTGAGGAGATGGAGTCCTTGAGAGAGAACCAAACATGGGATTTGGTTGAGTTGCCAGCTGGTAAGAGGACACTGAAGAACAGATGGACCTACAAGTTGAAGGAAGGTGAGGATGGAAAGATGAGATATAAGGCCAGATTGGTAGTGAAAGGATTTGCACAAAAGCCAGGTATTGATTTTGGTGAGATTTTTTCTCTTATTGTTAAGATGACTTCTATATGGGTTGTATTGTCTTTGGTTGCTTTTGAGGATTTGCATCTTGAGCAGCTAGATGTCAAGACAGCATTTCTTCATGGAGATTTGGATGAGGAAATATACATGGAACAACCAGAAGGATTTGAGGTCAAGGGTAAGGAGAAGTTGGTGTGCAGGTTGAAGAAAACCTTGTATGGCCTCAAGCAAGCTCCTAGACAATGGTATTTGAAATTTGACAGGTTTATGACTGAGCATGGCTATAGTAGGTGTCAATCTGACCATTGTGTATATTTTAAGAGATTTGATAATGGTAGATATATTATTCTATTGTTGTATGTAGATGATATGCTGGTTGTAGGATCACACATGCAGGATATCTCTGAGCTTAAGGTGAAATTAGCTCAAACGTTTGCTATGAAGGATTTGGGAGCAGCAAAGAAAATCCTTGGCATGAGCATTAAGAGAGATAGGAAAAATCATAGGTTGATATTGTCTCAAGAAGATTATGTGGACAAGGTGTTGAAATGGTTCAATATGCAGGATGCTAAACCGGTAAGCACACCTTTGGCTGGACATTTTAAGTTGAGTAAAGAACAATGTCCTAATTCACATGATGAGGTAGAGTACATGAGTAAGGTTCCATATTCTTCCACGGTAGGGAGTTTGATGTATGCAATGGTGTGTACTAGACCGGATATTGCCCAAGCAGTGGGAGTTGTAAGTAAGTATATGGCCAATCCAGGAAAGGAACATTGGAAAGCAGTTCAGTGGATCCTTAGATATCTGAGAGGAACCAGCAGTAGGCACTTGTGCTATGGAGGTTCAGATACTTCTCTACATGGTTATGTAGATTCAGATATGGCAGGGGATTTGGATGGCAGGAGGAGCACTACAGGTTCTATTTTTATTGTAGGCAGAATGGCGGTTAGCTAGATATCTAAGTTGTAGAAGGTTGTTGCCTTGTCAACTACAAAAGCAGAGTATATTGCAGCCACAGAAGCTAGCAAGGAGATTATATGGATGACACGGTTCATGGAAGAGCTTGGAAGGGAGCATGGAAGTTGCAGATTGTATAGTGATAGTCAGAGTGCAATCCATTTGGCTAAGAACTCAGCCTTTCATTCAAGAACCAAGCACATACAGCTAAGGTACCACTTCATACGGCAGGTATTGGAAGATGGTGAGTTGAAGCTGGAGAAGATCCATACAGATAGGAATCCTGCTGACATGTTAACTAAGCCGGTTATAAAGGAGAAGTTGAATCTTCATTCAAATTCTATTGGTCTTCATGATTGAGTTGAAGATGGAGGAGCTAGAAGATGTTGCTGTACAGGTACTGGTGCAGCTGTTTATCTCCAAGTGGGAGATTGTTAAGGTGTGGAGCCTAAAAGCTTCACCAAGGAGCACACTAAAATAGTTTCGGGTTTACACAGTCACTAGCGTCGGTCAAGAGTGATCGATGTCGGTCAGGAGCAGTTAGAGGAACGCCGACGTCGACAGAGGATCGGCCGATGACGGTCACATGCAAACTGGCAGGAACCGGCGTCGGTTACCTATGTGTCCAGAATGCTATTTCCGAGGATAGAAGCGAGTGTTTGCATGATGAGTTTAAGCCTTAGTCTTAAGTTTGCATTTTTATTATTAGCAAGATTGTTTTTAGAGCCCTTGTTCAAGAGGCTTAACTGTTTGTTGTAAGTGTATGCTCAAGTTTCCTAATTCTATATGTAGGAAAGATCTTCTTAGCTTATTGTGTGAGTATGAGTAAAACATTGTGAATGTTTGAAGGATATTACAGAAGTTGTATCAATCTAGGTTGTTGGAATTGATTGTACTTGAGAGAGAGAGCTCTTGAGGAATAGAGATCTAGTGAGAGATCTTGTGCATCTGAGAGAGGTGTGGAAGAAAGAAGTTTCTTCAATTGTATTCCTTTTGTAAAGAGTTTTAATACAAGTTTTTAGGGTGGTTTCTTGTATCTCTTGTTCTGTGCTATTTATCATTCTAGTTACTTATCTATCTGATTTATTTCCATGTTTATTACTTTCACAAGTGTAATCATTGTTGGTTGATCCCCAACATTTTGAGCCTAGCTTTTGTGCCTTATTTTCCAAAAGACCTAGAAACTTTTGTTTATTTAGACCTAGTTTAGAATTGTTTGAAACACTTTATACCTAAGTTTGGCATTTTTGTTTTATTTAATCCACTTAAAATCTTGTGTAAGACATTTTACATTAGACATTTGATGTTAGACTATTTTAGACCAAGTTTCAGCACAGACCTTTTGGATATACAGCTCCAATTTTTGACCAAGTTAGACCAATTTTGAACCATTTGTCTTTTGTACATTATTTTTGATAATTTGTATAACTCTAAGCCTATTTTCATGAAACATTCATCATTGATTTAAATATGTCTCTCTATACTCATAGCAGAGCCATGTACAATCCAAGATATGATAATGTTATCTCACAAGATGATTTTCTTCAAGCTTATGGTGATGATGTAACTTGTGAGATGGATCCTTATCCCCCTTGTAATACTAATTTTGGAGAACAAGTCCAAGATCCTCAAGCATAGTACGAGGTGATACCTTCTATAGGATAATTAACATACCAAGTTTTCCCTTTCAATGCTAATGGTACCTGATCCCCTTCTTATACCATTAACCCTCCTTTAGTCTACATGAGCCACCAATATCCATAGTGTCCAAGGATTACTTTTCTATGCCCTTCTCCTTTAGCTCATGATAATAACAAAGCTTTTCAATGCCCTAACATTACCATTCTAGGACCTCATCCTTTGACTCATGATAGTAACCAAGATTTGTAATTCCCTACCATTAGCATTCTAAGACCTCATCTTTAGGCTTGTATGAGCAACCAAGATTCATAATTCCCTACCATTACTATACCAAGACCTCATCCTTTGGATTTCAATAGCAACCAAGCTTCACAATGACCTACCATTACCATTTCATGCCCTCATCTTTTGTCTTGTGATAGAAACTAAGCTTTGCAATGCCTTACCATTACCATTATATGCCCTTCCAAGTATGGTAACTCATTATCCCAATACATTTATGTAATTATGACTATATGGATCACAGTTATCATCCTAGACTAGAAACTAGTCTTTGTTAAGCCCATCTTAGACGAGCCTATTCACAAAGAGAACATTACCCAACCACCAACCATTCTTCATCCATTACAACCTTCCCCCACTTTTGAAAATTGATTCTAGTCTTTGAGCCACAATATATCTAATCAAATCTCTCTAACAAAGCTAATCATTTGAAGACTGAGATATGTTCAAAATTGATATTTTATAACTACTTATAAATCAAGGCCAAGATAACCAACTAATACATAATGGTTTTTATTGAAACACCTATTTATGATGATTCAACCTATGATGAACCACCTTTTGATACTATCCCTATTGTCAAGGAGTCTCACTCTGACAAGCTAGTCTTTTTTGAATCGCTTCTTAATGATTATAACCACCTTTGGGAAAATCATTATCTCAACCATTGTCCTAGTTTTAAAAATCCTCCCATTGACAAACTAGTCTCTATGGAGTTATCTCTTGACCTTTTCTCCCTCATTGATAGGTCTCACTTTGACAAGCTAGTCTCTATGGAGTCCTTTTTAGCTAAGCCTATTTTTGAAGATCCCATTGTAACATCGCAATCCATTACTTGTCTAATTCCAAATGTTCAACCAGATATCATTTTAGTAGCATCCACACTAGATGAAGAATCAGAATTAGAATCAAGTTATATTTTTGAATCAATATCATATTTAACTTTAAAAACAGGATCAACATCAATCTCAACATCGGATTTAGATTCCCTTGAATCAAAATCAGCTTCATAATAAAAATATATTTGTGGTTATTATAATATTAGTTATGCATGCCTTGAGAATCAATTTGAATATATATGTGATCCTTCTATGGTTTTTAAGGATGATTAATTTAGCATCAACACAAGTTCTCCTATTATCTTCTACAAGGATTGTGCTACCTCTTTCCATTATATTACTATTCCACATGCCATTAATGCCATACAACCTAGCCATTATATTAACCTTTCACCTCCCACAAGTGTCAATTGGGACCAATAGAATCACACCTTGTTGGACTACATCCATGGTGACATATCAGTTAAATAATATCAATTGGACCAAGACCACATTCATGTAGATGAAGAACAATCTCTTAGTAAAACCTTTTCAGAGGTACTGGGGAAAATCAAAGTCCAATCTCAACATCTTATAGTGAAACCTTGTTTGAGGTGCTAGAAGATAATCAAATTCAAAACTCAACATTCTTTAGTGAAACCTTCTTAGAGGTGCTATGGGATAATATAGACAATGTAGTTGGTGAAAACCTCATCGAGGCATCAATAGCTGAGCACAATAATTCTTCATTGCTTGATGAAGACATTATTAAAGATAACATCAATACAACTTCCAATTTATAGCATAATTAGATGGAAGCTACTCTCAAGCCAAAATAATAAAAAAATATTGTGGTCCTATCGAGAGCATATTTAGAAGTCTTCAGCCTTGCCATAAACAAAATTATGTCAAATCTAGAATCAAAAACATTGTGTGTGCCTAAAAACCCCAATCTTAATTTATTGCCAAAACATTAGCCATTATTTATTTGTATTTACCATCTTTGGATGTACTTTCCTTTATAGAGGTTACAAAGACAACTTGTCTTGATGTTTGAATTTAATAGACTCAAAGAACACTGAATATTACAACAACATTCTTGGAGTCCAAATCTATAGCAAGTTCTTGACAAAACAACTATTTATAAAGGGTAAGGGATATCAATTTACATGATTGATTATTCTGGTTGTATCATATGTTGATTAGGATATGTATCTCCACATTAGAACAATAGAAACATTTACCATGCCTTACCATTTACCTTGTCATTTTCATTTACCATTCACCTTGTCATTATTTCATATCCTACCATTTACCTTACCTTATCACTTGGGGGCAACCTTATTACCATTATATCTAATTTTCAGAACATTACATTGCCTTACCCTTTGCCTCAACTTATCATTCAACCATACCTTCCATATTGACCATAGTTATTTTTACCCTCCCTACCTAACCCTTTTGGCCTCAATTCCATTGGTTCTTTAGACACCTTCCATGAGGGGATTCTAATGTAGTTTTAGTAGTTTTATAATTATGTGTTCTAGTGTCAATATATGAAGGTAGTATGATAGTGGATCTATTAATTACATCTTGAATTTATGGTTGATTGGTACCACTAATTATAACCACCTTTGGGAAAATTAGTATTCCACCTTGTGTTACTAATTATAATTGCTTATGGGTAATTAGTATCATTGACCTATGTTTTTGTTTCCTAATTATAATCGCCTATGGGAAAATTAGGAACAACACCTTTACCATGCATTACCACATCACCTTACCCTTACTATTATCATGTGCCTTGCTAATTGCCTTAATTTATGAGCTTGGCATTACCTAGTCAGATCTCACCACATTTTGTGTAGGAAAAACTACAGTGACTTGAGATCCTACTGAGACTATGTAGGCAATGATCAATCCATGTTAAGGTCAGCTCAGTCCCTTTTTTCCAATGCTCTTACCATTTTAGGAGCAACCTAAGCCATGCTCTTGCCATTTTTTGAGGTGGACCATTTTTATCTCATCATTCTCCATCGAGTTAAGATGCTTAGAAAATTCTAAAAATATTCAAAACATTTCAATATCTTAAAAATTAGAAAATCAGCTTACAATCTCCTAGAGAGATATATAGCCTCCAAATCCAAAAACATTTTTCTTGATTAAACCTAATCAGTCATCCTCGATCTACACTACTGGGGAAAATCCATTGTTATCTCCATTCCATTCCACTACCATTAGGGGTGTGACCTTCCCTCTACATGTATCCTTGCTTGGGGACACCACCTATTTATCATTCCATTAAGCCTCCACACACAGATATTGACTTGGTTGACAATAAGATGATTTTTGTTGATTTTACTTTCGAGATTTCTATGTGTTTATTTTCTTGGTTGTTTGTTTGTTTATTTGCTTTCATTGTTGTGCCTTGACTCAGTATATATGCAGTCATTGGGTGATTCCTTATACATTTTTATTTAGTCTATCCATATTCATATGCCAATATTCTCATCATGGATTTTATCATGGGTGCATCATTTTTAACTATTTATTAGATTGGGAGTCAGTTTTTATGCATATTTTAGATAATTTCTCATGGTGTTTTATATCATGATGCATACTATCACGTGATATATTAAAACTCAGTTTGATAAATCTTAAAATCATTGAAGCTTCATAAACTTCTCCTTAGTAACCTTTGTAAACCCTCCCACCCTCCTTGATCAAATCAACCCACTGACCATTCTAGTTGTATCAATGCTAATAAGAATGAGCATCTCTACATTGGTAGGTATAATTGAATCATTCACATTGATCAATTATTATTCTTCTATCCCTCATTTCATTTTATCTCACTTTTGGGTGAACTACATTGGCCTGAGGTCTATTTAGACTATGTAGGTAGCACTTGGATACATGATGTATCTCTGGTGAGCTCAAACACCTTTATTCCTCCAATCATCTATTTCATCACTTTGTGCATCCTTGTGTGCCTAGTTATTTATGTCTTCTTCAATTATTAGACCATTGCATCTACATTTATGCCCACTCATCTTTAATTTGTATGATAGGTTATATCCTTCAGTTATGCTTGTGTTGACAATTTTGACCTTGTAAGTCAAATTTCCACCCTTATCATTTGAAGCTTTTCATGTCATTGCCAATTTGCTTTTGATCAAATAATTTCTAAAGGGACAGTTAGAATACTTTGGGTTTTCATAAAGCACAAGAAATTCATTGGGCTTTCATGAAAGGAAGATTTTAGGTTTTGTCTAAGTATCAAAATTATTTCAGACTTTTTGTCTGAAACAACTATTCCAAGGACCATCACATAGTTTCCTGAAGAACACTTTCATTTTATTGAAGTGTACTCATCAAAAGGGTAAGTGGACTTTATAAAAAATATGAAGGGTTCCTTTTCTTTAAAAAAGGACCATTTACAAAATCCCGAAGGCCATTTTCATAAATTCTAAAGGGCTTGTTCATTTTCTTGAAGTTCCTTTCCAACTTTGCCAAAGGGTATATGTCCTTTAGAAAAAGACAATTTATAAGGGCAATCAGACTATTAAATTTATTTGAAAGGTGAAAAACAAAACCCTGAAGGGTCATTTTCTTTGAGAAGGGCCATTTTAAGATTTCCTTCAAAAAATTTGTCTGAAGGAAATAAACAAGATGATTAACCATTTCACAAATTTTGAAGGACCATTTAAAAAATGTTGAAGGGCTTTTCAAATAACCTAAAGGGTCACTTGGAAAATTTTGAAGGGACACTTTGGAAATCTGAAGGGCTTGTCAACTTTTTTGAAAGACCATTCTCTTTTTTATAAAAGGACACTTTCAAGAATTCTGAAGGGTAAGTAAACCATTACAAAAATTTTGAATGATCATTTACAAAAAAGTTGAAGGGTATCTGCCCTTTAGAAAAAGGCATTCTCAAAGAAAAAGTTGAAAATTACAACTTTTCTGAAGGGTCGATTCCAAAATAGCTGAAGGGCACTTTCCTTTTAGGAAAGTCATTTCAAAAATTCCCAAAAGGCTCTTCAAAAGTTCTCAAAGGGTCAATCACAAAATTTCTAAAGGGTCACTTTTTGGCAAAGGTCCATTTTATTTTGTTGAAGGGATCATTACAACTTTCCTGAAGGGATAATTTTGAGAAGGTTCTAACATTTTTTTAAAATACACTTTCCCTTCAAGAAAGTCATTTCTAAGAAGACCAAGAGGACACTTTAAAAAATGTCAAGAGGTTCATTTTGAGAAAACCCAAAGGGCACTTTCCCTTCAAGAAAGTCCATTGTCAAACTCTAAAGGGATGCACAAAAATTATGAAGGGTACATTTCCTTCAAATAAATTATCATGATAGTTTTTCAAAGTGCCAGTGGACAAATACAATTTTACCAAAGGGAAATTTGCAAGGGTTCTGAGGACAAGATTTTCTTCAAAAAAATTGTTTAAAGGAAATAACCAAAGATAGAAGCCCAAAGATATAATTCCTTCAAACTTTTTGTCCAAAGGAAATGGACCAATTAGAAAGGTTAAAGAGATCATTTATACAAAAAAATAATTTATGGGAAAATGACAAAGAAAAATACACGAAGATATATTTCCTTCAAAAATTTTGTCAAAAAGAAATAAACAAGATAAAAGTTGTGGGCATTAAGCCTGAAGTGAAATAATGATAACAAATACTCGAAGGAATACAATCCTAAGCAAAGCAAGGAAAAATAAATTAAAACAAATGACACCTAAATCCAACCCAAATATCATCCTATAGTCACTCCCTAAAGATATTCTAGTTTGGAGGTTTCATGGCTTTTGTTACAGGTTTCATGGTGTCCAAGTTTTCAAATTGGACCTTTTGGCTTAACTAGTCTAGTTGACCTAATTGTTCAAAAGGGCTAAGTTAGGTTTGGCATTAAAATAAGCTAACAAAGACTTTAATTTGAGTTTTTACACCATGTATTTATTATTCTCTTGAAGTTTCCATGCACTTTTGATTCACTAATACCCTTTTTCATACAGGTAAAGGCTATCTATAGTTGATTGGTCAAAGCTTCAATTGATTATTTATTGAAGTCAGGCTTATCTTCTAGTCATCTCAAGCATTCAATGATCCAACTCAGCTTCAAGTAGTTTAAGAGGCATTTTTCTTCTTTGCTTATTGGTGTATAATTCCATGCAATAGTTTGACTTGTCAAACTTGGGTCCACCTCATCCCTTCTATGCCAAAATGGAATTTTATGCATGCTTCAATTATAGAATTGACTAGTATTGCACTTTGTTTAGTTGACAAGTCATGCATGTGCTCTTGTTTATCTTGTTGAAGGCTTTAGATGTTTCTAGTAGTTCAATTAGAGTTCTAAATTTAGTTTTGGTGTAGCATCATGCATGAAGGAGGATGAATTACCAAAGACCCATTCATATTGATCAATCTTGAATAATTTAATCATTATTCTAAATAAGGATTATGAAATGGGCTCTCCATCATTTTAAACACCAAAGAGATTTTCATGCAAGGCATAAGACAAAAATAGGTTTTTTTTTAAGTCTGTGATAACACAAGATGGACTAAATTGACCTTCTCTTCTATTTTCAACACCAATCTCTTGGTTGTATAATTTTTCTATATAAGTTGGCTTTTTATCCTTGAAGTATATCCCTTTTTTAGCAAGACCATACTCTACCAAAAATTTGTGATGTGTAACCTTGTAAAATTAATAGAAGGATGGTTTTTAGAATCCAAGGTACCGGTATAGTGTATTTATGTCAGTGATTTGCATATGTGATAGAATTTTATTTCTTGTCAAGTCTTGATTCTTACCTAGTTACTAGTTGATCAGATTATGAAGGTTATGTTCTATGTTTAATATATTTTGGTTGAATTTAAAGTGGATATTAGTGGCTGGTAAGTGCCTTGAATTATGCCTATTCCATCATTCCCCTCAAGCTTTAATCACAAGATAGAACATTTTCATAAAATATTGATGTGTAGGGTCAATTGGGGTTAAAAATTTAGTTTGTTTAGTATCTTATCAATATTTTTAGAAGCTCAAATTATGTGAATAAATCAAATTTTAGGTTTATCACCATCATTAGATAGGATTTTATTTTATTTTTATTTATTTTTCCTTCTCCACTTTTTCCCTAGTAGTTTTCATCATAGAGTATATATCCTACTTGATACACCAAAGGGAGCTAGCCCTTAGAATCTAAAGACTCAATCCACTAATTAGGCCACCCACAGCCTAGGATTCTTTCCATGTTTTAGTAGACTATGAAGGCATGAAAATGCCTTCATAATGGTGTGAGTATGATTGATAATGGTTTTTGGCATGACTAGTGTGACATAAAATAAATTCTTTGCATATCTAAAGAATTTTTGTAGTAGAAGAAGATATTCATTATCATCAACATCTAGTTGCAAAGATCATAGCATCATCCAAGCAATTCATTCATGTAAAAGGTTATCACAAGGTCAAAAACTAAAGGTATTCATTTTTAATTTATATCTTGTAAGATATCAAGGTTTAGGAGGGCAAAACTATATCCTTAAAAGTGATATTTGTCTCCTAGTTATCCTATTGTTCTAATCACTACAAATCCCACTACCTAAATGGCCATAAAAAATTAGGTGTTTGTTCCATTCAATAGAGGTATCCCATTGAATTTATCCTAGTTTTATGACATTCCAGTGTCTACCCTCAAGAGCATCCCATTATTCTCAAGAGAAAATCAAACAACCCCTATTGAGCATATCCAAGATGTAGTTAATCTCTATTCAGTCCATAATGTTATTGAAAATAATATTACTATCAAATTGCTTATTGCTTCCTTCAAATAAAAATCATTACAATGGTATATAAATCTCCCACTAAAATACATTTCTACCTAGGATGAATTTGGTGCATCTTTAGTCAAGCAATTTGAGGACAAATCTGATCACATATCTTTAGTTGAGTAATTAACCACTATAAACAAAGCTCCTCATGAGTTCATGTTTGATTTTAACATTAGATTCCAAAATACATGTACCAAAATACCTATGTTGATAAGGCTATCCTTTTAATATGTATTTATATACTATTTGAAATCCCTTAATTCTAACATTAGTGTAATGATACAGTCAATGGGTGGTACTACCTTGCCAGATGCTTATGAGGTTACAATAATGGCAGAAAATAGCTTGATACAAGCTAGTAATCTTTCTCTAAGGCCTCTAATGCCTAAATTTATAGAATTATATTATATACCATCCTTTTAAATTTATCAAGCTCCATCCTTAGCTCATATTCTATCAACTCAAGCTCAAATTACAACCCCTACTAGTCAAGCTAGTGAGATAGGAGAGTTGAAAAGCTTGCTACAGTCCTTTAGGAGTGAAATAATTCAGCTTAAAAGGAAAAAAAATTAGGGTAATAGGCCCTATTGGCAACAAAATTAGACCACCTATCATCCCTTCAAAGATCAAAAGCATCCTTATCAAGGTTTCAAAGAGAATAGACCACCTTATCAAACACAAGGAGCCATAACTTCATCTAATCCATATGTTTCCATTGATCCTAATGCTCCTTCCACTTCAAAGGCCATTTTTTCCACCCCACCTTGAAATAACTTGATGTAGGATTCAAGTTAGCAGTCCTCAAATCTCAATGATGCTCAAAACTAAGCCTTGGTATCACAAAACATCACTATGCCACAAATGACACACGAAGAGTTTTCTTTTCAAGGAGGTCAGTACCAAGATATAGGTTTGGAATCACAAAGAGAGAATCAACAAGTTCAAGGGAATCTTGATACCATTAATGTAAATTGGTAAGTGGATGATCATATTGATTTTACTTAGGGTATTGAAACTAACAATTTAAGTGGTCAAGTTATAGCTATAACTAGAGCTAAAAGAAGAGCCATTGATCAGCTATATGAGGTGACAAAGGATTCAAGTACTCTTAATGTTATTTTTAAGAGTGCAAAGGAATAATTTTATGCCCCTAGAACTTAGAAAAATTAGAATATAGAGGTTAGTAAAGTTCATCAACTACCTCAAGTTCATAAATAGCCATTGCTTCAAAAAATACAACCAAAGGTTAGTGGATCTCATTTAAGTAAAGTGGATTAAATGAAGAAGTGAAATATCATAATTATCATGTGGTATTATCTTTACATTCTAGGATAAAAATATATGCTCATCCAAGAGCTTTTAGCTCTCAAATTGCCTCCAAAATTAGTTGAGAAAGAAGGTGTTGGCTTAACTAATTCAAATCAGCCAACTAAGTAACAAGTACATCAAGTAAATAAGATGGAAAATGTGGAAAAAATTGATTTAAAATTAAAAAAATCCTCCTTTCTACCTTTTTTTATAGTAGGTGATACTTTGGTTCATAACTATATGGTGGATAGTGGAGCTAGTAGTACAGTCATGCCTAAACAGATTGCAGACAAGCTCAGCCTTGTTTATGAGCCAAATACTAAAGGGGTATTGTAGTTGGATACGTCACCAAAAAATATGGTAGGAATAATCAAAGATATAAATTTTATGTTACATGCTTATCCCAATGTTACTATTCAGTAGGATGTTGTTGTGGTAGACTTACCTACTTACTTTGATATGTACCTTTCAAGGGACTTCACTTCAAAGATTGGGGGTTATTTATCATCTGAATGGACTTATTTAATTTTAAAATATAGGTATGGCACCAAGGTAATAATTAATTTTTAACCTATTACACATTTTTATATGGAACCATATATGTCAAGTGTTGTGAACACTAACTGTATCATCTTGGATGAAGTACTAAAAGCTAGTGAAATAGAAAGTGAATCACCTTTGGATGGAGTTCTATATTTGTTCCTTGATGAGTGGGCTTCCACTTTGCATGATCATGATCCTTATAATATTATTTAATAAGAAGTACTTGGTGTGTATTGCCTTCATGAGAATGATGCACCAATTCTAGCCATGGTTAAGGATGATGAGTCTAGTGAAAGTCTATGGAAATTATACCTAAATGGATCAAGGAATAAGCATGAAACCAAAGTTTTAATTATGTTATTTTCTCTAACAAATTTAATTTATTTCTCTTCTATTAAATTTTATTTTTGGTTGTTCAAATAATTTTGATGAGTATAAAGCACCAATTCACGATTTGCAATGGGCTAGGAAGATGAAAGTTAACACCTTGTAGGTGTTTGGTGATATTGAACTTATAGTTCACCAAGTAAGATGTTTTAATGTATGTAAAAATTTGTTTCTTAAATCTTACAAGCATAGAATATGGGACTTACTTGAATATTTTCAAGATTTTAACATTCAGGCAATACCAAGAGGTGACAATAAACATGTTGATAGGCTAACTACTATAAGGGCACAATTTAGTATCCTAGCTGATGTAAAAATTGAAAATATTCAATCACATATAAAGGTGGTTTTAAGACCTTTTGTTCTAGATAATCATGAAAATTGGTAAGTGTTTGAAGATGACAATCAAATTATGAGATTCTTGTAAGAAGAGGTTGAGTTTTCTTCAAGAAACCAAGAAAAAAAATTATATCATTATGGTGATCAAGTTGTGTAAATAAAAACAAATAAGTTTCCCAAGGGATTAGTCACACTTGAGAACATTTTCAGTGGTGATGATGAATTAAGGAAGGAAAAGTCATCCTTGTCAACAAAAGAGGAGCATTATGCCAATATAGAGATTGCATTTGGTAAGATTTTAAAGTTGGGTAAGGTATGCACTCCTTCACAAAAAGAAGATTTCATTGAGCTATGCACAAGTTTTATTGATAGTATAGTGATCTCAAAGGATTTGATCCAAGTTTAGCTCAACACACCATTGAGTTAGAGGCTGAAACTAAACCAGTAAGATAAAGACAAAGTCTAATCAATCCTAAGCTTAAGCCTTTAATGAGATCTAAGCTTCACAAGATCATAGATTTATCCATTATATTTCCAATCAAGAACTCAAGTTGGGTGGAAAATCTTGTTCTGCTATGGAAGAATAATGGTGAGATTAGATTGTGTGTTGACTTCTGTGATTTAAATAGGGCTTCACTTAAAGATCACTATCTTTTGCCATCAATAGAACACATTTTATATCTAGTTGCAAGTTCAAAGAGGTTTTTTTTTGCTTGATGGATATAGTGGATACAATCATATTTTGGTCAAAGAGGAGGACAAATTTAAGATAGCTTTCATAACCAAGTGGGGGGCATTTACAAATAAAAATATGCCATTCAGTTTATCTAATGCTAGAGAAACCTTTCAGAGGATCATGGATATGGAATTCCAAGGCCTTCTTAACAAGTTTGTACTTATTTATTTAGATAATATAATAGTGTTTTCAAAGAGTGCAGGTGATCACATGGTTTATCTCAATTAAGTGTTCGAAAGGTGTAGGCAATTTGGGATATCTCTAAATCCCAAAAAAGTGTCTTCTTGATTCATGAAGGTGAGATCCTAGGCCATGTGGTTTCAAAGGCTAGTTTGAGCATAGATTCTGAAAGGGTAGACTCCATTCTTACACTCTCCTTGCCTAAACACAAAAAGGATATGCAAAGCTTCTTTGGGAAAATCAACTTCATAAGGAGATATATTTTAGATTTTTCCATTTTTACTAAGCCACTTAAAGCCATGATAAATAAGAATCAAAACTTTAGTTGGTCCAAATAAGGAGTAAAGAGTTTCAAAGATATTTAAAAGGCCATAGCTAGTGCTCCTACACTTATAAATCCAGATTTCACAAAGGATTTAATTTTTTATACATATGCTAACATGGACACCATTTTAGGCATTCTTATGCAATAGAATCATGAGGATTTGGAGTATCTAATATACTTCTTTATTTAAGGCTTGAAATGTTATGAAACAAGATACTCTTTTATTGAAAAACATCTACTTTCAATTATAATGTCTCTTAAAAAGTTTAGATACTTATTTTCTAACAATAAGATACACCTAATGGTTTCTCATCCAAGCATCAAGGAGTTTCTTTTGAAAAAAGATATAAATGAGAAGAGAGTTGGTTGGATAACCAAGGTAATGGAGTATGATGTGGAAATTAAAGTCACAAAGCTGATCAGAGGCAAAGGACTTTGTGAGTATCTAATTCAAGACTTACATGAGACTAATGAGGTTGTTTTGATGTCAAATGATGAAGAGGTTACAACTAGTCATACCTCACCTTCCAACTAATTTCATGACTTGATAAGCTATCTCCAAGATGGTATTTATCCCTCTCATCTAATTACTTCAAAAAGAAGATATTTCAGGTTGAAATCAATTCCATTTTTGCTTATTGATGGTGTTTTGTTTAAGAAAGATATCAATGGCATGTTACTAAGATGTATAGATTCAAGCCAAACTCAGAGATTACTTGAATAATTCCATGATGGACATGGTGGAGGACATTTTTTTTTTAAAACTACAACCCTTAAAATCATGAGAGGTGGGTACTATTGGCCTAGTATATTTGGTGATTATCATGCATGGGTTATGAAGTGCAAACAGTGTGCTATGTTTATAGGAAAAGTGAAACTTGTAGCCTTACCTCTTCAACCAATTATAGTGGATCAGCCCCTTGTCCAATGGGGATTGGAATTTATTGGTCTCATAAATCCTCCTTCAATTTTTGGACATAAATGTATTCTAACTGTTATAAATTACTACACACGTTAGACAGAAGCAGTGGCATTGAAAGAAGCAAATGAAACCAATGTTTTAGATTTCTATGAAGGTTTAATTACTAGATTTGAAGTTCCTTCAACTATTATTTTTGATAATGCAATGGCTTTTTTGGGAACTAGGATTAGTCAATGGGTTATCCAACATGAAATTTATATTAGCACTTCATCAAACTATTATCCACAAGGTAATGGCCTTGTTGAATCTATGAATAAGAACCTATTGAGGATCATAAGGACTATTGAAGACAATCAGAGTTCATGGCATCTCAAGTTGAAACTAGCACTATGGGATGATAGGATCACCTACAAAATGTCAATAGCCAACTCTCCATACAAGCTCATATATGGTAAGGAAGCAAGGTTACCCATTTCTCTTGAGTTTCCTACTTTAGAACTAATGCATTAACATGAATTATTGGAGAATAATCCTATAGAGATTAGGTATGTTAAGCTTATGGAGCTAGAAGAGATAAGAAATTAGGCCATGCTAGCCATGAAGATTCATCAAGCACAAGTGAAGAGAGATTTTGACAAGGGAACTTCTTTATGAAGTTTCAAAGAAGGAGATTTAGTCCTCAAGTGGGATGAGGATAGAGCTAAACTAGGAAGGTACACAAAGTTTTATTCCCTTTGGAGTGGCCCATACACAATCTCCTACTACAAATCCCACAATGCCTTCTAACGTGTAAAGAAGGATGGTGACGAGCTTCCAATCCTAGTAAGTGGGATACATCTAAAACATTGCTACTGAAGAGCAAAGCTCCTTATACATAGTTTGTTTTTATTTCCTCTAAGTGTTGTTCAAGCACATTAGTTTAATTCTATTTTATCCCAAATAAGTGCTTATTTGAACATTTGATTTTTAGTTAGTCTTCCCTAATTTGTGTGTTTCCCTTCTTATTTTGGAGGATGAAGGTTGTTTTTCAAATTAAAGGTTGTACTTGGAATCATGAACTAGATTTTCCATTATTTTATGAGTTCAAATGTCACGTATATGGTTTGGTTCTCAAGCATAGCAGGCATGTTTCCTAGTTGAGTCACTAAAATGTATACAATTTTGACCCTGTAGGTCAAATTGTCACCCTTATCATTTGAAGCTTTTCATGTCATTAGCAATTTTATTTTACTCAGAGCAGTTTTAAAGGGATGGTAAAACTAATTTGGGTTTTCAAAAATAAAAAGAAATACTTTGGGCTTTCATGGAAGCAAGACTTCATGTTTTGTCTAAGTATCAAAATTGTTTCAAACTTTTTGTCTGAAATAAATTTTTTGAGGACCATCACATAATTTCTCAAAGGACACTTACATTTTCCTGAAGGGTACTTGTCAAAAGGGCAAGTGGACTTTACAAAAAATCTAAAGGGTTCCTTCCCTTTAGAAAAGGACCAATTACAAAATCCTGAAGGCCATTTTCATAAACTCTAAAGGGCTTGTTTATTTTCCTAAAGTTCCTTTCTGAATTTTTTGAAGGGTATATGCCATTCAAAAAAAGGCAACTTAGAAGGGAAAGTGGACTATTCAATTTATTTGAAAGGTGCAGAATAGAAGCCCAAAGGGTCATTTTCTTTGGGAAGGGTCATTTTAAGATTTCCTTCAAAAAATTTATTTGAAGGAAATAAACAAGATGACTGACCATTTCATCAATTCCAAAGGGCCATTTGCAAAGTTCTAAAGGGATTTTCAATTAACCTAAAGGGTCACTCAGAAAAATCTGAAGGGACAGTTTATAAATCTGAAGGGCATGTCAAATTTTCTAAAAGACCATTCTCTTTTTTTTGAAAGGAAACTTTCAAGAATTTTTAAGGGTAAGTGAACCATTACAAAAATTATGAATGATCATTTACAAAAAAGCTGAAGGGTATCTACCCTTCAGAAAAAGGCATTCTCAAAGACAAAGGGGACCATTATAACTTTTTTAAAGGGTTGATTCCAAAAGCGCTGAAGGGCACTTTCTTTTTAGGAAAGTCATTTCCAAAATTCCCAAAAGGATCTTCAAAATTTCTTGAAGGGTCATTCACAAAAGTTTTGAAGGGTCACTTTTTTGCAAAGGTCCATTTTATTTTCCCAAAGGGATCATTACAACTTTCTCGAAGGGATAATTTTGAGAAGGCTCTAACATTTTTCTAAAAGTTATTTCTTAGAAGACTGAGAGGAAACTTGCAAAAATGCTAAGAGGTTCATTTTGAGAAAACCCAAAGGGCACTTTCCCTTTGGGAAAGTCCATTATCAAACTCCAAAGGGATGCACAAAAAGTTTGAAGGGTAAATTTCCTTCGAATAAATTATCATGAAAATTTTTCAAAGGGAAAGTGGACAAATACAATTTTATCGAAGGGAAATTTTCAAGAGTTATGAGGACAAGATTTCCTTTAGACTTTTTTTCTGAAGGAAATAAACAAAGACATAAGCCTAAAGATATAATTCCTTCAGACTTTTTTTTTGAAGGAAATGGACCAATCGGAAAGGATGAAGAGATAATTCCCACAGACTTTTTGTCCATAAGAAAATGAAAAAGACAAAATCCCAAATATATATTTAATTTATAATTTTTGTCTAAAGGAAATAAATAAGGTATAAAACCATGGGAATTAAGCCCAAAGGGAAAGAATGAGAATGAATGCCCAAAAGAATAAGAGCCTAAGTGAAGCAATGACAAATAACTAAAAATAACACCTACAGCCAACCCATATATCATCCTATAATCACTCCCCAAAGAGCTTCTAGTTTTGAGGTTTCATGGCTTCTGTTACAGGTTTCAAGGTGTCCAAGTTTACAAACTAGACCTTTTGGCTTAACTAGTCTAGTTTACCTAATTGTTTAAAAGGGCTAAGTTGGGTTTGGCATTGGAATAAACTAACAAGGAGTTTAATCTAAGTTTTTACACCATGTATTTATTGTTATCTTGAAGTTTACATTTACCTCTCATTCATCAAGATCCTTTTCCATGTAAGCAAAGGAGATCTATAGTTGATTGGTTAAAGTTTCAATTAACTTTTTGTTAAACTCAGGCTTATCTCCTAGTCATCTCAAGCATTCAACAATCCAGCTCAAATTCAAGTAGCTCAAGAGGCATTTTTATTCTTTGGTTATTTGCATAGAATTCCATGCAAGAGTTTGACTTGTCAAACTTGGGTCTACCTCATCCCTTTTATGCCAACACGCTTCAGTTTTGGAATTGACTAGTCTTGCACTTTGTTTAGTTGACAAGTCATGCATGTGCTCTTGTTTATCTTGTTGAAGGATTTCAATGTTTCTAGTAGTTCAAGTAGATTTATAAATTTAATTTTGGTGTAGCATCATGCATGAAGGATGATGAATTACCAAAGACGCATGCATGTTGATCAATCTTGAAGAATTTAATCTTTATTCTAAATAAGAATTATGAAATGGGATCTCCATCATTTTAAATGCCAAAGAGATTTTCATGCAAGGCATAAGACAAAAATAGATTTTATTTGAAGGTTGTGATAGCACAACTTGGACTGAGTTGACCTCTTCTATTTTCAATGTCAATCTCTTGGCTATTGTATACTTTTTCTATATAAGATGGATTTTTATCCTTGAATTATATCCTTTTTTTGGCAAGACCATACTTTGCCAAAAAATTGTGTTGTGTAACCTTTTTATATTAATAGAAGGATAGTTTTTAGACTCCAAGGTGATGGTATAGTGTATTTATGTCAATGATTTACATACGTGATAGAATTATCTTCCTTATCAAGCCATGTTCTTACCTAGTTAATAACTGATTAGATTATGCAAGTTATGTTTTGTATTTAATATCTTTTGACTGAAGTTAAAATGGATGTAAGTGGTTGGTTAGTTCCTTTAATCAAGCCTATTCCATCATTTCCCTCAAGATTTGATCACAAGATAGAACATTTTCATGAAATACTGATGTGTAGGGCTTAATTGGGGTTAAAAATTTAGTTTGTTTATTATTTGATCAGTGTTTTTAGAAGCTCAAATTATGTGGAACAATCAAATTTTAGTGTATCACCATCATTAGATAGGATTTTATTTTAGTTTTATTTCCTTTTCCTTCTCCCATTTTTCCCCAATAGTTTGTATCATAGAGTAGATATCCTAATTGATACACCAAAGGGAGCTAGCCCTTAGAATCTAGAGACTCAATCCACTGATTAGGCCACCCACAGCCTAAGATTATTTCCATGTTTTAGTAGACTGTGCAGGCCTGAAACTATCTTCACAAGGGTACAAGTCTAATTAACAATAGCTTGTTAATATTCCCTACTAGGTTACAACCAAAAATCATTATTCAATCCAGGTCATATTAATGATTATAACCACCTATGGGCAAATCATTATTTTAACTCATCTACCCTACTAGGGCATGTGCCTATGCCACTAATTATGACCACCTTTAGGCAAATCAATGTCTCAACCTTTATTACTAATTATAACCATCTTTGGTAAAATTAGTAATTCGTAAATCAATGCATGCAAACATTATCTCAATTGTATTAATCTCACCCATGGGTTAATTTCATTATTTTCCTTGATTCTTTTTGAGGGACCATCCATCAATCATATGTGTTATCCACTCCCTTGAAGGGCTATCATTATTGGCTTCTGTATACACCTTAAATTGATCAATTAAACACACATATTATGTCTTTTCATATTCCTTTCATAGGATAATCTAACTAGTGAATATGAGTTTTTATTCACATTTAGCCAAGTCTTTTTATCTGACTTGTCTTGGTCATACTACATCCCTAGACATCTTTTTGCTTATTTTTAGTCATCCATAGATTTCCAAACTTAACCCTTTCAAGCCCAAGCACCTCTTTTAGGCCTAGACCCATCCCCCTAGGTCCCACTCCCCTTGTACAATAACACCTAAATAGGACCATAGCACTAAAACCTAGAGTATCTAGTTTTTGGTGTTATTGTCCAAGCACAGTTTTGGCTCTAACGGTTAGTTTTCTCCATATAGTGAGTCTTACCCCTTTTCTTTGCTTCATTTTTAAGTTTCTTAATGTTGGTAAAATGTGAATAAACCTCCCAAATTTTAAATAATGAGTCTCTTAAATAAAGGACTACACAAGGCATTTTATATCTAGTACTTACTATTTTGGCACGTTAGACATAATAAAATCAATCAATATTATAGCTCAACTTCTCTACATCACATATATATATTTATGTTTGATCAAGAAAGGTACTAGGAAAAAATCATTCTTGCATCAATTGTGTGCATTGATTATGCACATTCCCTAAGGGAGAACTACATTGGATCTAAGACCCTAGCTTGAGGGTTAATGTAGGCAATAATCAAAATAGCAAGGGTTCTTGATTATGTGATCATTATTCCCACAACCCAATTTTTCCCCCTTTTTCTTTGATTCTATTTATTTTTTTCATGTGTGTAGACTAATACATGTACTAAAGATTAAAATAAACTTATAGCAATCTCCAATGACTTCTAAGACCTAAAATTTGGTACATAGGGTCATACTGAGTAGATGAATAGAACCTGAAAAGATTTTAGCCTTAGGAAAAAAGTGCTAGAAAAGGACTATAGTGCTAGACACTAGGTTGTCATATTTCTAGTACTCCTATCTAATTAGAAAATAGAGACCAAATCCAAAATTCAAACACTGTCCTAGTCCTGTTCCTCTAATTTTAGGTTTAAAATCATCAATTTCAGCATAAAACTAGCTAAGTTAATATTTCTTTGTCTTCTCTTTCCTATGTAAGTTAAGTTGATCAAATTATCATAAACTTGTATTTTACTACATAAAACTAGAATTCTCCCCATATTATAGACCTTTATAACTTAAGAATATAACTCCAATATTTTGAAAATAATAAAACATTTGGTGAACCTAACTTACTTTGAATAAAAACCCTAAAACCCTAGCCACATTAGGGTTTTTCCTTCTTATTTTATGCAAAATTTTAATTTTCTAAATTCTAATTTTTTTATTGATTTTTGCACATTTATCTTATTCAAAAACTATTTTTAGAATTGAAAATTATTGCATAATTTTAAAAAATTCTAAAACCCTAGTTCAAAACCCTAGATTTCAAAACTAGGTAATCAAACAACAAGCCTTGCCTCCTTGCTCATTTTATAAAACTATTTTGGAATTTTTACAAATCAATTACCTTGTCAAAAATTATTTCAAAATTAGTAGTTTCTTGTGCAAAAATTTAAATTCTAAATTTTGTATAAATTTTTGTTCATTTATCCTCTTCCAAAAAAAATTAGAATTTAAAATTATTGCAAAATTTTCAAAAATTCTAAACCCCTAACTAAAAACCCTAGACTTTCAAACTAGGTCCTAAAACCTCAAATTTCACTCCCTTATAATTTTTAGAAAAATAATTTGAATTTATTGCAAATTGTTTGGGGTATCAAAAGTAATTTTCAAAAATTAATGTTGGTGGTTCTTTGTGCATTTATTTGTTTCATAGTACTTTTCAAAATTCTCTATGGTGATTTAATGGCCACAAAGATAATTCTTTCTTCTCATCCCTTAGATAAATTTCTCAAATTTTCTTATAATTATGACAATGGTTGGACAAATTTGCAAAATTGCACATTAGCTAAGACTATAAAAAATGATTTCATTTATATTGAAGATAATGACTATTGTTGTAATGAAATATATGATGATGTACGTAATGATGAGGGTGAATGATAAATATATGGATCTTTTTCTCTTAAACCCATCTCTTTTATTCCTTATTCTAATGAAAATAATTTTGATAAATAGGAAAGATACTTCTCACCTCATTCTCCTAGGCAAAATGCACCAAATGAACAAATTAGTCATGCCCTTCCAAGTGAACCTCTTATTGGTGATGATTTTCTTCCATGTGAACCCAATCTCTCTCTCCTTTTTTCTACTTCTATGTTCAACATACAATAATATAAATGCAATCGAATCAAATTACCAAAGCATATTTCAAATGATACATTATGTGTTCCTAACTCTACTCTCTCAAAAGAATGTTCAAATGATAACTCTTCTACTCTTCCTTATCATGTTGAAAATAAAGAAAATCAATATACTCCATCCATGGATAGCATAGATACACATGATATTCCAAATGCCCATGATAACTTATTGCATATTAGAAAGAAACTAACTCTCTTTCTTACACCTCTCCCTAGCATTGATGGAAGTGATAATGAATATGATAGTGAACATGCAAATGAATATGAGAATGAAAATGAATACAAAAATGATACTTCAAATTCTAATATTTCAAATGAACAAAATTCATATTGTGATAATGCATGGATTAATGATGACTACTATGCATATAATGAAGAATAAAATGCATCGCATGCTTCTAACCCTTCTCTCACTCCTCTCAAATCTCATGCTTGTCAATATGTTGCTTCTAATTTTATGAATGATTTTATTTCCAATAATGCACATGTTAATTTTAATAGCACATCTTATACTAAATTAGAATGTGATTCACTAAAACATAAAGATACCAATGAATCTCCCAAGCCACCCCTCACTATAGTATAACCCAAATCTCACTCCTCACCTAAAGAGAATGGTAGCCCACATCCATCTAATAAGGTCCAAGATACCATTACTCATACAGTTCAAGTGAGCATACCCCCTCTTTATGATCCACTTGCTAAATGTAGCATTCCTATGGTTAAAATTAATAATCAAATTCAATGATTAAATGAACCACTTCAAGATGCTAATGTACTATCCCAAGAGATCATCTCTTTAATGCATGTAGTTGGTGAACTACAACACCAAGTACATCTCCTTACCTTAGAAATCAAATATTATAAATCTTATATGGATGCCAATGATCTACATGGTAAATTTTTTCTAAAGATATTCATAAAAGTTGCATTGCCTAAGCATTTCTATACACCATCATTACCTCACTTTGATGGAACTAGAGATCCATTCACACATCTTCAAGCCTTTCAAAAGGCTTTGCCACCTCATGAAATTCCTTTGATTCTACTCAATTTGTTTCAATATACATTAGTGGGGGAAGCATAGAATTGGTTCTTTTATCTACTCCCCGTCAGCTCATTACACACATATGATGACTTAGAGAAGGCATTTCTCAAAAACTACATTGTAAACATGGGCCCTCATGTTACATATGAGAAACTTGCCACACTACATCAGAATTATTTAGAACCAGTTAGTGAGTATATCTTAAGATTCAAGGCTCATTTGTTAAGATTGATATACAAACTAGTAGATTTAGAGATTCATCATATCTTCATTAAGGGCCTTTGTCAACCTCTTCTCAAGCATCTACTATATCAAATAGAGCCTTGCTTTAGACATTTGTGTTACATAGTTCTATCTTAGGAAAATAAATTGGGATTAATTAAGGTAGATTCAGTTGATCAAATCACTCTAGACTTCATATCATAATCTTTAGATATATCTCCTACCACTCATCATCCACCATGTCCTAGACAAGATAGGAGACCACGACCAAAAAATCAACTAGTCAAGAACAACGAGAAAGTTTTCATAACACCACCTAAAGTATGCACTATAGATAACTACCATAAAGCACCACTATCTTTTGATTTAGAGAGAGATATCCCATCTATCATTTTATCATCACTATTAGATAGGAGGTTAATCACATTACCTTCTATTCACCAATGAGATTTGCATCTCTTACATAGATAGCCACCTTGGACATTTTGAAATTATCATCGTATACATGGAGATAATGATGATAATTATTTTTGACTCTGAGATTGCATTTCTAGATGTGTTGATGATGGTCTTATAGCATTTACATAGGGGGCATAGATATCTCCTCCATTATGGAACCCTAGACCTCATTCCTCCATGACTGAGTCATCCCAGGACATTCCTTTATAGGAATCATCATTTACTCATCATGATTTTAGTGTAGGTTTTAGGACAAAATCTCATAAGAGATATCATATTCCAACTATTTAGAAAGTTTGGAAACTAGTATAACACAAACAACCCATATATGACAGTTTAGTCCATGGTATTATTGTAGCTTGGAATTATACTCTTTGTGGAAGATTTTTTCAAGCTTTATCACTTTCATCTATAAGAATGGGAACAACCTGAGGATGTGCATATCCTATGTTGAGGTTGAACCTCTAGGATTTTTAATGAGGCTAATTCCTTAGATGCTTCACTTCAGCTCTTGATTCCCACACTAAAATATATTGTTGGCTAAGGAAAAGGGATAAGAAGATAACATGAAAGTAAATATAAGATAAGGGAGGTGATGAACCAAAATAAATGATCCACTTAGTCTAGGAATAAACACTAATTCAATATAAGATAAATTTTACTTACACAACCTCACAACCAATTAATTTGCATAAGTATTTCTTAAACTAGGCTCACTAGACCATACATGAAGCAAAGAAAAATTTCAAAATCCACGCCAAGCATTTGTTAATGGTATAAAGAGCTCAATTCTAGACCTACAATTAACTTGAAAACATCTAAAATAGGAAAGAAAGAAGGATAATGGGCATGGAAGAACAATTCTTCATAAAGCCATCATGCACAAGCTTGCTCAATGCAATTTTTATATAAGAGATAGGTATAAATTAATCTTTATTGCTTAAAAAGGTCTTATATAAAGTGATTTTGGTAGAATAACTTTATTACCAGTCTAGATATAATTTCTTGGTTCCAATGCCTCTATTTATAACAAAAAAGGGGGAAGAGAAGATGGGAATGCATGAGAAACTGGGAAGGAAACTATAAATTCCTAAAACCACCACCATCATCCTCCTTTTGCCATAAAATGCATCATTCTAGGTTTTCCACACAATCTCCTTGAGCCATTCCCACATTCAAGTCACTCCCTTGGTGGATTTTGAGAATCCATGTCATGGGCAACTGAAATGTCACTTCTTGGCATGACTGCATTGACCTTTGTATTAAAGATGGCATGGTGACCTTCTCCTTTATGTGTCCTATTAAAAAAGGATGTAGGTCTCGATGTGTTAAAAAAATTGGATGAACCATGCTAATTTTATGTTGGATGGTCATTTATAAATCCATTTAATTTATGGGCTACTGAAAATATGAAGTCTTCTAAAGACTCACCATTTCCTACTTAAAAGTCTATCTTCTCATACTTAGGCAAACAATGGTATGTGGGCTAAGAAATGGCCAACATTTTTGGAAACTCACAGGGAAGCATGCCTACTATGCTTTGAAGAACCCAGCTCATTTGCTTCTTTGGATCCATTAGGCATGGAGTCACTATTTTTATAAAAGGTTGGCTCTATCTGTAAATTTCCCTTGAAGTAAAAAGAACAATCAAAACAAAACAAATTGTGCCCAAGGCACTTAGGGAAGGGAAAACACTCAACTAAAATGGATGTGCACAAGGTAGTTTATAATAAAAGATCAAAAAACTAAATGAAACATATAAAAACATATACAATAACTATAAACTCTTAATAGTAGGGCTTCAAATGAATCCCATTAACTAGGATGGGTAATACATCTCCATCTAATTAGGTGAGCTAGAAGGCATTATGTTGTTTGCATCCATGGATCAAATAAGGGCCAATCCACAAGCTATCAAATTTGGTATGGTTTCTTGGTTTGGCCTTATTTAAATCTCATTTGAGGACTAGGTCTCCCTCCTTGAAGTCCCTTATCGTGGCTCTCTTGTCAAAAGATTTCTTGACCTGAGCCTGATGTGAGTATAGCATCTTCATTACAAGGTTTATTGTCTCCTCAAGTTCCATGAGTTATACCAATCTTACATTCATGGGTTTATCTTCTAGTAGCTCCAAATAATGGACTATTTCTAATGTAGGTTGCTCAAGAGAAATGGGTAACTTGGTCTCCCTTCTATATACTAGAACATATGGAGAATTGCTAATAGCAACATTATGAGTTACCCTATCATCCCACAAGGCTATCTTTAAATTGGTGTACCACATCCTCTGGTTATCCTCCATAGTCTTTCTAATGATCCTCAATAAATTTTTATTTGTAGACTCAGCCAGCCTATTTCCTTGAGGATAATAATTGGAGGAAGTGCTAAGGTAGATGCCCATCTTGAGAGCCCATTCACTTATTTTTAGACTGAGAAAATCTAATGCATTATCAGAGATGATAGTGGATGAAACACCAAACCTAGTCATGATGTTATCATATAAATCTAAGACTACACTTTCATTCACTTCCTTCAATTCAATAGCTTCCACCCATCTAGTGAAGTAATCAGTTGTGGTAAGCACCCACTTATGCCCTGCACTTGATGGAGGGTTGATCACTCTAATGAAATCTAAACCCCACTACATGAATGGTTGCTCTACTTGAATTGGATTGAGAGGAAAAGCTATCAGTCTTTACTTACCTATAAAGAGAGTTCATTTTTAACACTTCCTCACCCATGCATAAGTATCTTTGAAGAGGTTGGGCTAGTAATAACTATCCCTCATTATCTTTGATGTTGTAGTCCTAGGTGCAAAATGACATCCTATAGGCCCATCATGGAAATGCTCCAAAATCTTGGCTACTTGGTCATTATTTATGCATCTTAGGATCACTTCATTGAGGTCCTTTCTAAATAAAATCCCATCAACCCGTTTCACTAAAATGTGTCTATTGCAAGTTTAAAGGAAAAATAGAGAATAATGTTATGGATAAGTGATTAGAATGAACTTGGATTGGTTTGCATGCCATATCTAGACATTGTGAGTACTCCTCTTTGGATATGGAGGACTACATGTAAGTAAGAATTACTACCACAAAATGTTTTTTAGTAGATAAATGAGTGGGATGCCAAGCTACATGCTTGTTTTGGGAAGTGTCAAACTTCTTTAGAGATGACATTCCACTTTTAAGAGATAAAAGAGTAATAAATGACTAAAAGAGAGGTAAAAATAAAGTAAAAGAGAGATAATGCTGCCATTATTCACAACCTAAGTGTAGCAAAAAGTAACAAAGTGTAGGTGGTGTATTATGTTTGTAATTTAGAAGGTGTTTGGGTTGGTTTTAAAAAGGTTAGGAAATCTATAGTCACTGACGTTGGTAAGGAAGGGATCGATATCGGCTATGCTACTAAGGTAGGTGGGTGAAGGTGACTGATGTCGGTTAGGCTATCAAGGTCGATAGGGGCAATAATTGCTTAGGAGCTTGCAGAAGGATTTTTAGGGTCTAAGAAATGGTTTTTGTCAATTTTGGGAGATTGGGGAGAGTTGTGAGAGAGAGAGTATGTTTTTCATGGATCTAATTATAGGTTTGGTGTGTCAGGTCAAGGGAAAACAAGTAGGTAAGCTTTATAACTCCCTTATGGGGGTTCAGTCAAGAATGTGTAAAGTAATGAATAATAGATGTAAAGTGATAGCAAAGTAACTACTTAAAAGGCCTATAAAATAAGTGATATACTCAGCTACATTGTTGACTGAATGATAAGTGCCAGATGGATGGCTCATATTAGGTAGTCTGAATTGATGCCCTGAACAAAGAAAACAAGTGGGTGTTATTGGTCCTCAAGAACTTGGTTCTTGATCTGGATTAACTTACATAAGATAATAGTAAGCTAGGATGTCAAAAGTTGAATGTTGAAAGCTTGGATGTAAATAAGAGTGAATTTTCTTGATTTCTATTGACTTGAACATAAGGTTGGATTTTAGCTTATATAATTAACATCGGTGATCCTACCGACATCAATCATGGGTTGATCAATGTCGATGGCCTTAAAATAGGTAAAAATACTATTTTTGGCCAATTTTCTATTGTTCCTCATGCCAAGTATGGCACCCATTACAAAATGGTAAAAATAAGAGGTTAAGAAGGATTTAGTTGATTAGGAATTTAGTTTTGAAGTGAGAATAAGTCTTGGGTACTTAGGATGAGGGGACCCAGTCTTGAGGTGACTCATCAGGTGAGAATTAGTCTTAGGATGAGGTGGATTGATAAGGTGGCAAAAGGGGTTTTTAATTAACTTAATTATATATTTCAAATTAATTAAATATGAGAGGGGTAAAAGCATGGGTTAGGGAGGTTATTATTATTATTTGAAATAGGGGTCAAGGGGGTTTCAACATAGGGAGTTACTCACATGTGTGTGACATAATTTTGGTGTCTACATTTTCCCCTTTTTGTCTTGTAATTTGCACTGACAAGGTGCAAGACAAAAATAGGATCTAGATGCACCAAGTATTAGATAAAGTATCCCCCTTAAAAATGGGAATCAATAGAAGAGAAACCAGAATCAGGTACCGGTTTGATAAGAAGTGAATTGGGTGAGTCGAGGAGAATGTGGTATTGTTGCATGTGTGTATAGTACTATGAGCTATATTTGATAAATTAAAGAATAGGTAAGGTTAAGGAGGAATTAAATAGAAATAACCAAAGCATAGATTATAAGTGATAGCTGAGAAGGTTAAAATAATCAAAATTATAGCTCCAATGATCTATGTATGCTAGGTATCTGAGGTAAGAAGTGCCCCTAGGAAACACAAAAGGTTACAAGTGATAGGACAAGCATGGTTGCCATCTTAAACACCTAATATACATATGTGTGTGCAATAGACAACTATAGAAGAATAGCATAAGTGATCAAGATAAGTAATGCAGGGTTGGTGTAAAAGGGTCAATGAGTGAGGAGATATTTGTGATCTCTAATTAAAGTCATCATGGGTGGAGATTTAAGTGATCTCCAAGAGTGGTTGTCATGTTTGGAGAGAGATATGTGATCTCTAGGTTTGTGGTCATGGTCAGGGAGATATACGTGATCTCCAAATTTCCCCAGTGATGGGTAAAGTCTAAAAAGCTAAGGTTGATGGTGGAAACATTAACTCAATAGTGCCAATGTCAGTGACATTGCCAATGTTGGTAGTAAAATATTACCGATGTCAGTGGCCTAGGGAAAAATTATTGATGTTGGTAGGCTTAAGTGTTGACATCAGTAGATTAGGTCAAGGATGTTGACATCGATGGCTGACCAAACCTAACAAAAAGGGGCTTTGGTGGTTGACCAAACTCATTTACAACTTTTGATTGGATAAAAATAGATCTCTAACTATGATTGAGATGGTTGAGCTAGGAGGGGACCCAATGGGAGGTGCACCACCACAAGAGCTAGTTGTGTCAGCCTAAAGGAGACATAGAGATGAGGTAAGAGTCTTGATGAGTTGGTTTTGAATGTGAATTGGTTTATTTACTTTAGTACATTAATTTGAGAGTTGGGGGGAAGAAAATGTTAGTAGAGGGGTAGGAAATTAGGTAGGGTAGGTTTAGGGTAAGTTGGGATGGATTTGGGGTAGTTTTTAGGTTAAAATGTAAAATTTTAAGGATGGGTCATTCATCCTTAGGGTCAAACCAATTACCGACATCAATGGGGTCCACTGATGTCAACCAACATAGCACCAAGGTCAGTAGGTTTTTGGTTGAGCTATATTTATAAGATCCCATGTTGATTGAGTGTTGATGACATAGCTCGATTAAGGGCCTAAGGCCAATGTAATTCTCCTAGAGCCTAGGAAAAAATATCTAAGGTAAGGCTAAAAAGTGTGTTAGGGGAAATGGGTAAAAAGGTAGGTTGAGATAGGTTAAGAAGCCTAGGGATTAAAATATAGGGCATAGGGTCGAGGGTTAGGGATATAGGCCATGAGGCCTAGATTTGTGATAGGCAATTAGGCCTAGGGTGGAGAGAGAGAGGAAATGAAACCTAAGGTAGAGAGGAGAGAGTAGGGTAGATAATTAGGTGGGTATATGGTGGAGCTAACCTTGTAAGACCCTATGTCAACTAAGTGCTACCTACATATCCCAGTGGAGGGCCTTAGAATAATGTAGTTCTCCCAAAGATAAGATAAAAAGGTGGTGATAGATTATATTAGAAAGTATGTGACTTGAATTATGTGTATATGGATGCAGGCGAGGTTGGAGTTGATGTTATAAGATTGCCTATCAAGGCTGTTGATGCAGATGAGGAAGGATGTCACCCAAAATGAGTGGGAGCATATGAAAGCTATGGGGTTAGGAGGAGTATGGTGATATTGTAGAGTCACACAAAATGTGAGCCTAATGATAGCATTGATTGAGAGGTGGGATCACACCACCAACAGCTTCCATCTACCAACTGGAGAGTTAATAGTGACATAGGAGGATGTATATAGGATATTACAATTTCCACTCTAAGGTAAGGAGCTATTTTCATACTCAAGAGAGGAACATGATATACACATGGTAGCATTATATGGTGATCATGTTAGTGAGATGACTTATCATTCAATGAGTTTTGCCTATGAGCCACTATATGGTGTTAATGAGGAGCAACATAAGTTGAGTATCCTAATGATGATAGGGATCACAGTGTATGCATTATCAGATGTAGATGGTGGTATATTTTTTATTGTGTTGATGGGTGTGCTGACATAGATGGTTGAGTAGTGGACTATTTTTGCATGGGGACCATTTTTTTAGCTCATTTATATAAAGAGATATGGGGTTTGAGACTTTGATGGTGGTATAGTTTGTGTGTCAGCCATTTACTACAGTATTGGGCATACAAGAATATCATGGTGACATGACCTTTGGGATTACCTACCATGATTCTAACTAGATTTAGGGTTGGTTTCAAATGGTGGAGGGATGGTATGGCACAAACTTAAATAGATGGCATGGCATTACTTATTATAGGTGCATAATTGAGGGTTTGATCCCTATAAATATTTTATGGAGACCCTACCTGACACACCTAATATTTAGAGGATAGGCACAGTATCTTATTAGCTTACAAAGATCATTATGGGTTAGAGCGAGATGAGCTGGTGAGTTGGAGATGGTACCCATGGCATAGGTCAAGAGGCAGTTTGGCCTACTACAAGATGTACCACTTACCTTCCCTTAATATAGGAGATGATATAGAGGCACCCCTACCTTTGCCTCAGGAGACAAATGGGCTAGATTTTGAGGATCTGCCATTAGGGTTAGGTGTAGTTGATCTAAGGTATATAGTAGCATATATCTTAGTGAGCTAATTTACATCCCATAGTTGAGGTTAGGAGGCCACCACTAGATTTACAAGGTCTGGTGAGGGAGAGAGATGCAACTGTAGAGGCATGGGATGCAGTAGTGTAGGATAGAGATATAGTGCAAGCAAAGGTGGTAGCCTTATAGGGATAGGTGGAGACATTACAAGGCTAGGTTGGGGCACTACAAGGCTAGGTTGGTGTGTTACAGGGTCAAGTTATTGTATTGACAATGGAGAGGGATAGTTTGAGAGTAGTAAGTTAGGCTACTCCTCCACCATAGGGACCAATATAGGCTAGGCCATCAGTAGGTATGATGGGACCACCATAGATTATATCTCTAGTGAGATACACTACTACCCTTGATGATATTTCCTATTATGAGAGGGTCATCAAAGAATTTCCATAGATTCAAAGGTATTTCAATTTTAGAGAGTAGGAGAGATCTATGTCATATGCCACCACTCCTACCTCATGCAGATGCAGATGGGTGGAAAGTGGTGATGACACTACTTCTTCATGACCATGTAGAGAGCCTCAAGGACCCTAAGTGCCAGAGTTTGACCTTTTTGGCTTTATATGTTATATGTACACTAGCCTATGAGCTGAAGATGTGAGATGTATATTTTGAGAGAGATATGATATTATGATGATGTATTGATGAACATGTATTCTGAGCATATATATATACACATGAGATGCTTGTTTATTGTGATTTTGTGATGATATTTATGTAGATGATTACATTAATTTTGATATTAATGTTGATCATGTTAGTTGAGTTAGATTAGCATTTCCCATATATGTGATGGTATATGCATAGTTGGTTTGTTAGTTTCATCTTAGAATTCATCCATATTTGTGATGGTGTATGCTTAAAATGAATAGGCCGGGTATATTAGTTTATTCTAGTATTTTTCCATATTTGTGATGGTGTATGCTTAAAATAAATTGAGTAGGTTGAATAGTGTTAGTATGACATTTTTCATCTCAATAGAGAGATCGACATGTGATTTGAGTGGGAAAATAAAGGGGAAGAATGATTGTGTACTAGAAATGACCATAATCATAACATAAATAGGCTTAAGAATATGAGCCTCATTCATTCCTTACAACATTAGACCATTTTGTGTATTAGAGAAGCATCGTGTTCACTTTATGTTAAATGAGTTCAAAGTCCCTTGAAAGAGTATGAGGGAAAAAGGGGTAAAATGTTTAGGTAGCATAACCTTCAAAGTGGGAATGATACACCCCTATTGTGGGTGAGCCGAGAGCTACTATAGGTAAGGCCATGACTTAAAGATTTTTTTTGTGTATGTTGATCAATGAAGGAAGCCTACAATGAGATTATGTATGTGTAGAGGTTGTACAAAGCTGACAAATATGAGAAGCTTTTCATTTGTTTTCCTCTTTGAGAACAAAGCTTGGCCTATCCATCCTTCAAGGGAGTGGTCTAAGCATTTGTTTTTTATTTTTAAATAGTTATCCTTCAATGGATCAATCTATTGATATAAGCAGAGAGAAGTTACATAGTTGTCCTTCAAGGGAGTAGTCTACATTGAGAAACATGACCTTAGAGATTAGAACTTGTTGACATATCCCATTTTTTTTTAGTCATGGACAAGACTATAGAGGCTTAGAGATTTTCCATTTTGATTGCAAAACCATAGCACCTCATAAGTTAACTAAGTGAGTAGGATTAAGGGTTAAGAGGAAGGGAGATGAATGTAATAGGGATGCTCAAGGGATGAACTTAAGTTAAACATGAGGTGAAGTGATGCTTGGTTAAAAAAATAATGGTTGTAGGTGTAAGGCATCTAAAAGCTCAAGTTCTAGCCTTCCTTCAAGAGAAGACAAGTGATAAGTTACTAATCCATACTTGTGAGTTAAGATATAGGATCCAAGCCAATTAGGAGCAAACTTACCCCATTTGGTTTTCTCCATGTTCGTCACATATTGATTTTATTTTAAGACTAGACCTCCAATATTAAAATCTTTCTCTTTGAGGTTTTTGTTATAAGTGCATTTGATATGCTCTTGATAGATTTGGAGGTGGTTAAGGGCTATGAGATGGTCCTCATCAAGCAATTCAAGTTGAGATAAATATTCTTGGTGAAATTCATCATTAGTAAGTATGTCTTGTAGATAAATGTGAAGAGAAGGAATCTAAACCTCAAGAGGCAAAATATCTTCCATCTCATATACCAAGGAAAAAGGTGTAGCACCCATAGGGGTTTGAATGCTAGTGCAGTAAGCCCATAAAGCAAAGGGAATGTGTGTATGTCAATCCATACCTATATCATTGACTACCTTCATGATAATTTTGGTCAATATTTTGTAAGAAGCTTTTGCCTATTCATTTGCTTGTGGTTAGTATGGCGATGAGAAGCTTAATTTGATTCTGAATGTATCACAAAGACTCTGTATAGTCTTGTTTTTGAAATATTTGTTTTTATTTGTTATAATTTTATGTGGAAGACCAAAATGATAGATGATGTGATTATTAATAAAGTCAACAATATTGTCAGCCTTAGTGGAAATGAGAGGAATGGCCTCGACCCACTTAGTGAAGTATTCAGTAGTAGTAATGATAGAACGATGATAGAGGGAGGAATGACGGTTAATCTCCTTGATTAGATCTAAGCTCCATTGGGAGAAGGGCCAAAATTCTTTGGTGACTTGTAATGCATGACTCAAAATGTGAAGTAGGTTAGCACGTTTTTGACATTTAACACAACGTCAAATGTAATCAGCACAATCTTGATAGAGTGTGGGCCAATAATAGCCAAGTCGAAAGATAAACTTGGCAACTATGTGACCATTAAAATGTCCACCACAAATCTTGTTATGGGACCTCCTTAATAGCAAATGGAATCTCAGTACTAGTGAGGCATCTAATAAGGAGACCATCAAAACCTCACTTGTAGAAAAGTCCCCCTAGCATAGTGTAATGAAAGACACATTTTATGAAGGTGTGTCTCCCATTATTGGAGAGATTAGAAGGGGTAATAGATAAAGAAAGGTAATTCTTGAGTTTCTTGTACCATAAGTCATGTGGGTCAGATGTGACATTTTCGATGAAGAGGATGTTAGTTGATACATAAAAGGGTAATGCTAAGTGATGCACAGTGACATAGATTTTTGAGGAAGAGGATGAAGAGGGTATGTGTGAAACAAGTGAAGCCATTATGTCAACAAACGTGTTTGTGGATCAAGGAATAGTTTTTAAGAGATAAGAGTCAAATGATCCCAATAGCATATCTACATGATGTTTATACCACTACAAAATCTCATTTTTGCATAGGTAGGAACCATTAACCTAGTTAACCACTAGCTGAGAATCATCAAAAATGGTTATGGATTTGATACCCAAAAAGAGAGCTATTTGAAGTCATAAGATCAAAGCCTCATATTTGGCCATATTATTAGTGCTTTCAAAATATAGTTTAAATGACAAAGGCATAAGCTCACCATCTAGAGGAATAAGAATAACTCCCACACCCCCACTATATTGACATTTAGACCCATTGAATAACATCATCATTTGATAGGAGATGTCATCTATTGAGAGTGTTGTGATGGATTCATTAGGGAATTTGAGGTTTGAAGGTTGGTTGTCAGGAAAAGGGGTGACAACTAACTAGTCAATGATTATTTGCCCCTTAATAGACTTTTATTGAATAAACTCTAAGTTGAATTTAACAAGGAGCATGAGCCACTGAGCTACATGTTGGTTGTGATATGGCTTGGAATACATGTATTTGAGGGTATCAGTATGGGTGACCACATAGGTTTTATGATTTAGAAGATAATGGCAGAGTTTGGAGGCTAAAAAGACCAATGTGAGGCAAAGTTTTTTGGTATGGGTATATCAAGTCTCAAAATCAATAAGTATGTGGCTTATATAGTAAACCACCTATTCTAGATGGTTATCATCTCGATGTGTAATCATAGCACCTAGGGAATGGTTTGTTGCAGAGATGTATAGGTAGAAAGGCTGATTTTCCTTAGGTGGAATAATAATTGGTGGGGAAAGGAGATATTGTTTAAGTGTATCAAAAGCTTTATATCAATCTATATTCCAACAAAAGGAGACATCCTTTTTTAAGAGATGGTGAAAGGGTTGGCCATGATCTGATAGCTAAGAGATGAAGTGGTGGATTGATTGAAGTTTACCTTGTAGGCTACAGAGTTGTTTGATATTAGTAGGTGGAGGCATCTCTAGGATTTCTCTAACCTTAATAGGGTCGACCTCAATACCATGGAGAGAAATGATAAAACCTAAGAGCTTATCAAAAAGAACACCAAAGACACATTTATTTGGGTTTAGTCAAACATTATATTGGAAGAGATGAGTAAATATGGTTTTGATAATCATCAAGTGATCTTGGAAAAGTTTAGACTTACCAAGTAAGTCATCCATGTAATCTTCCATAATTTTGCACAAGATATCATGGAAGATGTAACTCATAGCACATTTATAAGTGGCACCAACATTTTTCAGACCAAAAGGCATGACCCGATAATAGAAAGTCCCCCATAGGGTAATTAAAGTTGTTTTGTGTTGATCCTTAGGAACAACCAGGATTTGATTATGTCCAGAAAACCCATCCATAAGTGATAACATCTCATGTTTGGCTGTTAGATTAATAAGTTGGTCAATACTTGGCAATGGTAAGTCATATTTTAGACAAGTGAGATTTAAGTCATGATAGTTGATGCAAATGTGGATTCCCCCAATCACTTTTGTGATAGGAACAATATTGGAAATCCATTATAGGTAGTCGATGGGTTGGATAAAGTTAATAGAAAGGAGGCATTAGATCTCTTCTTTGACAAGGAGATCAATACGAGGATATATTTTATGAAGCCTCTTCTTAATAGGTTTAGGATCATGATTGGTGATAATGTTATGAGTGATGATAGAGGGGTCAATACCATGCATGTCATTATAATACCAAGTAAAATATTTGCTATGGTTATTCAGAAATGTGGCATAATGAGCTTGCTCAGAGGAATCTAAAGATTGGCCAATATTGAAGATATGAGGGTTATCATGAGAGGGCAAATTGATGTCAATGGTTGATTCATTTAACATAGCTTGTGTTTTAGATGGGAGTGATTATTGGATATAGGAATCATTTGTACCTGTGCATGTGATAATTGCATCATCATGTTGACATTAGATAGTGTTAATAATGGGAGAGTCTTCATTAATTATTTTAGGATGAACGAGAGGAAGGGACCTTATTTCCTTACCCTGGTGATAGGTGAGAGGCCCCAAATGGATGGCATTTATTGAAAATAAAATTAGGAGGTATAGATACCTCTAATTTGGTAGGTGATGGTGGAGAGGAAGGTGGAGAGGGAGAGATTGGTTCTTTAATAATTGGTACATGGGAAGTTTTAGTGAGTTTACTTGGTTCGTCATATCCCACTCCATGCCTCTTTTTAGCATTTTCAATGGTTGTGCTAGTAGGATATTCAATAGGTGTATGGACACACTTCTTGTAATGACCCAAACCAAATGCTTTCCAAGCACACTGATAGAGATAAGTGTGTGAAAAATTAGGGTTGCTCAGGAAAGAGAAGTCACAGGTAAATGGTTGTGATTAAGAGGATGAATTGCTGATAGTGGGAGCCTAATCAATTCCCCAATATGTGAAATTAGTTTGAAGTTTAGGGGGCCTATAAAAGATGACCATTCCAATGCAAGGATCATAATTTATGTGCATGTGAAGATTTCCATACTCTTTGGCAGTATATAACATGTTGAGCGTTAACAAATGATATTCACTGAGTGACAAACATTGAAACATTTCCTCCATGGGATCTTTGTCAGGAATATGTGTTGTCAATATCTATGTAATCAGGGGAGTGGAGCTTGTGGAAGCTTCATAAGTACTATGTAGAGAAGATGATGTCTTCAAGGGAATAAGAACATCATTGGGACTTGTTGACCATTTTGGTCTTGTAGGCCAAAATTGGTCCCGCCTTTTCCCCGCTATTCTGAGCCAGTTCATTTTTTGATTTTGCACAAGTCTTAGAATTTCTACGAACTCTGCAAGCATTTCTATGGACTCTATAGGCATTTCTACGAACTCTACAGGCATTTATATAGACTTTGCAAGAATTTCTATGGACTCCACAAGCATTTCTACGAACTCTGCAGGGAAGTTTTCTATGGACTTTGTAGGCAAAGACGAGTTCCCAACACTTAGGCACAAAATAGACCATTTCAAGTGCCCTTGTGGAGGGAAGTTCAAAACTCAAGTGCCCTTGCAGAGGGTAGGGAACATTTTCAAAAAGGCCATAGAGAAAATCTAAAAAGGTAAGTTTCCTTCAAAAAAAATTTTAAGGCAAAGAAGAGAATTTCTTCAGACAAAATGTCCAAAGGAATTCCTTCGGACATTTTGTCCGAAGAAATTCTTTTGAAGAAAATCCTACCACAAAAGACAAGGGATGAGGCAAAAGACTTAAGTGATTTCTTTCAGACATTTTGTCTGAAGGAATTCCTTCAGACAAAAGTCTAAAGAAATTTGGGAAAGAGCCGTGGGTAAAAAACCCAAATAAAGTCTCTGAAGGAAAGGAACGAGCAAGACAATTCTTGTGGACTTTTTATCCACGAGAAAAGTAGCTAGGAAAAAGTCTGTGAAAAAAAAGTCTGAGGAAAAGTTTTGAAGAAAAGAAGTAGGTGAGACAATTCTTTCAGACATTTTTTTCATGGGAAAATGGCCGAAGAGAAAAGGC
Organism: Torreya grandis; assembly: GCA_037957365.1. NCBI lineage: Eukaryota > Viridiplantae > Streptophyta > Pinopsida > Cupressales > Taxaceae > Torreya > Torreya grandis. Next base: position 1,063,074 of record JARHVA010002024.1, read on the forward strand.
CACCGAAGGACCCCAAGGGCAGGTGCCCTTGCGGGGGAATCTCGGTTGCTAAAAGAAAGGGCACTTCTCCAAGCCTAAGGGACACCTTCCCTTTAGGAGGGTTCAAAACAAGAAGCCAAAAGAAAGGAAAAAACCAAAGGAATTCCAAGGGGTGACAGGCCTGAAGACATCAAAATCAAACATGGTGAACTAGCTATTGGTTTTCAAATAGTGACGGGTGCGCAGATGTCAAATTTAAGGCTCATAAAATAGTCATTGATTTTGAAAAGCCTAAATAAGAGCCCAAGGAACTCAGCGACCTGCCAAGAAGATAGCCTCGAGGGCCGAAGGAGCCAGAAAGAGACAAAACTAGGAAGAGACAAAGTGCAAAAATGGATAAACAGTCCAAGTGGCAAAGAGATGTGTCAACTCAAAGATTTATTCCTGTAGTTGGAACATTTCTTGCCAAGTGATCATCAAATGGTGAAAATAGTAAGTGGCATGGCCTATTTTTTCCACTTTGCATTTATGAGCAGATAAACTATGTGAATATCTAGAAGGAGCAGTCTTGTTTGTAGAAAAAGAGGTACAGCCCATGTGTTCACATTAATGTTTGAATACCAAAGTCAAGACCGGTGATTACACAGCATGGTTCCAGCAGGCCTCTTCTAGAAGAATGACATCAGCAACAGTGACTTCCTCTTTCTGATGCTCTCAATGCATATGGGCCAGCTTGTTAAAGGGCACTAAAAGTCTTTTGCAAAAGGGGTGCCTTTACTTCTTCTCCTCTTTCTATATATTATAAACTTCTCATTTTGAAAAAGAGGGATCTCTCAGCCTATAAGGCAAAAGCTCTGCCCAAAAATCTCTAGGTTTTTAAGGCAGAACTCTGCCAAATTTTTACCTTGAATCAAGACTTAGAAATTTTTACCTCCATTTGAACTTACACTCACACATATGTCTATGTTTTCTTTTTTTGTTAAGTCATTTTCTTTCATGCTTTTCATAGAATGATTCCATCATGTCTAGTTCATTCTGAAGTCTCTTCTTTTGCAGGTCTGCCAGAAGTGTCTACAACAAGAATATAAACGCATGTGAATAGGATCCCAAAGTGTGTCTTAGAACACCTTTGATATTTATTCCTCCTTGTATCTCTACAGACCCCTAACTCACTGATACAGAAGAGTTTCCCACATTAGATGAAGTGTATGACAGCTTCTTCTTGGTGAAAAGTGTATGTTCAGGCTGAGTGGATCAACTTTTTTCATGTATCACCTTTTTTAGTTTAGGTTTAGGTTCTATTTTCAGCATCCTTCTCCCTTTTCATCCCCCCCCCCTTTTCATTTATTTATTAGTATTAGGGAATCCAAGACCTCAGAGATGCATCAAAGGGAGCTAGCCCTTATCTAGAGACTCTCCCCCCAGTTTTGCCAAGCCCACAGGCAAGAGGGGAGTTTCCATTATTGCATGTGGAAGGCAGGAGCTCGGCCTCCTATCCAGGGTGTAATCCACTATGTCAATAGGACTATAATTCATGTTGCATATTTTAAACAGAGGTGGGTCAGTGGGTATAACATGGATTTGTCCATCATGCTCAACTTGACATAGCGATGCAAAGTTGAGGGTACACATGATATATCATGTATCCAAGGTCATCCAAGTAGTATGTTATATTAGAACTCTTCCTCTACAACATAGAAGATCTCAATAATTATGTGAGGACCTACACAGATATCTAAGACAATAGTTCCCATTATAGTAGCTCTGGTATCGTTAAAGGAGTGGAGTACCGCATTGGTTTGAGACATGCAATTGTTAAGAAGAGCTAGCTATTTGTAGGAATGGGTGGAGATAATATTAATACTAGATCCCCCATCGATCATGACTCTCTTGACATAAGTTTGATCAATATATGTGGTAATAAAAAGGGTAGAATCTTGATCTTCTGAGTGTTGAAGTGGAATTTTTGAATTATTGAAGGAAATCAGAGAGATGGAATTAAGGGATCTGACCAAAGTTGCAAGAGGTTGAGGATCATCAGGTTGTACCTTAATTTTTTGTAAGGCACTAATCAAAGCTTGATAGTGTTGGGATGAGTTTTAGATTAACTCATACAAGGACATTTTCATAGGTGTTTGGTGAAGTTGTTCCACTATCAAATTTTGAATAATGTCCAAAGATGTTGGTTTTAGGATCCTTAAGATGGAAATCTTGGGATTTGGAGGAGTGTCTTTAGTGAAGAGATGAGCCCAAGGAGTAGTGACCTATTAATTACCTTTATCCTTCTAGTTTTATGACCATTTGGCCACATTAATTATGTTGATCTAAAATGTAGGTAAAGGATGTGGCAAAGGGGGTACGAACACATCTTTAGGTTTGAATTTAGGTGGAACAGTAGGAGACATTATAGACATCAAAGGTGGAATAACAGGAAGGTTAATAGGAGTATCAACAAAGAGCTTGTCAACATCAAAGTGTTTTCAAATGACTATTGTGAGGGCTTTACAAATTTTAGTATCATGTCCAGGTGAACAATATTATAAACACAATTATGTATCATTAAACCAAGATGACTTCATTCCAAGAGGACTCTAAGGCTTAATGGGAGGAAGATTTATTATGGAAGATTACAATAACTAACATAAGAAAAATCTATGAGAGCTTTCAAGTGGGCTTGCACTTATTGTGCTAATAGGAGTGGACGCCTTCTTTTATTTAGGAGTCACGGGAGTAATTTTGTATATTGCCTTGTTTGGTGGTCATGGAGTTACATGTTTTACTGGCACTTTCTTAGTGTTAGGTATCTTGGTGTCAGATGTGAAAGGCCTACCAGGTGTCAAAAGTAGTAGTGGAGGTAACTTAACCTTTTTTTTTGTTTGGGTCGGCAATACTCCAACTAAAGTAGAGGGGTGTGGTCCCAAAATTGATGGTAAGGCTAAGGGTTGAAGAGGGGATTGGTGAAATCTAGGAATATTGACATTTTTCTATAATTTAGGCCATGAAACTCCAAATTGTGGTTGAGGAGTTAAATCTAATTTCACCTATGGATAAATTAAATTAGAGATAAGGTATATGCCTAAGGGCCTGATCTGCTTTAATGTGGTAGATGCCTACAAGGGTGAGGGTTCTGATATAGATGGATGAACTTCAGGAGCTTTTGGTAAATAAGCTCTAACTTTGTCAAGTACCTTGGGGTAAAGGGTAGTGAGAGGATTGGTGGTAAAGGTTGACAATCATTGTATTGGATAAGGAGTTTTAAGATGGTCCCAAAATGTCGTATGATCTAGCTTTATGGAGTCAAAAAATTCTAGATTTTTCACCAACCATGAGAAGGGTTTAGATGAAGTTGATGTAGGCTTTATAGTTGCATATTTAGAAGGTTGAGGTATTTAATAAAGAGGGAAATTATTGGTCTCTACTACTTTAGGCCAAAAATGAGAAAGAGATATAATGGGGTCTTCTTCAATAGAGACAGGAGAAGAGGCATGGTCTTCTATGGGTAGAGGAAAGGTAGGTGAAGAGGGTTCCTCAAGGGGGTAAATTATAGGTATTATTACTCCCTAAACATGTGGGTGAGGAATAGGTAAAGTATGATCCTCCATAGGTAAAAGAATGGGTAAGAGTGGTACAATTGGAGTAGGTACAATAGGTCTCTCATCTAATGTGGGAATAGATAATATTGACTCTTCTAAGAGCAAAGGTGGAGTGGATGGGGTACTACTTTATATCTATAGAGGAGAGATAGGTGAAGAGGATTCCTCAAGGGGGGTATAACACAAGAATAATGTTCTCTTCAACATGTGGTTACGAAATGGGTAAGGTGTGGTCTTAAAGTGGTAAGAGGATGGGTAATATTGGTGTAAAGGGAACTAGCAATACTAGCTCCTCTAGAGGCAAAACAAGTGGTAAAGGAGGCTCTTCTTGACATGAGAGTGAAATGGGTGAGATAGGCTCTTCTACCTAGGGAAAAAGAATGGGCAAGATAAATTCCATTGACTATGGGGGAGGAGTCGATAAAATGGGTGCCTCTTGTTGAGGGGGAGTTGGACTAGAGGTAAAGGAAATATCATATTAACCATATGGATATTATGATCATCTAAGTTAGTCATGGTCTGAACAATATTTTGATTGGGTGAATGGTTAGGAAAAGGGTGTTTGAACACATCCATAATTTGATTAGGGGGTGCATTAGGATTATCCAAGATGAGATCATCCCTATCAATCATGTCTTGAATAATGTTCTTTAATGTCTTACAGTTATTAGAATTGTGGCCTTTAACTTGATGGTAGATACAAAAATCATCTTCCTTGTACCAAGTTGGAATAGGATGAGAGGGGTCAAATTGTATAAGAGGTTTGTATTGTCTTTGTGCATACTGTTGTTGGAATTGCTTGGTTAGATTTTTGGAAGTTGAGGAATTAGATTGGTTGGTGGTTGTGGAAGAAGCTGACTTAATGACCACCACATTGGCATAGCCTTTAGCTTTTTGGTTGGAAGGAGAAGTTTTAGAAGAGGAGGAGTCATTCAATTTAGAATTGGGTTTATTACTACACAATTTGATTCTTCCTTCATCTATATCCCAAATCTCGAGTTTCCATGTCATTGTAAAGGCCTCATCAAATATGTAAAATGTTTGTGCCCAAAGTGTGGATGAGATGTGCTTAGCACATGCCCTTGAGAAGATATCAATAAGCTCCAGTTGGGGTAAGGAGAAAGAGAGTTGATTAATCAAGCCTCTCTAGTGAGTGATAATATATGTGATAGACTCGTCATCAAATTATCTAATAGAATAAAGGTTTACAATAGAAACTTTTTTAGAAATGTTAATAGATAAATGGTCTAGGAATATTTGTGTGAGTTGGGTAAATGAGAAAAGGGAGTACCGAGTTATAGAGCTATACCAATCTAAGGATGCACCTAAAAGAGACATAGGGAAGGTATAAAATAGTAATGCATCATCATGCCCTATTAAATAACACTATTAAATAACAAGCATGTCTAAATGCTCACAAATGTTGTTGTGGGTCCTCTTTAATTTGGCAATGAGTAAATCTATGGAGTTCCCATTGGCTTAGATAAGGGTGAATAAGCACAGAAGGATGGATGGGTTCATTGCATATCTGATCATAAGATAATACATTTTTGGAACCAAAAATGGACGTCTCTAGATTAGAAATCTTATCCATCAGCATCTAATGAGGTCTAGAGGGGGATTTGTCTAGTAGATACCTCCTAAGTTATAGGGAACCTGATAGGAAGTAGAAGGAGCATATGACATAGCTTACTATAATTTTATTCATGCAACATAAGGATAATGAGTCATAGGTTGGGGGGGGAAATAAAAGGGGTTTGTCCTATTGGGTTAAAGACTATGCTTTGGTTGGATGTTGTTATTATAAGTTGAGTTATCAGCATGGTGAGACTAGATGAACGGTGACTCATAACTTAGGTAATTATAGGTGTGAGGGTAGATGGAATAGGTACCACTAAATTCTGAAATGGGGTGTGATTTAATTGAACTATTTGTGGTTATGAAAGGAGGGAAGTCACACCAGAGTTTAGGTGGGATTGGATAGTTGGTGATGCTAAACTTTGGACATTGTTTACAGTTGGGTTAATTGTTGATGTGGTTGTTTGAGTAATCATGGGGAAAATAGTAGAGGTGGATGAAACTAAATTTTTTTTCATTAGAGAGGTTGGCATACCATAGATTGGGTCACCCAAATAATTATGGGTTCAGCTCATGGAAAGGTAATGTTGAAGGGCTACCACACTACGATCAAGAAAATTAGCAAAATCTTGATCTCCTTAGGCACAATGGAAATTTGGTTGGGGCTTGGAGTATGCTCTATATCTAAAGTATGCTCTATGATAGACTCAACAACAAGATGGGAAGATGGAATTGGTTTCCAACTTGCGTAATTGGTCATAATTTTAGCTTGAGCTCATGTCGATACCATGCGAGAGGAAGTATAAATAGTCTTACTACTCTATATTAATGATAGAATAAGGAAAAATTAGGTTTAGGTGTGGGTAAGTGGGTTATTTCAGCTTGTTATTTTGAGAAAATTAAAATTAAATAGTCATCAATGTTGATCATATTAACCTATGTCGATAGTAAAAGTTTATTGACATCAGTGGGATTAACTGATGTTGGTAGCTAAAGTCTGTCAATGTCAGTATAGTTAACTGATGTCAGTCACTATGATAACCTGAGAGATAGAAAATCTAATGTTTTAGAAACCCAAAAGTTGAAACTAGGTAAAATAGTGGATACAAGAGATATGTGTAAGAAGGAAGAACACTCAAAAAACCTGATATGACAGGTTATACAAACTAAGTATTAGAAATAGTATTGATTTTGTGAATCAATAGAAAACCATCCTTACCAACACCAAAATATAGAAGGTAATAGAAAAGTAAAAAAATAACATATAGCTAGCAACTATTAACTCTTAGAGATTAATTTTAGTCTCATTTTGGATTATGTCTTAATCAGATAGTGAGAAAAAAAATTGGTTGTCAAAGGTACTCGAAAGCAATCTAGAGCTAGTTTTAGGTTAGTTTTAATGCTCAAGAGGAAATCTATGTTAGACCAGGTACATGGCTTGTTATAAGATCTTACTCCCCACACTTCACATACCTAAAGCCAAGCTAGGCCACTTAGCTAAAATATACCTTCAACCTAGAGTTTATACTCCACCAAAGAATGGAATGGGTTCTCCCCTTGGTGGTGAAATCCAAGTAGGATAGCTGGGTAGGTTAAGGTGATCCACCAGGTGATGAAATCCTAATAGGAATTTTCTTAGGTGAATTTAGATGTTTGTTTGTGTGAGTGTGATTTTGTTGTGTAACATAGGTGCACTATAATTCATTCATAATGTTTATAATTAACTAGGTGAGCTAATTTACAATAAGCAAATAATGAAGTGAAGTAAGTTTTAAACCCAAATTTGAAATGTTTAGATTTGAATGAAAACAAAGATGAAATAGGAGTAGAGAATGAAATTCACTATCCTAATGTGCATGCAAGAAGAAGTAAAGAAGAGATTCTTTCAATGTGTAAGAAAAATGAATAATTGCCTTTTAAGGGCAAAGAGAAGAAAAAAAATTTAGTTTATTGCTTTTAAACAAAAAATAAAATGTTGATTTTTTTGTTTAGAGAGAGAAGATAAAATGAAAGTGAAATAAATGAAAATTTCACTATAATTCACCTATATGAATGCTTAAAACAAGCAATGAACCCAAATAAAACTCTAGGGTCTCATTGGGTGTGCCATAAATGTTTCACTAAAATTTGTCTATTTCAAGTTTAAAGAAAAAATAGAGAAGAATGATAGGGACAAGCGATTAGAATGAACCCAAATTGGTTTGCACACCATATCCAAACTTTTTGAGTACTCATCTTTGGCTAGGGAGGACTACCTACAAGTAAGAAAGTACTACCACAAAATGTTTGGTAGTAGACAAATGAGTGGGCTGCCAAGCTACGCACTTGTTCCAGGAAGTGTCAAACTTCCTTAGAGATGACAGTCCATTTTTGATAGATAAAAGAGTAATAAATGACTAAAAGAGAGGTAAAGAGAAAGGAAAAGAGAGATAATTTTATCATTATTCACAACCTAAGTGTAGCAAAAAGTAATAGAGTGTAGGTGGTGTATTCTGTTTGTATTTTAGAAGGTATTTGGGTAGGTTTGGAAAGGTTAGGAAATCTATAGTCATTAATATCGATAATGAAGTGACTAATATCAGTTATGCTACCGAGGTTGGTGAGTGAAGGTGATCGATGTCAATTAGACTACCAAGATTGGTAGGGACAATAATTGCTTAGGAGCTTCCAAAAGGATTTTTTAGGTTGAGAAAATGGTTTTGGTCAATTATGGAAGATTAGGAAGAGTTTTGAGAGAGAGAGTATGGTTTAGATGGATCTGGTCAAAGGTTTGGTGTGTCAGGTCAAAGGGAAATAAGCAGGGAAGCTTTATAACTCCCTCACAAGGGTTCGATTAGGAATGTGTAAAGTAATTAATATTAGATGTAAAGTGATAGTAAAGTAACTGATTAAAAGACTTATAGAATAAGTAATATACTTAGCTATAGTGGTGATTGAATGATAAGTGCCAGATGGATGGCTCCTATTAGGTAGTTTGAACTGATGCCCTAAATAGAGAAAACAAGTAGGTGTTGTTGGTCCTCAAGAGCTTGGTTTCTAATCTAGATTAACTTATGCAAGATAACAATAAGCCAAGATATTGAAAGTTGAATGATGAAAGACTAGATGTAAATAAGAGTGAACTTTATTGATTTCTATTGACCTGAACATAAGGGTGGAGTTTAGCTTATATAACTGATGTCAACGACCTTAGAATAGGTAAAACTACTATTTTTGGCTAGTTTTTTATTGCTTCTCATGTCAAGTGTGGCACCCATTAAAAAATGGTAAAAATAGGAGGTTAAAAATGATGTAGTTGATTAGGAATTTAGTTTTGAAGTGAGAATAAGTCTTGGGTAGTTAGGATGAGGGGACCTGATCTTAAGGTGACTCATCAAGTGAGAATTAGTCTTAGGATGAAGTGGCTTGGTAAGGTGGAAAAATTATTTTTTAATTAACTTAATTATATATTTCAAATTAATTAAATATGAGAGGGGTAAAAGCATGGGTTAGGGAGGCTAATTTTTATTATTTGGAATAGGGCTCAAGGGGGGTTTCAACATAGGGAGCTACGCACGTGTGTGTGACATAATTTTGGTGTCTACACAACCAATGCATAAGGTATGGACTAATGTTTGAAATACCTTCTTTTTTATTTGTCAATACCTTTAGGGCACTCACCTATTAGCAAAAAATGTATCATATCATGGAGTTAACTAATGTGAGGTGGAGGTGCATCTATTTGTGGGTTATCCTATATGACCAAGATGACCTCTTTGTCTTCATGAATGTCATCGATCATATGTTCACACAAGCCTTTACCTCTTAGTAGCTTAATGACCTTGATCTCCACATCATACTTCATGACCTTGGTAATCCAACCAACTCTCTCTTCATTCAAGTCTTTGTTAATAAGTCTCTCACTCTAGGATGAGACACCATAAGATAAAGTTTACTATTGGAGAGAATTTTATTAAACCTTTTGAGGCTTCTTACTACTACAAGGGCTTGATTTTCTATAAAAGTATACCTCACCTCTACCCCTCAAGCCCCTGACTAAAAAACACTATTGACTACTCAAGTCCTTCACCATTTTTTTACATTAACATAGATGAGATATTATCAATATTGGCAAAAGCATAAAATATGAAATCCCTTAAGAAATCAGGATTCGTGAGTGTTGGTGCTTGAGCAATGGCTTGCTTGATAGCCTTAAATGTTGATTTACCTTCATTTGACCAAGTGAACATTTAGTTATTCTTTAGCATAGCAGTGATGGGCTTGACCAAGTTTGCAAAACTAGGTATAAATCTCCTCATAAAGTTCATTTTCCCAAAGAAACTTTGGAGTCCCTTATTATACTCGGGTAAGGATAAGGACAAGATGGCACTTTTTCTATCAAGATCAATGGATAGCCCTTCCTTTGAAATAATATGGCCCAATAGCTTGCCTTTATGGATGGCAAACACGTACTTCTTGGGATTCAATGAGATCTTATACTCCCTACATCTCTTAAAAATTAGCCTCAGGTAGTCCATGTGTTTATTGGCATTCTTAGATAAAATCATGATTTCATCCAAGTATACCAGCACCATTTGATTTAGTAGCCCTTGGAAATCCATGTCCATAGATATTTAGAAAGTTGCACCAGTATTTGACAAACCAAAAGGCATCTTTTGGTACGCATGCATGCCCTATTTGGTGGGAAGGCAGTCTTGTACCAATCCTCCTCTTTTACCCATACTTGGTTGTAGCCTAAATATCCATCCAATAGATAAAAATGTTTTGAACCTATAACTTCTTGGAGTTATTTCATGGATGGGAGAGGGTAGTGATCCCTCAAGGAGACTTTGTTTAAATATCTAAAGTCAACACACAGTGTAATCTCCCCACTCTTCTTCCTTACATGCACCAAGTTGGCTACCCCTATGGAGTGTTTGATGAGAAAGATGATCCTAGATTTGATCAACTTGGTTAACTCTTTCCTCATAAGCTCTTCTATCTTTGGGTTAACAAGTCTTTGATTTTTCCATACATGCTTAATGTTAGCCTCTAATTTTATGGTATGCTAGGCTAACTTCAGATCAAAACCTTTCAAGTTGTTATACTCCTAAGCAAAAATGTCTATGTATTCCTGGCAAAGTGCAATGAAATTATGCCTCTCAACCTTGTTCTTTACCTTTCTCAGCTTGAGAAACTTATCCTTGAAGATGAGGACTCTCTCATATTTTTATTCACTGGTATACATTACTACATTTTCTTTTCTCATATGGTCCCCCTCATTAAAAAGGCCTTCAAGTGTAACCAGCCCTTAGGAAGTTTGTTCAAACTTAATCGAATAATTTGATCCTCATATTGATGATGTAATTTACCTTGATTGGTGGATAACTCAGCATCCTGCTATAAGAAATAAGCAATTTTCTTATCACTTTTGAAAACCTACCAGTGGGTTTCATTATCCAGTACTAATGGCCTCACCACCACTTTGATGTGTCACTGAACCTTGGCTTCTTTCAGCTCACTTAGAATGTCAAACTGAGCTCCCATGACTACCACCCTATTAGCATGTTAGTTATAATTTCTTGGGATAGCTTGAATGTCAAAGGTGTCAAAATATTCAATTAGGTCCCACACTCTATTTTGTAGGACCTCATTAAAGGATTCTTTATAATGATTAATCCTCTAACCTAGTTCACTATGAGCTCATTGTCCCCATATGCTTATAACATTTTGATTCCTATTTTATTGTCCCATTAAAGTCCATGGATCAAGCCTTCATATTCTACTGCATTTGATGAGAAACTAAAATGGAACCTATAGGAAGAGAAAAGATTATTACCTGAAGGGGAAACCAACATTGCCCCAACACCTACACCATTTTTTCTCCTTGAGCCATCAAAGAACAACTTCCACATACCATTGGGGTATTCTTTAGGTTTAATGAGGTAAGGCATGATTTGATTATCTTCATGTAGCAAATAGACACCCATGTCTCTTTCCTCAACACCTTCTGAAGGGTTGAGAAATTGATTATCTCCCCATAGCTCATCTAAGAACAAGTCTAAAACATCTTCAGGATGAATGTTTAGCTCTTGACCAATTATAAACTCATCCTCATCAAGGATAGTACAATTGAGGTTTATGTTATCTATTCAATGGGGTTGAATGTGGAATTATGCCATGGGTTCAGCCTTGATTAAGACTTTAGTCCCATACCTTGTTCTGAATGCCATGTAAGACCAATCTAGTGCAAGATGACCCCCAATTTTGGCTATGAATTCTCTAGAAAGACATAATGAAAAGCATGGAGTGACATCATGGATCAGTGCATCTTGTACCACTAAAACACTATGATAAGCATGCAGGGTTAATCTCAAATCCTTGATGATAACCAATGAGTTTTTGGAAGAACCATCAAGCTACAAGACTCCCTTGGTATACAGCTCATATTTAAGATGTAGTTAATCATCTATAGACTTTGGCATGACTGAGGTACTAGCCCCACTATCTACTAATAAATTGTGCACCAGGTAATCATCCATGATTAATGAATTATAGATGGAGGGGGCTTGGTCATACTACTTGACCTTTCTCCCAACAGACCCTTGGCTACATTAGTGAAGACCTCAACTTCCTTGCTTGGTTGTTTACCTATAGTTTTTGTAACACTCATCTTGGACAAACCTTCCTAAAGGATGTCTACTTGGCTAGGCATGGAAAGCATGTCCCCATTAGTACATTCACATTGGATTTCTTCATTTGTTCCATAATGTTGATTGGCATACCACTAACCTTAACCTAGGTTTTGAGAGCTACTATTGTTGGATTTGTCAATGAAGGAGGGGTGACAAGAGGTTCTTTGAAATCTTCCTAGTGGTCTCTCATATTATTTCTCTTGAATCTTGTGTTTGTTGAGACTGGGATGTGAGCCAGACTGGGGATGGCCTATTGATTGGATGCATAGCACTCCTCTTATTCAATGGTGACCATTATGGCCTCTAACTGGTTTGACACCTGATCTGAGCCTTATTCTTTTGGAGGTTGCTCTTACTTTATCATCATAGGAACCCCTATGCCTTGGGCCATAAGATCTTGGTTGTACCCATAAGCAATAGCCTATTGCTATTGGTCATTAAATCTTTGGTTAGATCCATTAGTTGGGATAATGAATCACCCACAAGAATGATTCCAAGGAATTATCCCTTCAGCCTCCTAAGCCATATTGTTCTAAACTGGAACTAAGGAATTGGAAGGGCCTACAACATTTGGATTATAATTATGCTATCTATCATAGTTAGGTTGCCCTTGTCCTTAGAAATTTCCTTTGCAGGGTGGCAAATTTGCTTGATAATGTTGTTGTTGAGGTTAGTATGGAGCCTGATATGGCTTGATATAATATTGGAGCATGCTTTTTAGTTCTAACTAATTATTTTACTCTTGGGATTCACTATATCCACTAGTGTAGGCCTCCTCTTGCTTTGGTCTCCTCTTGCTTTGGTGAAGGCACAGCAGCAATCGTTGGAGTTGTAAGTATAACATCAAGTGGAGGAAAAAATGTAGGAGGTGGTCTAATATTAAGGAAAAGAGGCATTGGGGGTTTTAGAGTAATTTTGACCACTTGAACCAGGCAATTTTTTACTTTAATGGCCACCTCATATGCCTCTGGCAATATGTCCCCTCCCATGGATTGGATCATTATAGCTATATCATTGTTTAGAGCCTTTAAATAATATAAGAAATCAAAGTTTAGGGATGGTCTAATAGTGACTATAATTCTATCCCAAGCCTTTTGGAATCTCATGTTGAAGTCTTGCATGACTTCATGGGGAGCTCCCTTGATTGTGGTCAACTATTTTAGAAGTGACAGATGGTTACTCTTATCTGCAAACTTCTTACACAAGGTTATTCCCAAATTGTCCCATGATTAGATAATGTTAGGAGTTAGACCCCTATACCAATATAACAACTTTCCCTTGAAGGATATAGCCAATATCTTAATAGATACATTTTCTATTATGACATTATTGATGTTGTATAAATTAGCTATGTTTATTATATGTTCAGTAGGAGTTATAGCTTGGTCTCCTATGTAATATGGGACACTTTTGAGGGTTGATACTAACATAGGGTCATACTATGGCAAGTTTAAAGGACTTTGGTCATTGAAACCCACAAAAATTATTTGGAAATCATAGTATCAAGAGGGGCTAATAAAGATCTTCTTGCGTAGGTATGCCTTATGACTAGTTTAGGAAGAGGATGCCCTACGTATAGATGAGTATGGGTAAACCTTAACCTTATTGCTGAGTTCAAAGGTAATTCAATGAATTCAAAAGGAAAACCTCTAGTCATTGATATTGTAGTTACTTTTGGCATGAAAAATGGCTATTTCTCTACCACCAGATAGCTAGGTGTTCCTCAGAGTCACCAAATGCTAGAAGATGAAAGTTAACACTACTACAAATTGATCAAAATAGCAGAAAACTTGACCAATCTTCCAAAAAAATGGAAATAAAATGGTAGTGAGTCCCATCGATCATGCCAAAACTATTGTAGCTTGTAATTTCACCCTTTATGGGAGAGTTTTTTAGGCTCTCTCACTTCTAGCTACAAGCATGGGAACAACCTCAAGATGTGTGTCTCTTATTTTGAGGTTGAACCTCTAGGATTTTTAATGAGGCTAGTTCCTTAGATGCTTCACTTTAGCTCTTTATTCCCTCACTAAAATCTATTGTTGGCTAAGTAAAAGGGATAAGAGGATAACATGAAATTAAATCTAAGCTAAGGGAGGTGATGAAAAAAATAAATGATCCACTTAGTCTGGGAAAAAAAACTAATTCAACATAAGATAAATTTTGCTTACACAACCTCACAACCAGTTAATTTGCATAAGTATTTTGTAAACTAGGCTCACTAGACCATACATGAATCAAAGAGGAATTTCAAAATCCACACCAAGCATCTATTAATGGTGGAAAGAGTTCAAGTCTAGACCTAAAATTAACTTGAAAACATCTAAAACTAGGCAAGAAAGAGGGACAATGGGCATGGAAGAACACTTCTTCACAAAGCCATCATGCACAAGCTTGCTCAACATAATTTTAGATAAGAAAAAGATAAAAATTAATCTTTATTGCTTCAAAAGGTCTTTTACAAAGTTATTTTGGTAGAGTAACTTTATTTCTAGTATAAAAATAATTTCTTGGCTCTAAGGCCTCTATTTATAACAAAAAAGGGGGAAGAGAATATGGGAATACATGAGAAACTAGGACGAAAACCATAAATTCTTGCAACCACCATTGTCATCCTCCTTTTACCACAAAATGTGTCATTCTAGGTTTTCTACACAATCTCTTCAAGCCATTCCTACATTCAAGTCACTCCCTTGGTGGATTTTGAGAAGACATATCATGAGCAGCTAGAATGTCTCTTCTTAATACGCTTGCATTGATCTTTATATTAAAGATGGCATAGTGACCTTCCCCTTTATGCATCTTATTAAAAAGGGATACAAGCCTCCATGTGTTGAAAAAATTGGTTGAACCATGCCACTTTTACACTAGATGGTCATTTGTTAGGAGTGAGCCATATTGAAGGATGAGAACCTTCATAAATTCCCAGCTACCAACTGCTTGGACTCTCCTTTGTATTGATTAGTCATTGAAAGCTACCTCAGATCCTTGACTTTTGCCATGGATGTTTCTATCATAGATTCCTATGGATCTTCGATCTCCCTACCATCTATATGCCTTTGTGCCACTTGGTAGCCTCTCATTTGTCTGATCATGACTCCCATGCACTATTGATCCTTAGAAAATGCCATTAGACTGAGCTTATTAAGTCAAGCAGCATTGGAAACTCAATCTACTCTTTGTTGTGTAATTTGGGTTTTCAAAGCTACTTAACTTATAAAGCTTTTCAAGCTAAGTCATTGAAGAATCTTGATTTACTCTATGTAGAGTAACTTAGGCTTTTGATCTCTCTAACTTTGGACTCTATCTACTCCTTTGCTTATAAATATTTTTAAGTAAAGTACTTAGAGAATCCTGATTTACTCTATGCAGATTAATTCAGGTTCTCCAAGCTTAATTACTCTTCAAACTTTTGCTACTTGAAGTCTTCAGACTTTTCTTCTTTTGGACACTTGGTCTTGCATCGTTCTCCTTCAGGACTACTTTCCCAAAGCTATATCTTTTCATCATTTCCCATGGGAAAAATGTCCATGGGAATTATATTTTTTCTTTAGGCCAATTTATTTCAGGATCTATTTGTCTCAAGCAAATCTCCCGAAGGAGTTCCTTGGGACAATTTGTCTCAAGGAATTCCTTTGGAATTTTTATTCGAAGCTTTCTTCTTGCTCTCTTCCTTCGTAATTTGCCTTATATCATTTATCAAAGGAATTCCTTCAAAAAATTTCCCTTCAGACTTATTTTTGTTCCTTCCCTTAAAGGATCTTTCTTTTTTGGTTGCCTTTCAAATTTTTTTTAAATGGACTTTTTTGAAGGATGAGAGACCTTTCAGGCTTCCTATATGTCCCTTCAAACATTCATAAATGGTCCTCCCTCTGAGAAAAGTTCCCTTCAACCTTTGAAAATGGTCCTCCCAAAGGCAAAGATACCCTTCAAAAAAAATTTAATGGTCCTCTTTCTTTAGAAATTGTCCTTTAGAACAATTGAAAATGGCCCCTCAGAACTTTGTCAATGACACCTTCCAAAGAGTAACATACCCTTTAGAATTTTTTTTTTGTTCCTTTCCTTCAGAATTATTTTCCACGATCTTTTGTAAGGACTATATCGAAGGGTAAGGGACCCTTTGAGCTTCTATAAATGATATTTTTTGAAGGGAAATATACCCTTCAAAAATTTTGAAATGGTCCTCCCGAAGCTCAAAATAGCCTTTTGTAAACTTGCAACTATCCACTTGGAAAAGTAAATGCCCTTCAAATTTGTCAATGACCCTTGGAGTATTCTTTGGAGAAGACTTGTCCTTTTGAGAACTTGAGAAGCACCATTAAGGACCAAATCGAGCTTTTGATGTCTCATTACTTGCAAATTAGGAAGACTCTCACTTCTAAAAACATGAATTGTACTGCCCATGACTAATTTAGGGATTTTGGAGATTCTTACTTCAAGTTTCTCATTATTGATTACTCATGAAGTGAAAAAGTTATGTTTCCCTAGAAACCTAAAGTTGTCCCCTTTGGAAAACTCGAAGACTTCCTAATGAGATAACCCAAAGCCTTCTATTTAAGACCATTTTGGGTCTTTAACACATTGTTACTTATTCCTTTAGATTTTTTTAACTTTGTGACTTATAAAGCCATTTAAGTCATGGGCTGCCAAAAATTTGAAGTCTTCTAAAGATTCACCATTTCCTGCTTGAAATTCTATCTTCTCATACTTAGGCAAACAATGGTATGTGGGCCAAAAAATGGCCAACAAGTATACATAGTGTAGTTCCATATACATATCCAATAGAGTCATAGTAACTATAACAGAGCAATATTTTATAGAGATATTCATTACATTTGAGTTTTTAGGGTCCTATCTCACATAGCAATCTTCTATGATTAAGACTAGTTGAACCCACATTATAGAGTAATACTTCAGAGAGATATTTATTATAGTCAAGTTTTTAGGGTCTTATCTCATGTAATAAATCATTATGATTAAGCCTAATTGAGCCCTCAACATAGGTTTCATCTCTATTTCAAAATATTACACATTCATATACATCATAGTAGAGGCCACAGGGTATTCAATTATAGACAAATAAACCTTCTTCATAGTAGATAGTATCAGGTACAGAGTACATTCCTACATAGCATGAGCAGTATGGGCACTTGTTCACTTGGACAACAAGGTTAAAATATTGATATAGCATAGTATGATATAACATATATCCATTTAACATTAGTTTATAGCTTCACTTAGCATGGAAACAACAGAGCCAAAGGTCTAGCTAACCTTTATATTCTTGAGCCACTCTCGAGGAAGTAATATGCACATCATGCTATATTACATCCCCACCTATTAAAGACTAACATTCCTGATTCCAAATAACCATCCCTAACCAGAACCAAACTATCCAATTTATATATTACCAAATCAAACTTATCTAAACCCTTATACTAATCTCAAATCAGCTTCTCTAAACAATTTTACCAATTAAAAAAACCAACAATTTTTTGCTTAGATATAATAATAAATCAAACCTAAACAATACATCCAAGCATATCATGAAAAATTGAATCACATCCCAAATGCTATCTTTTTCAATATATAAAAACAATCACGTCACATATCCCATGTATCATTTGCCAAGCATATGTGAATTCAACATCAACATCAAATCAACTATTTCAAAATCAAAATATTACAATATTAGTATATCTAGAATCCATAACACAAATACACATAAGTTCAAAATCAAACTAGCATCCATATATATAACTATGTGTTCAAGTACATAGCATATCAAAATATATTCAATCATAAATAGGGATCATGCCCTCACTCTTGATCTCACTCTCTCCTCCAATACTAGTCCCATAATCCTATCTAGCACTCGATGAGTTTGTGCCTCTTTAAGATCATAAATGCCTCTTGAACCAATTATATCACTCCAAAAAATGACCATACACCTCATGCAATTCTACATGTCACCATTAAAGATCCATATAATCATCCACAATCTTTGAACTCACTGATCCATAATCAGGAGGAGACATCCTATGCCTATCTCACTCAACCCTCAACTCATCTATCTCTCCCACTACCTTAATATATGTAACTATAGTTATAACAACCTGGTCAAACAAATGAGCATAAACACTAGCCATAATGATCATTCTGTCTATCAAACCTTCCTCCACAGCATCATCAGGAACATGTCATGTAAACTCACGTAGTGTAGACTCAATGATAGTCTCCTAGAACACATCATCCCCACCACTAACCCTAGCAAGTGTCTCACCCTATACACCTCCCACCCCACCTATATACATAATAAGTAAAAAATTACATTACATACATAATTTAAAATCCAATCTAAAGCGCAAACATAGGTACAATAAAAAATCCAAATCACTAATTACCTCCCATCATCTAGATCAGCTCAAGATCTTCATATACAGAAACATCCACTCTATCTATAGGATATAATAGAGCCCATAGATGCCTAGCCCACCATGTAGTATACCTCTTAGTACATCCCACATCATTTACATCAAGAATATCTATCACCACATCTCATGCATCCATAGGTAATGGTGCCAACTAAACCTTAGTAGGTCTCCCATGAGCCCCTACTCTTGCTAGTACCTATGCACTCCTCAACCATACCCACACTTTAGGAAGAACATCCTATTGAACTCTAAATTGCCTAGTCACGTGTTCATACTAAAAGCACTCATAAACTCTAGACCAATGATCATGTAACCAAAAACTCACTCTCATGTACCATAGTTTCTCTCCATCCTCTGACCATCTAAGAAATCCTCTATAGGGCCTCCATCTAATATCATCTGCCACCAATCTATCTAGAAACCTCCTATAATGATCTATCCCAAGAGATTGGATATCCAAATCCCTCATCCATTGCTCACAAAATGGTTTTATATATTCCCATCTCACCCTCGATAATCCAATCAGCCATACAACTACTATGTGCTCATAAGCCTAACAATGCAATAAAGTTGATGCACCCACACCACCGCTAAATGACTCCTACATGAATCTATGTAAGTCTTTGTATAAATGGGCAAGTATAGTCCTCCCCCACAAAAACATAGTACCATACATCTCAATGATCTGAACCACTCTATGCATCCTATAAGTAATAGATACTCCACTACCATCCACAACAAAAAAAGTAGCTAATAATATAGCCAACCACTTTCTTAGACACAAAATATTTTACTATATAATAATTGATAGTAACATATCATTGTCACTACCTCACTGATGTACTCCTATGGGCACCCCTGTAAAGTATCTAGATGCACGATCAATGGCATCTGCACCCATGTCATCTTACAAAGACACTCATCACCCACTAATCAAAAAACATATAATATGATACACATCCTCCAAGTTCATAGTAATCTCCCTTGTAAGAAGCTATAATGTATACATATTGACATTCCACCTCTCACATAGGGCAGTGATCAAATATCTATCCCATTATATTGTACCCAAATCACATACGTGACCCAATCTAGCCCTATCCATAAAAGCACACTCATTAGCTGATAAAGGCAAAAACCTTAGAGTCTCCATTACTTGGCCTCTACATAACTCTCTCATTCATACCTCACCCTACACAACAATAAAACACAACATATATCAGTCAACCAGTCTAACTAAAAATCCAAGCTAAACAACAGTAGATTACAATTTAAAAATCTTAGAAAATAGAATCTACATCAGTTCACCATGATAAAATAAATTTCCAAACAATATTATAGCATCTAAACCAAGCTTTAGCCTTTAAAAGTTAGCCTCTAGGATAATAGCATTGGATACAGGATAGCAATGCTAGACAAGAGTGTTGAAACCTAGATAACAGTGTTGAATCCTAGATAACATCATTGGATGTAGGATAGGAGCATTGAACCTAGTTAAAATTTCTTAAAATGATAAAAAAAACAACTCACAATCACAAAAAATTGGTTCCCAAACAAGCCAAAAATGTGCATTTCACTACTTAATAGGGTGATCTCTCCATCAACCTCAATCTGGGTTGCCAACTACTCAAATTGGGTCATGACAGGTGATCATCTCTTTAGTATGTCTTCCACTCTAGAGCTCTAACTCTCAAACTATTCAATGCACAAATGAATCAAGATTCAGTCAAATTTTCCTATATCAAACCACTTTTTCATTCAAAGCAAAATATTGTTTTTGCCCATAACTTGAGCTACGTATATCCATTTTATAAACCATTTTATTCCTCAGAATTATGATAATTATACCTTCAACATCACGCAGCCTCTACTCTCTTAATACATCATTTACCTACCATGTCAAACATATATCTACACCTATCTTATACCTAAATAAAAAAAAATTGTCCTCACCAATCAAACACTTGTTTTAACGTTCATACAACTTGATCCTCACCAATCAAACATTTATTCAAAACATTCAAACAACCCAACCTATTTAATCAATCAAACTTTCACTCCATTCAATTAATTACTATCTCATTTACCTACCATAACATGAACATATTTATATCTCCACTATGCTCAGACATAGCCTTTAATCCTAACCAATCAAAGACACATTTCAATCCTAAGTAATCCCATTTTCAGTCCAAATCAAATCAATCAACATTTCAAAATCTATTCAATACGTGCCAACCAAGTTTCTTTTCAATCCACCACTTGTCTTCACTTTTAGCTCAACCTCCTCTATCTAAAATTTCATCCTCTCCCCAAAAGGGGGGCATCATTCCTACTATTCCTATTTCTACACTTATTTAGCACACCTATCCACTCCCATAGATGGATACACCATGGTTCTCACACCTCTAGCAATCAAATTCATAGATTTAGCTCAAATTGATTGAAACATACAGTGATTCAAACTACATGGGTCACTCAACATGGTTTTTACACATCCAATATTCAAATTATTAGCATTACTCAGCTTAGATTTGGTCAAGATTATACAGTGATTTAAATTACATTGGGTTACTCAGCATTACTTAAGACATTTAAAGGGATACACCTTCGGCTTAGAGATATATAGACTATCCAAATACCAAATTTGGGGGCATGTAGATTACTACACATCTCACACATATAGCTTCATACAACATGACATATTTATAAACTAGATAGTATATTATAGGCATAGCATAGAGCACATTATTTTTGATCTCCAATTTTGCACATGAGACATGACACGATAGATCATATCACTCATGGTTATATAGCTTTTTAGATTTTCCATATGTATCACTCACATATCAGATTTGGGGGCATGACATAGATGTTCATATCCTCCATCTCTTAGGATTATATAGATTAGGATGGTAGGACATACCATCTTCTTACACATTTTACCAGCATTTTTGGTTTACACCCAGGCATTACTTAGGTTTTCACCAGGTTGGATCATATGATCGTTTGCATCGATTGGTACATAGTATTACTCAAACTTAGACCCAAGATTTTGTGTGGGATAGAGGATAAACATTGGTTTTAGACCTCTGATCACTTCTCAAATCCAGTTCAAATTATTCAGATTCAGTATAGGGAGCATCTACTATAGGGATTCCTTCTTTCTCCAGGCACTATTCAAATTCAGTACAGGGGGAATCTATTATAGGGATTCCTTCTTTCTCC
The DNA here is from genome assembly GCA_037957365.1 of Torreya grandis. Classification (NCBI taxonomy): domain Eukaryota; kingdom Viridiplantae; phylum Streptophyta; class Pinopsida; order Cupressales; family Taxaceae; genus Torreya; species Torreya grandis. Next base: position 1,084,557 of record JARHVA010002024.1, read on the forward strand.
ATGCACTATTTAGATTCAATATAGGGGCATTTTTTATAGAGATTCCTTATTTTTCCAATCATTATTTTAGTTCTTCATCTACTTCCCTGGCTAAGAATCTAGACCCTTTTCCAACACACTTAACTTCACAAAGGTAAGTTTAGGTACTCATATTCTTTCTTTCTTTTACTATAGTAATTTATTTCATTGCATCACTAGATTAAAATGGGGTCAAATGTATACACCCTAAATTGTTCAAGAAAACACACATATTATGTCTTTTCATAGTCCTTTCATAGGAGACTTCGACTGGAGAATATGAGTTTTTATTCACATTTAGCCAGGTCCTTTTATCTGATTTGTCTTAGTCTTATTACATTCCCTAGACATATTTTTTCTTATTTCCAGTCATCCATAGCTTTCCAAAATTAACCCTTTCAATCCCAAGCACCTCTTTTAGATGTATACCCATCCCCCTAGGTCCCACATCCCTGGACAACAGTGCCCAAATAGGACTACAATGTTAAAACCTAGGGTGTCCAGGTTTCCAATGTTGTTGTCCAAACATAGTTTTGGATCTAACTATCATTGTTCTCCATAGGGTAAGTCTTAACCCTTTTCTTTGCTTTCTTTATAAGTTTGCCAATGTTGGCCAAATGCAAATAAATCTCCTAAATTTAAAATAATGAGTCTCCTATAGAAAGGACTACACAAGGCATTTTATATCTAGCACTTACTATTTTGGCACATTAGACATAATAAAATCAATGAATAGTATAGCTCAACTTCTATATATCACACATATATTTGCATGCTTGATCAAGGAAGGGAATAGGATAAATTCATTCTTGTATCAATTGTGTCCATTGATTATGCACATTCCCTAAGCGAAAACTACATCAAATCTAAAACCCTAGCTTGAAGATTCATGTAAGCAAAAATCAAAAAAATATGGGTTCTTGATTGTGCAATCATTATTCCCACAACCCAATTGCCCCCCCTTTTTATTTGATTCTATTTGTTTTTTCCATGTGTTTATACTAATATAGGTACTAAATATTGAAATAGACCTACATCAAGCTCTAGTCACTTTTAGGACCTAAAATTTGGTACACAGGGTCATACTAAGTAAATGAACAAAACCCAAAAATATTTTAGCCTGAAGAAAACAATACTAGGAAATGAATATAGCATCAAACATTAGGGTGTTCTATTTCCAACACTTCTATCCAATCAAAAAATAGAAACCAGATCCAAAATTTAGACACTGTCCCAGTCTTGATCCTCCAACTCTAGGTTCAAAATCATTAGTTTCAACATAAAACTAGCTAAGTTAATATTTCTTTGTCTTCTCTTTCCTGTGTAATTTAATTTGATCAAATTAGCATAAACCTATATTTTACTACATAAAACTAGAATTCTCCCCATATTCTAGACCTTTATTACTTAGGAATATAACTCCAATATATTAAAAATAATAAAATAGCTTCCCAAATGTTGTTTAGAGCTTCTTATTCAATCATTATCTTATGTAATTTCTAATGACATTTTTTATTAGTTGATAATATATTATTATGCCTATAGCTTAAAACACCTTCCCAAATAGGAGTAAACTATGGACATCCAATTCTAGCCACAACTGGCTTCTAAACAAACTTCAGATTGATTCCTACCAACCATTACAAATTAAACTTATGAATCACTAAATGTCCCAAATTTGCTCATACATCATTCATCAAAGCTCATAATCATGTTGAGGCATCCCTATTTGGGGTACTAGATCGTATGCGATAATAAACTCTCATGGATTCATCCCTAATCACCTTATGGCATAACAACTATCAATTTTCTCTATGGACCCATTAAGCGAGGCACTTGATCAAATCTTGAAAGAGATAAAATACTAATCAAAATTAATTAACTAATTAAATAATATTAAATGCCTAGTTGAATTATCTATTTATAATTAATGAATATCTAAAAAGGTAAATTCTAAAAATCAAAATATCAAGCCTTTCATCATTGCCTTTTATGAGTTGTCAAGATCTTTGAAAATATCCCAAAATATCTAATTTGAGATCCATCAATAGTATGTGTTAACCACTCCCTCAAGGGGGCATCATTATAGGCTTCCCAAATGTTGTTTGGAGTTCCTTATTTAATCATTATCATATTCATTCCTAATAGCCTTTTTCATTTTTTGATAATATGTTATTGGGCCTATAGTTTACAATGCCTTCTCAAATAGGAGCAAACTATAGACATCCAATTCTGGCCATAATTAGCTTTTGAACAGACTTTAGATTGATTCCTACTAACCATTACAAATTAAGCCTATGAATCATTAAACATCCTGAATTTTCTTGTGCATCATTTATCAAATTTTAAAATCATGTTGAGGCATCCATGTTTGGGGTACTATCTTGTATGCAACAATAACCTCTAACAGATTCATCCCTAATCACCTTGTGGCATAACAACTATCAATTTTTCCTATGGACCCATTAAGTGGGGTACTTGATCGAATCTTGAAAGAGCTAAAATGCTAATCAAAATCAATTAACTAATTAAACAAGATTAAATGCCTAGTTGAATTATCCATTTTCAATTAATGAATATCTAAAAATGGAAATTATAAAAATTAAATATCAAGCCTTTCATCATTTCTTTTTATGAGTTATCAATATCTTTGAAAATATCTCAAAATATCTAATTTGTGATCCATGCCTAGTAATTGAAAATCATAATTACATGCCAACTATTAACTTAACTAGAGTTAGTCTTAACTCACTTAGGGTTAGTTTGAACCCATTCCATGTTTAAACTCAACCTTAACTCACTTTAGATGAGATTTATTTTGTGAGGCTATAAATACAAGGCCATACCCTTTCATTTCTAAGCTTGAATATTGTAGATTTATTATGTAGGATTTACTCCATAAGACTCATGCAAGTAGTGTTACCATGACCAAATATTAAGCCAAACAATCAAAGCCAAGGTGCCAAGGAAAGGTGAAGCCAAAAAAGCTCCATTTATGAATATTTTTTGATGCACAAGCCAAGCAATCCATTCAACAAGCTATTTGGATCTCCACAGAAGGTAAAAAAGTTATTTATTTTATGTTTTTGTTGTGCTTTCATTTAATTTTATTACATATGCTCTCCCTAGTGTCTAGGCTAGAGGTATTAGGATTTTAGTTTGTTTATTTCATTTTTTTATGATATTAACACTAGACTAACCTCCCTTCTATTGTAATCCTTATTCACAATATTTTGGCAACTTAAGCATGATTGGGAATACTGGTTATCACCCATAGACAAGTAGATATGGTGAGGCTTTAAGGACCTGCTTGTACTGAGTTTAATCTATCCAGATTGTGTATTTTAGTAAGATATGTCAGTCTCTAGGTTTATTCACAATCGATTTCTTGATAACATCAATGAGGTTATTATCAGTTGATTTAGCCAATCCATTCCCTTGTGGGTTGTGATTAGAGTATGATTTGATAGTGATCTGATTATCATGGGCCCATTTTATAAATTTAGATGATTGGAATGTTGGCCCATTATAATAAACTGATGAAATATGAGTAATAAACCTATTTGTGATATGTTATTCAAGTAAATTGATCACATATTATGCTCTCAAATTCTTGGTAGCAACTACTTTGATCCATCTGGTGAAATAGTCTATAGCGGTGAGCAAAAATTTGTGCCCAGTTGAAGAGTTTAGGTTGATAACACTAATGAAATATATGCCCCATTGGGAAAACAACTTACCCTTAATCACAGGTTGCAGTGGCATTATTCTGTGCACCTCTCATTTTTATAAAACCTGGCATTCATGGTACATCCTTACAAGGGATTGATCATCTTTGAAGATTATTGGCCAATAATAACCCATTCTAAGGATCCTATGGGTTGTAGTATTACCATATGGATGACCACTACCAATATTTTGATGTAGGTTCTCCAAAATCTAATGGGCTTCATCATGTGATACACATCTCAAATAAATGTCTTCATAGTTCTTCCTATAGAGATTTCCCTTTATGATCATATGATGAGAAGCTTTGAGCCTCAATTCCCTTTTTTCTCCATTTTAAGTTCCTAGATACATGTTCTGATGAGTAGTAATTCAATGATATCAGAATACCATTATTCTTGGGAAACATGTGCTTGGCAAACTTCTTTAATGGTGATTTATAGGTCTGGTTTAGTCATCTACTAAATAATACATTATCCTCTAATGATCTTCGTAGTTTTAATCTCATTATAAAACTCTTTCAATTTCACCATCCATTTACCCCTACACTCTCCCAACTCATTTTATCCTAACATAACTTTGACAACAAGATCTAGTATAATAGCAATGGTCTTGATCTTGAGAATGTAATGTTTAAACTTCTTTACTACTTTGACAAGGTAAAACATATGTTTATGAATTAGGGAATATTTAAGATTTACATCCTTTAAATTTGTGCTCATGAAAGTAATAGGATGATCACTCTCCTCCTTTTGTGTAAGTATAACTATGATTGTATGTTCTGAAGCGAATGAATATAGGAAGAAGTTCTTAGTGAAATCTGGACTTGCCAATACTAGGGCCTATGATATAGCCTTCTTTATGTCTTGGAAATACTTCTTGAATTCAGGTGTCTATTCCACTTAGGCATCTTGTTTAAGCATTACATTCAAAGGTCTAACAATTTATGTGACTCCTGATATAAATTTTCTTACAAAATTAATCTTCCCAAAGAAGGACTTAAGCTCCTTGTTATTTAGGAACATTATTTTGGAAAATCTCTAAATAATGTTTGGGTCAATGGTGATCCCATATTTGGTGATAATTGGGTAAGTTAATATGTTCTTTTTAGGGTCCTTTGACATATCAAACCTTTTGCATCTTTCAAAGATGGACTAAATATTGTCTATTTGATTAGCCCTATTCTTTGAGAAAACAGTAAGGTCATCTATTTATATGATTATTCATTTACCTATTAGACCTTGGAATGCATGATCCATGGCTTTCTAAAAAGTAGCCCCTGTGTTGATCAGGTCAAAAGGCATATACTTATATGCATAAGTTCCCCATTTTTTGGTAAATGTAGTTTTCATTCTATCTTTTGATTTAACTAGCACTTGATTATATCTTTAAAATCCACCTAAGAAATACATCATCCCAAAACTACTCATAGTTTGGATCACCTCATCTAATGAGGTTAGAGGATAGTTATCTTTCTTATAAGATTTGTTAATTCCTGATAGGAAAGACTATCTTAGAACTTAGCAGTTTCTCTACCTCCTTCTAGATCAAAGGTTCTAGGATAGGATTAATAGGTCTTTATATCTACCTAAATGGTTCATGGTCTATCTTGAGTGGAATTGTATGGGTGATGACCTAGGATTAAAGATCCTCAAATCATCATATATCCATGTGATCGCATCTTTATATCTAATGATTAAATCCTTGACCTTTTGTCTCTCATCTAGAGTGCAACTTAAACCAATATTGACAAGATGTATGTTTCTTTCATCACCCAAATTCTCTAAGCTGAACTCAAATTCATTAACCTTGAGCTACCTTTATTGTTACATTTGAGGATATGTATCAAAGACTCTTTCCAAGAATATCATCCCAATGGGAGATGATTTTTGTTCAGTTATATGGCATCCTCTTCATCTAATTATTTATGGTACAGATGGCTTATTTCCTCATAATTAGTTATTAGGGACTTGAATTATTCTAAACTGGTCAGAAACTAGATGATTTACTAATCATCATTAAACACCTAAAAATTCTCAATGTTGTCCCATACTAATGAACAAGGTACCAACTCGATAGATAACTCTTACACTTTTGACTCTTGTAGGGGTGCCAAATTTTGTCAGTAGCTTGGTTTTTTTCTCTCAAAATAGCCACTATATTGATGGCCTCAAATTACTTGATTAAATCTCAGGATCTATGTTTGTATCTTGTTAAGTATGATAGCTTGCATTGAAACTTATTTCTAACTTGGTTGATCACTAGTTTTGAGTCTCTATATACCAGTTATTCCTTGACATTATTCTTAAGGGCAAACTATAATCCCAAAATTAGGGATTTGTACTCTACTCTATTATTGATGTATGGTAATTAGATCCTATATGTCTCTAGGTAATTTTTCCCTTGTCGATCAGCCAAATCAATAACAACACATGATCCTTGCTTGGATCTTGCTCCATTGAAATGGAGGGTCCATAATTAGGAAGGGTGCTACACTTCTTCATGTATTTCATATTTTGTAGTAAATGTATAAATTCCAAGACTAGGAGATTTATAACTTATTTTTTCGTTAGTGGTGTTGTACTTTGTAATAGGGTACTTCATCTTTGGCTCCTGATCAACTCTAATTTGATTATTGATGCCTCTCCATGGCAACAAAATATGAGAGAAGTATGTGGAAAGATATCTATTGAGCATCTTCAACCAATATATGCTCAATAATAGCCCATACCCTTAAGGAATGTCTACTACCAGTATTTTGATAGTCATCTGTATATGAAGTTCTGATGGAACCTAGATGAATTCATCATTAAGTATCATATCACATGTACTACTATTTTATCTAGCTATGAAACAATCCTCTTGGTTGGAATTAGGGTCAAACCAAGCTTCTAGTAAATGGAAGTTGGCATCACAGTAGTTGAAGCTCTAAAATCCACCAAATAATTGTGTATGGTTTTTCTAAATGCCCAAATGGTTAACAACAAAGGGGAAACCTTAGGTTTGATTTTGTATATGAAATTTATGTTGGCTATTTTGGCCTTTTCTATGATAGACTTTCATGTGATAGACTTCCATAATATCTCCTTTTGTTCCTATGATTTGTGTTATTTTATAGAGGGTAATATTAGCCTTGATCTTTTTCATATACTCAATAATATTATATCCTCTCTTACTCTATTCTTCTCTATGTTGAGGCTAATCATTCCCTTTTAGGGGAGGGGGATTATTATCAGCTTTAGGATTTAGGGGAATAATGATATTGTTAAGAGGAGTAAAAGTCATGATAGGTTATTTGTTCCTCAGATTGTAATTGTTCATATTGAACTGCTAAAACACTTGTACTTCATCAGAATTATCCTTTGAAATGATTTAATTTTCACTGGGGAAGGGAAACTCATAAGTTTTAAAGACCATAGCTAAACTTGAGGGGCCAAATTCATGAGGGAGATCTAGGGGATTCAACATATAATCATATCTAACCATTTCCCTTTGGAAAATTTTAGATGATGCACAAAAATCTACATAGTCCAATTCTCCATGTTGTGATGTGTTATGAACTCTATACCAATTAGACAAAGTTGTCTTCATGATATTGATTTTTGGTAGCTTTGTGGACTGTAATTGTTCTACATTATTTATAGGTATGTTGAAGGTCCTATTATATCTTGGAAATCTAGAATTCTAGTTATAATTCAGATTGGTGGTATTGCCCATCCTTTTCTACATATTCAAAAGGTCATTATTTAGCTTTTGGACCATTCTTTATATAGAATCTAGTTCAACTTTGATAGATTCCTCACCCTAAGTGACTATTATGTTGCAGTGATTTAGATGTTAATTTTGTTGGTTTTCTTGAGGCCAGTCCTTTGTGTTTGATTATTTAGGAAACCATAATTCTGATTAGTTGTTTTTTATGTTATGGGAAGCAGAGTGTACAACTAATTTTGATTAAATGTAGGGACATCTAATTAGCATGCAAATTGGATTCAAATATGGAAAACCATTATTAAATGTTTGTCCTCCTATCATTTGATGAAAAAGGTGAGGATTGAGCTACTTGTCAATGTTGATAGCTTCTTCATACATCAAGGTTAAAGTATTGGTGATGGAAGCTCTCCTTAGAAATACTATTATGATTGGTTCCGAAGTGTTCTTGTACATCTCAAGTGATAGATCTGCTTGTGGTTTATATGTTATGTTTAGTCAAGTGTAAATCTTCTCAAACCTTGCATTAAAGGAGCTAATTGGCTCATTGGGCTCCTTCTTCATGCTTCTAAAATTTTGATGCACCAAACTTGGATTAGTAACTTGCCCAGATTGTGCAAGGGAATTATTTTGACATGCAATCAATGAGGTGATGGAATTTTCTTAAAAATTAAGATACCAATCATAAAAATAATCTTTTAGAGTGAATGGGAAAATTTTGCATGAAACATCCTCATCTATGACATTCATTAATCTCAGAGTGGCCTTCAAATATTTAATATGCTCCTCTATCATTCTCCCACTTGAAGGGGAAAATTTAGGAAAATATTTATTTGCGTTCCATGATAAATTATGTTAATCTCTAGGAATGGTAATAGTAGATCCGACTAACCAAGGTTAATCCATAAGATGGTTGATAAGAAAGATATTTCTTATTGGGGAAGGTGTCATGGCTCAGTGCACCTTAAGGATGGTCAGTACTAGTTTGGGCCCCTTAGGATTTGATAAAGGTGATACCAAAAATATATCTTGGTCCTTAAACCTTGTTACTCTCCTAGGTATCTCTAGTATAATTCTATGTAGTGACTAACCTCTACTATTGATAAAACACACAAGTGTACCCTCCTTCTAGTGCCAAATTTTATGTTTTTATTGATGCAGGTTTTATGCACACCACAAAAATTAAATGACGTAGCCTCTAATGTTTTAGGATATATATGGAAATGAATTTCTACTTTAGGGCATGAGTTGTAGGTATGTGATTAAAATAACTAGTTGGTGGAATAGTAGGTTGAGCATGTAGGTTGTTTAACCACATATACAGATGGATGTGTGAAATCCAAAAAGAAACAAACATTGGGTGAATTGGATGGATGGATAATTACTCTATGATGGATAGGTCTTAAAATAAACTCAAAAATGAGGGAAAGGTAAGTTATAAAATAAATTCTTGTGTTCTTAAAAGGTCACTTATAAGGTTGTTTCTTTAGTGGATGAGTATCTCTAAACTAATGTTTGTCATTTGTAGCTATTACACACTCATGAATAAGCACAATTAAGCATTCTAGGAAAGTAGGTATAGGAAGATTAATGTTCTCAGCTAAAGGTTACTCTCTTAGAGTTTTCATTGCACACCCTTAGTTGAGAGATTACAACTCAAACTAGAAATATATCTATAGTAGCCATAGCACATGTCTATAAGACTATACTAAAAGGAAATACTCATGCACACCTTAGAATATCAACAGAGTCTTAACTAATTGCTTGTATAAATGAAATTTACTAATCTTCAATAGGTTTTACACATCTAAGATTAGCACACATCAATTATAACATTCAGGATTATCTATAGCATTTACATGCTTCAAAATTATTGAATTGATATAGACAAAGAAGTAAAATCTCAATAACATAGAAGATGGAGAAGAAAGAACCAACATAATTGCAATCAATGACTTGATTTTATTTTGTATTGACCAAAAATCCAACCTTTTAAAAGAGGGTTTTACATGTCTTTAAATACTTTGGGAAGGGGTTGCCTCATCTTCCAAGTGTAGTGAAACTTCAATTTACATTTTTTATTAAACAAAACCTAAGTTCTAGTTCTACCTTACAAAATTTCATGTTACAACTTATAGATTACAAAAGTCATGTAACGTGTGCATGCTAAAAAATCAATTCAATTAATTATAACATGAATGTAATAAAGATTAGCTATCCATGGTTAGATTGAATAAAATATTAAATGAAAAATTGTATACAAAATTATCCTTTAACTAAAGCTTACTTGGTGACCACATGGATCTGTTTATTGTCATGGTAGGCACTGAAGTGGTAGCTTGAGATGAAGTGGAAGTTGAAGCTAATACACTTCCTAAACTAGTCAGTAAAACCAAACTAGACTTCTTCTTGGATTATATTTCTTGATAATGTATGTATCCAATTGTGTGTTATGCCCTTATTATGCTTATGTCAAAAAGAGATAGTCTATTCACCTTGTTCACTTGTGCTATCAACTTACATGCTTATATTTTATGACTCTAAAGCCTACCCAAAATATTTCTAATTGTGTAGCCTTATTCCTTACTGAGCTTAACTTAGCCTTAATGTCTTCTAAATTTAATCCTTTTAGACTCTATTTGAAATTAGCTAAGGCTTGTATCATTTGATCAAAAATAGATGATAACTCCTTTAACAAATAATTTGAACCTTGTCCTCGCTTAGTGCGAGTGCACAATTATTTTATTAGTATTCAAAAAAACAAGTACATAAGGGTGCCTTTACTCCATTAACCCTTTTCCATTGAAAACATAGATTATATAGATTTTACCCATGACCGGTAAAACTAACTAATCCTATAACCAACTATTTAGGAGAAATCAACCCGTAAGGTAGTTCTAATTAATAAACACGAAACATGAAAACTACCTAAAACTAAAACTAAGTAACTTTATTTTATGGGGGTGTCTTTACTAAAAATATGCATGCAACATTAACAAAAATTATTTATTAACCTACCAAAAAACCTAACCTAATGTTAAGACTTTGGAACAAGTCCTAACAAACCCCCCTATGATCCAAATTCAGGTCTTTCGACACATACCAAGCATTTTTCTAAATTTTTCAAATTTGATTCTGTCAAGGCATTTTGCGAAGATGTCAGTTGTCTGATCAATAGTTGGGAAATATATTAGATAAATAGATGTCTTTGCCACCAGCATTCGCAGATAATGGTATTTGAAATCCATATGTTTTGTTTTGGCATGAAACACAAGATTCTTGGACATCTTAATTGCACTTTGATTATCAATATATAACTATGTAGGAGCAAACTAAGAAACTTGAAGATATTCAATAATATGATGTAGGTAAAAAGTTTCTCTGGAAGCATCCCATGTTGCAATATACTCTAATTTTGCTGATGAATTTTCCATTGTATCCTACTTCTTACAACACCAAGCAATGGCAGTTGAAACCATATGCATAGTGTATCCTGTGGTTGACACTCTATCATCCACACATCTACCAAAATACGCATCACAATATCCAACAAGTTTGAAGTTTTTGTTGCAGTGGTATTCAAGGCCATATGTTTTCATTCCCTGAAGGTAATGAAGTACTAATTTTTCTGCATGCCAATGAATTTCTCTAGGCTCAAATAAACCTAGATAAAATTCCAACTAAAAATGAAATATCAAGCCTGGTAGTCATCAAGTATATCAAACCTCCCACCAATTATCTATATGTGGTGGCATCAAAAAAGGCACTGCTATCATCTTTAGACAATTTCAAGTTACTTTTTGTGGGAGTGAGGGTAGGTTTGCAATCACTCATGCCAAACCTATCTAATAACTAAAAAATATACTTAGTTTGTGAAATGAAAATACTATGCTCTTTTTGAGTTACCTCTATGCCTAGATAGTAGTGAAGAAGTCCAATATTTGTCATCTCAAACCCATCTTTTAATTCTTTCTTCATAGACTTGTTATGGTTTTCATCATTACCTGTGATAAAAAAAAGTCATCGACATAGAGAACAAGTATCACCATTTTCTTACCTTGGACTCAAAAATAGAGAGTATCATCAGATTCACTATGATGAAAATGAATGGATTTCAAGTATGAATCCATTTTCTCATAACAAGCCCTAGGTTCTTGTTTGAGCCCATACAAAGCTTTTATCAATTTACACACTTTATGTTCAGCACCCACCTATTCAAAACCCTGAGGTTGTTTCATATATACTTCTTCCTATAAATCACCATTTAAAAAAGCACGTTTAACACCCAATTGATGTACTTTCCAACCATTTTGTGCTGCTAATTCAAGTACCATACAAATAGTGTGTCATTTGGCAGTTGGTGTAAATGTTTCCTCATAGTCAATACCTTCTTGTTGCGCATATCCTTTTGCAACAAGTCTTACCTTATGTTTATCAATGGAGCCATCTGATTTATACTTAGTCCTATAAAACCATTTACATCCTATGGGTTTAACATGTGGAGGAGGATCAACTAAAACCCATGTATTATTTCTAAGTATGGAATCATACTCAAATTTCATTGCCTGTTGCCAAACATGTTTAGTAGATGCCTCCTCAAAAGTGGATGGCTCATAGGAATAAGTAGTAATAACCATAGCATAGTTTACCTATTTTTGAGAATTCTTAGGCCTTGTTAAACCAAATTCATCTACTTTCAAGTTAGAAAAATTAATTTGAGCCCATTTTGGATACTTAGTCAAATTATTCAAATCAGGGACTCCAGTATTCTCATTATGTGCATCATTCGAAGGAGGACTTAGAAAATTTTCAACAATTTCTAAGTCATCAACTTGTGAAATTGTAGATGGAGAGGAAAGTGAAGGAATTTGAGTCTCATACCACAACTTTGAAGAGTTATCCCCATTATTCAAACCCTTATCTCTTTTTGTATTTTTCCTCTCTAATCTATCAAGTTGAGAATCAATCTCTGCAATGTTCATAGTCCTAAACTCACAAAATATTACATCTCAACTTACTATGAATTTGTATGTATCCTATTCAAGCAAATAAAACCCCTTTTTATCTTTAGAATAACCAAGAAAGATGCATTTTTGACTTCGTGGTTCCAACTTAGTTCTGTGTTTAAAAGGAACCAAAGTAAAACAAAGACATCCAAACACTTTCAAGTGTTTAACTTTTGGTTTAAACCCATACCATGCCTCATATGGAGTTTGTCCCAAATGTGCAACTGTGGGGGACCTGTTTCTCAAATACATTGCAGTACCAATGGATTCTACCCAAAACTTATCATCAAGTTGTTTATAGTGAAACATGGCATGTGTTGTGCCCTCTAAAGTTCTATTCATCCGTTTAGATACTCCATTTTTCTATGGAGTATAAGCATTAATATATTTTCAATGAATGCCATGTTCTTGATAATAATCTAAAATTTCATTTGAGGTATACTCACCTCCATTATCTAAATGAAGCGTGACCAAATGTGAATCTGTTTCTTTTTTGACTAAGTTTAACCAATCAACAAACTTAGTGAAAAATTCAGATTTGTTTTTCATAAAAAATACCCAAGTCATCTGAGAAAAGTCATCAATAAACAAGACAAAGTATCTACACCCACCAATGGATTTATTTTTCATGTCAAATACATCACTATGAACTAATTGAAAACACCTATTAGCTCTCCAGGATGACTGTTTAGGAAATTTTTCTGAATTTTGATTGCCTAAAACACATGACTCACAAAGAATACTATCTTTGCAAAAAGTGGGCAACCCATTCACCATAACATATCTCTACAAATCCACTAAAGAGTGGATATTCAAATGTCCATAGCGGAGATGCCTTAACTGTTGTAAAAACATAGTACTTGTTCCTGTGTCAACAACTGCCACAAGTTCTATAGTGGGAGGAAGCAATTTACAATGCAATCTAACCAAGTTTCCATCTTCATATCCTATATACATTGTTTTATAATCATATTTCAGTGAATTAATGTAAATGATCCCATTTTCAAGCACAATTTGATAACCTTTCTTTCGAATAGTTACCAAAGAAAGTAAGTGTTTCTTCAATGTGGGAACATACCAAACATCCTCCAAGTATTTTATAGACCCATTAGGAAGAAGAATCCAAATAGATCTAAGTCCTAGTGGTGTATACATAGACTTATCTACCAAGGCAACTGGAGAGAGACAAGCTTCCTTGAAATACCAAAAGAAATCTCTCCTAAAATTCATGTGTTTAGTTGCTCTTGTGTCTACAACCCATACATCTGTGAGCTCATCTCTAGCCTCATATTCAATATAATCAATGTGCCCCAAAGTAGTGAATGCAGATTCATGGGAAACATTACCGGACTCATCATAGTCATGATTGGCATACTGAACAGAGTTAGACTTAGTCACTTTTTGTGGCCTCTAAATTTTATCAAAAGGAATCCTACATTATGAGGCAATGTGACCAAATTTTTCACATCTATGACACTAAATGTTTGATCTACCTCGACCTCTGCCCCTATATGAGTTGTGACCATGTCCTTGATCACTTGTTTCATGTGATTAGTTAGATTGTTGGTTTTTTGAATAACCCCTACCTTTATTTTGATATATGCCTCCTCTATAACCTTGACCCCCTCTATAACTATTTCCTCTATTGTTTTGATGCCCAGATGAAGATGAACTAGGCTTTGACTCTAAAACATGGGCTTCTTCAATTTTATTGGATTTCTTGGGTAGAGAGAGGTCATGTTGGATGAGAAACTCAGCCAACTTATCAAAGGTGATCATGTGATCTTGTCAGAGACATGAAACATTTCAACAAAATTCCTATAGGACCCAGGTAGTCCTTTCAAAGCATAAGTGACTATGAGGTCATCATCTAGTTTTCCAAACCCAGCTTTAGTGTACTTAGTAGTGATATTTTTAAACTTAGACATATATTCTCCCATATCCCCATCTTCATCTCATGAAAAATTAAACAACTACATATGAATATCTATCTTATTATGCTTAGGTTTCTTATCATACAAATTTGACAATGTTTTCCATGCAGTGTAACTATGAGGAGAATTTTCAATATGAACATAAGTATCATGAGTACAAAAATATTTAATGAGATATAAGGCCTTAGAATCACGCAAATTGAATAAATATAATTTAGCGTGCTTTGTTGGCAATGTGGGATTTTCATTCTTGACAATATCCCATAACTCATTAAAAATAGTGAAGCCTCCATCAATCGTTTCCAATCAGAATAATTGGAAATTGTTAATCTATCACCATCTGAAAAAAAAAATTGAATCTTCAGCATCTTGAAATAAAAGCAAGTACAGTAGAGAAAAGTGTGACAAAATACAAAAGAGATGAAACAAATATCACAAGACACTACTTCTACGAGGTTTTTCACTTAACCTCCACATAGAGCAAAAAAGAAAAATAATAATTTTTGATGGGTTTTGCACTTAACCTCACCAAAAATCAATTAATTACACCCTTATTTCACCAAATTACATCCTTATTCCACCAATTACACCCTTATTTCACCATAACAATGTAAAATACATAGAATTTAATTCCCCTTTTTTTATTTAAACAACACTATACAATAAGTATGTTTTTCACAACTTTTAAGACATATAAAAAGTAGATTTAAAAGGGAATATTTCTTTTACAAAAAGTATATTTTAAAGCAATTTCTTTCAAAAATAAGGGATTTGAACCCTTGACCTCCTCCTTTGCAAGCTTCTTACAAAATAACTTTAACCAATTGCTCTAAGAGCACTTTCAAAATATAATATTCAAAAACTTGTACTTATTTTGGATTTTGTCTATGAGGGAAAATTTAAAAAAAAAATTACATGTATGTAAATAAATTCAAGATTTTTCCCTTTTTAGCCTTCTTTTCCAAGCTTTTCAAGTGGGACCCATTTAAGACAAATATTTGATATCTAAACTTTAGAAACATGAATTAAAATATTTTCCTGAATTTTATCACTGCACCATTTTTGCCTAGGATGCCATGGCAACTCCTGGAACTATTTTCTGCACCTATTCTCTCTTCCTGTGGCTGTATAAATCTGTATAGGCAGTGTAAGACTGATTTTGGCTAAGTTTTAGCAAGTTTTTAAGGTATTATTTGCTGGAAATGATTTCAAATTATAGCCAGGGCATTGGAAGGCCGTACCATTAGCTATACAAATCCAAAAAAATTCTAGATTTTCCTTTAAGGATACAAAATAGGGGTTTTAACTAGATCTATAGGTGTTTTTGTATTTAAAAGCGCTGAGAATGAATGCAATCAACAATGGCAGCCATGGATGAAAAATATAGAGTTTTTCAAAATGCAAACAAGCTGCACAAGTTCATTTTTGCCAAAAATTAATGAATTTCATAACATTTAAATGCTAAGAAATTCATTTTAATGTTAGATGAGGAGTTTGAACACAATTTAATGGAGTATGAATGGCTAAAATGACCATATGGTGGTATATGAGAAATACACAAGCTTAAATGCAAAAATATTTGAAAAAGTAAAATAATTTAATAATTTTTCAAACTTTTGACATTACATTTAAACCAATAAAATATTTTCTTGATATGGCATACCTTATTTCATGCCATTTGATTTCTCGTGAATTTGACTTTTCACCTTGCCTTCCTTTCAAATTCACCAATGCTCCCAAAATTCACCGTGTGGGATAAAACCATGCTCTGATACCACTTATAACTCCTTTAACAAATACTTTGAACCTTGTCCCCACTTAGTGTGAGTTCACAAGTATTTTATTAATATTCAAAAAACCAAGTACATAAGGGTGCCTTTACTTTGTTAACCCTTTTCCATTTCAAGCATATATTATATAGATTTTATCCATGACCGGTAATTCCAACTATTTACAAGAAATCAACCCATAAGGTAGTTTTAATTAGTAAACACAAAACATGAAAACTACCTAAAACTAAAACTAAGTAACTTTATTTTATGGGGGTGTCTTTACTAAAAAGATGCATGCCCCATTAATAATTATTATTTATAAACCTACCAAATAATCTAACCTAATGTTAAGACTTTGGAACAAATCCTAACAATAGACCTGACCACCAACTTCCTTGGCCATCTTATGCCTATGTCAACTCTAACTCATTCAAAATTTATATTGCCTGCTTCTCTTATTCAATTATTTTCATGATCAAATAATCAATAGATGTTATCCATTCTCATGCTTCTTGGTCCTAATGACCACTAGATTTAATGCATTTGTTGCCTCTAGGGGTGACATCAAGTTCATATGGATAAAATACCTATTAAGGGTATATAATACCAAAAAAATAAGCTTGGTCCCATCATCCTTTATATATTTAAACATTCTGGTTATTATAGTTACTTGGGGGGCAAATTATGCCCTCAAAGAATCAATAGTATCCAATATCTCATATAGCCTCAAGGATGCATTCTGCATATCTTGTTCAATTTTAAAGTGAACATGAATTACATTTTGTTATTCTCTAAGTTTCTTCAATTATTTTTCTAACTCTTTCCTTACCTACTTTATACCCTCATGAATTGCTATCAATTCTCTACTATGGCTCTCCATATAGGACTTAAAGTCCTCAATGAAATGGGACTGACCCATCCTTCTATCTTGCCTATTGTAAAGAGAATAGACTTCTTCCCTATCTTCCAAAATCAAGCTCAGCCCAATGTTATCTTCTTTTCCTCACCCTTTGCACAGAGCTAGTAGATTTATCAAATAGTGAGCTCATAGTGGGTAGATCAGTTATCTTCAAGTTTGGCCTCTGAGAAGTTGATGCTCCTAATTCCTTGGCCCAATCTGGAAGGGTCAACTTTGATGGTTCTAGTGGTTGTGCTTCTATTTGGGTGTCTTTTTTAGGCTCAATCTCAAGAGATGGCTTGGGCATGGTAGGCCATATTATTTTAGACCAGTCTACATTTTATAGATGTGGCATTGGGTGGACAAAGTAAACTGACTTCTTCCTTGGATTTCTCTTGGTGATCACCACTGCTATGATCCATATTTCTCTTGGGGATGGTATAGGTGAAACCAATTGAGTTGAGGATGTTTTCAATTGAGAACTAGGTTGGATGGTAGTAATAATAATAGTGGTATCAACCAAAGTATTAATTGTAATAGTGGTGGATGTGGAGATAGGTCTATAAGGAGGTAAGGACACATTAGGAAAAGAAGGGACAAATGGTAATGAAATAATAAGAGAGTGGCCTAAGGGAGTAGTAAGTAGCAAACCCTTACCTAATTGGTCACCCCCAAGTGGTACCTTTCTTTTTAGTCCTTACAAGCTCAAAACCTTAGCTTGTTGTAGTTCTTCTTCATCCATATTGTATCTTGGATCACCTTCAATTAAAGGTTGTGTCTGCTCACTAGGTGCCTCTATGGATTGTAATTGAGGCCTCCCCACCTTGGATATTTTATAACAACATATTATTGTATTCTTAATCAAAGAAGCAGGCACTTGTGGTGTAGGAAGAGCGACCATCACCCTTGATGTTATGGTTGTTGGAGTTGCCATAGTGGGTGTGAGGTCTTCTTCATTAGAGGATTCTAAATAAATAATATCCTCTTATCTCCCAATAGAGTTGTCCTTTGCTTGAATTGTTTCCTCTACTTGTTCCTAGCCTTGCTCTTGTTTTGCAATAATCATCATAGTGGGTGGATTTTGGGGGTCTTGGCTTTGATATTGTAGTTATAAAGAGATCTATTATTCTAGAAGTCTGATGAATTCCATCCCCCTAGTGGTTATATTTTATATTTTTATTTCTCAAGTGTGAGGGAATGATCTACTTGAATTACCCTAAGCAAGTCCTCAATTATTCCAGTAGTCCTAGCCCTTTTCTTGACCTATGCATCAGTTTTTGCATTGATAAATAAGGAGTCATGGTCATAGGATTCATGCTTCTAGTGAATACCTAGATTATGAACAAATTGTTTCACTTTCCCATGGGGTTCCCAATATTTTCGAGGTAAGGTAGCCAAGGTATAGGTTTTCTTGGCACCACTATCCTCTCCAAAGTGTCTATATAAGGTGTAGCACATCCTCTCAACTGTGAGATGGGAAACATGAAAGGTGTTCTTCTTGGTTTTGGTTAAGTCTTCATCAATCCCTTTCCATAACTGATAGGCAATTTCCTGTTCATCCATTTTGCTTAGGATGTATTTGGGGAGGCATAGAGGATCAACCCTATGCCCAATGACCATTATAATAGTTTAATATAGATATAAATAATAATTACCCAAAGACATGAGTGTGCTGGTGATATTCTTGGATATTTTGGGTAGAAGTTCCTCATGGATTACCCTCCAAACCTAGGGATATAAATCTTCTCTAATTATTAATATGTTCTTTATATAGGCATAGATACGGACAAATGAGTAGATGTCACAAATTCTATTTTTGATGTATTCAAGATTTGGATCCTAGAGAAATCCATTGTTTATAAATAGTACCCATGACTACATCTAGAAGGTCAAACATCATGTAAAAATTTCCACCTTAGGGCATTCTATCCTTGTGTAATAGCAATTCATATAATTGGACATTGATAATTCCTCTCAATGCAAAAGTGCATTCTGAGGTGATCAATAAGTTAAGAAATGGTACCCACTCCAAGTGAAGGAAGTGGATGCTCAAGTAGCCATATAGATAGTTCAATAGTTACATACCAATGCATATTCCCATGAAAAATCTAATAATGGGCATAGGAATCTTATCTTTGATCTAAAAGGTTTCTCTAGGGAGAAGCCATTTGCTCACTATTTGTTATATGTTGTTTACTTCCTCCAAAGGGCTACACTATGTAAATCAAAGGTAACATCTAGAAATGGTAAACTTAAATAACTTTGGAATGCTTTGTGTGATACATAGGTGATGATGGTGTTATTTTTTATGTAATAAAGAAAACCATTGTCTACAATCCTCCCTTCTAATAGAAAATATCATAGCAGGTCAATACATGGCATGGCCTTAGGCTTGGCAATAGCATGGTGGAGTGTTTATAATTTGAAATGAATTAGGTCAGCTATGACTTATTTTTCTTCCATGGATATGCCTTCCTTTCAATAAAATGGATCGATGTTCTCTACAGTCTCCCACAGAGTTGAGTAGTTAGCATAGGTACTATCGAATACTGATGCATCAAAAATTGTATCCATGTATTCCATTGAGTCCTTAATAGAGAATCTATATGTTTCTTGGGCTCCCCTATATGCTCTAGATAAAGATGTTATCGTTATTTCTTAGTGTGGGTATAATTCAAGCTCTTACTAATGGTGTTTTGGCACTCTTGTTATGTGAGTTATATCTTGTTTGAACATAATTAGGGCTTAAATTCATAGAGGGCATGTTTACTTGAGCTTGTTGATAATCAATGACTATGAATTTAGTTACCAACTCGAGGTTATAGCCTTTTAGTATTCAACTTTATTTCATGTACCATTAATCACCAATGTCTACAATCTTATCACCTTAATTTAGTTTGAACTTGACCACCTTGGCCTAGTGGGCATGTCATATAGGATGCCTACTCATTCAAGGATTTCCATAGTGCTTCTCTTTTTGACACTTGTCAATGTGTGGTTTATTTAGGCATTGGTGCTTGAGTTTAGGCCAAATCATTTGATTTTGTGAGCCAAGATTTTTGAACAAAAGACTCTGAAGACCAAAATGTTATTTGGGAAGATTCATGAAAATTTTCCTGAAAGTCAAAATGCCAAACACTTTTCCCAAAGGCTAAATTATTATTTAGGAGGATTTGTTGAAGAAAATTACTAATGGTGAGATTTCTAACCAAAATTTATCAAATGAAATATGTTGAAGATAAATTTGTAGAAGACCAAAATGCCTTAAAGACCAAAATGACCTGAAGGAAAGCTACCAAATAAGTGGTGTCAAACAAAAGGATCCAAACAATATTTTACCATCATGAAAGATATCAAATGGAAAATCCTGAAGAAAATTTCCTAACTAATTTTATTGACTAAAAATTTCCCAAAGAGAAAGTGCCATGGGCCAAAATGTCGAAGATGAACTACTAAGTACAAAATTCTAAGGGCCAAAATTTTAAAGATGAGAATTTTGATTGAAAGTGAACCCAAATAATAAATTTGAACACTGATAATTTCAAATACCTATCCTACATGGTAAGCTTCCACAATTTTCATTAATAGATTAATTCCAATAAGTTGTTCAATTGAAAATGGGTTGTAAAAGGAAAACAGATGCAACAAAACCAATTTAAGGCCCAAAAAATCTACAAATTTCCATAGATAATAACATAGGATAAACATGCATGTACAACACTCTAATGAATAAGCCTTATAAAAACAAAGGCATCTCTACTTGTTCATCAATAATCCAAGGTTGGGTGTGTTGAATACAACACATACCCATTTACATTTTACAAGTGTTCTTCCCTTAGGAAGAGGTAAAATATCCCATGTATTATTCTTCATCAATAAATAATATTCTTCCTCCATAGTGGCATTGTACTCAGGTGTACTGATGGCCTCAAAAAATAATATTAGATCATATGTAATAACATGACCCAAAAGAGCAACACTCGATGTCTATGATTGAGTGCAGTGAGTATCATATGCATCACCAACCAAAGAACCAATTGCATGTAGCATGCTTTGTGCCCACTTGGGAATCATTTGTGAAGGAAGTGGTTGTGGTGGTTTAATATAAGTAGTATCACCAACATTTGTATCATCATCAAGAAATATGTCCTTAGAATCAATAGAACAAGGAGGAGGAGAAGAATAAGATATAGACTATAATGTAGTGGGTTGCTCATCGACTCTAACATCTCATTGAAATAATATATATTTGGTCATAGGATCAAAAAGATGGTAAACTTTACATATTCACAATAACCAAAAAATATGAGGTATTGGATTTTCTTCTCCAAGTATTTGCACTTGTCATTAGGAACAAATGTCTATGCCATATTTTTGAAAACATGAAAACATAAAATATCAGGCTTGATCCTAGACCAATATTTGTTAGGTGTCATGTTTCACATAGCCTTATGTGGCATCTAATTTTATATGTAATTATCATAGTTAGTTGCTTCAACATAATATTCTATTGATAATTTATTTGAATGCAACATAAAATTAGCCATCTCTTTCAAAGTTCTATTTTTCCTTTTAGCAATGTCATTATGTTGTGGAGTGTATGGCATAATGAACTAATGTTGAATGCCATGTGTAATACAAAAATCATAGAAGGCATTATTATCATATTCCCCACATTTTAAGTGTTTATCTTCCTAATCATAAATTATTCTTTTCACAAAGGCTTTGAAATCCTTGAAGGTCTAAAAAACTTCACTTTTCAACTTGAGAAAATAAACCCAAGTTCTTTTGGTGTAGTCATTAATGAATGTGAATGCATACTTGGCTCCCGAGAAGGATCAAGTTTGAAAAGTCATCAAATCACTATAAACCAAATCTTAAAGTGCTTGTGTATGTGTGGCCTTACCCACTAGATATGGATCTTGATTTTTTTTTACCAATTAACCAACTAGGACACACTCCAATAATACAAGAGACCTTTGGAAGGCCATTTGCAAGATTATTTTCACTCATTTGCAACATGTATCTATAATTCAAGAGTCTTATCCTCCCATGCCACAATTTTATCACTAAATCACCCTAAGCAATAAGAGATGAACCAAAATTAGAATTAAACTCAAATTTGTCAATAGTGTGTTAAGCACGAGATATACTGAGAGGGGGGGTGAATCAGTATATCATATATCTTATAAATCTTTCCCTTAATCAAATTCCACTTAATAAAACATTCAAGATATGCAATAAAACTCAAACAATCAACACCACACAAGATAGAGAGAGACACCAGATATAACGTGGAAACCCAATGTGGGAAAAACCACGAAGAAAAATATCAAGTATATGAATGAGTACCAACCCAAACAATATTCGCAAGCACCAACTTGTATGAGCACCAACCCCTTTACTGAGTACCAACCTAGCAATAATTAGTGAGCCCCAACCCCTTTGCTAAGCACCAACCTAGAAACAATTTGTGAGCACCAACCCATAGGAGCACCAACCCCTTTGCTGATCACCAACCCAGTAACAATTCATGAGCACCAACCCTTTATTGAGCACCAACCCAAAAACAATTCATGAGTACCAACCCACAGGAGCACCAACCCCTTTGTGTATACCACACACCTATCTCTCAATGTTGTTATCTCAACAAATGATAGTTCAATACAACAACTCTTTCTTCTCTCTCACCTTTGCTCTTCTAAGCTAGATATAACAAATACAAATCATATTCATCTCTCACAATTGCTCTTCTAAGCTAGATATTACAATATCAAATCAACCTCTATCTCTCATATTACAAATGGCTTCTCAAGCCTTTATTTATAGCTTTCCAAATGACCTTTGGCCTTACCCCTTTGTGACCCTTCAATCCTCATAGAAAATGGCACCAAACTTGTATGACCCTTCATATCCTTGCCTTTGAAAAGTCATGTTGTGACCCTTCATGAGCAAAAACGTCCTTCCCACTTTTGTCCTGATCTTGGTGACTTTGTGTATTCCTAAAAGTGTCCCTTCATGAGAAATTGTGCCCTTCCTCTTTTGTCTTCACTTGGTGACTCTTGGAATTCCCCAAGATGACTCTTCATGGGAAAATGCATCCCATCCTTCTTTTGTCTTTACCCCATGGCTCTTTGACTTCTCCATGGGCCCTTCTTTTATATCATATGCAACCAAAAATATATTCATTAATATTAAATAAATATTAACTCACATTAGCCAAGATATATCTATTACAAATAACATTAAATGCAATGGGGCATTTATCACCAATAATGCTAGACCTTTGACATCAATGACAATATTTTCAAAAATCTCCCCCTTTGTCATTGATGGCAACCTCAATCCTAAAACTGCCACATCCTATCACCTGCACATACTATCATTTGAAAACATACAGTAACTCCCTGTTACTGTAGCAACCTCTACCTATTTCCTGTACCTATTTCTACACCTATACCTGTACCTATTATTCTCCCCCTTTGACATCAATGGCAAAGGGCCTACCTAGAGCTAACACTTAGCTCCCCCTTAACTAATGCTGAACATCAATGGTAGGAAGTAATAGAAATTACTCCCAACTCTTCTCATAGATCTTTGAATGTGTCCTTTGATTGTGCCTTTGAGAAGATATCTGAAAATACATGTACATTGTTCCCTATCTTTTGAGCATCTACAATCAACTCATTTGAATCTTTTCTTCTAATCTCATAACCTTCTTTATGAAACTTTAATGTGTATCCTTGATCACATATTTAACTAACACTTAATAGATTATGCTTAAGACCTTTTACATACAAAACATTCTTAGTCTTAGTTCTACCATAATCCAAACTTAAAGTACCTTTTCCAGCTATCCTGGTAGTGGTTTTATCTCTGAATCTCACTATACCACCATTAATCTTATTTAGAGTAATGAACTTACTTTTATCTCCTGTCATATGCCTTGAACATCTGTTATCAATTAACCATGGCTGATCTTTACTTCTTACATGCAGAGCTATCTAAACCATCATAGAATCTTTAGGTTGTTTTTTCTACCATGAACATGTCTGAACCTTCTTCTTGATCAATGGAGCTTTGAAACTCTGATCCTTCTTGCCTAACTCGAACACACTTCTACAATACCGAGCTATGTGTCTGAAGTTGTTGCACTTGTAGCATACTATGGTCTCTTCATCAAAGCTTGATAGAGGAGCAAAAGAGTTGTGGCTTCTGCTTGACTCTACTTGACTTTCCTTCTCCTTATTTCTGAAATTGTTAGCTCTTTTTCTAAATTATAATTTCTTGTGACCATATCCATTACAATAAAAACAATAGCCATAAAAATAATACTTGTCTGTATATCTTTGACCTGATTTTATTTTGTAGCTTTGTTCTCTCCAACCTTCTCTATTTGAAATGTCCTCTGTATTTTTCACTTCTCTCCTTTTTGTTTCCTCTTTTATAAGATCTTCAGCATAGCTCTTTTTCTTTTCAAAACTGATCCCTATCTTATCTGAATTTGCTTTTTGAATTTCCAATATCTTATTCAGCATGTTAATGTTATCCTCAAATTTTGAATCACTAACTACTTTATCATTTACTGCTTTCTCAATATTTTCTTTTAAAGAGGCAATTTCAATAACATACCTTTGACATTTTTTTCTTGTTATTTCCAACTATGCTGTGAGATCTTATTCATTCTTCTTGGCTTCTTCCAAGTGTGTTGTTAGATCATCAATAATTTCCTTTGACTCCTTTTCATTTTTCTTGATTTGGCGCTTTAATCTTCAATTCTTCTTCTGAACATCTTCTAACTCTTCTAAGGCACAAATGAGCTCTCCTTCCATATTCACCTCAGCTTCCTCTTCTTCTTCTTCTTCTTGATCACCTTCATGTATGGCCATGAATAGAATCTCTTCTTCTTATAAATCATTGACTCCACTATCTTTGACTGAGCTAGGATCCTTAGAATACAGGCTCTTCTTCTTGAATCCCTTCTTAGATTTGCCTTTGAAATTCTTCTTGTATGTAGGATTTTCTTCTTCATCATCATTACCCTTATTTGGGCATCTATCTAAAAAATGTCTAATCTTTCCATAATTAAAACATTTAAAAGGTAATTTTCCTTGATATTTACCTGTTCCTCTTTTCGGCTTGTGAATGAAAAGTGCTCCGTTGTCATCTTCATCATCACTCAAACTATCACTTGATTCTTGAATCTTAGCTTTCTCTTTCTTTGATGTCTTGAAAGCCACTTCTCTCTTTGAGGGTTTATCTTATTCTATATGCATCTCATATGTCGTGAGTATACCATAAAGCTCATTCATCTTTAGCTTGGCTAAATTCTTCATCTCCTCGATTGCCAAAACATTTGCATCATATCTCATTGGTAGAGATCTCAAAACCTTTTGTACCACCATTGACTCATCCAATGTTTCTCCAAGACCTTGAATCTGATTTATTATCTAATCAACTCATAAGAGATAACTTGCTATATCTTCTTCTTCTTCCATTTTCAAACTTTCAAACTGCCTTCTAAAAGTCTGAAGCTTAGCTTGCTAAACCTTTCCATCACCTTTGTAAATATTCTCAAGTTTTACCCAAGTTTCATGAGCATATTTACATTACATAACTTTAACAAATTCAGATTCACATAAACCACATAAA
Organism: Torreya grandis; assembly: GCA_037957365.1. Lineage (NCBI taxonomy): Eukaryota > Viridiplantae > Streptophyta > Pinopsida > Cupressales > Taxaceae > Torreya > Torreya grandis. Next base: position 1,110,271 of record JARHVA010002024.1, read on the forward strand.
ATAGCATTTAAAGCTTTAGCATTACATTCACTTACCTTCTTTTTTGCTGGAGTAATTATAGATGTCTATGACTCTTCATATTCCTCCACCACTGCTTTCCATATGTCGAATCCAGGGGCCATCAAATAAACCTTCATTCTCATGATCCAAAAATCATAATTCATCTCATCAAATAAAGGTGCCTTATTTGTAGAAAATCCTTCCTGTGACCCAGCCATCGTGCTTTCCTGATCTACCTTCAATCTATAAAAATTTTCAAAAAGGAACTTGCTCTGATACCAATTTTTAAGCATGAGATATACTGAGAGGGGGGTGAATCAGTATATCATATATCTTATAAACCTTTCCCTTAACTAAATTCCACTTAATCAAACATTCAAGATATGCAATAAAACTCAAACAATAAACACCACACAAGATAGAGAGAGACACCAGATATAACGTGGAAACCCAATGTAGGAAAAACCATAGAGAATAATCTCAAGTATATGAATGAGCACCAACCCAAACAATATTCTCAAGCACCAACTTGCAGGAGCACCAACCCCTTTGTTGAGTACCAACCCAGCAACAATTCATGAGCACCAACCCATAGGAGCACCAACCCCTTTGCCGAGCACCAACCCAGCAACAATTCATGAGCACTAACCCATAGGAGCACCAACCCATTTGTGTATACCACACACCTATCTCTCAATGTTGCTATCTCAGCAAATGATAGTTCAATACAACATCTCTTTCCTCTCTCTCATCTTTGTTCTTCTAAGCTAGATATAACAAATACAAATCATATTCATCTCTCACAATTGCTCTTCTAAGCTAGATATTACAATATCAAATCAACCTCTATCTCTCATATTATAAATGGCTTTTCAAGCCTTTACTTATAGATTTCCAAATGACCTTTGGCATTCCCCCTTTGTGACCCTTCAATCCTCATAGTAAATGGCACCAAACTTGTATGACCCTTCATATCCTTGCCTTTGAAAAGTCATGTGGTGACCCTTCATGAGAAAAAATGTCCTTCCCACTTTTGTCCTTATCTTGGTGACTTTGCGTATTCCTCAAAGTGTCCCTTCATGAGAAATTGTGCCCTTCCTCTTTTGTCTTCACTTGGTGACTCTTGGAATTCCTCAAAATGACTCTTCATGGGAAAATGTGTCCCATCCTTCTTTTGTCTTTACCCCATGGCTCTTTGACTTCTCCATGGGCCCTTCTTTTGTCTCATATGCAACCAAAAATGTATTCATTAATATTAAATAAATATTAACTCACATTAGCCAAGATATATCTATTACAAATAACATTAAATGCAATGGGGCCTTTATCACCAAATATGCTAGACCTTTGACATCAATGACAATATTTCCAACATAGTGTAGAGTTTAAAACCATGATCTGCTCCTATATAAATTCTATTTCTAAGATCATGACATCCTCTTATTACAACATATGTTGGAGTGAACTACATAGTTTTTAAAATACCAAAATTGAAAAATTGATACACAAAAAAAATATTAGAAGATATTTTGGGAACAATAAATACATTATTGATGTAGCCACCATGCATCTCAATTGTGTTTGATCCCAAAATCTCAACTCATGAGAGTTTCCCAAAATAATTTATGAGGTATTGCAATTAGAAAGAGAAGTAAGAATTTACCATGAATAAGTGTGATGGTGTGAATCACCTAAATAAAATATCCAATCATCATGTGATGTAGATGTAGCCCTAGCATAAACTAATTTCCCTTTTCCTAATGAATTTACGAGAGAAGATTGAATAGGAATAAAATATTATGTTGTTTAACTGCAACTTCCAAAGCTTCCATATTTTTAAAACATATATACTTGGAATGATTTGTCCCTCCATAAAATCCACAAGGATCATAAGTCTTCTTTTGTCTAAAGGGTTGTTTATTATTTTTAGAATTAGAAGGTTGAGGAGACTAGGAGGAAGATTATGTTGGTTTGGAAGGTGGTGTCTTTAATTTAGACTTAGGTGTATGTTTTTCCTTTGGATGTATTAGCGACCAATGCATGACTAGGACTATCAATATCATTTAATGACATTAATTTAGTTTTCTCTCTAGTTAGTCTTTCACATAAAAATTTAAATAAAGGACACTTAAATTCATCACCTGATGTATCCATCATACAATAAAATGAATGATATAAAACACCATAAGGCCCTTTTAATTTAGACATAATCAAGATAACACATTCTTTATCACTTTTATCTTTATCTCTTATTTTCAATTGTGACCTTAGAAAATTAAACTTAGCCAAATATTATTCTATAGAGGGTAATTTTGAGGGTGAAATATAGTTCAATTATACAACTAATTGCAACATCTTAAATTCATTGACTTTGCCAAACAACTATTGAAATTTATCCCATGCCTCTTTAAGAGTTTTAATATTTTCAATGTGATGCTAGAGGTTATCTAAAACATAGAGGCTAATAATACCACGAGCCTCATCATATTTTCAATCATAGCCATATTTTTCCTTCTTAGAGGTGAATGTTGGCACATTGCCTTAAAAATATATCCATAAGCATTTCAATGTGAGGAGTTCCTACATTTTAGGTTTCTAAACATGTTATTTGAAAGAATCAATGGGTTTGAACAAACAAGAATCCATTCTTAATCAGGAAGAGGATTCAGATAGAAACAAACACAACATTACTCTCTTTTATATAAATTTTTGACAAAATTAACCCCCTGTTACAATTTAACGTCTCACGACAAAAAATTAGTTCCCCCTACTTGAAAAAATATGGCCTCCTAGTTTGTAAATGTCTTTAAAAAAAATCACAAGATAGTTTATAATTTTTTAAAAAAAATATTTACCTTATATAAGATTGTGAAAAATATAATAGTATTCTTTATTTTTTACCACTATATATAAAAAAATATCACAAGATCAAGGTCTTATCACTTTGTGAATAAAGGGTTTGGTGGTGGGATCCAACTCAAGACCTCCCACCCTCAAAAGTTCTTATAAATACCTATACAGCCAATGTGACAAACATGTATTTTCTAATGTGTAGTTAAAACCTTGAAAAACCTTTATATTTGAAAAACAAGTCACACCTTTGTTAAGTCTGGGTCTGAGTGCACCAGGGGAGGGAAGGAGATTGATGTGGATGAAAGTCTTTTAGTTGGAAAAGTATGAATGTTTTAATGTATTTATCATCTGGTGATATCAATTAAATACCCATTCAAAGCATGACTATAAAAAGGAGAGGGACTACAGCTTCACTATTTCACCAATCATTATTGACCTAACAAATTAACTCGGGTGGCATTAGGTGGAGATTTTCCACTAGTTTAATCTTAACAACACCAAAACCTTAGCTGCATAGATCTTTATTTCACACCAAATACCGAATGTACATAATACGCATGTTGATGAACAATATGTTTTATCAAGATAAGTGCAAAATTGATATCTTATAGTGCAATTGCAAAGCCAATATTTTAGGAAAGATTGATGCATTATAGAACAAGATGCAAATATACAATAACTTATTACATTGTCAAATAAATACAAATAAAAAACTTTATCTTCTAAATGCAACATAGTTGGACTACACATATCAATATTGTATGGACAACTCCAAAAACTACAAAAAAAAATACTTTGAAGCAAACTATTACAATTTTTTAGAACACAAGTTGTTGAATATCAAAACAACACTAAACAAATTCCTACTGCGAATGTGCACATGCACAAGTAACCTACAACCAAAAAATCCTATAGATATGATACTATATCATAATTACCAAAGTTGTATAAATTATCTTTAGGATCAATTTGTAAGATAAAACTACTAAACACAAACCTTGCATAAAAAATAACTCAGACCAAGAATAAACACGACTAGAAAATAATATAATTACTTCACAAAAAAATGTTTATACAGATTACCTCCATAATAATGTCAAATAACCCTAAATTATCTCTCAGTAATTACAAACAATTCTATGGGATTGCCAAATAAATAGGTGAGATAGTTTTCTTTACAAATAAACTAGTAGTGTAATATGATTAGAATAGGGAGATAAGGAATATTATTGTTTCCTTATGTTTAGTGCACACAAACAAACTAATTCACTAAATAGTTGTTAAGATAAATATTATGTCTAATTATTACATAATCTATAAGTTCCCTACATGACCTTACAAGCTATAAGTTAGGTGTGAACACTCATTAAATTAAACTAGGTGTAACCACACTACCCCAATAAAAACTGATTTTACCAATTGTCTCAAATTTAGTTTTCAATTATTTTAAATCTTGTGGATTTAAAATAATTGAAAACTCATTATTTATAATGAAATTTTCATTTATTCCTATGCCCAATGCTATTTTATTATGGTTTGTAGTTGTGAAGAAGAAATAAAGACACTTTTACAATCTTGTCTATGGATTTGGGCATTGAAAATACTTTACATGAAAGCATGGTTTCTTGGGTTTAATCCTACAATGCATATTTTTTATGTGTATCCATTTTGGGTTACAATGCCTAACCTTCTTTTGAATTTATTACTAACTTCCAATCTATCTATCACTAGTAATACCTTAGGAAAACTACTTTCCATTCCTCTGAAGATGACTCATCAATCCCAACCAACTTTTTCTTTTATTTTTTTGGTGAATTGGATCTATCAAAAGTATGACATGATGAGATTGAGCTTAATGTTTGGGATCACATCTCAAAACAACAATTTTAATATGATCAATTAGATTTCAAATGCAGATCATGCTTTTTTCAAGGCCATCTGATAGCCTCGTGTCTAAATAAAATGGTATTCTTTATGGATTTAGGAGACAAGAATATGAGGCATGCTATAAGGTGTAAAATGGTTTGAATATAAACATCAATAGGTGAAACTTGGTTTTTTTATTTTTGACAACCCATTGGAGTCTTATTATGATAACAATAAAGTTTTAAATTATTTGGTGTAACCTCATTGGGTGTTTCAACCTGAATCTTCTATTATTTCCTCCATGAAATATACTCCTTTGGAAGGCCTTGTAAATTCATTTAAGTTTGGATTGGATCTTAGTCCAAGTATAGGTTTTATTTCTATAGTTGTATATTTTACCTTTGTTAATGGTTCTTCCACTCTAGAAGACTTTTAAGGTTGGACAATAGTTAAAAAGAAAAAATTATCTTCAAAAGAGTGGATTATGGGCATATGATTCTTATATCTCATCTAAATAATAGGGTTGTTTAAGTTTTGGTTTAGGTTTCATAAGTAATTTCTGGTTGTGGCTTTTGCTTATGTATCTAGTATAATTATTGAGGAAAGTTGTGGTTGTTAGTTGAGATTGATGTGTTTTCTACCATTGTTATGGATGATTTAAACTTTGATTACAGAAGACAGTTTTTATGAATTTACATGGACCAAAAACCTTAATTTTTGGAAGAGAGTATATGTTATGGATTATTTATCTTTTGTAAGCTTTTAAAAAAGCATTTGATTTGTTATTATATAAGATTTTGTATTGGCTACATAGGACTATATTTTATTTTCATGATGTATTTTGTGATTTCAAACCTAATATTTTAAGGTACTTATTGATTTGAATATAAGGATGAGGGACCCTTTTAACTCTCTTATTTATTGATTAAAAAATTAAAGATTTTATAAATGAATGTAATTATTACAATACATCATAATTAAATTATGGCAAGCCCTAATGCAACTTCAATTACAAAATGTGGTAGCATAGATAAGTAACATCAATGTTTTGAAAAACTAATGAAATGATCATAAAATTTACAAAGCATGGATATAATAAGGATGAAAAATATTATTATTTTAAAACATATTAAAAAAACTTCTCTTCTAATCACAACATGTTTTAATGTTCCCCTTACAAAGTTTATGCAATACTTAATTTAACTAAGCTTCTTAGAAATAAATATAAATTATATATAGAGAGAGAGACTCACTATTGTACTATAATAAAAGAATAATTGGTTTGACTTTTGACACAGTGATAAAAGTCAAAGGAACCTCTACTTTAAAAATGGATCCTCTGCAAAATGAATTCCCATTTCTATCAAATCCACTCCCTCTTTTGTCAAGTCTACTCCTTTTGTCGAATCCATTCTATCATTTTCCTCCTATGCAGATGTTTTTTTCCTCTAACACAAGCAAATGGGAAGGCCAATGTGCTTTGTTTTTGTTTTATTTTATTGATGATGTCAAAATTTAAATGTTTGTTACTTTATATTCATCCTAAGAAATATACCACATCAAAAAACCATGTGAAAAAATCAACATAAAATATTTGACATTGAACTATATAGGAAATGTTTTTAAAGGCATTTATGCCCAATATGGCCCAAGATTGTAACATTTTGGTTTATGTCAAATGCACTTCAAAATTTTGGTAAAGTGTCATATAGATAAGAGCTAATATATAGATGTGTGTGGATTCCAACCAAGCAATTATATACCAGCAATGTTATTTGCAGTTATCAAAGTAGAATCATGCAATAATAACACTTATAGAAATAAATTTTAATATTTTCCTTTTTCACTTTTTTAAATTAAATGAGTAAGATTAGATTCTTTTTTTTTTAATTCTAAAATTATCCTACAATGAATGAAATACATAACTAGAATCCTTATATGTAATACATAACTAGAAACCCTATATGCAATCAAACCCTCAAGTGATACCTAACAATATAACAATATAATAAATCTAAAATATGTTAAATGTAAATAGTCCTTGAATTAATATTGATGGGATAATTAATACCACTAACTAAAACCCTAAATTTTTAAGGCCTTATGAAAATATTGAAGACAATTGCATTGTGTCAGTAGGCAACATCACAAAACTAATAGAAAACACTTTTGAGGTGGACCAGAAACATGACACTCAATATGGTGAAGACACCTCTTTTAAGGTGCCATTGTGATATAACCAGCTTGGATTAATTTTAAAAGAGTATTCAATAGCAATAATGGACCTATAAGAAGTGGTGTTGCCACTAAGTAAATTAGACGGACCTTAAAATAATAATGGTATAGGAACATGTTTGCCATATAGTATACATAACATCATCTTAAGGTTACATAATTAATAAGTCCCCTTTGTATAATTCCTTATCTACCTTAATTATTACTATATTTGAATTTGGATAAATTTATCTGGAGATTTTAAATCCTGAGGGAAGATGTTATTTTCAAAATATTTGGTGTTTTAAGGTTCATGTACGATCCTTCCTAATTTCTTTTCCTACCTCATTTGGTAAGGAGCTCAATACTCCAGACAAAAAAATCCATGAAATCAAGAGAATAAGATAGCAAAACCTAAACCCCTCTAAAAATTATTTAATGTATAGATTTACCATTAATTTGTTCTCTGTATAGAATCACCATTAATTTGTTCTCCAAGTTCAAAATCTACCTTTCTCTTTTGAAAATGGCTCACCATTTGACAAATATTGAATTGTATCCCTATCATTAATATTCAAGCTCGATGTTAGCATTTAGAATAAGGTTTGAGATGCATTTAAGGAGGTTTTACATGTATTTGAATGTGAACACAGGATAAATTAATATCGAGAAACCACTTAAACTTCAATTGTAGTAGGGATAGATCATAAATTTGAGTTATGGAGTCGCTCTCATGGCTCTCAAAATATTCCATCATCATTGACTGGCCCTAAAACTCCCTCTCATTCCCCATCCCCTTTTCCATTAGCAAAAGTGAATTGGTCTAATGTTAGTGAATGACATGGGCAGGGAACAACAATGCCCATGCCCATGCCCACTCATGATTTCCTCAACATGTATATCATTTATAGTTTTGATACGCAAGAAATCACTACTATTCTACAAAAGGATGAGCCTTGTCACTGGTTTGTTTAGCAAAACATATTCACCTAAGTATACAAGACTTCAATTGATAGAAGAACCTAGGTTAAGACTTTGCTACGGTTAAGGTTTTATTATGTGGAATGGTGTGTTGCTTGAATTAATATTTATAGTTGACACTTTGATGGAAATATTGATTGAAAATTTTATTGGAATGGTTTATAGAGTATTTAATGGATATCTACAATAATCTAAAAAAAAATTAGATCATTTTTTTTTAATTTTACCTTCAGAAGATGATAGTATGGACTTCTAAATTATTTTTTAACTAATTTAATTGTTGGGTTTATTTTCTATCTAGATTTGTTTTAGGGGTGTTGAAGTAACTAGTTCCCAACAAGCTAATGTGTTGGCATTTTACGCAACACTGAGCTCTTATACACTCACCCAAAACATGTAGTAAGAAACTGATTCCCATGAATTATGTCGTAAAATAATATACTTGTCATATAATGGTGCTTGACCATATACCTTAATAAATGATTAAATAGAAGAATAAATACAAAGTGGTAGACCTAGTTTCAATTACGTAAACAAACAAGATTATGAAGATAATTGCAATGAGATTCAGAGTATGTATTGCACATGTTCAAATAACATAGATTATATTCATTACATCCAAATACAAACTACAAGTTACATAATAGATGTATTGGTAACTTAATGATAAAACTTAACTATTAACTGTAGTGAAATATCAAGATTATAATAATTTCCATGATTCTATTATTTACCAAAATTAATCATTAAACAATACCAATGTTCAGTAGCCTTACAAATCTCTACACAAGGGTATTTATACTTGGATCCCCCAACCAAATTGTTACATTAGTTATGACACTTCAAGTGACTAGCTAACAATCTCTAGTGAACTGAAAGTCATGGCAGTCGTCTACTTTATATTTTCTATAGACCCGGGCCCTTGTACCCCTATATTCCCATTCGGTATTGGATCCTCATTTCCAAGTGTCCACCATCGTGTGGGCCAGTGCCAAACTCGTGTGTAATTAAAGTTTGTTCTATCTTTGAGAATTGCTCCTTAACTATTTCTTATTTCCTTCATGCTCCCCAAGTCTTTTATTGATATACCAAGTCATTTGTTCTCAGGTTCTCTATTTGTTATACCTCCCTTCTAATTGGGTCTTCTCACATCATGGTCTCTTGCACCATGGTCTTTTGTGTCATGCTTGTTTCGTGTCATTACCAAAATACTTAGACAAAATTTTGGGTCCAACATCACCCCACACTGCACTCTTAGTCCATCTCGGATGAAGCATCGCTCTTGATCTCAACCAAAAATTTAGGACCAATTTATTCAATATACTTTTTGACACCTTCCCAATGTGATAAAGTGTCGAGCAACTTTGTTATTATTTCCTCAATTTTTGCTTTAAACTTTTTGGTCTCCTCAAGTTGATCAAAACACTCACTTGCCTTATTGACCAATTATTCAAAGGATGTGGAAGCATCCTTTTAAACCTATTCAAGTGTGGTGACCTCATTCATAACCTATCCTCAGATCACCATAAATTTAGAATTTATTTTCTATCAATATGCATTTATTATTTCTTCCATAGTTTCGATAACCTTAAATGCCTTCACTCACTTAGTGTAGTGTTTTAATAATAGGGCAACATCTGCCAATTATTGACATTAAAGCTCTTATGTATGGAGTTGAGCTTATAAAATTTCATTGGGACATGTCATCTTCTCAAAAATCCCATCTAGAATAGGAATCACCTCCCCAACTTATTGCAAGTCACATCTGCATACCCCCATTGCTTCAGCAAACTATTCGACTACCCATATTATTTCATCTCTTAGTGTAGACTACTCCTTGCATCACTTCAATAAGAGATACACAAAGGTATCCAGCTTATCAATAGCCTCACCCTCAAAATGGATCCCATCCATTGGTGTCGAGTCCTAGATCAGAATAGCCTTACATAGATTCAATGTTTTGACCTTTACCATTGTTGTGACTTCCAACTGGGATTTCAACTCGACCACTTCCTCTTTGAGTTTCTCTCAAGTCTTGACTTCTTTATCATACATTTCCACCACCTTACCATGTTTTTTTTCAGCTTAGTGTACATCAAACTATGTAAACATATTTTGTCACGCTACTTTAGAGGCTATTTTCAAGAGTGTTGCACTAGCTTGTAAAGGAGAAAGTCATTAGGGATCGACTCAAAGAGGTGTGGGAAACATCATTGCTTCTCAATATAATACTAGACTATAAAGAGGCATCTCAAAATGGTGTTCTTCATCATACATGTCTAGGAAGAATGACATCTCACATCGGGTGTATACAATGGCATCTTTTGGATCAAAATGGGAATATAAATAAAGCATGTTATTAGGGATGTCTGTCTGGTATTGGGCGTATAATTTAAAGACTACATCAGGCTTAGATGGTTATAACATAGTGTCAGTAGGCTATTTCCCTTTGATGGGATCCCATTTAATTATCTTGACATCCATGTCCTATTCCAAAGAAGTGGTGTCTGTGTCCATGCCATTTAATTCTTTCACTGCAAAGCCTTCTCTCTCTTCACCAAGTGGATCTTTAATGTCCATCTACACCTCTTCAAGGGTGGTCTCTTCCTCTTGCATTGGGGAGAGTATTTTCTCTAATTCGGTCTCTTTTTATTCTTTGGCTATCCTTATGGTCCCTCTTGGTAATTCTTCTAGTTATTCCTTGTCACCATCCTTAGGCTCTTCTACTTGTTCCAATGGAATAGTTTATATTGATGGCATTGAGCCTTTTGGTTGACTTGCTAGTGGATCTCTTTTCAATGAATACTTTGGTGGTGATGCCTTTGGTGATGAAGCCTTTAGTGGTGAAGCCTTTGGTGGTGGTACCTGCACATTTCTTTACCTTTTTAATGGTTCTAGATGCGAACTTGTGTTGGCATCATGCCTAATATGCTTCTTCCTGTTGAGTGGTGGCACTAGGAGAAGGTTCTCTTTCTCATGTTATGTGCTTCCTAAAGTTTTATTCATATAAAAGAGATTATGAATTTAATGCCCAACTAGGGTTGGATGAACCTTGATGTCAGTTATGTTTGTCTCATACTTTTCTCTATATGATTTCTTTCCAATATATCCATACATTTTGTGGACAGTGTGAATCTTTGAGTCATTTTATTTCACTTCAAAGGTTATCAGTTGCACATCGTATATGTGGTTGACAGAGTTTACAAAGTACCATACTATGAAAGCATAGGTTAACATCAACCAAGTAGAAATCTCTCTAGATGGGGCCATCTTAATATGCACAAGAGAAAATTATTGCTTGATAGCAAATTTGGCTTGTTCACCAACCTGGGTAGGTAATTCCTTTGGAATGTGCCATTCATTCCCAAAGGTTTCCTTCATGCCATCATACCACAACTTCATCTTGAGCTTAAAATTATGAGTAATATAGCTAGGGTACATGAACACCTTGTAGCACTCTATAGGCGACCAATTCTCAGGAGGGTATAACCATTTCAACTATCCATAAGTGTAATCAGGTACACCAATTTCATTGAACACCATTAACAAAAGGAATTCACCCCATAGGAAACTATGGTTAGGTGTCCAGTGAGCCTTTTCCACATCTATTATAATCTTATTGGTAAAATACATTGACCAATTATATTTTAAACTAGTGAGCAACATATAGGTGGTCCATGTCCACCTCTTTCCATCTATCACTACCGTTAACTTTTATCATGATGATATGTGTAGCTACTCAGAAGGTTGTATCCTATAAATTATTTATTTACATGGTGTTGTTATGTTTCTAATATTCCAACATCATGGTAGTCTTTTCTATATCTGTCAAGTCCTCTAAATCAAATTCAAGGTTTGCATTGAAACAATGTAACCCTGATACCTTGTTGATTCTTTCAGCCATGATTTTTATCTGGTGCCCAACAAAGTAGATATAATCCTCATGTATGCATAAAAGTATAAACTTGACCACCTCTATAGGTTTTCTAAAATAGGGGAGGCTAAAAAGTTTGAAGAGCCCCGTAGAGTCCAAGTCATTGAAATTTTTCAAATCGTAGACCAATTCAATCTTGATGTTTTGGTGCTTAACTCTATAATCATTTTGATGCTCAGCCTCATTTCCAGGTTAGCATTGGTTATAGTCAAAGATAGTACAAGCGAGTACATTTAATACCCATTTTTCCACATGTAACACCATTTTTGGGTATTGAATCTCCTCATTTAGTAGAGGTGGAGGTGGGGGTACTTGGGATTTATTCTTAGTTTGGCACGCCATCCCTATTCATTCACCTTCTATGCACTCACCTTGTTATTCAAGTTTTTCTTCCTTGATTAATATTGTTTCCCCAGCAACACTTAGCTCCTCTTATTTTAGAATAACTAGTAGTGGCTCACTTCATTGGGCCTTTTTTTTAGGCCACATCACCCTTCATGGAGCCTGAATGTTGAGGTGTGGTCATCTAATGTTCCCAAATGAATATGTTTTTACTATTTTAGGTGTCTCAACTCTTCTACTTTGACACCCATTAATCGCTGACACTGACCTCTATAACTTGAAATTTAATAATTCCTCTATGTTATTTTAGTTTAGCTAATTTTGCTTGTTCATTTAGGTAAAACCACACTCTCAATGATCATGAAAAATTGGGAATTGATACTTTGTCCTTGTCTTGGAATTGTCTAAATTTGATTGTTTGCTCTTTAGCTCTATAAAATCACACTTGTAGCAGAGGTAAAATTTAAAATGAACCACTCAATGTCTTTTTATACATTTGATGGGATAACTTGCATTTACTACCATCCTCTCTTCAACCATCACTTCTTGAAATAAATGTAGTTAATGGTATTGCCACAGTGTGATATTGACATACTTGCCATTACCAATACCTCCTTGTATTAATGTCATGTCTTATCCCACACTTTTATCAAAGTGCATGATAGCTGTAAGAACATAAAAAATTTCATACCATGATAATAATCACACCATAGGTGGGAATGATTACTTACCTACGTAGGATTATGATTACACACCATATACTATGTATTATTTATCCTTCTAAAACCTTACTTGCACACCTCTACATCCATGCATATCCCTATGGACCACTTCCTAGCATTCCCATGTAACACCCCTTATCCCACACTAATCATACTTCATGGTTCTCCATGAGAACATAAGTATCAATTTGCAAAAATAAAACAAAATAATAAAAAAGGGTGCAAAACTAAGGTAGCACTTTAGTGAAAATAATAAATTCTAAACTAATGGCATGTGCCTTATTGGCACAATTAAGAAAAAATCAATATGAAAAATAGGGTCATAGCCGACTACCATTGTAATGACCAGGAAGAAATTGGCCATCCAATATGTTCAAATGACAAGCTCCAGTAGGATGAATATTATGAATAATAAAGGGACCATTCCAATGAAAATGAAGCTTTCCAGAGTGGTATGTGAACTTAGATTCATAGAGTAAGACTTGCATTCCTGGTGTAAATGTCTTATATTTGAGGTGGTGATCATGTCAGGCCTTTTTTTTTATTTCTCCACATCTTGACTCCAATGAGAAATAAAACATGTGTCATCCAATTGTAACAAGGCATCTAAATATGCTTTCAATGATGGTTCATCATCTAGCCCTCCAATGTGTGTAATGCAAAGACAGGGAACTAAGAACTCAACCAGAAGAACCGCTTATGTGACAAACACAAGATTGAATTTTGTACTCTTATTGAGGATCTTGTAAGTTGTTTGGTAGTCCCAAAGAACTGTAGACACTTTATCATCCTAGTTGGTGCATCAATATTACATATTCCTTTGATATTTATGCCCAAGATTTTGTTGAATGCTTTAGCAATGGCATTTGCTAATGATATAGCATGGTCTTGTGATGGGCAATCATAAATTCAGATAACAACACTTGGATAGTCTCATTGAGGAAGTGTGTACCACGATCACTAGTAAAAATTAATGGACAACCAAACCCTGTAATAATATGTTCCTAGATGAAGTGCATTGCAGTTGATACAATATAATCCCATATTGGTGCAGCTTCAGCCCAGCGGGTGAGATAATCAGTTGTTATGATGACATAATGTAAACTAGTATGCCTTCTAGCTAAGTTGATTGGGCCAAAAAATTCAATGGCCCATTTTTTAAATGGTTCCTATGATATAATATGATGTAATGGCATTGCATCCTACCAATTTGGTTTCCCCATGCACTGGAAAATATCACATTGAAGTGCATGCAATTTACATCTTGGATAAGTGTAGGCCACCATAGACCAGCTAAAAAAACTTTACTCATAATAGCCTTACCTTCATAATGTCCTCTAGAAATACCTTCATGGAATTTATGGATAATATTAGGGTGCTCATTTTTCATGACATAGTGTCGAAGGACTTCATCTCATCTAAGCTTATAAAAGTCACCTCTGATGAGTTGGAATGGTGCAACGTGAATAGCTAGTTGATTCTTGTCCTACATACTTAAATGATTTGGAGTTGTGCCATTAGTTAACAAGGTTGCTATGTCTTATAACTCTTTAGGAACACATGAGATGAAAAATAGCTACATGTCAGGTAGGTCATCTTTGATGGCACACGTCGATTCTCTAGAATCAGATTTTGAGAGATGGCCAGGACCGTAATTGGCCTTATCAGGCTTGACCATGATGGATAAATAGAATTATCAGAATAACAAGATCTAGCAACAAATGTGACCATGTAAGATGGGTTTATTAACCATATACTTCAATGTTCATGGTATTTTTATAACACAAAAGGAGTCACCAACAGTTATTTTTAGAACTTTTGTAGAGCATAAACCATAGAGAGTGACTTCACACTTTATGGTGGTATATTTCATCTAGGTTGGAGTAAGCTTTATACTTGCAAAGTAAATAGGGTGATCTAGGTTACCCTCTCTAGGTTGTGTAAGTATCACACTGATGGCCATACCAAAAGCATTGGCATGGACATGAAATGCTTTAGTCCAATCAGGGAACTAGGGAATCGATGCAGTGATGAGTTTTTATTTCAAGGTTATAAAAATATTCTTGGCATGAGCGGGTCCAAATGAAGTGTTAATTATGTTTTAAGATATCCTCTAATGGTGCGGCAATCCTTGTATAACCCTAGATAAATTTTCTAAAGTACCCAGTATGACCTAGAAAGGCATGAACCTCACATTAGGTAGTTAGTGTTGGCAAATAGAGGATGATGGCAACCTTGGTAAGGTCTACCAGAAATCCATCTCAGCATATAATTTGACCAAGGAGAATGTTTAATAGAGTATTAAAAAGACACTTTTTCAAGTTCAGAGATATTTGAAGCATTCTACAATGCTCAAGCAGAAGCCTAAGATTAGAATAGTGGTCTTTCACCAAGTTGTATACTATCCAATCATCTAAATAAACCTGAAGAAACTCATGGATGAAGTCTTTAAAGGCCTTGATGGCTATTCTGTATAATACAATGGGTGTGTTCTTTAACCTGAATGGCATGATGTTACATGCAAAATACCCTCACTCAATGGCAAATATAGTCTTAGGTCTATCCTCCTCTACGATCTTGACCTAATGGTATCCAAAAATCCCATCTATGAAGGTGTAAATTTCACACCCAACAATACCTTAAAGGATTTCTTTGATGAAAGGCACCAAGAAATGATCAGTAGTACAAGATGAATTAAGTATTTGATAGTCTACACAAATTTTGATGCACTTATATTTTTTTATGTTTAACACTATTGGGTTGACCCATTCAGACTCATCGATAAGAGTAATAAATCTTGTGAACAACATACTATTAATTTCTTCTTTAACTCATGCATGTAAATTTGGATTCATTTGATAGGGTCATTTCTTGACTGGGCGAGCACCTTCAACCAGTTTGATATGTATTTTACCCAAGTATGAGTGAACACCCTTCATCTCACTATAATTTCTGGGAAAGACATTTTGATATTCTTTCAATAGATTGAACACTTTGGAGATCTCAATATTGGACCAATAATTACCCATAGTAACCATGTTTGGTGCATCCTCCATGCTAATTTTTTGATATATGGTTTGAAGTGGTTCTAAGTACAAGTGGTGTGTATCAAAAATTGTGTCATGAATAATCCTAGCACCATAGTCTATGGGGGCATCCAACTGATTGGTCAATGGTTCAGGTAGTTTGGACCCTTCACCTTAATCAACATGGAACACAAGTTGTTGCTTTCCTTTTTGAATTTCATGTTGTGCATGGTTGATGATAGGTTCTGGTGCAGAGGAAGATTGATCAATTGGGTCATTAAAAATAACCAATCCTTCTTCTAACACACCATGTGTGTTTTGAAGCTAGTATTCGATATGACTAGGGTAACCAATAACTGCTTGATGCATTACTTGTAGTGTAAGGTGTAAATCCATACTTGGAGATAAATAAGATAATGTCGAGACCATGTTATCTTTTTAAAAATGCCATAAATGGGTACCTAGATGGCACTCCTTATGAACTTACCATTCTCTATCCTAGGTGTGTAAGCTACATTAAAATGCATGAACCCACAAATATTCTAGTAAGAAAGATTCATCAACCAACCACATTGCTTTGTAGGCTTCTAGGTGTGGTTCTGATGCTCAGACTCCACTATAGCTGATTGTGCCTTATACATGGTTGCCATGATGGAACTGATGTTGTAAGGCATAATGTACTTGGTCCCAATAAAGGAGATGCTCATGATGATTTCACCACCATCTCAATATTGTGCCATTAATAAGGTGAACTAGTGAGTGCATATGATCAACATCATAATCGTAGAAGCCCTCTAGTTGCTGGACAAAGTCATAGACTTCCATTTTCTCATGAAACTGGAGATCTTCATCAATCCTTTTGAGGGTTATAGACATAATTGGTCCTTACATGACTTGTCTAATGAAAAGATGAACAAACTTATGGTACTTTTGGTACTAGCACAAAATGTCTTCATAACTACCAATGGCACCACACACTCTCCTAATAAGGTCATAGTCACCTTGGGCCCAGTAATTATAGGAATTACTTGTGGTATCAAAGAGGGACTTTGTATCCATCCATTGAAGGATACCATTAGGATTAGGATCATGATGCTCAATCTTAAGTTATGATGTTGTAGATGTGATTAATATCCTCATCTGTGCTAATAGGTTCTACATATGGGGGCCCATCTGCTTGGTCCAACAAGATGATGATGCTCTTATTAGTATTTTCAAAGCTGATATATTTCTTCTTGAAATTTAAATCACCATTGTTAACATAGCACCAAGGATGACCCAATAGGGATGAAAAGTCATCAGCCTCAACCAATTCTAAAACTTCAAAGTCAGCCTTGAAAGGTACCTCAAAGATATTTTTAGTTGCATTTTTAAGAATGTTAGTTGATAGAACATGGGTCTTATTGGACATAAATAATACATGAGGTTTTGGTTGTAAATTTGGTCTATCTATATTTTGCCACATATCCTTTGTGAGGACATTGACCTCAACACCAGCGTCAACTAAAATGTCTCAGATCACCCATCCATCAATGGTAGCATTCACCAATATTTCCTTGTCCTTTTGAGGGCTAGGAGGAATAGGTGTGTCTTATCATCGAACATGGTTAATCGATGATCTTTAGT
Organism: Torreya grandis; assembly: GCA_037957365.1. Classification (NCBI taxonomy): domain Eukaryota; kingdom Viridiplantae; phylum Streptophyta; class Pinopsida; order Cupressales; family Taxaceae; genus Torreya; species Torreya grandis. The sequence goes on from JARHVA010002024.1 coordinate 1,127,835, forward strand.
TGGCCTTGGCATCTAATATTTGATCCAATTACTTAACTGTGGGATAATTTCTTCTTCTAATATGCACTTGTAAACTTCTTGGAATCTATCATGCATTGTGTCTTGATGTTTAGTGGCCTTTTACATATCAACAAATTGGGTGGCATCATGGTCCTTAAGAAATTTAATTTCCCCTTGTAATTCCCATACCAAAGTCATAGTATCTTGGATCACTTCTTTCTATTGTTGATCATTAGGATACCTAGTTGTATGAGGCTCATCACTTTGTACCTTCTTAATGTGTAGAATGGACGTAGACTGGGACTATCCAATGTTGTGCATTGTGATATTAACCTATTGGGTTGTCAGAGTGCTAGATCATGGTTTCCATTGTGGGTTCTCAATGTGGATCATACTAGAACCCTTTTCATTTCTTTCTTTTATGATGGTTGTGTACAAATTAGGGCATTCCTCCAATCGATGCTCTTTTTCACAAAAAACACATGTTGGATAGACCAGATAGTCTCACTGGTATTGATCTAGAGACCCACATTTATATCACATCTATGGTGGAAAATGTCCACCTCCTCATCCCTATTCTAGGCTTCATTTATGATATCCACTGTTATCTTGATTATTTAAAACATAAGTTTGATGTGTACCATGTGTGTGAACCTCATGTATATCAATGATAAGATGGAAGTCATTAGTGTCATGGGTATATACATCATATATCTTGAAATAATCAGATGCTTTAAATTATGTGGCCCCTTGTAATACAAGATAAGAAAAAACATCATTCTCTTCATGACAAATTTCACAAGACTAGTTTAGTACAATATGGATGTTCTTTCAAAGATAATTATTTTTATTATGACCCTTAGACTCACAATCGGTACACCATAGACAGCTACGAGTGTCACAAGAATTTTTTGTATTCATCTTTTCTAACTTTGATTCCATTCAAGATATTTAATCTTCCATAAAGGGACTAATTCTAGTATCAATGCTATCAACAACTTCAGCATAGAGGGCATCTTATAGGGCCTTGCACTTGGTAGTAAAGGTCCTCTAAGACAATGTCCATCTAAAGGGAAGTAACAAACCTCCCAAGAACCATTGAGCATGCTAAGTTGAATCAATATTGAATGATATCTTAGATAGGATTGTCTTAAATCATGAATTGTACTCGCAGACACTTTTAGTTAGTTCTTGTTTTATATCCTTTAGTACAATAATACTTTGTCACTTAAATTTTGGAATATCAAAATCTTGAATAAATGTTGTCTTGAGCTAGTCATAATTAATTACTACTTATTGAGGGTCATACTTCCTATATCATTTGTGTGCTCTTTCTTGAAGTGTAGTTGAAAATTGCATTGCTTTCAACTCAAAGGAGGTTATGCTACATGCTCTCCAAATAAGTTCACACTTATGGATATTATCTATAACATTTTCCATGCCTTGATATTTTAATATAAGAAGCATCATTTCATAATACACACTAGGTGGTTGAAGCACTTGCAATGGTGGTTGCTAAGAACTTCCAAGTCCTATTAATGAGGAGGGAAGTCCACCACTTCCTCCTACTCCACCTCCTAGTCCACCAGTCATTCCACCACCTAGTCCACCTCATGTGCCTCCAGTAGTAACTGAGACACTTAAGATTTTGGGCATAGTAATATGTTGGTTTATTATACTTGGACCAGTACTCTACCTACTACTTATGTTGGGTCCACTAGGCATACCAAGTTGGGCCATGAAACTATCTTGAATAGGATAAGAAAGAGTTAATACGTTATGGTATAAAATTTGCTCAACTAAAGGTTCTCTTAGAAAGTCAGTCTTTGATTATACACTATTTGTATCCTAGTTATATAGTATTAATTCATCAAGCTAAAAATCACGATCTCGCACTATGGTTGGAGAACTAGGTTAGTTTATTTTGGGTTCTTCAGTCTCCACTTCTTGGCTAGTTTCTCTTGTATATAACAAAGTTGCCATTAGTCGTGGTTATAAATTTGGTGAGTCCTCCTTATGATCTTCCACTTCCTTACAGATCCTGATATCACTTCTTGAGTCCTCATGTCCCCTTTCTAATTTGCTTTCACCTATAATCCTTCATCAACTTTCATCATATTTACAATTGTATAGCTCCTATTGAGTAGCTACCATTCTGAACCAATAATCCTTCACAAACACCCTTGCATTCTCCTCCTAACCATGCTACTCATGCAAGGATGATTGTATCCCTCCATAGGAAAAATTTCAAGTCCAAAGTCTATAAATAGCTTCTTCACTTCTAATGGGAAATGCCTAATATACCAACCATGTGATTCTTAGATAAATTGGAACTTTGATTTTTATAGACAAGAGTAAGTGGTTATAACATACTCTAATATGTAGCTATTCAACACCCCTCTCCACCAAATATTAATAGTTCATGCCCACGATGATCCCAAGCATGTTAAAGCCCTTTGACACTCTATTTTTTAATATGTCCTTCGTCTAAAATTTTATCACCAGTCTTGATCATAGGTTGAGATCCCAGCATGCAAATGAATAAGGACTTCTAGAAATAACATTTCATATAAGGATCTATAGAGATGTTCAACCCATGCACATGCATAAACTCCTAGTTCAATATATGGAACTATATATTTATATTTGACCCTGGTAAGCCGTCATTCAATATTTTCAAGAGATAAATGCTCAAACATTTTCCATCACTATGAATTAAGCGCTATGGGTCCCAGAAATAGAACCAAAATGTTTGATCTTATATCTATACCTTTCCCTAGGGGCACTAAAGTAACTAGTTCCCAAAAAGCTAATAAGTTGGCATTTCATGCAAGACTGAGCTCTTGTATGCTCACCCAAAACATACAACAAGAAACCGGTTCTTATGGGTTGGGTTGTGTAGTAATATACTTGTCATATAATGGTACTTGATCATATACCTTAATAAATGACTAAACAAATAAATAAATACAAAGTGGTAGACCTAGTTTCAATTACATAAACAAACATGATTATGAAGATAATTTCCATGAAATTTAGAGTATGTATTACACATGTTTAGATAACATATATTCTATAAAATATTTCCATATAAGAACCACAAGTTACATAATAGATGCATTGGTAACTTAACTATCAATTATAGTGCAATATCAAGATTACAATGATTTATGTGAAACTTCTATTTACCATAATCAATCATTATACAATACCAATGTTCAGCAGCCTTAAAAAACTCTACACATGGGTATTTATACTTGGTTCTCTCTTACCAAGTTGTTACACTAATTATGACACTTATAGTGACTAGCTAATGATCTCTAGTGAACTAAAATTCATGGCAGTCATCTACTTTGTTTTTCCCATGGACTCAAGCCCTTGTACCCCTATATTCCCATTCGGTGTTTGTTCCTTGTTTCCAAGTGTCCACCTTCATGTAGGTCAGTGCCAAACTCGTGTGTGATTGAAGTTTATTTTGTCCTTGAGAATCACTCCTTAATCATTTCATGTTTCCTTCTTTCTCCCGAAGTCTTTCATTGATATATCGAGTCCTTTGTTCTTAGGTTCTCTATTTGTTATACTTCCCTTCTTACTGGTTCTTCTCGCATCATGATCTCTTGCACCATGGTATTCCATGCCATGCTTGTCCTGCACCATGCTTGTTTTGCACCATTACCAAAATACTTAACCAAAATTTAGGGTCTAACAGTAACTCTTAAAAAATTAACCAATCTTAATCCCTTATGGAAAACTAATGTTAACATCTTTTTTATCATTGCATATTTCTGGATGAATTTAGGACCAATGTTATCATGTTCGTAAATAGTTTTCATATACTAAAATTGAAACCTACCTATGTGGATCCACTCATGCAACCACAAGCTTGGCATTATCATCCACTATGTGGACAAAATGATATGAAAAGGGATAATAAATACTTAACAAAATTTCCAACAAGAAAATTTGTGACACGTCCCCATACCATTTTTTAATCTTGCACCTTATGCATCATGGGTTTGAATTATTCAAAGTAATCAACTTGAGAAATATCTAAATTTAGGTTGTTTGTTTACATTGTAGTTCCATGCTTACAATAAGGTTGAAGGTAGATAGGCTAAGAGAATAAAGTTTGGAATTATTTGAGGCATACTATGTGCCATATAAAAAGGTTTGTGTTATGTATTATTAAAGCAACCCATTTTTATATAGTTAATTACCTTGGGGGAGAAAGGGAGGGTTTACATTATAAAGGTTTAGGGATGGTATTTAATTGATTATTAAGATAATTAGTCATTGTTATTATTATATCAATTCACATTGAATAGAACATGTCATAATACTTAATTAATTTTTTAGAGAATTAATCATTGTTATTACTTTATCAATTCACAATAAATAGAACAAAACTTAGTTTATGTTCTCAAATAATAAAAAGGTTTTTCTTGGTCATTGCATTCATTTTTTCCATGGATAAGAAATAACATTATTGTGTAGAGTAATTTTTAGAGTGCTAATTTTGACATATTTCACATTTATTCATTGTTCATAGATGTCATATTTATTTATCAAAATAGAAAACTAAAGTGATTATTTCCTGCATTTCATTTTTCATTTTTTAGTCAATTCATACATATCTTACACTATGTTCTAAATTTTATCATGGCTATTTTGAAACCCTATAATTTAATAAATGTAATGGGTTTATGAAAATGGTTAAGGTTGACAAGTATTTCATCTGTGTTTTTTTATGGGTAAGAAAGAACCCTATTGCTCAAAATAATGTATGAACTAATTGGAAACTAAAAACTAAATACTTGTATAAACTTATCACTAAACTCTCAAATTCTCTGAAAGGAACATCAACAAGATCGTTTGAAGCCCAAGATCTAAGACATTAATAGTAAAAACATTACAAAAAGAGTTTTAAGAGCTGCAAAGATGATATGCAAAGACAAAGGCAATATCATATAATATCCATAAAATAACTTCTATATATTATAAATGAGAAGCCTTGCATATATAGGTAAGGACAAAAAAGAAGTAAGTCAAACTAACCAATATGGGATAAATCCACAAAAGGAAAAACTAGGAAAAAGATAAAAATTATCTATATAACCTAGCAAACATGAAAACCAACTCTAACACCCTCATCAAGTGAAGCTAAGGGCTAAAAATAGCCAAAAAACAAAGTGTCATATCCATAGTATGAGTCCCAACAACAAGGTCTAATGAGGTACTCATGTACAATATATCCATGAATTGAAGAAAGAAGAAAACTTGTAGGAACAAACCCCCTACCACAAAAAGAGAGAGAGAGATAAAAGAAGGAAAGAAATGAAGGAAGGAAGGACTTCATGTGGTAACCCCCCTAAGGACAAATTATTTCATCCCACACAAAGATCAGTATTATATATCTTGTGTGGATGGAAAGCATGTAAGGAACCATATATATAGGTGGTGAGATAGTCCCAAAAATAAAATTTTATTCCCATTAATTTCCCTTCCTCTTGAGTGTTGCAAACAAGAAGTCCCAAAGATACATCACCTGTAGAAATATCGATGCCAATAGGAGATAATATAAATTTTAAGAGTCTACCAAGACCTCTATGCGTGTAGCCCATAGAGTAAAGTATGCAACATCCAAATCCAAGAGTATGTTTCTCAAAAGAATGAAGAACATAAGCAGGTGGATCCAAAGTGAGACAAGTAACACATACATTAGTAGAAGCGGAAACAAACTCCAAATCAAAATGTGAAACAATAATAGGTTCCTCATGAAAATCATCATCTAAACACATGCTCACAAACAAGAGTAGGCGATGTTTTGGCACAATAAAAGTCATCCTCAAGAAGTCATGATGGTGTCTTATCCATGATCTCCAAAAGTGATGGTGAGGGTGTCACATCCTCAAGAATCATGTCATCTCAATCAATGAAATGAATAGGATTAAAAACTATATGAGGAGTAATAGGTGCCTCAAGTAAACCTTCGTCAAAAGATAAGTTCTCACTAACAAGAGATACGATGTCTGTCATCATCAAAATATAAATCCTCACTTACAAGAGGAGGAATTTCTAATGGTGCCTCACCCATGTCACTGTCATCATCTAAAAATAAATCCTCATTAACATGAGGAGAAGGAAGTGGAATAGAAGGAAGTGGATTAAAAGAGGGTGGAAAAGACCCAGAAAACTCAGTATCCTTATCAAATAAGGCTACAATAACATCCCAAGTTTCCTTTGGTGATGTGGCACATTTAACATATAACTACAAACTATCTGAAACATGGAGGCAAATCAAACAAAGATCCTCATCTTACATGGATGAAATCCAGGCAAGATCTTCCTTATTTGTAAAGTAGGGAATGTCATCATGCACAAATCTCCACATGCCTTTTAATTGTAAGTGAATCTTCATTTTGAGTTTCCAAATAATGTAGTTGGATGTGTTATTGGGATCTATTATTGAAATACAAGGAAGAATTTGGGAAGAAAAAATAATGATTCCCCCCCCCCCAAAGTAACGACTCCTTCAACAAGGAAAAAATAAACCCCCTCAACAGTGTAAGCCCCCCCCCAAATTTGTCACTTTTAATTGAGTGTGTTATATAATATAAATGACCTCAATGAATATAAAATCAAAAAATATACACTTTTGAAAAAAAATAGTACTCAATTTTAAGTCACAGTTCAAAAGTTATTGTCTTTACAAGTTTTTTGTCATTAAAATAGGTCAAATAAGTAAACATTGCATAACAATTAAATTCACTAAGGACCAAAAAATGATTTACCACTTCATGAACTTGGAAAAAATATTTCTAATAATTTCTTTGGTAAAAACTAGCATAGATTGTCAAAAATGGGTGAAAGCTAGTTTCAGGAAGACTCTTTGCAAGATCTAGAAAAATTGACTGAATGAGCCCTGTTGTGACATCCCAAAAGGCCATACAACCCAATTCATAATGGCACTACCTATTATAGTCTAAAATTAGACCTAAAATACTATCCTCTTAAAGAATTAGATCTCAAATTATAGATTGTATGACATCAAACTAGAATAAATTCGATCAGCTATCTAGATGATGAAGACATACTGCTACAGTAATTTTCAAGCTACTAAAAACTTGTATGACCTAATCCAAAATGCTTCCAATTGGTATGGTAGGAAATTTGAGACTGTTAGCTAACTGTACCAAGTTTTAGATTTAAAAATTTAGATGCACCACTTGTGATGAGATAAAATCAAACAAATGGTAGGTATCAATCAGTAGACCAGTGAACAGGTTTTTAAAGATAATAGTTGTACAACTTAATCTTTGGAGATTTTTAAAAATTTAATATTATATAAAAATCATATTTCTATGCCCCTATCTTTTAATATTTGGATTTGGATGCATAAAAGGCCTAAAACCATCAAAAAACATGCACAAAATTCCTAAAAAGCTTCTAAAACAAACTTAAACATGGGTATAGAAAAATAAGTACCTAATGGTACAGCCTAGGACCTGTATGTCCTCGTCAATGGCCCAAAAAAATAGATCTTAGATTTATACAAAATACATTCACTATGCCAAGAAGAAATGTTGATAGATGGACAAACCCTTGCAGTAACAAACTCATAAATGGATGGCTACAACACCTACAACTCTAATACTATGAAAGGAACGTCAACAAGATCGTTCCAAAACAAAGATCTGAAGCATTAACAATTAAAAAAATTATAATAAGTGTTGTAAGAGCTACAAATATGATATGTAAAGACAAAATCAATATCATATAATATCCATAAAATAACTTTTATATATTACAAATGAGAAGCCTTGTATATATAGGTAAGGACAAACAAGAAGTAAGTCAAACTAACCAATATGGGATAAATCCATAAAAGGACAAACTAGAAAAAAGATAAAAATTATCTACAAAACCTAGAAAACATGAGAACCAACTCCAACATTCCATTTAAGTGACTTGGAACTAGTACCAAACTTACATTATTTGATCTCTTTGATTTTGGGTAAATACGTACTTTGAATTCATATTTTCCAAGGGTAAGAAATAACCTTGTTATGTAGAGTAATTTTTAAAGTGCTAATTTTGATGTATTTCACAGTTATTCGTTGTTCATATATTCCATATTTATTTATTGGAATACAAAATTGAACCAATTACTTCCATGCATTTTATCTTTCAATTTTTAGTCAGTTCATACAAAATATATAATATGTTCTAAATTTGCTCATGGATATATTGAAACCCAATAATTCAATATATTAATGGGGTTTTATAGATATGATTAGAGTTTTATAGACATTGCATTCATGTTTTCCATGGGTGAAAAATAACTTTGTATAGAATAATGATTGAATTGACTGCAAACTAAAAACTAAATACTTGTATAAACGTATCACTATATTGACATATTCCATTGAAGTAACTTGGAACTGATACCAAACTTACCTTATTCTAGCTCTTTGATTCTATCCAAATACATACTTTGCATTCATGTATTCCATGGGTAAGAATGAACCTTTTTATGCAAATTAATTTTACATATTTCACATTTATTCATTGTTCATAGATGTCATTTATTTATTGGAAAAAAAACTTGAACCCCAATTATTTTCTTGCATGTCATTTTTCAATTTGCAGTTAATTCATACATATCTTATAGTATGTTTTAACTTTTCTCGTAGCTATTTTGAAACCCTATAATCCAATATATGTAATTATTTTTATGGATACTATTAGGATTTTATAGACATTGCATTCATGTTTTCCATGGGTAAGAAAGAACCTTGTTGTGTATAGTTATTTTCAAATTGCAGGGGGTTTATAGACATTTTGTGGGTGTTAGGGTTTAATATTATCACTATCTCTTTGCTAAATCCTTGACACCCTAATGCTCTTCATTACATAATATTAATTCAATTTTTAAAAAATCTTCAAATTACTAAGAATGTGATAATGTGACTAATGTGAACAACGTAATTCTATTCTCTGACGTTTGAAAATATAGTGCTTTTGTACATATGATAAATAGTAGTGATTTTGTCTTCTATGTATTGTTAATGGCATATTTTTTCAAGTGCAGACAGTAGTGTGATATATTTTATAAGAACATCCCCTCTCATTGATCATATACATGTTAAGATGTATTTGTGTTATTTGCATAAAGTAACATGTATTTTTACTAGTTACATAAGGTTGTCTAATGATGTAACTTGTCTCTTTGGAATACTTATTAGTATATATCATATTGGTATTAAGGTGGATATCCGAACTAGTTCATCTACTTGAAGAGGTCTTGTGTTATTTGATGCAACATAGGAGTAACTAGTTTTATTATAGGTTTATCACACTTATAACGATTTCAAAAAACCAATAAGACATCGACCATAGGTATCAAAACATCTCACAATAATTTCATACCAATTCCAATAGTATAATTTTTACCTTTGTAATGATTATCTTCTTCTTTATTTCTAGATTTAGGATGGATGGTCTAGAAGGAATGTATCTCTTGGAATAAATCATAACTGAGATGGATCACGTGGTGTGCAAATTTATCTATTACCCATGAATGAAAGTTTTTTAGTTTAGTTAAATTTGTTTGATAGTAATGGTTTTTTGTATGAATTATTTTAGGATAAATAAATATTCAGTAGCCAGTCATTTGTGTGTGTATGTCTTGAGTATAGACGTTCATCTAGAGTTGACAAAGTTTGTAACATGGTTGTAGATAGTGCATCCACTAGTGGGAGTGGGATTCTGACTAGGTCGGGACATGTAATTTAATTTAAGTTGTATATCCCTTTCCCATGGTAAATCTGATGAAATTAAAAGTTTTCCAACAATAATATATGTTTGACCACTTGGCATCCATTGTGTGTTTTTACACACATTGACAATACTTTTTTTATTATTGGTAAAAAAAGGGCTTTGAGAAGGACCCAAACCTCGTACAAAGGAGAAGAAAGATAGAAAGAAGAAAGGAAAAAAAACAAGAGTCAAAATAAAACAAGCCAGGGCAACACTACCTTGAACAAGCACAATCATAAAAAATAGCTCAAGAATAGCCAATCTACAAAACAACAACAAAGAAACAACAATCTAGTAGCTAAGTAATGGAAATATTTATTAAGGCATTATCCAACTCCCATTCTTCATCCATGAATTTTATGACATCCTTGGCATTCTCAATATATATTTCCTTATAAGTAGCATTATTCCCACTTCCCTCCATTTTCAATCTTTTACTTGATCTACTACATTTTTGTTCTTCTTTGTTTTCCCTAAGGACTTATTTCATCATATGAATGCTAAAAACAAAGTTATTGATAGACACCTAACTAAATTAGATATTTTTTTCATATCTTCCTTTAATTTCCATTTTTCAATGTCCATCTGAGAAATCTTCTCCTTCAATTGGATGACACTCCTATTAATATTTTCCAAAGTCACACTTGAGTCCTCGTCATTTTCTCAATATCCTTCATTGTTTGTGTACTTTTGAAAATGTTTCATTTCATCCCTTAGCATCTCATTATCCTTCATTAACCATTTAGTAAAGCTTATATGCAAGTATATATCCTTTTCTACATAAGTGATTCTATCATAACTACTATCAATAGAAGTAGTAGCAATTTTCCTTTTACCCCTCCACGTTTCATCCTCTTAGTCCTTGTTGTGTTCATATGTACTCCCAATCTCATCTACATACTTCCTTGCATCATTAACTTCAATCCTCTCCTCAAAATAACTCTAAGAAGGAGACAATTGGCCCTTATCTAAATACAAAACTTGGAAAACTTCTTTGTTAATAGTAGTGTTATCTTGCGCAGGTTCCTTGGTTTCCTTTGGTACCTCCTTTTTACCCTTCTTACCCTAAGGTTTGGCCAGGTTGAATTTTTATAATACAAACTTGGACTTCCTAGGTATAGAGCTTCCTTATCCCTTTTCCACTTCCTCTAGGTTAGGGGAAGACCTTTGTTTCTTGGATTCTACCACCTTAATAATTGTAGACACTATTTATGAACTATATAGCACCTTAGTCTTGTATACTTGGCAAAGTCAAATCTTGGTTATTCCTCTCAATTATATATCTTTCATACTTTTGCAAGTATCACATCTGGTTTTTCTTGTGCCCCTTGGCCTATTTCTTAGTCTGAATAGTCTTATGTTAATGACCCATGCCTTCTATCTTGACCAGAATGCTTAAAACCTATTTATCTTATGCTCCTACTAGTTTTGAGCATGTAACTATTTTCTTGCTCCCTAGACACTTGCATCCTGGATAGACACCTATGTCGATGTAGGTGTCATGCTCCAATGCAAGTGTCTAGTACTCTAAAAGTCATCTAATTTATAAATGAAATGTATCCTAATAGTCAACCTAAGTACTATTATGCAATTTATTCTCCAAATAGATTGGTATAAATGTAAGATCAACCCTCATTCATTCCTCACCTAGAAACTTCTTACCTACTCACCAAACAACTTATTAAAAGCATTCAATCAAGAATTCAAGTGACCAAAGCTTCCCTCTTTTCTCATATTTTCATATCAATCATAGAGACAATGTATCTATAGGTTTGAAGTACTAAAGTTACAGCCCAAAAGCTATATTTATAAGTTACAAGCTAGGTCACTATTATACTTGCTTATCACACATTGCATGATTCACACATAAGCCAACATGTAAGGAAGAATTATATAATTCTGAGGCCCTCTTCAGAGTATTGGCTATGTAGACAATGCTCATTAACAGAGTTATTTTTGGGATAGGTCGACACTATGTGCCCACTAACCTATTTTTTCCCACAATCATTATGAGGATGAAGAACTAGGGTTTGACCATTTGACAAGGAGCGATAGTCCATAACCCAGATATGAATGCACTAGAGTGAAAGTAAAAAAAATTTAGAAGCATCCAGTGGTTGCATCCTATTTAAGCAGGTATAATGTACAAGACACCTGCATTTGACCCTAACACTAGCAGCAATGCAACTGTCCCAAGCTGATGTAAGTGTCTGAGGATACAAAGACACTTAATCCCAAATTGGATGACAGTTCTAGAATACTCTTCCAGTCTATGTCATGTTTGTAGTAGATCCAAATCTATATTAACATCAGAACCAGCTAAGTATCTTATTTATTTGTCATTATCATATCTAGCATAGTTGTAATTTCTATTTTAAGCATATCTTAGCATAATAAATTTAGTATATATTTTATCTGAGTTTTACAATTAATTGGCTTGTTATAGATATGTTTATCACCCTTGTCTTTATTCGTTTCTATATTCTTAACCCAATCTATCAAAATAGGATCCATATCCAATTTAGGGTTAAACAATAACAGGATTCATCCCAATAGCTAGATTTTTAACATGATGATACATTAAATAGATCAATTCTTGGTGTGAAGGAAAAATAGTTTTGTTCACTTGAACATCCAAGACATAATTTTCTAAAGAGATAATAAAATAGAAAGTGAAACTAAACAGTTTTTTGTGTTTGAAATGGTTAAGGAAGGTGAAATTGTAAGAGTAAGTACATTTAAATTTGTTTTCGAGAGTGGTGTATCTCTCAAGTATCCACCTTGAAAATCAATGATTTTTTCCTTTCCTCCCAAGAAATCTATAAATGGTGTCTTGTAGTTTGCACAAGACACACATTGACAAAGAACGTATCGGGATTGTTATGGGGGTTGTTGGGGAAGGAACCAAGTAGCCAACATCATGCTGATTTTTTTTAATATTATAATAATATTTTGGACTAGAGCAAAAACTAGACTTGGGCACATCAGGGGCCTAGTCTCTAGGATATACTAGAGTATCCAAAATATTGCCATATGTACCTCCTAAAACATTACATCATTAATGTTAACGAGACAAAAAATAGAAACAAAAATATGAAAGAACCACAAGCTAACATAAGGAATAATAAGAGGGACCCTGTCAACGTTTGACAAACACAAAAACTGTTAGACACTAGAAGACTGAGCAAAAAAGAAAGAGCTATCCACATAAAAACTCAGTGTTCTTCCTCTCTAAGAGAGAGAAGACTTTAACAACCATAGATAAATATCCTCATACACACTCACCAAATCCCTCTTAAAGCATTCAACATCATTGAACACTTGCATCCCAAACAGACACCTACATCGACACAGGTGTTCTGCTCTGACACAAGTTTCTAGTGCCCTAAAAGTCATCTAATTTTGAAATGAAACATATCCTAATAGTCAACCTAAGTACTATTATGCGAGTTATTCTCCAAAGGGATTGGTATAAATACAAGTCCAATACTCATTCATTCATCACTTAAAAACTTCTTACATACTCGCCAAACAACTTACCAAAAGCATTCAATCAAGCATTCAAGTTGTATACACAATATTTTCAAACTTTTATCAATTACTAATGCTCTCTATCTTGTAGGAACCTATTGAGTCTCAATCTCTCTGAGTGCACGCCTTAAGGGGTGTATCGAGAAAGGGATGGGCAGACCATTGGTGCTTCACAGGATTGTTGTCCCTTTTGCCACTTGTTATCTACACACTTATCTCTTGAAAACCAATCCCCTAAGCTTGTTCTCTCTTATACATTCCTCCAGTCATTTCCCACCTTTCATCCCCCTTTTCCTAAACTAAAACCCCTTTCGACACATTATAGTACTAGGTCGACTGGGTCAACCTTGTACTCTTATTGGTGAAATTCATTTAGGGTCTATGTCGGCTCTTAGCTGACCTAGCCTGTGATCTAGTGAATTTTTGTCAATATCAGTACTAGGTTGACTAGGTCGATCTTATCAACTGAAACTTTCAGAAGAGATAAGGGTTAAATTTGCCTATATATACAAGATCATTTAGCCATTATTTAAAGAAGAGAAGAAGTAAGACCTATTGTGCATCTGCTTATCCAACATTCTACTTGAGGACCAAGCTTAGGGTTTGATACTTTATTTGGAGATACAGATCTTGTCTTATGGATAAATTTTTTGGATGCATTGATAGGTTGTGTAGCCTAGAGCTGATTTATCTTTGTCATCCTTACATACCACAACATCCTCTTGCAAAGCACCTTGGCCAAGGGAGAGATTGAGCTTCGACAAGTTCATCTTCAAAGGTACGTATTTCTAACTTTGTTCTTCCTTTTTAAGAGTAGATATGCATTTGTAATTTTCTTCCATGCATTAGAATTATGTATACATTGACGTGAGTATATGTCTTTTATGCATGTTTAATTTTAGTGTTTTTACCTCTACTTTGTGCCACAAGCTTTGGTGAGCACTAGATTATATTTCTTTGCTTTACTTGTTATTAGTTTAGTGAATATGAAAACATAGGGCTTCGTTAAGGTTATTACGTGATTGTGCTTGATTGGAGGCTTTAAAACTCTTCCTAGTATTGTTGTTGTGATAAGAGATCCCCTAATTGGGTCTAAATGATCCACATATTGGTCATGTTCTCGATTATCTATTGTATCCCCAATCGAAAGTGTAAGTAGGATCTATCTTCTCCAAGTTAGGATTGATTTATAGATGCAATGCATTTTTGATTGCATACACAAGTGAGCAAAGCTTCTCTATTTTCTCCTATTTCTATATCAATCATAGAGACAACATATCTATAGGTCTAAAGTATTGAAGGTGCAGTGCAAGAGCTATATTTGTCAAGTTACAAGCTAGGTCACTGTTGTGCTTGCTTATCACATATTGCATGATTCACACACAAGCCAACACATAGGGGAGAACTAAATAAGTTTGAGGCCCTCTTTGTAGTATAGGCTGTGTAGGTAGCGCTATTTGAGAGAGGGGTATTTGGGGTGGCTCGACATTATGTGCCCACTAACCCATTTTTCTCTACAACCACTATGAGGATGAAGAACTAGGGTTTAACTGTTTGACAAGGAGTTACAATCCATGACCTAGATTTGAATGCACCAGAGTGAAGGCAACAAAAAACCTAGAAGCATATAGGTAGTTGTATCATATTTCAACAGATATTTCGTACAAGACACGTGTCTGACCTAGACACTAGCGTCGATGCAACTATCTTGGAATGACGTAAGTGTCTGAGGATACAGAAGCACTTAATCAAAAATTTCATGATTGTTTCAAAATACTCTTCCAGTGTACTCCCTGCATGTTCTAAATCTAAATCTACATTAGCATCAGCACCGATGAAGAATCTTATTTTTTTGTCATTGCCATATCTAGCATAATAAATTCAGTATATGTTCCATCTGAGTTTTACAATAAATTGGCATGTTATAGATATGTTTATCACCCTTTTGTTTGTTAATTTCTATATTCTTAATCCTATCTATTAAAATAATATCCATATCCAATTTAGGGTTAAACAATAATAAGATTCATCTCAATAGCTAGATTTCTGGCATGATGATACATTAAATAGATCAATTCTTGATGTAAAGGAAAAATAGTTTTGTTCGCTTGAACATCCAAGACAGAATTTTCGAAAGAGATTATAAAATAGAAAGTGAAACTAATTAGTGTTTGTGTCTAAAATGGTGGAGGAAGGTGAAATTTTATGAGTAAGCACTTTTAAAGTTACTCTCTAGGGTGATGTATCTCTCAAGTATCCACCTTGAAAATCAATGACTTTTTCCTTTCCTCTCAAGAAATCTATAACTTCTTCATTATTATCTCTTTTTTATTTCAAAATTTTGATGCCATCAAAATTCATACCTATTACCATCACAATGAAGTCTTCAAAGACGGTGAAAGAGAGACCCTTTACACTCAGAACTTCTTGATTAAAATATCTTTCTCTTCCAAATGAAACCATAAGCTTCTTGAGTTATCCACTAAGTTATTTTATTCAGCAGAAAAATTATTTAACTTTGCCCTAGCTCAACCAACCCTGAACCATAGAAGACTCATGCTTGCCTTCTACAAGTGAGGAGTGCATTACTCATAATAGTAAGCCTCGTAAATACATTATGGTTCCTGCATCATTTTAGGAACGCCAAAATGCAATTATCTTTGTAATTATAATCCTAAACTTCACTTGAAGCTTCATTCCCTTCCATGTATGCAAATTCTTATAGATTTTAACTTCCATTTTCCATCATAATTGAACAAAACTTCTCCAAATATTTGTGGTTTTTTTCTAATCGAAGTTTCATACCACTCTGTGGAGTCTATGATCTCTATTTACGGAACTCTGAGTCCACATCCTTAATTCTTTTTCTTGATGATGGATCAAAGGATGATCCAAGTCGTCAATCAAAAATCCACTCCCCGCTTTTAGAAGTTTTGTTGTCTTGTTCATGTTTAAAACTCTTAATCCAACATTACATTAGATTTTTTTTAAAATGAATAAGACTAAGGTAGAATAAATTAATAATAAAATTAAAAACCATCACTATATGGATAAAAATGGTGATTGATAGATAAACAAATGTTAATGCTATACATTTTGAGTAACACCTCACTAAATTTCCAAAAATTGCCCCAGAGCAATTATTGACATGCATTTAAGTCACAATGCATTTAATATAGGGGTTATTACAAATAAATATAATATGCAATTACAAAAATCTATATTGGATACTTTCTTTGAGAACTAATCAAAGAATTCAGATTCACTTATAATTTTGGACTAATAACCATCTTGGATATATGGGAAAGCATGCCAAAAACAAAGACTTCACTCCAAAAATGAACAATGAACTTTATTATCTCAAATCTCATCCCTTCCAACTAGTTATCTATGGTTTTTTTTACATCTGCAGAGAACTTGTGGGTGTGGTTTGCACAAGACACACATTGACAAAGAACGTATGGGCGTTGTTATGGGATTGTTGGGGAAGGAACCAAGGAGCCAGCATCATTCTTAAAAAAAATTAATATTATAATAATATTTTTGACCGGAGCAAAAACTAGCCTTGGGCACATCAGGGGCCAATCCCTAGGGTATACTAGAGTATCCAAAATATTGGCATATGCACCTCCTAAAACACTACATCATCAGTGTTAACTAGACAACAAATAGAAATAGAAAAATGAAAGAACCATAGGCTAACATAAGGAATCATAAGAGGGACCCTGTCAACATTTGACAAATACAAAACCACAAAAACTGCAAGACACTATAAGACTGAGCAAAAAAGAAAGAGCTATCCACATGTAAAACTCAACATTTTTCTTCTCTAAGAGAGTGAAGCCTTCAATGACCACATAGAAATATCCTCATACACACTCACCAAATCCCTCTTAAAGCATTCAACCTCGTGAGACACTTTTACGCTTTCTAGTGGACCCCAATTAGGTTTAGTTATGAGACATTTTGTAGGAGTTAAAACTGAAAAAGCTAAAGCTGGCTGAAGAACACCATCTCCACCAGAAATAGAATCAAATGCAGGATCATCAACCATCACAGCCACCTGTTGAGAGGGAACTAGAGCATCAATAGTTTGACCAAACAAGGGTTAGATCCTAAAGAAGAAAGAAGCTTACTCTTACAGAAGTCTCCACAACTATGAAACGGATTGGAAACACTAGTGCATGCAACATAGACCTAGATTGAACATTTTGATCATTTCCCACCAAGCCAAACATAATCTTGGAGGTAACACAAAATGCAAATCAAGGAAAGAGAATGTCACTAGTATTAGAACCATAGTGCTTTGTAGCGTGTGCATTTTTTGTATTAATGCCATAGGATCCCAACAAACAAACAACATTTCCCATAATTGTTTTGGCTCCAAACAAAGCCTAAGTAGGGTTTAGGAAACCTCAAAAAAAGCCTTACTACGGTCGCCTTTCCCTCTGGATGATGCAGGGCAGAACTCCTCTGCCATGACATCTTCTTTGTCTAAATCTAAAATGATTCCACCTAGCAGCCTTTGTGCCTTTACATGAACCCCCACCATCGTAGTCCCTGGTCCTAATATAGGGACCCTAGAGCCAACATGACTGTATTTTGAAAAGTGTTTTGAGTTTAACCATCAGTATTCATTTTTTAATATCATGTTAGTTTTTAATGGACTACCTATCCTATCGTCATGCCTATAATATATTAAAGACTTGTCCAACAATTCTCTTGCCTATGCCATATCAAAGACAAGCAAACGAACAAGTCCCTTGTCGCAACCTTTTTCATCTAGATCACATCCATATTTTGTACTCTAATATAGACCATAATGCAACAATAATGCAAAAAAAATTTAAGTTGAGCAAGAGTTTCTATTCTCAGTATAAGTAAAATTCTAAGAACATGCAGCTCCATGCATAAGATTGAGGAGAGCTCTTTGTTCAACCCTCATTGAGGATTTGATCACATGCTCTGTGCACACCAAAAGCTAAGAGCTAAGAAGTAAAATCCATTTTATAAACACGTTCTATCTATAAAGTGTTCAAAATACTTACTAAAAATACTTAAATTCAATGTAAATTAAAGGTTGAGATTGATTTCCCTGAGTTTATTGAGACTTGTGATATTAAGCTAAGAAATGACATGCAAGCAATAAATTAGGAAGGAGAAATGTGTTCAAAATGGCTCAATGTGTTAGTGGGACTAATATTTGTTAAATTCAATAGGAGAGTTTCTCCTACTCTATGATCATGTTGTATTATAAACCCAACCGATTGCATTCAATGATGAATCATCCCATCATGATGACAATATGTTGAAGGGCATCAGGGCCGCAAGAACTGGCAACCGCTGGAGGAGTTGTGCTCTCTGCAACAACAACAATAGAGATCCCAAATTGTTGCATTGAGATACCTAATGAAGAAGGTACCTAGCTATGTGGGTCTACTTTTGTCTCCAGTCATTTTGGACCATGGAAAGAAGAAATAGTAATTTTAGATTAAACCCTATAATTCATGGAAAATATTTATATGTATAGAGGTGGTAGGAGCCTATATAATTTGTCCAAGCCACCATAGACTCCTCTTTTGAAGCTCTTCTTTGACACTTTATATGGCCATATTAGTAACCATCACACACACACACAGTTTTATAATTGGTAATGGTTTAAAGAATCGAAGGGAATTTCTTTATTTTTCCTTGTTGGTTTTGGAAATGTGTATGCATGCACATAAGAAAGAGTCAATGGACTAGTTTTAGAAAGGTCTTACATTGACATTCTCTATTATGCACATTAAATATGGCATAGTAAAGGTTGTGTGACTTTTGGATTTTTTAGTGGCTTCATTATTCAAATGGATATTGTAGACTCATAATAGTTATGGTTCCTTTTGCGCAATAAAAGCAGAAGGACCATGTGAGAATGAGCACACACCCTGATAAGAAACTACTCACTGATGGTAGTCTAATTTTTGCACTTGTATGAGCACACATTGTCTTGAGTCCTTTTAAGGCACGACACTTTTATAAAATCAAACCAACACACATACCCTATAAGCCACCACTCTCACAATAGTAAATAGCTTGGTTGAAGGCATAAAAATAACCCAACAACGATAACCCTTGTGCATGTTGTAGGTTGGCCATTTGCACTCCGTAGAATCAAGTAATGCATGATAAGATTCAAGTGGATATATAGATGCATGGGCAACATGGGAAATGCACAGAAGCTCATCTATTCCAGTTCTAACAAAAGTTTTTCATGTGGTAATAGGAGAATGGTGGGTGGTGGGAGCCAAATTCATATTGGCTTCCTTCTTATCCTTGCTTTTCTATAGCTAGCATGGTAATAAGCCTTTTTCATTTGTGGTACTATTGAGCACTTTGTCTTAATAGACCCTTTATTTTTCATATTTTGGGTCGGGCCAAATCCCTGTCCCTATGTGAATTTAGTAAAAAAGAGGCTTTGACTCATTTATTTTGTCCACCCTAAAAAATGAAGGGGAAAATCCTTCGGTCCTAAAAGATGAGAGGCAAAATTCATCAATTAAGCATCTTCCATGTATAAAATGTTCAAAAACCTAAACTTCCTTTTCAAATATGGAGGTACGTGAAAATTTGAAATCCATTAATCTCTAGTGTAAGACTATCGTGGCACTTGCCTACCCATTGATTCCTCCATATACAAGGAAGGTTCAGTAAAGCCAAATACTAAATAGGGAACACCTACAACATAAATATTTATTTTGAGGTCACACCATACATTTATTGTCAATTTAGTTGTGGCTTCAAAAGCAATTATCACAATTTAGTGTTGTGGAGACGTAATAACCATATGTTGCAATGGAGCCACAACTTAATGTTGTGAATTTAATCATAACTTACGTGACTTTTATCCACTTCAAAATAATTGGATCACAACTTAGTGTTGTTAACCTGGTAATAAATTATCAAATGGATCCATCTATGAATTTGTAACAAGCGCCAATATGAACCTCATGCACATTCATAAACTGTTTATTATTTGTTATATAATGAAGAATGTTCATGTCCTCCATCATCTCCAAACTTTCTTCTCTTAATAGTCAGGTGTGTTTACGCTCGCTCTCACTCCCTCTCTCTTTTCAAACCTGGTTCATACATATTGTTGCCTTGCAAGTGTACGGGTATCAATAGTAAATATTAACATAATAAAAAATCAGAGAAAAGCTACATCGACAACACTATAATTTGTTATACACCCAAATAAAGACATACAAGATATTTCTATTAGTTTTAAGATTTAACTTCACATAGCCGGTCCCGAGTTCTAATCACCCCACCAAATAAGGCCACCCATGACTTGGAGAACATACGTGTGTAGTAACACGTCCAGGACTCAGGCATGTTCCTCTAAGAACCGGTCTAGGCCAGGGGATGTCCTAGTGACCCTCAACTAAATTTTTAAAAAATAAAAAATCGCTAGACTAAGGAATGACCCAGCACTCATAGAATGCAGACAGCATGTGGTCATTCCATTCTCTAGACATGCCGGTTATATAGCAGGGAGCTAGATATCAATTGTAGTGATTAAACCTTAATATACATCCTATCTAAACATATTAACAGACCCATTTAGACTAGAAATGTATCTAGTTACGAAAAGAATAAAAAATTAGCTAGTTATCATATATCTCTTCCTTCAGACCCCAACATCTAAATCCAAAATTCTCAAAAAGGATCAGGATGTTTTTGTAAATCACAAATAATAGCTACTATATAAAGATACAATATTTTACAATCAACCAATAATTTGAAGGAAGGTGGAAAAATAGCAACAAAAATGGCAGTAAAATATAGCATTCTTGTTTGTGTTAAATATCTAGTATTTGTGGGCAACAACTGTACAACATGACCAAGTGTCACTTCCTCATTAGAAGAAATATAACCTCATCTGATATTTCAAGAACATCTCAAAAGCGTAAATTTATGGTCCAAGCCTTGTCAAACCTGCAAAACCAGTATAAACAAGAGTATCAGCATTTCAAAAGCCATTGCCAATTGAGGCATCATTTTGCAGTGCCTTAATCAAAATGCAGCACTGCCTTGGAAACACGATACACCAGCAATTGAAGAAATTCGGAGGCAAAATGCCCTCAGTGCATTATTTTTAAAAACCTTTTGGGTCAAGGTTTCCATTTAAGCTGGCTCACCATGCCCCATGGCACTTGCCCACAGTCAATAAAAACTATGTATCTAGAAAGTTCTACATGGAACTATGTACGTCAGAATGAATTAATGGAAGGATTGCGATTTTAGCCACAGACCTGAACAAAAGAAATACATGAATCTGTACAAAATGGGACTTCTCAAAGCCTCCGATTGTGCAACATATTTTGCATTACTATACACTGATGAACTTCTGATGCATGCTGCCATTTGGCTGCAATTCTCCATGGTACAAAATAATTCTCTGAAATACAGGCAATCAAAATTATCCGATTTTATACAGCCGCCAATGCTTAGGGAACCCATTGCTTCATGCAAGCAACATTCTTAACTCCAATGCAGAACAAATGTCTCAAATTTGTGAGATCAAATAGAAACAACAAACGATTTCATCATGAATTTCCCATGGAGCATTTAGGACTTCCCTCCATGCAATGGAGAACAAATTTCTCAAAATTGTGAGATCAAATAGAAACAACAAACAATTTCATCATGAATTTCCCGTGAAGCATCCAGGACTTCCCTCCGTACAATGTTCCATTGTAGTAAGCAAAAGGAAAAGATATATTTGCATGCTATCCAGCTTTATTGCGGCGGGGTGAAAACATGCGATCTGATTCCTTTCTTGAAGGGCTGTGTCTGAAATTCTCAAGATCCATCATGTCCCTTTTTGAAGATGAGCTTTTTATCTTCTCTTTCTCAGCTTTCTTTCTCTCAGCTTCGGCTAGCTTGATATTCTCCTCACGAGCTTTTTTGAACATATTTACAAAATTCAGCAAGGTAGAGATTACTGCATACAAAATTGATGATGAATTAATACATACAGAATACAAATTCTCAACTATGTTCAGCTTAGTAAGCTTCCAACCTTTTCAGAATGAATTTAATAGCTTATTGACTGCTAAAACCCTGGCCTATGCTGCCAGGAAATGAAAACGGAAACAAGTCTGAAAACGGATTTTCAAAAACCCTTGGTTTGGAAATGTCCATCCAATATACCATAAAAAAATATAAATATATATTAAAACCATGCATAAAACTCATTTTTAGTGCATAAAACATAAAACATTTAAAAAATATAGTATTAATGAAAGTTCAAAACATTCAACATGCTTAAAATTTCACATGTACATGAATCATGTGTTATAGTCCAGGTTCAAACTTCGAAGACAAAATGGACATTCAAATGAGTATAATATAGAATAAATCATTAATTTTTCTTCTTGAAACTGCTCCTCAAAGTGGTGTACCTCATTTTTCACCCATGCAAACACGAGTTTTTTACTCACACCCTCGTTCTCCATCAATGATCCACAAATTTCGTGAAGCACTTTTGGCTGGGAATTTCAGGGATCCATGTAATAGAAAATCCCAATAACGTGGAAGGCAAAATCAGTGCAACTACCAACATAGACCAGATATAAATAGTCAATCAAGCAGGATTAACAGTGGCTGGCCACAATTCAGATCAAAATACATGTCTGCTGAAAAAATTGAAAGCATTGTTTGCATGCAACTAGCTGCCACTCGTAGCAATGATCCATATGTAGATGATTATTATCATCAGGCTGTGCAAGCCAAGAAAGCCTCTAATTTAACATAGCGTATTCTAGAAGATGAGGTTTTTTTTTTGTTTTTTTTTTTTTTTTTATTGTTTTAGCTGTTTGGAAATTGCCTGAAAATACCTGGAAACTGCCCAGAAACGTGACGGAAACTTTCCGAACGCTTCCGTCAAGTTTCTGGAGTGTTTCCATGCTGGAAACATTTTCAAGCACTGGGACATTTCCCTGCAATGTAGACCCTAGCATATTAAAGCTTAAAATAATGATTTCAGCTATCCAGTTTATGCAACGTGTTCTTTTCTAAGTTTGGGTTCAAAATAATATCATAGCCCATTTATTGGCCACCCTCTGGCACGGTACAGAGATATGCACTGGCCTCTTCCTTTTGTGATACCATTGAGCAATGAGGTCACATCGACATAAAGAACTCACCTGTATTAAAAATACAAAACAGTAGAAACATTCAAGAATTGACAATAAACGTTACTAAGTCCAAGCGTTGCTTCCTTGAAAAATGTCTGGCCTCATCCTCAAGGCTGTCAGGCAACCTCTATAATGAGTTTATCAACAACTACATATTAATCTCCATTGTAAACAGAAAATGTCACAAAAAGTTTTTCTTGGTGACATTGATTAACAAATAGAAAAACAAAAGAAACAAACATGTAGAGGTTGCAAAAGGGACTTGGTAAGCAGTTCATCAATAATAAAAATGCCTGAACAGAAGCTGTATGACGAGTATCATTTTGATTAAACTAATTACTGAGAAATCAACCACCGAAGATAAGAGTAACAGATTTTTACCTGGAGCTCGATAATTACATATGGTTCTAGCTTTTAAATATGGATAACAACGTACTTAAACACTAAAGTTTATGAATGTTTATGGATCTGTTTGAGATCAAAATGGACCCAACAGAATATAAGTGATGTGTGCAATTGGTTTTTAATATGTTCCAGTGCCCTTTTTGTATTTTTTTTATATCAAGTTTCTGAATTGTTGAAAACTACTTGAAATGAATCGAAGTTGTTACAGCAAAGTTCTCCACAGCTTTGGTTGTCATTCAACCATCAGAATCAAATTTTCAAATTTCCAGAAACATTGATGAAAGAAAACGGCTACCTGAGACTCTTGAACTTATATTTTCAATATTTTAAAAATTCACAGGGACTTTGACAAGTTAAATGAATTGTTAAAAATCCTTGGGACGGCAGTATGTTCAGATCTGTAATGTAAAGATAAGATCTATAATGTTACTGGATTAATTTGTTTTTTCTAGAGCTGTCAAAATACAAAGAAATAAACTCACCCAATAAGAGGTTAAGAGAAAAAATTAGTGAGAAAACAAGCCATATGAGGGGTTATTACAGCATGTCATATGAATTTTGACTTTAATGTTGCAGATAGAACTGTTGTATGGGGCTTGTTGATACAGTGTGTAACTAGTTGATGAATCAAATTACTAGTTGGATGGGTTCAGCCTTCAACATTTATGGGGGGCTCCATATCTCCAAGGAGGATACAAAGTTACAAACAGAAAAAGCACGTGTAGGTTTGAATTCGTGATAGAGCTTTAGGTCAGTTTTACAATATGATACATATAAAAAGAAAATATTCATCTTTAGTTGCCCTACACCAAAAGTATCCATATACAAACACAACCTGAGCCTTCTGTTTTCAAAATTCATAAAAGTGCTAATCTATAGTTGAAGAACCATCAGGTATACTACCTTCTTTAAGGATTAAAAAAGAAGTCATATCACGCCATAAATATCCTTTGCCAGGCCTTCAGCATTCCAGATTCTGGAAATAGTGTTCCTCTTTTTTACAAATTCAAATAAAATGCATGGAACTAATTAGCCTAAAAGCTTTGAAGCTAAATCTAAGTTGCCGATATGGGTACGGGTACGGATACGGGTACGAGAATCGGATACGGGGATAAGGCGATTTTTTTTGGGGGGGTTTGGATACGGCTGGATATGGCTGTATAAAAATATATATAAAAAAATAAAAAATATAAAAATATAGACATATAAGCAAAATTAACCATATAATATGCATAGAAGAAACATAATAAGTTAAATAACCACAAAACATACTAATAATTCAATGCCAAATATCATAATATTCAATTGTCGAACTTAGATTAGTCTTATTTATTATTACAAGTACATAATGCAAATGTTACAACTTCCGAGTATGGACAAAAATAAAGACAAAAGAAAATCCCCTCTGCAGTTTGGTGAAGATTACAATGAGATGACCTGGTGTTAAATCAAACTTAAGAGTATGCCCTGTTCTCTTCTTTGAGCTTATTCACGAGTTGAGCTTTTGTATTATACCTGAGCAAATGATCTCACCATATGTACTACACAGAAAGAGTCCTGAAGAACCATATTTTTGGGACATAAAGGGTAAGCAAAACAGGACATAATTGATTTCAATCTCTCCCTCATCTTGATCATGTTACAGACATTTATTTACTTTATTTTGGCAAGGCTGAAACACGATCCAATAACTGGAAGACTTGCTGACTTGTTCTGGCAACCTTCACAGCTGTTGTATACAGCCCTAATAACGAAGATACAGATGAATCAACTGAGGCTCACATTTTGAAAACAGTCAAACACAGCCAGCCATTGAAAATGCAGAGGTGTTTTCATACTTTGTTTTGTTTTTTGAAGTCTGTGTTTGACTTTTTATTAAGCAAAATAAAAAGTGTTTGACTTTTTATGTCCCATATTTTTGGGACATAAAGGATAAGCAAAACAAGACATAATTGATTTCAACCTCTCCCTCATCTTGATCATGTTACTGACATTTATTTAATTTATTTTGGCAAGGCTGAAACGCGATCCAATAACTGGAAGACTTGCTGACTTGCTCTGGCAACCTTCACAGCGGTTGTATACAGCCCTAATAAAGAAGATACAGATGAATCAACTGAGTCTCACGTTTTGAAAACAGTCAAACACAGCCAGCCATTGAAACTGCAGAGAGGTTTTCATACTTTGTTTTGTTTTTTGAAGTCTGTGTTTGACTTTTTATTAAGCAAAATTGGAAAAAATAAATAAATAAAATTGCAGGAAACGCCAGGATACGGCACCCAGATGTATCCGGGCGTATCCAAATCCCAGGGACGCTCCCTGAGCGTATCCCCACACTCCCCCTGCGCTCCCGTATCCGGGGAGCGTTTCCTCGCGCTCCCAGGCCCTGGGGGGGGGGGCCGTATCCGGTAACGTAGAGCTAAATGCCACAAGATGACCAATCAACGTGCTTGCCAAATTTAGCACTAATGATATGCTAACCCTGCATGTGAATGAGGGGCAAAACGTAAGCCTCAGTTCAACTTCAAATGTTGAATCCATAAGCATCAGTCGCTTAATCATGTAGTGCTCACTCTTCAAAGCCTGGCATTTCATATTGAGTTGCTATCATACACATGAATAAGCATGAAACATCATCTATGTGACATTTCAAACTTGCTTCCATATATCATGCAAAATCGCCCCGAAGGAGTCTCAGCCCTTCTTTTGTTTCTTTACTCTGGACACTAAATGGCTACTCATGTATGCAAGTACTATCAAGGGTTCCAAGGAAGATCAGTGGGGATCCATCCACAAATATAGCATTGCTTTCGATATAAAAACCTTGCACCCACCAGCGAGCTTCTATGGAATCATATCTATACGGTGGTTCCACTGGATATGGCTATTCCTTTGTGTTCTCTATTTTAATGTCACTCTATTGGGGTAGATTAGCCTAAAATACATGTAAGATGAATGGTAAATATTTTTCACCCCACTATAAGGCAATGATACATTACTAGAGAGGCTACAAAGAAATAAGGCAATAGAAATTAGATTGATGTGTAACAATCAAGAAAATATAACCAAGGACAATGTATAGAATACCTAAATACAGCAATGTTTTCCCCACTTGTACTCATAAACCATCAGGTGCAAATATGAAGCAGTTTTTATTACCTTGCTCGAAGGGACAGCGTGCAGGATCCTCACCAAAATACTGAGCAAGTGAGTCAGCATTTCGCCCCTGACATCACATTAACTTTGTTAAGCTAAATTTCATAAACTGAACTACATGATTGGCAACCCATCCAGAGAAAGAAATGGCTCACCACTTCTGAATATAATGAGGTAAGTGATCTCACATCTGCTTCAGCCGTATAAAGAAAATCTTTCAAAACCTGATCACGTAAGAAGGATGTTATTGATTTATTTTCTTAAAATGCTTGTTTGGTGGAGTATATTACTTAAAAACATTCCATTTTTGAACAGTTGATTGACATGCAGCAATTATAACAGTGCAATCCTATAATGTAATGTTTGAAATGAATTTGGTGTCTTATATAATAAGGCCAAAGTGAGAAAGAAAGAAAGAAATGAAAAGGTGAAACAAGATTCCACCAATTATACAGATCATCTTGGGAAAGTCTGACCATGCTTTCAGTCTTACCCTATCAAGGTCAAGTAAACCAGATATATTTCTCCATCCAATTGTAAATATCTATGAGTTCCTCTAGGCTTACCCTATCAAGGTCATGTAAACTAAAACATTTCTTCATCCAGTGTTAAAATTATCTGCAGCGGTTATAGACTTACATCTATCACCATGAAGGCATTTAGCACCTATACAACAAACAAACACACACACATCTTTTTATAGTTCGTACCATCCCACAAAGACCTAACACAATGGCAAAATACAAGCCAACAATCTTGATTACATGAGTACCTATGCAGCATTATACAGATCATCTTGGGAAAGTCTGACCATGCTTTCAGTCTTACCCTATCAAGGTCAAGTAAACCAGATATATTTCTCCATCCAACTGTAAATATCTACAAATTCCTCTAGGCTTACCCTATCAAGGTCATGTAAACTAAAATATTTCTTCATCCAGAGTTAAAATTATCTACAAGCGGTTATAGACTTACATCTATCACCATGAAGGCATTTAGCACCTATACAACAAACAAAAACGCACGCATCTTTTTATAGTTCATACCATCCCACAAAGATCTAACACAATGGCAAAATACAAGCCAACAATCTTGATTACATGAGAACCAACACAGCTCCACAAGTCAGTAACCCGAAACTCAATGGGTATAAGACGGGAAAAGACCATTACCAAACCATATATAGAAGGCCAATGGCACTTGAAGTTTACCACAGAAAAGATATCATCAATGTGGAAGTTCAACCAACTCAGATTCTGATCGACAAAGCAGATTCCTTAGTCAACACAACAGGTTCAGGACTCAAAGAGCATTTTCTAGTCAGTGCTGTAGTATATAATGTCAAACAAGGAGTAAACAGTCAATCAACACACTGATCAACACCCTAAGACCTATACAATTCTCTCCCCTTATCTGCCTTGAGATTTGACCTTCTTGTATGATTGTAAAATTGACTTGGGTGATGCATTAATAAGGCTCATCTATGGATATTTATAGTTATAAATTGCAAATTTCCTAGGCTTGATGTGGCACTAGTAAAGCCTATTTAGCAATTCACGATAATTAATGTTGCCTTTAAATGTCAGGTTCACCGGGACAGAAAACAATACATGACTTTATAATCAATAACTAAAAACATTTGTGATAAACCTGAGAGTGTTGATGCCAGAAAGCTGTCATAAATTGCAATGATGATGGAACTAGTCTTTCTTGGGTCTATTTTGCATTTCTTGCTCCTCCCATGTTAGGTTGTCCTCCAGCAGTTGAAACATGCACTCAAATCCTTCTAGTTCTTGTTGAAATGAAGCCTTATTTGGCACCGTATGAGCAACCATGCCCTCACCACCCCACCCCACTTTTGAATTATTAATCGCCATTGTTGACTCTAGCTTCTTTAGCAAATACTAAAATTTCCCTAAGTTGCCTCCTCTATCGGTTTATCCAAATAATATATATAAAATATTCTTGATTTCTTTGTTTCTTAAATTTGTTGTCCTTTCTTCTAACTTTGTAAAGGGTTTCCAACTCTAGATGATTGTTGAGACCAATTCCCTGTTACCAAAGAGTTATTTGGTTTTAATAAAAGATAGAATTTGTCTCCTATTTGAAATGACCAAGGTGTTCTATGTTAATTTGGTATAGTTTTTTTCTAGCCTGAGTTCTATCCATGTTTCTCTTACACTCATTCAGTCGTCCATGTATTTCTTGCAACATTTTATGTGATGCGTTAATTGTATGTTTAAAGTTATGGAGCTCCATTATTCTTACTATAAGGGGTTTAAATTCTAACACTTCCTTAAAAGGACTTTTTCATTGCAACAATTAATGTGATGCCTTAGTTTTACGTTTAAAGTTACGGAGGTCCATTATTCTTACTATAAGGGGTTTAAATTCTAAAACTTCCTTAAAAGGACTTTTTCATGTGGTGGTTTTTGTGCTATTGTTATAGGTAAATTCTACAAAAGTTACATTTTCTTCCCAAAGTGTTTGTCTAGTTGTGAAATGGGACTTTAACATGTTTTACATGATTTAATTAAATGTTACGTGATTTTATTAAATCTTTTTGGTTAATCATCTGATTAAAGGTAATAACCATTGCTAAAATATAATAGGGTTCCTTAACTATTTAAAGACCTGTAAAAATTATTATGTGAATGTAGGGTCCCTATCACAAGCTATGTTCTTTGGTAACTCAAACTTCAAGAATATTTTGGTGTTAAGTATTGGTACAAGGTCTGATGCTTTATGGCTCATGTGAAAAGGAATTAATCAAGCCATCTTCACGAGTTTATCCATTACTACCATGATTGGTCAGTTATGTTTGGAGATTTTGGGTGCATGAAGGCTGAAGTCTATAGATAAACCTTCCATTTGCTATTGGGTATTGCTAAAATTAAGCCTCCTACAGTTGGTAATCTTCTGGCATACTTTACTCAATACTAATTACAAGTGGTTACAAATTTATCTATTTTTTCCCCATGTTCTTCCGATTACATACTTTTTGTAGCCTCGTTGACTTTGTTCCTTCATATGGGACTCACACATTTATGGCCTTACAACACATAACAGGAATTTTATATTTAAGAGAATTGTTGTTTGGTAACATAATTGCATACTTGTAATAAAGAATGTTGCCTTCTGTCAATATCTTGATACAAAAGTTTTTTCCTTAAGGAGGCAAATTATATTTTGACACTCTTGATCATATAAGTACTTTTGCAATCTTGTATTTTAAGTTCTCCTTTACAATTAAAAAGGAATACACTCAAGACAGAGATTCAGCTATATCACATTTTCTTTCTCTAGTTTAAAGATCTATTTTTGTTTGAATTCATCAAAGACTAGAGAGAAAAATATCGTTGATTTCTGTTCAACTCTCCTTTGGAGATTAGTATAGTAGTGATTTAACATTCATATGCACTTTGAAGTCATTTACAAAACAAAATTCCAAGCTTTGATTGTGTGTACAACTTTTATCATTTGGTAGAAAATGGGATGTCTCTATATGGCATTATCCACTATTTCTATTCTCCTATGGTATTACTGTTATCTTGGCTATTGAGATTTATATGAATTCTGAACAGTTAAGTCCCATAAAGCCAATAGGGGGGCTTCTATTAGATATTTATAATTCGAAGGATTTTGATTTTCTGTCTGTTCAAATCTAATGCTTTTTTTAATAATTCTTGTGGGGGTATCATGGGAAATTTGTGCACAAGTTCTCTATAGAATCCTCCAATGCATGCTAGATTTCTAATTTCATTCGTGCTTGTGGGTGTGGACCACTTTTATTTTCTTAAAATCTACAACTATTTTATTATTTGAGATTATACATCCCAAATGTTCAATTTTGTTCTTAAAGAAGTCACATTTTATCATATAGCTTATGTTTTCAATGGAGCTATTGTATTGTTTCGAGGTGGTTTTTGTGTTCTTTCTCACTTCGCTAAATATTAGTATGCCCTCTAAGAACACTAATGAATTTTCCTAAGGGCAAAAGACGTCGTACATCATCCTCATCAAGGTTGCAATAGAATTTGTGTGACCAAATGGCATTACCAAGAATTCATAGCGACTTTCAAAGCCATTGATTTCCTTAATTCTCAGTGATAGCCCTCAAATTTATTTTGGTTTATAGTGTGACTCCTTTAAGGGTATCCAAAAGGTTATATAATCAAGCTAGGGATATTTGTCTCTTATCATGACCTCATTAGTGATTGTCTATGCACATCCTCATGGTACCATCTTTTCTTTTGATTTCCTTAATTCTTAGATATAGCCCTCAAGTTTATTTTGGATAATAGCATGGTTCCCTTAAGGGTACCAATTTGTCTCTTATCATGACCTTATTAGTGATTGTTTATGAACATCCTCATTGTCCCATCATTTTTTTTACCAAGAGGACAAGTGTGCCAAAGAGATATTTAGATGACAGTATGTATAATTTTCAGAACAATTCCTGCACTTTCTTTCCATCTTGTTTTCCAGTGTAGCTTAATCTCTTATTGGATTAGCATTGGGTTCAATTTCAATTTGACAATATACATCTTTTTATATGAGTGGTTTCTGTTTTTGATGAATTTGTCTTTTGACATTGGCTGGTTAGGTATCCCAATTTTGAAGTGTCTAAATCAATCAATTCTTCTAAATGTGCGTATTGACTCGAACGTCTCCTCCTCAGTTTTCAATTCCTTGTAGTTATGATTAATCATTAATCCGAAATCATAAATGATAGAGATACATCAAGATTCAACAATAACACACTAACTCAAAGTTGAGAGTCCATACAATGAGAAGAGTCAAAGAATCAAGACTACATGCTACATTACGATTAGTACATCAACATGTTATTGCCCAAAACAAACAAAATGGTTTGCAACTCAATAATCAGAGTCGTCATCTAAAAGAAATACCCATGGACCACTCCTCGTTGGAACTATCGTCCACGTCTTCATTATGAAAGGGGATCCCAACCAATAATTTTTACACATCATGGTCCTCATCAACTTGCCTCGGCTCCTTGAGATCTACATTTAACCATAATGTTGGGCTCTACTTGTTCTCAAGTATCTTG
This sequence comes from Torreya grandis, assembly GCA_037957365.1. Taxonomy (NCBI): domain Eukaryota; kingdom Viridiplantae; phylum Streptophyta; class Pinopsida; order Cupressales; family Taxaceae; genus Torreya; species Torreya grandis. The sequence continues at coordinate 1,160,004 of JARHVA010002024.1, forward strand.
CAATCCATCAGATGCAAGGCACTATCTAGAACAACAAGCTTCTCTACTCTCTTAGAGATACATTTGTTCCTCTTAAGAAAGTGGATCAAAATATATGTCAACCAATTCCTATCAGTAGCAAAGGAACTTGAAACATGGCAAAAGAATCAAATGGAAAGTATTCACAACAATCTTAGAGGCCAGTATAGTTGCCACCATTTCACTGGCTTGTCCTATGCCAACGTGAGCCTAGCTAGAGACTTGTAGCCATCAAACTCAGTAAACACGTGCCACTCAAATCTGACCTATGAAGCTTCTTCTTCACCTCCTCGTCATCCAACGGGACAACTCTACTAGGCCTCTCCACATACCATTTTTGAATTAAGTGCATATGCAACCATATGTAAGGGAGTGTTCAGTTTCTCCCACTTCTGTTGAATGATGGGTTGGATATGCTAATGGTAGAACTCTAGGGTGGGATCCCTCACCCAAACAACGTCCATCTAGCCAAGCATGTTTTCAATGCACTCATATATCTCGCCAAGGTTAGGGCTAAAAAAACCCATATTTGATGATGTTGAAAACTAGAGATATATTGGATGTGATGTTTTTCACATCTTCCGATAATGTGTTTCTCACGACCGTTGTCGCCGCCCTCTTCCCTATTGCATTTTGGACTCCGCTCACCGAGTCCAACCTTTTGTCATGATCATAAGTGGCAAGGGCCCCTGATACTCAAGCATATTATCCAACAAAAAAAATTAGGATGCAACACAGGTGTCAACTGGCTTGAGAAACTATTTCCTTGAATAGTTGCGAAAGAGTGCCAGCGATGTGTGTTGGGTGCAAATGAACATTTGCACCTCCCTAGCCTCGGCCACTACCCTTTTGACGATGTCTTTCAATGCATTGTTCATGGCATCCAAACAACAGAGGGTCCAAAATATATGCTTGTAGGCAGCCTCCACTAGCTTACTTGTTGCTCTGCACATGTAAATTACATTTGTAACTACTTGTGCGACATAGGAAAGGCCGACCTCTTAAATGACATCCCTCAAAATAAACTAAAACTTTCCATCCTTGTGCTTGCCATAAAAGTCAACCACCCTCAAGAAGTAAGGTCCATCCTTACAAGAAACAATGATATCGATGAGTGTTTGGTGTCTAATATCCATCCACCCATCAATGATAATGTTGCATCCATGAGAGACCGATGTGGCCTTCATCTCCTCCATCAATAAATTAACCTTGGAAAATTTCATATCCAAGATTGTAGGTCTTAGTTTTGTGTCTCCTACTAGCACATAACTAGCATTTTTCATGGCTATCTTAGCCATAGCCTCGTTTTTGATAAGGAGAGCGAGCAACATGACATGGTATGCCATTGGAAAAGAAGAATTTTCCAATGGCATCGCCGGCCTCCTTCCTAGCTTTTATATCATACATATCTACAACTGGACTGGAGGTTGTGACCTTCCTCTTCCCCCAAGCCGCCAATCCATTCACTGCAAAACTTGAAATTGTTGCAGCATTTGAGAAAGAACTCCTAGAAGTCCTATGAAAACTAGAAGGGGTGCCAACCGTGAATTATTGGAATGTTATCCATGATATCTCCAATAAACAATCTAATAACTTATATCCTTTGATCAAGTGTGAGTTTGTGAACTTTTGAGAATTTAGATTTGGCTTGAAGAGAGAGTAGCTTGGAGCTCTACAAATGGGAAGGTGAAAATTCATCCTCCATAGTTGATGCTTCAAGCTCTCTTCGTTGTCACCTTGCTTCCTTGGTCCCCTTGCAACATTGGTTCTATGGTCATCTTATATAGTTTTTGTTTGTGTTTGGTCCCTTCCTATAACAATTGTGTTTAGATTAGGTCTTATTTTTCTTTTTTGTTTTATTTTTGGTCCCTTGCTTGCTCTGCCCGAATAATTTATGCTTGGTTCTTTGTGCCTGTGAGACTTGGGGAGAAAGTCGATTATTCATGCATTTATGAGTTTGTGTTATGGAAAGGGCTGGAAGGGTCGCTTCGGAGCGTGCAGAGATTTAGAAGGATAGCGGTAATAATTGTGCACTCGATTATGAGGAGTTTGTTGATAACGGCCATGGTTAGAACGTTATGGAAGGTGTGGTGGTTGGTGAGAAGGAACAATAAGGTGTTGGGAAGAAAAAGACCCTTTTTTCAGAGGTCTTGCGGCAGGAGGATGTTTGTAAGCATTCTGAAGGTGCAGAATTCATGTATGAAGCAGCAGTTGCGGGTGAAGTTGGAGGCAGCAGCGGTGCGGCACCCGAAATTCGTAAGTCATCTGGTCTCGGAAAGACCTTGTCTCTGTTTCTGAATGAATCAATGGAAAGGATTTGTAAGTTGAGGAAGCTTGTCTGATGAATGTTGGGGTATTCTTTGTTTGTTTGAATAGAAAATCATTACCTTCTAGAAACTTTTTTGATAATTGGTTGAATTCCGTTTGGGGAAAAAAATGGGAATTTATATATCCTTTTGTAGAATGTTCCAGAAGGGGGTTTTCATGATTTTATTTAAAAAATCCAATATGCAGAGACGGGTAATTAGCAAACCCCTCTGGAATGCAGGGCAATTTGTTTTTAAGGCTGTCCCATGGAACCCAAAAATGGACTGTGAAGAAATTGCAGTCAAGGCAACCCCGAGATGGGTATATATTGAGAATGTTCCCATCCAAATTTGGAATTTTTTGCCTCAAGCACTTAAGCCCCTAGGAGAAATTCTTAGGGTGGAAGATTCGAGATCTCTGGCTCAGATGCATGTGAGGGTTTTGATTTCCTTGGACCCATTGAAAGTTTTTTCTGATACCCATTTGTTCAATATTAAGGGAGAATCCTTTTCCTATCCCATCAAAGGACTAGGTGGTCTTAATGCTTGTTTCTTCTGTAAAAAGGATGGTCATCTTAAAAAAGATTTCCCTCAGCATAGGAAACCAGAAAGGGTGATTACCCCGACCTTGAAAAAGAATATTTCTACAAGAAACGATATTTTTGAAAAGAATGTTTAAGATTATGACGATAGTGTTGTCGTTAGAGAAAACCCTTGTTTTGTTTCAGAGCCCTATTCTCATCGAGCACCCTCTAGTGATGGCTTGGTGGGTAGATGAAGCCTCAAGCCTCCCTTGACGTTTCGCTTGACAAGCCTTTGGTGAGTATGGAGCATGATGATGTTGGTCCTGGGTCTTCTGGTAATTGTGATGATACGAGCATTCTTCCCTTGGTGCAAGAGAGTCCTCGCGCCCCCCTTATGGGCCCTGATCAAAATGACTTTTTGGTGGAAGATCCCCCTTGCAACAAGGGTAGACTTTCGGATGAATATGTTGTTATTTTAGCCAATCCGCTTGCATCAGCGACCTGTACCCCTAGCCCCTTGTCCTATGTTTTGGTTGAACTGCGATGAGCATGTTCCCATGGCGCTCTCTCCCACTCCAAGTGGTGATGTGCAAGTTGAGGCTGTTTTAGATAGAGCTCTGCCTCTTAAAAATGTTGGTTCAAATGTTATCTCCGGTGGGTTGTTTAGAAATAATGGTAAGATACTGAAAACTGAGGCCAATTTGGAACCCTTCTTAGGTTTTCCTAGGGATGATGATGGAAAGGTTCTTAAAGGAGCTTTAGGAGGTACTAAGGATAGTAAGAAGAAAGCCAAAGAAAATAAGGTTCCTCAGTGTTTTATTAGGCTGTACCAAAACAAAGGAGGCTAGAAGGCCTCTAGTATGCAAAGATAGGCTCCCCCCCCCTCTTTTGATGAAGGTTGTAAGTTGGAATGTGAGGGGCATGGAATCCCTTGATCGTAAACCAATTGTTAGACAGTTCAGGTACTCTAGAGAAAACATTGATTTTTTGCTACTTAAGGTAGTTAAGGTTGTTGGTTTCAAGCTCGACTTTGTTATAAATTTCATTTGGCCCGATTCTGCCCAGTTCTCTACCTCTCATCTAAAAGGGAAAGATGGTGCTTCCATCTTGATAAATCCTAAGTGGCAAGAGTCAGTGGTTGAATCTGGTTCTACTTGTCATAGAGTTGTGTGTGTCACGCTCAAAAGTGAGGAGCGGGTGTTTGGAATCTGCAATATTTATGCTCCTACTGACTTTAAAGAAAGGGCTATCTTATGGAATTGGCTAGCTTCCAATTTAAAAGACATCCCATGAATTCTGGGGGGAGATTTTAATATGGTAGAGGGAAAAGAGGATAAACAAGGGGTGATTCAATTGTTTGGAGAGGAAATGAATTGTTTTTTTGTCTAAACTTAAGCGGATGTTTAAGCTCTATGACCCTCTTAATCGGGGAAAAAAATACAACAAAAGTATCTGGTATACAAGGTGCAATAATCAGGTCCCTCGCAAGAGAGTATTTTAGGCTTGATAGGTTTTACTTCAATAAGAACTTTTTTGAAGCACAACAGAAGTGTAATTCAGTGAAGGTCCTTTTGTTCATGATATCTAATCACCATCCCATTGAAATGTCTATTTTGTTAAATATCCAAAGGGACCAGAATGCTCCTGAGTGGAAAGGGTTGCATAAATTGAATGTTGCACATTTGAGCGATTCAAATTGTATAAGTGGAATCCGTTCTACATGGAGCATTGGTAAGTTTATTGTGTTGATTCTTCAACCTCCATTGATAAGTGGCACTATTGTATGAGCTTATGTAAGAATTTTACTAGAACCTTTGGTAAACATCAAGCAATCATGAGAAAGAAGGTGGCCTGTAATACTCAGAAGAAACTTATTCTTTCTGAATCAAGACTCCAGAATGAACCAAATAATGCTATTTTTCTAGATCAACTAACAAACCTAAAACATGTTATCCGAAGTCATCAAAATTTTGTTGCTCAGGGGGCTCAAGTTCATTCTATGCTAAACTGGCTTAAACTTGGTGACAAAGGTTCTCAATTCTTTTTCAACTATTTGAGAGCAAAGCATGGAAAAAGTAAAATTGCTTCGATTGATTGTGGAGGAACTGTGTCTAGTGACCTGGTTGTGATCAAAAAAGCATTCTTTTTCTTCTACTATGATCTTGTTTTGTCAAATGGCTCGAACTCACTGGTTGAAGACTGTAGAGAAATTTGTCTTAGCTGTATTCTTAGGAAAGTAGCCAGGGAGCAGGCCGCAATGCTTGACAGTGAGATCTCCCTGGACAAGATTAAGGCAACCATTGATTTTTTAAAGTTAGACAAAGCCCCTGGCTTTAATCGGTTCCCTGTGGAGTTCTACAAGTCAAATAAGGAATGCATTGCTACTGAGTGCATGGTGGTCTTTAATGAAGCAATTGAAGTTGGTACACTAGGCCCAGATATAAACAAAGGTGTGATTAACCTCATACCAAAATATGGAGAACTCTCTTTGGTCAAAAACTAGAGACCAATTACCCTTCTCAATGTCTCTTATAAGATCCTTGCTAAAATTCTTGCTAGAAGGCTTTCCTCTATCCTGCCTTCAATGATCTTTGTTACTCAAACAGGGTTTGTTGAAGGTAGGTACATCCTGGAAAATCTTCTCCAATTGGGAAGGTATGTATTGGGCTCAAGATTCTAGGCAAGATGTTGGGATGATCCTACTTGATTTTGAAAAAGCCTATGATAGGATTGAGTGGTCGTTCATCAATTTAATGTTGCAAGCCTTTGGGGTTCAGGAAAGTTTCTACAGAATGGTAAATGCCTTGTTTAAAGATGCCTCAGTCGTTATAGAATTTAATGGTGAGTTGATTGAATCCATTAAACTTCAAAGGTCAATTAGACAACAATGTCCTTTGGCCCCCTTTCTTTTTGTTGTGGTGGTTGAAGCACTTCACTCTCTGTTAAAAATCTCATTAGTTGGTCCTCTGGTCAAAGGTATCTCCTTACCCAATGGAGCAGATATGATTGATGTTTTGTTTGTTGATGACTCTCCGTTGTTTGTCAAGCTTGAAAAAGAAAATCTTCAGTAGGTGGCTAGAAGACTTGACATATATTGTTCTGCCCTAATCAAATGGTCAAATACCTGGGTATTCCTTTTGCCTTGATTCCCTCATTCAAATCGATGTGGTAAAGGTTGTATGTTAAAATTAATAACAAAATTGGTAAGTGACACAGTTGATTCCTCTCTCTCCCAAGAAGAATCCAAGTTTGTCAGAAAGTTCTTTCTTTTTATAGTATATATTATGCCTCATGTTGGATATTTAATAAGTCCCAGATAAATCTGTTGCATAGAATGATAAGAGGATTTTTATGGTCTAATGGTAAGGGAAACAGAAAAAGGCATGTTGTGGCATGGAAAATCTGTTGTGTTCCTAGAAAATTTGGGGGGCTTGGATTGAAAGACCTTAGGCTTCAAGGCATCTCTCTAGTTGTCAAGTGGATCATTAGGGCCATGGATGGGGATAATCCATGGAAGATTTTGGATAGGCATAATATCATGAGGGGATTCCCGAAATGCAACCCACATTGGAAAGGTCTCCACATCTCAAACTTGTTGATTGGTTCATTTCCTATGCAAGTTCAAGGTTCTCCCATTTTTCGGTTTATTTGGAAAGCCTAGGAGCTGGTAAAACACCTTGTTATTGCACCTCCTATCTTCATTGGGTTGGGGTCTAGGTGCCATGGGTACAGATCTATACGGTGGAACCTCTCAGTTAACGGAAGGTCGCTTGCTCTTACTAGAGGGTGCTCAGCGTTTTTTTGGTTCTCCAAAGGCTTAAGATGTTTAAAAGACTTATTATTTTTCAATGGTTGGGCATCATGGACTGAAATCAGAGAAAAGTATTAGATCCCAGGGTCTCAAAGGAGAACCTTTGCTCTTCTCACTAAGGCCCTGTTGAATGCTAGAGGTGTTGTTTGTGATGATCCTTAACGGTTTTGGGAGGAAATAAAATGGATTAAAGGGCCCCCCCTTTTGGAATATAACAGTAAAATGCTTTATGATAAACTGGCTTTCTCCAAAAGTCCTTTCCTTAGTCTTAACCGTGTCTGGCACGTGTGTGACCCTTTTTCCAGTTGGCTTTTTAGATTTAATATTGTCTGGTCTTCTTGTCTTGAACTTAAAAAATCTTGTTTTAGATGGTGGTTGTTGGGTCAGTTATCTCTAAATCTGGTTTTGGGAATCCGCATTGTTTGGTGTGTGGTGAGCTTGAAACTGTTGATCCCCTGTTTTTCTATTGCCCTTATGCTGCAAGTATTTGGAAAAGTTGTCTTAATTGTTGGATCTTTGTGTTTGATTGTGAGATTCCATGGTTCAATAATGCTGTTGGGTATGTGTGTACCAAAAAAAAGGATCGTTTTTTTTTCCATAAGTTATGGCTTGTGTTCTCCACTGAAATTTTTTGTTTCATTTGGAAGCAAAGGAATTTAGAAGTTTTCCAATTAAAGATCAGACTGCTTATTAACTTCAATATTGAAGTTACCATGAGAATTGTTGCTTGGCAGATTTTTTTGCGGTTGAAGGTGCCACAAAGCGAGCTGGAGAAGTTCCTGAGAACAGGTATGATGAAGGTCTCATCTTGCTATCTGTTGGATAGTGGAGGATACCCCAGATTTTCACAACCTCCGGATTGGAGGACTTCTCATGAAGAAGCGGCTCAGGGTCAGGTTTTTGAATATGAATGGGGACTGATCAGAAAGGCATAATTTGAGCACGCTGATAACCCGGTGGTCGGCTAGGCAAGGTCTTCGGATTCAGACAAGAATGACTCAGTTTCCTGGTTGGAAGCAAACAAAGATGTGTTGCAAGCTTTGCAGGCTTATAGGGTTGAAGAGGTAGCTGCTCCTGACAAAGAGGTTGATGTCGCTAGTATTGACATGGTGGATGAAGTTGACAGTGAGAAACCTGGTAGTGACGTTAATCAAGATAAATATGAAACTGGTGGTTTAAATCAAATTAATATTAATAACATTCAAAATTTTGTCAATGCGGCTTCTTTAAAAATTGAAAAAGTGATTCAAGAAGGGAACAACAAGGATGTTGAAGATCTGATAAACTTTTTTAAGAATTTCAATATGAAGGATATGCTTAGTAAACTGGAACATTTTCCATCATCAGTAAAGAGCTCACAGCTAGGACCTGGTCTTTTTGACAGTGAAGTGGGACCTGAGGCGACTGATTATGTTTCAGCAAAAGATGATGTGATGATAATTGATGAGGGGGACAGTTTTAAAATGTAGTTGATGGTGTTCTTGTGAACACCCTTTTCTTTTTGGTTACACATTGGTTCTGTTGGTTTTTTTCATGCAGCCACCTGGGTGGCATTTTTATATTGTAATAACGTTCTTGAACTCATTCTATTTTGACTGTATGCCATAGACTTGTTGGCAATTTTTTTGGTGTTTTGCATCCTTGGATGTATAGTCTTATGTAAACATCATTTCAATATTAAAAAAGAAAAGTGAGTTTGTGACAAATGCCAAACCCTTTTCCTAGTATGTGCAGGAGGTGTGCATTGGTCCTCGTGATGTTGTCCAACCAAGCCAATTCACAAATGTTGCACTTCCATTGTTTAGTCCCCCCTCCACTTTTGGAGTCCTCAACTTTATGAGCAAATTGTTTAAACAATTTCTTCCGGCCAACAAATTAGAAGGGAAATTAGACTTTTCAACACTCACAACTAAACTTCCAACGGCCCCAACTTCTTAACATTTTTCCTTGGGTCCCCCAACTTGGGCCACTACCCATCTCATCCATTTGCTCATGAGCTTCATAATCACTATCAAAAGTAGAATTAATTTTTTGACAGCAAAAATTTGAAAAAACGGCAATAAATAATTTGATTTCCTAATGTTCATACTTCATACTACTATTGACATGTCATAAATAATAATAAACAAAAACAGTAAATAAAAAACAACAAATCATTGATTCATTTCGTATTTTAGTAGTTAGGAAAAAATAAAAACCATTTTGTATGTTGGGAAAAAATAAATAAAAACGGCCAATGCCATAAGCATTTTACATTTTGAAAGAAAAAATCATAAAAAATTAGCCATGGCTATTGGCACATAACCCATTTTGCATTTTGAAAAAAAACAGCCAAGGCCGAAGGGCCAAAATGCTTTGCAAGTTTGTAAAGAAAAAACAAACGAAAAATGCCAAAATGATTCTTGAATGAATTTGACAATTTGTAAACAAAATTTTAAATGGCATAATGCAAGTTTTTTTTTTTTAAATGGAGATGGCCATGGCAATGCCAAATGGGAATCAATGTGCATTCTTATAACTTGTAAGTAACAAGTGTAGAATGATAAATGTTGAAGTAGAACCCTCTTGCTCTTGCTAAAAACTGAAAGCCCTCATGCTTGCTCCTCTCCTCTCTTTCTCCTCTCTGCCTCTTCTTTTTGCTCAAGTGTGATTTACAACGGTAGTTTAAGTCCTTTTTGTAAGTTTTTAGATCGCTTTTAGGCTTAGGATTTGTGTTTTTATTTTTATTTTATTTTTGTCAAGTGTTTTTTCTAATTTGCTCTTTTTTAAGGCAGCAAACGTCATGGACGTCCCTCGACGCAAAAAAATAGGGGATGTCCCAAAAACATCCTTGAACCTCGAAGACATCCCCCTGTTTTATTGTTGTTCTGATGTTCGTAGATGTTCCCCACCGTCCTTCGGACAACCAAGACGACTCTAGGAGGGGGCGCAAATCCCTGCGTGACTATGGTCAACCCAAAGCAAGTAAACCCAAACAAGATGATCTCATTACAAGTACAAATAACCATGCGAGGGGAAGACCCCTTAATGAAACAAGGAGTTGTTAAAGACCAAAGTTGGAGAATAGGATGAAAATTAGTGTCGTCACACATCTGAATAAAGCTATAAACTGAAAAACAAATAATATCAACATCCTCCAACACAATAGGGCCAATGCAATATCTCATAATTTCCTACATTACAAGATACTGCTTCATAGGCCCCATGATACAATACAAAATGTTTTTGGGTACGATACGTGGGGAATACGGGCAGGGGTGTTGCGGATACGCCCGGATACATCCATGTGCCCCTGCAGATACGCCTGGATACGTCCATGTGTCTCTGTGGATACACTCGGACACGTCCATGGACATATCCGGGCATATCCATAGGGGTAAGGGCATACCCTACCTGCATCCTCCGCCACTCAAAAAAATGATATTTTTTAATTTTTTTTCAATTTTGCTTCCTTCAAAGTCAAACATGGAGTTCAAAAAACAATTAAAAACAAATTAGCTGCTCAACCCTAAAATCAGCTTTCACACTCATTTTATCAAAATAAAACAACACATTTACCTTTCATTGCATTTTTAAACCTCTCATTGCACATTTGTTCTCTCATCTTCATTTTTACAATTGCATAGGATTGGAACTCCTTCCTTCTGCTAATCCTACACTATTACCTCTACCCATTTTGTGCCATCGAGTTTAAGGATCTTGAAACAAAGAGGAATGCTGACTTAAAGGTAGGCTTTTTTCAGTTTTGTGGTGCCTCCATTGCCTACCTTTCATTGCTTGACACATAGCTAGACAGTGCTTCACATGGCCTGCATAGTGGAGATAGTGGGAGTGGCAATGTTGCTGCTTGCGGTTCTAATGAACCACATGATGATGAAGACATCGCAGCCAATGACGACGAAAATCAATATAATGAATCATGAATATGCTGATTTGTCTTTATTTTTGTTCGTAAATTGTAATATTTGCACTATGTACCTGTTATAAAACTAATCTAAGTTCGACCATTGAATATTATGATATTTGGCATTGAATTATGGATCTGTTTTGTGGTTATTTAACTTATTTTGTTTGCTCTATGCATATTATGTGGTTAATATTGCTTATATGGCTATATTTTTTTATATATATTTTTGTACGCCATATCCAAAAATGTATCCAAGCCCCACAAAAAAATCCCCGTATCCACAAATCCGATTCTTGTACCCGTATCTGTACCAGTATCCATATCGGCAACTTAGATGATTTCCATAGGAGAATGTTTAGGGCTAAAGAGGCCAAGCTGGACAATCCTATGAGTAAGCAGAGTATTGCCCCTACAACCTCTCCTAACCTCTAGGTAGCAATCAAATCATTGATTCATTTCAATGATAATAATCAAAATAAGGGAAAGGCCAGTCCATCTTGAACATGGAATTTCAAAAACTGAAGTCAAGTCCACCTCGCAAAAAGAATATTCAACCATCCCTAGGCCCTTGGCCAATGTAAGCAAAACTTGACTTGGATCTCATCTGGAGAAACAAAAGAATATTGATGATAGGACCATTTTCAAGAAAATGTATATGCCCAAATCGGCCCCCATCTCATGAGAAGGAAGAAACCATAACTATTACCACCCTTGAGAAAGAATAACTTGCACCAGATCCCATATTAGGACAAGGAAATAAACCAATTTGGGGTTCCCTCTTGGGGAAGAAAATAATATCAATTCATTCATGATTGGTACAGCAGCATTTATGTCATGATAAATAGTTCACAACAGTCTAATTCATTACAGTTGTACAAGTTCAATAGTAACTGTTCATAAAGAAATATAAAAGATGTCAAAACAAGTCAAAGTAATTAAAATACCTTAATATTTGAATCAGCAATACCTTAAGCAGTTTCATTCAGCCAACGATAGACCATTCCAATCAAAGTAGAAAAACCAGCAGTCAGAATGGCCAACACAGCTACTATAATAGTCAGCAAAGTCAATGCAGAAGTTTTCCTTGATCATTGTAGTCAAACAATAGATTTTGGGTGTCAACACAATAGAATAGGATGTCAGATGAAGGTCAACACACGTCTGGAGGGTCAATGTACTAGATCTAACTTGCAGATGTCAGTAATGAGATTAGCTGTAGGGATTGTCCTTGAAATTGCATTTTTGTCTACTAATACAGATCAAAAGAAAGAAAATGATGGATTAATACATTTAAGAGGAGCAGTTAGTGATATTTATATGCATATTAAAATGAAAATGTTTCATTCAGCCTAGTCAGTGCCAAACCACATTTAGTATTGGCATTAAATGTGAGGTCTACCAAGAGAGAGATTTGCGTGCTTATAGTCAATCTTTTAGGAATTTAATGAAAATGAAAGATGGTATCATGATTACTACTTGATGATGGCATCCTCTTTTCTTTATCCACTTCTATATCCCATCCTGTCTTACCTCAAACTGTACACCAGTTGAAGAATACAATTGACTATTCCATGGAGCAAAGGACCACCACGAGTCCTAACAATTTGTATGGTTTTGCCTTGATTCCATATGAGTTTTACCATGTCACTCATGGTTTGCATTATCTCAGTATTGTCTACCCAACTTGGTTTAGTTCTGCTGTTTGCCATGGTGATGTTGGCTGGGAAAAAAATTGACTCCAATACCGCTGATACAGCCCTTCCCATCAAGATACCTGCACAAAATAACAAAATACAAGACAGCAATCTTAATTACACTAGTGCATGAACACACAATTCTACTGGGCCTAAGACAAGGGAAAATTGTCGCCAAACCAAGACTGGAAGGATGGGTACCCCTTGATGTTCATTGCCAATAAAGAATCATAACTTAGCCAACTTTTCTTCACCATCAAGCCAATAACCAATATTACTAAAGCTCAAAAGCAACATCAAGTTATCATCAATCATATTGTGTCCTGTAGAGAAGACTTACCGGGCTCTCCTAGGGACTAGTCTTCAAGTGACAATATACAAAGATCTTGTCCAAAGGAAAAGATTCTCAGGGGTTACCAGTTACATATTCATACGTATTCATAAGAAAATTGTAGACCCATAATGTAAGTCACAAGGTTCGAGTTTGAATTCGAGTTCGACGAGGACAAAATTCAGTTCAAGTTTGACGAGGATAAAATTTGGTTCAAGTTCAAGTTCGGATAAAAATTGAAAAAAAAATTGCCATTAAATTCGAAACATTAAAAAAAAAAAAAAAACATAATTATAAAAATTATAAAAAATAAAAACATAATTATAAAAAAAATTAAAAATAAAAAACATAATTAAAAAAATATAAAAAATAAAAACATAATTATAAAAAGTTAAATTCAAAACGTAAAAAAACGTAATTATAAATAAAATATATATATATATAATTAAACAATTAAAAAGTCACAAAAATAAATTATAAAATTAAAACAAAATTATAAATATAAACAAAACATTAAATAAAATAAAACTAAATTCAAAATTATAATCAAAATTAAAAATGAAAACGTAAAAGAAAAGAAAATAAATTGAAACAAAACAAAACTAGCTAAAACCTAAAACCTAATAACAACCATCCATCGTCGCCCTGTTTCATCGACCTCATCTACTTCGAACCTACTTCCCCTGCCAATGGCCTTTCTTCAAGTGAAGCATATAGATATCAATATTACCCTTTGGTGTCTTGGATTGTCAAGTAATGCACAGACACTGGATTGAATTTCTGTTTGCGGAGGTGGCGATGAGGAGTGATTTTGAGCATGTAGCGAAGCTGCAAACTGAGTGAAGAGTATCCAGGGCTTGTTTGGTGATGCAAGTAAGTTTTATACCCGTAGGGCCTTAAGGGTTTTGTATCCGAGATGAAATCCGTGCAAGGGTAGTGAAGGAGTTGAGGGCCTCAATAGAAATTTAAGACGCACAAAAATGTAGACCTAAAAAAAACATTGTTTTTTCTATTTTTTTATGGCTGAATAAAAATTGACAACTTGAATTTTATCTGAAAAATTGCCGTACCTTGTGACCTAGCCCATAATATACAAGAGGATTTACAAACGTCCTCAACGCACGACAATTACAAGTGTCCTTCCAAAGGGAATAGTCTACAAACGCCATCAATATCTTATAATCAGTGTTACTAGATATTTCATCTAACATAAGCGGGATATCTTCAATAGTATTCGCATTGAATTCCCCTAAACTCTATAAGATTCCACAAACATTCTATAAAATTTGCATTGTATTCCCCTAAACTCTAAAAGATTCCATGAATATTCTATAAAATTTGTGTTGTGTTCTCACCCCAATCTTCCCATGTACACATCCACACTCATTACAAATAGTTATTAGAGGGTATTCTTCAATAGTCACATGTTTGCAATATTATTTTTATTGTTATTATCATCGTCATAATTATCATCATTGCCACCATAATCATTTAAATATAGCATTCTTATATAATTTTAGAGTTCTCAATATATGTTATAACCAATGTTCCTAGATCTTTCATCTAACATAGGTGGGATATCTTCCAAAGTATATTCATCGTATTTCCCAAAACTCTATAAGATTCCACGAACATTCTATTAAATTTGTATTGTATTCCTCACCCCCCTCTTCCCCTCTACCCATCTACACTCATTGCAAATGGTAATTAGAGGGCATTCTTCAATAGTCACGTCTCTACATTATTATTGTTGTTATTATCATTATCATGATCATCATTACCATCATCTTCATCATTGTCATCGCCAACATCATCATCATCCTCATCACCGCCATCATCGTCATCATCACCATCATCATTTAAATAAAGCAGCCTTGTATAATTTTAGAGTTCTCAATATATGTATTTTAGTTTTAATCACACTTATATTCAATTTTAACTATTTTAGTTTTTATCACACTTATATATTCAATCTTCTAATGGGGATTTTCAATTTTGTCACATAACAAGATCCTTCAAAGGTGTTGTGATTGCACCCACAACATCTCATATTACTATGAGCGTGGATCTGAAAAAACTAAAAACCTTTGCTTTTGGGATAATCCGAGGAAAAACATTCTCTTGTGAAATGCTTCACACATGTTTCAAGGGCTATTTTTTACATAGAAATGCACCCAAAATTCTGAAATGCCCAAATTTGAAATGTCCATAGGGAATCTCAAAACGAATCCAGAACAAAAACACCTAAAACCCTATCTGATACAAACTTTAAAATACATAACAAAAATTTGAGAAAGACAGCTATGAAAGCCTAAAATTGAGTTAAAAACAATAACTTCCATTCCCGCCAGTTCTCATTCACGCAAAAGCAGATATGCAGGTTTAGAGCAGCTACCACGAGGGTTTTCAGCGCAGTAGACACTAGAAGTCATTACATATTCTTTTACAAAATTTCTGTCTCACTGTCACCATGGCTTCCACTTCTTCAAGTGGGCAGCCAAACAGAGGAAGTGGAAGGAGAGGCGTAGGGAGAATCGGAGGAGAAGTGGTGCCAATGACCAACAAAATCCCCTCAAGCAAAAGGAGATTCCACATCACACTGATTTCGCATTACACTGATTCCGCATTACACAGATTCCCCAAGATGGAAGTATGAGAGGAAATTTGAAGGGACAAGGGGGAATTTTTGGGGGAAAATTTGCTGGTGGAATACAGCTTTTACAAGTAAATTTTGGCTGGTACATAGTTGAGGGTGAAAGCACACCTGCTTCAAGAAACTAGCATTAGAGTTCAAATCTGCCCCAAAATAAAAATCATAAACAAAACAAGAGTGGAGGAGCAAGGGGAAGCCAATGCAGTAAAGGCCATGAGGAGGAACAAGACCAAGCCTCCTTGTACATTTAGATTGCAGCATGAACTTCCCTTACCTATCAAGAATCTCGTTAAGAGATTGAACATTTGATCTTTGGGCAAAATGTTTGGTATTGTAAAAAGACAGTATATCGTTATCTGCATTTCCCAATACATTTTATCCATGTGGCATTCCTTTTGAGTTTCAGTGTTGCTTGGTCATGATATTTTAAAGACAAAGGCATGATATGAGAAGCTAATGAAGCCCTTAGGGGGTACGAGTCCTCAAGTTTTGAAAAAGTACGCACTTCACTTCTGGAAAAGAAGAAGATTCTACTGGAGAGGTGGTTGAAGCTCGTTCGTTGTAAATGGGGCCCCATAGAGGTGTCCATCATTTTCGATGGTTGGACTGACACAGCTAATAGGCTGTTCATAAACTTTATTGTGATTTCACCTTCAGGCCCATATTTCTTGAAGGTAATTGAAGCTTCGAGCAAGGAGAAGACAAGTCAGTGGATTGCAGATGTTCTAATTCAGATGATTGAGGTCATGGGCCCTTCCAATATCATGCTAATCAAAACAAACAACACAAAAGCATACAATGAAGCCAGCTTCATTATGGAAAGCATGTATGATCATAATTTTTGGACCCCATTTCTAGTTCGTAGTTTAAATCTTATTTCAAAGCAAATGTGCAATAATGAATCACCAAAATGCCCAAGCAATGTACAGGAAACATGCAAAGATTAATAATTAAAGGTGAGAGAATCAAGGTTTGCACCCCACTATGTGATGTTGAAGTGTTTGTATGAAATGATCTTCGAGTGCCAGGGCAGTTGGTGATTTGTGGAAGTATTAGAGGAAGTCTAACACTGAAAAGGCAACCCAAATCAGAACCAAAGTTCTTTATGAGGTTGGTGGGGCCAAGTGTAGTTTTCCTTCTGTTCACGAGCCTTTAATTGACCTGATCCATCTATGCGATACAAATACACCTATGATGATGGATGTCTATATGAGGGCACAAATCATATGTTGGAGAGAATCCAACAAATTATGGATGAGAAAAATCATAACCTGTATGAAACCATCCACTCAATTACCATTAGCAGATGGGACAAGTACGACACTCCCTTGCCTTCTTTAGCCTATGTTCTAAACCCCAACTATTATGATGAAGCTTATCGGAACAAAGATAAGGAGGTGGCTATCGGCTCCAAAAAAGCACTTGCAAAGATATTTCCTAACCAGAATGAGGCATAGGAGATCTGTAGACAGTTTTTTATGTTTATGGCTGGTACTAATGCTTTACATGCACTTTATAATGGGGTCAAGATGGGTCCAAACTCATGGTGGAACTTTAATGGTTCTGATGCTCTTGTGGTGCAGACATTGGGAGTCAGAGGTCTGTCACAGGTCACTAGTTCTTTGCCTGCATGGAGAAATTGGAGCACACACATTTATTCATTCCATGAAAAGGAACAAGTTGTCTTATGCAAAGGCAAAATATCGTGTGTTTTTTCATAGAAATATTTGCCTTCTTTCTTGTTTTAAAGACAAGTACAAAAAGGGACCCTCAAACTTGTGGAACATGAAACCTAAAGATGGAGACCTTGATACATATACAGATATGTTGATCGTCTTATCATTAGAATCTTCCACTTATTATTAGAATTTTCCTCAGCCTCAATTGAATGTCTTATGGACGATGACTCAACTATGGTCATGTGGCACTTCAGCTGTTAGTGATACTACAATAGTAGTGGCAGGGGTTCTAGCTCTAGTACTTATCATTAGCTTGGGAAAATATTCAAGGATGTACCACTGCATGATGTAGAGGGTGGCTTGATTATTAATTTATTATGATGATCACTGAGCACTTTGAACTTTAGTTTGGGAAGCTTTTCAAAGCTCATATTTTGTAACTTTGACATTTTGGCAGCTTATATATTGCATATACTCATTGCTTGTTGGCTTCTATTATCTAGATTTTATCACTTCGTTTGAGTATTTAGTCTTCAGGTGTATATTTGTGAGTCAGTACGCATGTGTTTCAGTTTTCAATAAATTAGGTTCCCATTTCAATAATTTCTTATTTGTGGCATTTTTCCAGTAATATTTTGACAACTTTGCATTATGTTGAACCCCTGCTTCCTACATTTGGGGACCCTGCCACACTTGCACCGAAAATGCACCCACACCACCGCCCATATATTTGGGGACCCTCCTGCACCCTCACGCTCACACAGTCAAACTTCTAGTAGTCTATTTATAACATAAACACGTGACGATTTACATCCTGCAATAATAAGAGGGCACCTTAACTAGGATTCTCATTAAGTAAACTTGCAAAGTACAAGTCATAAGCAGGAGATTCTCATTAATTTAGCCAATTACTAGTCTACAGGAGTACATTTACAACTTATAGCAGTAATAACAGTCAAGATGCAAGTATTTAGTCAAGAGCAGTCAAAATAGACAATGTACCTTCATTTTTCGATCAAACAAGTAGATTGATCAGTCAAAATAAAAGAGAATCTAGTCAATGCAACAAACTAAATCAGAAATTCTTGTCAACAAAGCACACTACAACAAATATTCTAGTCAACGCAAATGGTTACTTCGTCAAACAACAGATGCCTTTGTTGGTACAGCAGATTCCTTGGTCAACACTGAAATAAATAAGTCAAATGAGTGAACAATCAGTCAACTCAATGGTTGACATCCTAAGAGCTCATTGCCGTTACAGTCAACTACATTGATATAAGAGTACATACAGCCACTTAACACCCTTATGCATCAATTTTTGTGCTTGTCAAACGGGAAAATAATTAAGACTTCATGGGTCTAATGGGTATTATTGTCATTTCTCCCATCTCAAGCTGTCATCCAGTAGTTAGAAAATGCAATTAACTACTTTGGGGCTGTAACATTTATACTCCAGTTATGCCAGAAACTGCTGGTAATTTACTGTTTTCTTATCAATCCAAGTGCTTTTACTTGCTAATTAATTGTGACAAAAGAATCTCTGATGACATTTGATGTATATATAAAACATCTGGAATGAATTTGAAAACGATTTTTTGCAGCGGTATTGAAGAGTAATGATAACTTAAAAGCATAGTCACAAGGTTTGCCGAATTTTTACCTAAAAATTCGGAATTCAGCGAACTTAATGCCCTTCACTAAAAATTCGCTCAAGTTCGCCCTGTTCGGCGAATTTCATGTTCGGATGGCGAGCCCTAAAACCATAGTTACCAGATTAAAAATGTAAATCTAGTCCGAACCCAACAGTATATAAATAAAATAAACATTTAAGTTATATTTTATTTATATACTTTCAGGGTGTTTGAGAGGGGTTTCGGACCGCTAGGAGCTATAATGCAAATTCTAGGTTTTGGAGGATCCTATCATATTTCAGAGTTAGTCAGATTCCAGGGTTTCAGGGTTTCAAACTTAGCCATATTTTAGGGTTTCAAGATTTCAAGGAGACATCATAGGAGGTATGAACGTTGCATGAAGGGATGTATGCGTGATAGAATAGTATACATTTACTTATACTTTAAGTTATATTTTATTTATATACTTTCAGGGTGTTTGAGAGGGGTTTCGGACCGCTAGGAGCTATAATGCAAATTCTAGGTTTTGGAGGATCCTATCATATTTCAGAGTTAGTCAGATTCCAGGGTTTCAGGGTTTCAAACTTAGCCATATTTCAGGGTTTCAAGATTTCAAGGAGACATCATAGGAGGTATGAACGCTGCATGAAGGGATGTATGCGTGATAGAATAGTATGAGAATATCTCTCGCAAAGTACCATAAGCTGATCCCACCCCATTTCCAGTGCACCCCTTAAGGCATGCACTCTATGATATTCAATGCACCGATTAGCCCTTGTGAGAGAAAGTGTCAGTAAATGAGATTGTGCCCGCGAGTGGTCTCAACACCCAGCTGCAAGCTATCGCCATCTATCGAGGGAGGAGAGTTGTTCGGAGACTGGCGATCAGTGACCCAACGACATGAGGTAGGTTTGTTATTTGTTATGATTTTTTTTTAAAACATAAAACTTTATCGTGTAATGATTTTAGGGTTTTTATTTTCATTTTTATTTTAATGATTTGACATTTAAACTTTTTGTTTCCTTTTGTTTTAAGGGCTGAGAAGGAGAGGGGGATTTTGTTTCATTTATTTTTTTATTTATTATTAATTTTTTCCTTCTTTTTGGGTTTTAACGTTTTTTGTTTTTATTTTTTTATTAAACTAATTTTTAATTATTTTAATTTTTATTTTTATATCCTTTTATTTTTAAAATTTATTTACAATTATTTTTATTTTCCATTTTTTAAATTTCGTTTTATGTTTATTTTTATTTTATTTATTAAATTAATTTTATTTTTTATTTTATGTATTTATTTACAATTATTTTTAATTTTTATTGGATTTCTTTTTGACTTTTTTTTAAATATTTTTTATGTTTTTATATAAGTCAAACTTAATGGCGAATTTTTTTTCGAACTTTTATCTATTGGCGAACTTGAATCGAATTTTATCCTTGTCAAACTCGAACTCGAATCCGAACCTTGTGACTATGCTTAAAAGTTAATACACAATCTCTAAGGCCAGTTCCAATAGGAAGAGCAAACTAGAATAACATGTTGGTGATGGAAGAGGATTACTGAGACAAACGAGTAAGGCATCCCAACAATTAATTATGAAAACACACAAAGTACAAATCAAAGTTGATCTTTTTGGTTATGTACCTTACGAAAACCCATTGACACGGCACCATCATTCTCTGAAATAGTTAGTTCTTGCTCAACTTTTTCAAGACCCTTGCTCACTGCCTGCATCTCTTCTGCCAAGGACTTCAGTTGGATCTGTTATGTATCGCATTATTAAAAACAATTATTAAAATTGTAAATCAACATAAACATGAAAGTAATTTGCACAAATTGCTATCAGAGGCAAAGAATTCAACTGAAAGTACCTTGGAGGCTGCTTCAATGTGAACAAGATCCTTGTCAAAATCTAGCAGCTCTTCCATCTTTTCAGCAATTACCTGACAAAAAGGCAGATTTAATATTGGACAAACATCCAAGAAAAAATTTGAAGCAGTTAAAGTTTGAAAGGAAAAACTGATAATGGTGAACTATGAAAGAACAATAAACATATGGGTCAGAAAATCCGACTCTGGAACAACAATGAAAACTGACATCAATAATGATAAATCTATAGATGTGCATATTGCATTGCTTACAAGTTGCAACTTTTCATCTCTCTTATCCTAGGGCATACCAGTGAGTGAAACTCATCATCAGTATGTTGACTCCCATTGGCGCCCCAACATAGCTTATAGGTAACCCTTTATCATATTATACAAAAAACATGCTATGAACAGTCATGAATCCCCAAGGAAACTTATCTCCCGTAACATTTCATTTTAGCAAGATATTTCTTATGATGTCATGTATTAGTAAAGAGATGATGAAAGTAACCGATGATAATACTCTGCCAAGCAATTTGTAGCTTAGCCAAACAATGGTGACTCTTAAACCACAACATTGCATTCTAAGAAACATTTTTTAACTTTCATCACTCTTTTAGTTTCCAGGATGTAGTGAATTATCAGTTGCTCATTATATGCAGAACCAAATTCTGAAATGCAACCAAATTGTAATGCTGAGGTGGAGACCAGCAACATTCACAAATTATGCAGTAAACTAATCTCATTCATTTATAAAACTCACTTCCAATACAAAATGCATATGCTAGGATGAGAAACCCAGCAATGCTTCTGACTCTAAACTGTAATTTGAAAACCAGGATGAACAAGAAAACCATGACTGATTAAAAGTCTAAAAACAATTGTTAAAAGTAGTTCAAAGTATGCATACCCAACAAAACAAGGAAACATAATTTAGTATGATGAGAAGAGATTATTCTTCAAGCCAACTAAGCTCAGGAAAGGCCAAACTAGTCAAAAATCCTATCACATTCCTCAAGGAATAGCACAAGAATGAATGAGGAAAAGCCTAACTCACGTCGTGGATTTATGAGGTGGTCTATCACCCACACACATCTTGGAAAACCATTAAAGGAAGTTGATAGGTGACAGCCGAAAAATGGACAACGGCAAGGCAGAAATGACAATAATTTAGGTTATGTCAAGGAATCGAAAATGAATGTGTAAGCCAACCAAAATAACGGTGAAAGCAACTAAGGCTGACTAAGCCCAAACATCACTTGACAAGGAGGTCAGCCTTTCAAGCAAATGTAGGAAAACCTAATGGCTGAATAATAAGTTTGTAAGGCGAATGTCCGAAAAAAAAAGTTTGCTTTTCACTTATTCGCAGCTATTTGGCAGCTTTTAGCGACAATGGATAGTCCAAAAGTAACCAAAGCAACAATACATGAAATGAAAAATAGTCAAAGCCAAAAGTAGATAACAAAATGGAAGTAAATGCAGATCACAAATCACAAATTAGGTAGTAACACTAACAACAACAAACAAGCATGCAAATGATCAAATGATCAAATAATCAAACAATCAAGCAAGGCTAGCTGCCATTATAAAATCAGATTATGATAATATGCAAGTCAACCATGCAATAAAATAAAATGAAAAAATCTGACCAAATTCGCAAAAGTTTGATTTGGCAAAATTGACTACCAACTCGTGGCACTCTGACCACCATCTCGGACCAAGGACCTTGTCATGACTGAAATTCACCATAGGAAATCCAAACCAAGCCTTTGGAGAGCAGAACACCCAAAGATCTGATATTTGAAAATATGATATGGTCTGGCAACAGGTTGACCGAGTTTGACTGGGAATCTAGGGAAAATAGTGGAAGAAAACCAAGTTACTCCTAGGTCTAAAATGAAGAAAGGCTGTAATTGCGACGCCTGTAGTCACAACCTGGGGAAAGGAAATGTAAACTTAGGCTAGTTATTTATGACTTTCATGCTCTGAAAAATTAGGCACATAACCATACCAACGACAAACTCATTGGCTCAAGGCCAACACAACGAATACATCCAAGATGACTACTGGAGAATAGGTCATGTGGCAAAAATCAGAAGCTGACACATTGGACTGACATTCTCACCAGCTGCTAAAATTCCTAAGAAAACAGCAAGCAACAACATCATTTAGTAGACGGTGTGCGTGTAATTAACAAGCAGCAACAATCTCAGGATAAAGCCAAAAATAAAGATGGTGTTGGTGACCGGACAGGACCGACTGAGAAGATT
This sequence comes from Torreya grandis, assembly GCA_037957365.1. Lineage (NCBI taxonomy): Eukaryota > Viridiplantae > Streptophyta > Pinopsida > Cupressales > Taxaceae > Torreya > Torreya grandis. The sequence goes on from JARHVA010002024.1 coordinate 1,182,696, forward strand.
CTAAGGCTGTGAACTAATTGTTGACAATTCTTCCACAGGACAGATTGTCTCTCGCCATTCGGAAAATTCACGTCTCTAGCCAAGGAAGAAAGAATACATTGTTTTTTTGTTTTTTTTTGATAAGGGCCTTTGCTACAACAAGAGAAGGAATGGTTCATCAAAGAAGGCGTTTGCTAAGGACATAACTTCGGGAAAGAGCTAAGGACATAAGTCCGCAGAAAATAACAAAGGAAAGAGCCTAAGACAAAGGAAGTAATTCCTTCGGACTTTTTATCCGAAGGAATACTTCGGAGAATCCAAAAGTCCGCCCAAAAAGCAAGAAAAAACCAAGTAATGATTCCTTCGGACTTTTTGTCTGAAGGAATTCCTTCGGACAAAAGTCCAAAGAAATCCGAAGGACATTCTCAGTAAAGGGTGTCTTTGCAAGGCAGATGAAGAGGGCAAAACAAGAAACCCGAAGGGTTGTTTTAGTGTCAAATGATGAAGAAATTGTTGCTGTTCACACCTCACCTTCCAGCTGGTTTCGTGATCTGGTAAGCTATCTGCAAGAAGGTTGTTACCCTTCTCACCTAAGTGCTTCAAACAGAAGGTATTTCAGATTGCAATCAATTCCATTCCTGCTCGTTGACGGTGTTTTGTTCAAAAATGATATCAATGGTATGTTATTAAGGTGTGTGGAGCCAAGCCAAACTGAAAGATTACTTGAAGAATTCCATGATGGACTTGGTGGAGGGCACTTTTCTGCAAGAACTACAGCACTTAAAATCATGAGAGGTGTGATTGCTATACATGGGTTAGGAAGTGCAAACAATGTGTTATGTTTGTAGGAAAAGTTAAACTTGCAAAACTGCCCCTTTAGCCAATTACAGTGGATCAGCCATTTGTCCAGTGAGGATTGGACTTTATTGGTCTCATTAATCCTCCTTCCAGTTCAGGGTATAAGTGGATTCTAACAGCTATGGAGTACTTCACACGTTGGATGGAAGCAATTGCATTGAAGGAAGCAAACGAAACTAGCGTCTTTGATTTCTATGAAGGTTTGATCACTAGGTTTGGAGTTCCTTCGACCATTATTTCTAACAATGCAATGGCTTTTGTGGGATCTAGGATCAGCCAATGCGTTGTCCAATATGGAGTTTATCCCATCACTTCATCGAATTATTATCCACAAGGAAATGGCCTTGCTGAATCTACAAACAAGAACCTCTTAAGGATCATACGAAGGACTATAGAAGACAATCAGAGATCATGGCATCTCAAGTTGAAGTCAGCACTATGGGCTGATAGGATCACCTACAAAAGGTCAATAGCCAACTCTCCCTACAAGCTATTCTATGGTAAGAAAGCAAGGTTACCTATTTCTCTCGAGTTTCTAGCTTTAGAACTAATGCATCAACTTGAGTTGTTAGAGAATGAGCCTATGGAGATCAGATATGCAGAGCTTATGGAGTTGGAGGAGACAAGAAATCAAGCTATGCTAGCCATGGAAAGTCATCAGGCACAGGTGAAAAGAACATTTGACAAAGGAGCTTCCTCACGAAGCTTCAATGAAGTACATTTGGTCCTCAAATGGGATGAGGATCGAGCCAAACCAGGAAAGCACACAAAGTTTGATTCCCTTTGGAGTGGCTCATACACGATCTCCAACTGCAAATCCCACAACGGCTTCCAACTTGCTAAAATGGACGGCCAAAAGCTTCCAATCCCAGTCAATGGGATACATCTGAAACATTGCTATTGAAGAGCAAAACTCTATGTGCATAGTTGTTTTTTGCTTTCCTCCAAGTGATGTTCAAGCACAGTAGTTTGCTTCAGTTTTGTTCCAATAAGTGCTTGTTTACACATTTGCTTCTTCGTTAGTTTTCTGCTTTCCTCCAAATGTTGTTCAAGCACAGTAGTTTGCTTCAGTTTTGTTCCAATAAGTGCTTGTTTGCACATTTGCTTTCGTGTGTTTCCCTTCTTATTTTGAAGGAGGTTATTTCAGCCATGATCAGAGGAGATTTTCAATCAAAAATCAGGTTCACCATTTAGGAATTCAAATCGCATCTATATATGGTCTGGGTTCTCAAGCATAGCAGGCATGCTGAGCCAGCTGAGTCGCCAGAAATGTTGACAATTCTTCCACAGGACAGATTGTCTCTCGCCATTCGAAAAATTCACATCTCTAGCCAAGGAAGAAAGAATACATTGTTTTTTGTTTTGTTTTTTTGTAAGGGCCTTTGCTACAACAGGAATTCCTTCAAACTTTTGTCCGAAGGAATGGTTCATCAAAGAAGGCTTCTGCTAAGGACATAATTTCGGGAAAGAGCTAAGGACATAAGTCCGCAGGAAATAACAAAGGAAAAAGCCTTAGACAAAGGAAGTAATTCCTTCGGACTTTTTGTCCGAAGGAATACTTCAGAGAATCCAAAAGTCCGCCCAAAAAGCAAGAAAAAACCAAGTAATGATTCCTTCGGACTTTTTGTCTGAAGGAATTCCTTCGAACAAAAGTCCTAAGAAATCCGAAGGACATTCTCAACAAAGGGTGTCTTTGGAAGGCAAATGAAGAGGGCAAAACAAAAAACTCGAAGGGCAAGGTACCCTTCAAAAGGGTCATTTTCAACAATCCCGAAGGAGCAATCTGTTCATGCCAAAGGTTACCACAAGATCAGCAAACAAAGGTATTTATTTTGAATTTGTAACTTATAAAAGAGCAAGGTCTAGGAGGGCAAATCCATATCCTCAAAGGGAATATTTACCTCCCCCTCATCCTATTGTTCTAGACACTGCAATTCCCATCATTCAAATGGCCATTAGAAATCAAGTATTTGCTCCATTCAATAAGGGAAGTCCACTAAATCTAGCACAATTAAATGATATACATGTATCTGCCCTCAAAAGTATTCCATTCTTCTCAGGAGAAAATCAAACAACCCTTATTGAGCATATCCAGGATGTGGCTAATCTTTGTTCAGTTCATAATGTAGTTGAGGATAATGTTGCTATCAGATTACTAGCTGCTTCTTTCAAAGGAAAAGCATTACAGTGGTATAGAACCCTCCCACTTAGATCCGTTTCCACCTGGAATGAATTGGGTGCTGCCTTAGTCAAACAGTTTGAAGACAAATCTGATCACTTATCTTTAGTTGAGCATTTAACTGCCATATAGAGAGCTCCTCAAGAGTTCATGTCTGATTTTAATCTCAGATTTTAGAAGACATGGCACAGGATACCGGTTCTGATTAGGCCATCACCTGAATATGCATTTCTATATTTTCTGAAAGCTCTCAATTATGATATTAGTGTGATGATACAGTCGATGGGTGGTACTACTTTGTCAGATGCTTATGAAGTTGCAATAAAGGCAGAAAATAGTCTGATTCAAGTAGGTAAGCTTTCTCCAAGACCTCCAATGCCCATATTTTCAGAGATAAGTTTTGTACCAGCCCTTCAAGTTCCTCAAATTCCATCCTTGGCTCCAATTCCAGCACCTCAACATCCTATTGCAGCCTCTACTAGTCAATCTAGTGAGATAGGAAAATTGAAAAGTTTGTTACAATGTTTTGGAAATGAAATAGTACAACTCAAAAGGCAGCAATTTTATTCAAATAGGCCTTATCAACAGCAAAATCAAAACAACTATCAACCCTTCAAAGATCAAAGGTCTCCTTATCAGGGTTTCAGATAAAATAGACCACCCTATCAAGCACAAGGGGCCATAACTCCAGCTAAGCCATATGTTACTCTTGATCGAAACGCTCCTTCCACTTCAAAAGCCATTGTTCCAACCCCAGCTCAGAAAAATTTGGTGCAGGATTCAGGTTAGCAGCCCTCAAATCTTAATGATATTCAAAACCAAAACTTGGTATCACCAAACAGCGTCATGCCACAGATGACACAAGAGTTCGCTTTTCAAGAGGGTCAATATCAAGATACAGGTTTGGCATCACAAGGAGTGACCCAAGGGCAGCGTGACGCTATTAATGTAAATTGGCAGGTAGATGATCATGTTGCTTTTACTCAAGATGTTAAAACTAATGTTTCAAATGATCAAGTTGCAGCTATAACCTATCAGATAAATAAAAGAAGAGTTGTTGAGGAAGCCCAAGCAGTAGCAAATACTTCAAATACTCCTAGTATTATTGCTCAAGGTATGAAAGAACAGCTTGCTGCCCCCACAACCCAAAAAAATCAGAATGTAGAGGTTGGTAAAGTGCAGCAAATACCTCTAATTCGTGAGCAGCAAGTACCACAAAAGGTGCAATCAAAGGTTAGTCCATCTCAGTTCAGTATTGTAGATCAGATGAAAAAGTCTAACATCAACATTAGCATGTGGGATACTCTTTCAATTCCAGGCCAAAAGAATAAACTCATTCAAGAATTTTCAGCTCTTGAATTGTCTCCAAAATCAGTTGATAAAGAAGGTGCGGTCTTGACAAATTCGGATCAGCCAACTAAGCAATAGGTACAGCAAGGAGATAGGATATCAAAAGTGGACAAAACTGAGGTAAAAACAAAGTAAACTCCCCCTTTTTATCTTTTTTTGATAGTGGTTGATACCTTTGTTCATAATTGTATGGTGGATAGTGGAGCCAGCAGTACAGTGATGCCCAAACAGATTGTGAACAAGCTCGGCCTTGTTTATAAGCCAAATACTAAAGGGGTACTGCAGTTGGATGGTTCACCCGCAAAAACGGTAGAGATTATCAAATATTTGAAATTAACATTACATGCCTATCCTAACGTAACTATTCAACAGGACGTTGTAGTGGTGGATCTGCCTCTTTATTTCGCTATGCCTTTCAAGAGATTTCACCTCAAAGATTGGAGGATATTTATCAGCTGATTGGACCTACTTGTTGTTTAGGACCAGATATGGCACAAAGGTAAAAATTCATTCATAACCTATTGGACGTTTTCACATAGAGCCTTATACGCCAAGTGTGGTCAATACAAATTGTATCATCTCAGATGAAATAGTACAAACTAGTGACGTAGAAAAAGACTCGCATTTGGATGGAGTTCTAGATTTGTTTCTTGATGAGTGGGCTTCCACCTTGCATGAGCATGATCCCTACAAGCTGATTGAAGAGGAAGGTCTTGGTGTGTATTGTCTTCATGAGAACGATACACCAATTCCAGCCATGGTCAAAGAGGACGAATCTAATGAAGGCTTATGGCAATTATACTTTGATGGATCAAAAAATAAGCATGCGATCGGCGCTGGAATGATGTTAATTTCTCCTACAAAATAAAGGTATTTCTCCTCTATTAAATTTCAATTTGACTGTTCAAACAACGTTGCTGAATATGAAGCACTAGTTCACAGTTTGCAATGGGCTAAGAAGACGAGAGTAAATTGTTTACAAGTGTTTGGAGATAGTGAACTTGTAGTTCACCAAGTAAGAGGCTTAAATATATGCAAGAATATGTTGCTTAAAGCTTATAGACATAGAATATGGGATCTACTTGAAGATTTCCAGGCAATACCAAGAGATAGGAATAAACATGCTAATAGGTTGGTTGTTGTTGGGGCACAATTTGATATCCCCGTTGATGTAAAAAGTGACATTTTTCAATCACATATAAAGATAGTTGTAAGGCCTTCTGTCCCGGATAACCAAAAAAATCCGCAGGTGTTTGAAAGTGACAATCAAATTGTGAGGATTTTGTAGGAATAGACTGAGTTTTTTTCAAAAAATCAGTCAAAACGCTTACAGCAGTATGGTGATCAGATTGTACAACTAAAAATTAATAAACTACCCAAAGGATTAGTCACTCTTGAAAATATTTTCAGTGAAGATGATGAGCTAAGGAAAGAGAAACCATCCTTGTCAACAAAAGAAGAGCACTATGCCAATGTAGAGATTGCAGCTGGTAAGATTTTAAAATTGGGCAAGGTATGCACTCCACAAAAGAAAGCTTTCATTGAATTATGCACAAATTTTGCTGATATATTCGCATGGCAATATAGTGATCTCAAAGGTTTTGATCCAAGTTTGGTTCAACACACTATTGAGTTAGAAGACGAAAATAAACCAGTACGACAAAGACAAAGGCCAATCAATCCAAAGCTTGAGCCTTTGATGAACGCTGAGCTTCACAAGCTCATAGAATCGGCTATCATATTTCCAATCAAGCACTCAACTTGGGTGGCAAACCTCGTTCCAGTACGAAAAAAGAATGGTGAGATTTGTTTGTGTTGATTTCTGTGATTTAAACAGGGCTTCGCTTAAAGACTACTATCCATTGCCATCAATGGAACAAATTTTACAGTTGGTTTCAGGTTCAGAGAGGTTTTCCTTTTTGGATGGGTATAGTGGCTACAATCAGATTTTGGTCAAAGAAGAGAACCAATTCAAGACAGCTTTCACAACTAAGTGGAAAACATTTGTATACAGAAAGATGCCATTCGGTTCATCTAATGCTGGAGCAACCTTTCGGAGAGCCATGGATATGGCCTTCCAAGGCCTTCTTAACAAATTTGTGCTTGTCTATTTGAATGATATAACAGTATTTTCAAAAGATGCAGAGGATCATATGGTTCATCTCCAGCATGTTTTTGAAAGGTGTAGGCAATTTGGGATATCTCTAAATCCCAAAAAATGTGTATTTTCAATTCATGAAAGTAAGCTTCTTGGACATGTTTCAAAGCACAGTTTAAACATAGATTCTGAAAGGATTCAATCCATTCTTGCACTCTCCTTGCCTAAGAGCAAAAAGGCTTTGCAAAGTTTCTTTAGAAAGATCAATTTTATAAGGAGATACATTTCAGATTTTGCTACTGTAGCTAAACCGCTTACAACGATGTTAAAAAAAAATCAGAACTTCAGCTAGTCCAAGGAGGGAATAACAGGATTTGAAGATGTTAAGAAAGCCATAGCAAGTGTTCCTATGCTTTTAAATCCAGATTTTACGAAAGACTTCATTCTGTATACGTATGCTAATGTGGACACCATTTCAGGGATTCTTATGCAGCAGAATCATGAAGATTTGGAGCAGCCAATAGCTTTCTACAGCCAAGGCTTGCAGGAGTACAAGACAAGGTACTCTTTTGTTGAAAAACACGTCCTTTCAGTTATAAGATCTCTGAAAAAATTTAGGCACTTGTCTGATAATAAAATACGTCTAATGGTTGCTCATCCAAGCATCAAAGAATTTCTTCTAAACAAAGACATAAATGAGAAGAGAACTGACTGGATAACCAAAGTGATGGAATATGACATAGAAACTAAAATCACAAAGCTGGTTAGAGGCAAAGGACTTTGTGAGCATCTAGCTCAGGGCTTACAAGAAACTAACAAAGCTGTTTTAGTGTCAAATGATGAAGAAATTGCTGCTGTTCACACCTCACCTTCCAGCTGGTTTCGTGATCTGGTAAGCTATCTGCAAGAAGATTGTTACCCTTCTCACCTAAGTGCTTCAAACAGAAGGTATTTCAGATTGCAATCAATTCCATTCCTGCTCGTTGACGGTGTTTTGTTCAAAAAGGATATCAATGGAATGTTACTAAGGTGCGTGGAGCCAAGCCAAACTCAAATATTACTTGAAGAATTCCATGATGGACTTGGTGGAGGGCACTTTTCTGCAAGAATTACAGCACTTAAAATCATGAGGTGGGTATTATTGGCCTACTATATTTGGTGATTGCTATACATGGGTTAGGAAGTGCAAACAATGTGCTATGTTTGTAGGAAAAGTTAAACTTGCAGAACTGCCCCTTCAGCGAATTACAGTGGATCAGCGATTTGTCCAGTGAGGATTGGACTTTATTGGTCTCATTAACCCTCCTTCCAGTTCAAGGTATAAGTGGATTCTAACAGCAATGGAGTACTTCACACGTTGGATGGAAGCAATTGCATTGAAGGAAGCAAACGAAACTAGCATCTTTGATTTCTATGAAGGTTTGATCACTAGGTTTGGAGTTCCTATGACCATTATTTCTAACAATGCAATGGCTTTTGTGGAATCTAGGATCAGCCAATGCGTTGTCCAATATGGAGTTTATCCCATCACTTCATCGAATTATTATCCACAAGGAAATGGCCTTGCTGAGTCTACAAACAAGAACCTCTTAAGGATCATACGAAGGACTAGAGAAGACAATCAGAGATCATGGCATCTCAAGTTGAAGTCAGCACTATGGGCTGATAGGATCACCTACAAAAGGTCAATAGCCAACTCTCCCTACAAGCTAGTCTATGGTAAGGAAGCAAGGTTACCTATTTCTCTCGAGTTTCCAGCTTTAGAACTAATGCATCAACTTGAGTTGTTAGAAAATGAGCCTATGGAGATCAGATATGCAGAGCTTATGGAGTTGGAGGAGATAAGAAATCAAGCTATGCTAGCCATGGAAAGTCATCAGGCACAAGTGAAAAGAACATTTGACAAAGGAGCTTCCTCACGAAGCTTCAATGAAGGAGATTTGGTCCTCAAATGGGATGAGGATTGAGCCAAACCTAAAAAGCACACAAAGTTTTATTCCATTTGGAGTGGCCCATACACGATCTCCAGTTGCAAATCCCACAACGCCTTCCAACTTGCTAAAATGGACGGCCAAGAGCTTCCAATCCCAGTCAATGGAATACATCTGAAAATTGCTATTGAAGAGCAAAACTCTATGTGCATAGTTGTTTTTTGTTTTCCTCCAAGTGATGTTCAAGCACAGTAGTTTGCTTCAGTTTTGTTCCAATAAGTGCTTGTTTGCACATTTGCTTCTTAGTTAGTTTTCTGCTTTCCTCCAAGTGTTGTTCAAGCACAGTAGTTTGCTTCAGTTTTGTTCCAATAAGTGCTTGTTTGCACATTTGCTTTCGTGTGTTTCCCTTCTTATTTTGAAGAAGGAGGTTATTTCAGCCATGATCAGAGGAGATTTTCAGTCAAAAATCAGGTTCACCATTTGGGAATTCAAATAACATCTATATATGGTCTGGGTTCTCAAGCATAGCAGGCATGCTAAGCCAGCTGAGTCGCCAAAAATGTTGACAATTCTTCCACAGGACAGATTGTCTCTCGCCATTCGAAAAATTCATGTCTCTAGCCAAGGAAGAAAGAATACATTGTTTTTTATTTTGTTTTTTTGTAAGGGCCTTTGCTACAACAGGAATTCCTTCGAACTTTTGTCCGAATGAATGGTTCATCAAAGAAGGCTTCTGCTAAGGACATAACTTTGGGAAAGAGCTAAGGACATAAGTCCGCAGGAAATAACAAAGGAAAGAGCCTAAGACTTCGAAGGAATACTTCGGAGAATCCAAAAGTCCGCCCAAAAAGCAAGAAAAAACCAAGTAATGACTCATTCGAACTTTTTGTCCAAAGGAATTCCTTCGGACAAAAGTCCAAAGTAATCTGAAGGACATTCTCAACAAAGGGTGTCTTTGGAAGGCAGATGAAGAGGGCAAAACAAGAAACCCGAAGGGCAAGGTACCCTTCGAAAGGGTCATTTTCAACAATCCCGAAGGGCACCTCCCCTTCGAGAAGGTACACGTCAAATTCGGGACCCCTGCAAAAACCCGGGTGCCCTACAATTTTTCCGACAAAGACGCAGATGAAGGGACAAAAGCCTTCATGGAGGGCACTTGGTTGGTGCCTGGACCTTTGTGCAAAGTTCGAAAGGCATTCTCAACGAAGACAAAAGACAAGGGATTAATTCATTCGGGCTTTTTCTCCGAAGGAATTCCTTCGGACAAAAAGTCCGAAGAAATTCGGAGAGGCCCGTGCAAAAAAGCCAACAGCAAAGTCCGAAATCAACAAAGAGCAAAGGCAAAGGACAAAAGATGAATTCCTTCGGGCTTTTTGTCCGAAGGAATTCCTTTGGGCTTTTTGTCCAAAGAAATTCGGAGAGAAGCCGCCAAAAGAGAAAACCCGACAGAAAAAAAGCCTGAGCAAAGGAAAATAAAAGGAAGATATCCTTTGCACAAAAAGTCCGAAGGAATACTTCGGAGGATAAAGCCGAAGGAAATCAAAGGTAAGTCAACAAAAATTCTGAAGGAAATAAGAAGACTAAGGCCCCTGACAGAAAATAAGCCCAGAAAATGCCAAAGGGTGACGTCCTGCAAGACGTCAAATTTTGACTGTGGGAAGTAACCGTTGAAACAAAGGTAAACCCAGAATTTCGAAAGAATTAAACCACGGGGAGTTGACCTCAGATTAAGCGACGGGAAGTTGAAAAAAGGCGAAACGGAGGAAATATATACCAGATATAGACAAAAATACATCCGAATATAGAATCCCGCCAGAAATAGACATGACAGGTAGACCAAAACAGGATAAAATACATGCAAGCAGGGGCTATTTTCGATCAACCGGTCAAAGCTTCAATTGACTGGTTGTTGAAGTCCTGCTCATCTCCAGATCAACTCATGCATTTGAAGGTCCAACTCAGCTTCAACCGGAGTTCCAAATTCGAACGTCAAGTTGACTGTTTTAGATTTAGAGTTGACTAATTGTTAAACGCCACATCTACCAGGAGTTTCCCACGCAAAGGAGAATGATCTCTTCGTCCAACTTAGTGTATCAAACGGCCAACTCAACATTTCAAACGTTCCAACTCAGCATCAAGCAGCTCACATAGAGTTCTAAAAATGGCATTGGCGTGGATCTCCATTCAAAGAGAGGTGGGCGATTCAAAACAAAGACAAGTTCACTTCCTCAAGCGCAAGAAGATTCATGCAAAGACAAAAAAAAAAAAAACATATTCTATTGAAAGGCCAAGTCAACGTTGAGTTAATTTAAGTTAATCCTTCTCTTCAAATTTTTCAACGCCAATCTTTGGCTCTTGTAATTCTCTATAAAATGGCTTTCAGCGTTGATTAAAAATCATCCCTCTCTTGGCTAGACCAGACTCTACCATTGGTGAGTTGTGTAACCTTTTCAATCAATAGAAGGACTGTACTTTCAAATTACAAGTGTTGGCATAGTGTATATTCATTCAACAATTTGCATAAGTGGTAGATTTCTCTCCCTTCCCAAATTCTGATTCATACCTAGTTGCTAGATTATCCTTATGCAGGTCATGTTCAGTGTTCTTTACATCTTTTGCTGACGCTGTAAGTGGATGTTAGGTGGCTCCAAAGTGTCTTGTATCAGACCTCTCTCCATTGTTTTCCCTCGTGTTTTAGTCATTGGATCAAACCTCTTCATGAAATATTTATGCATAAGTGATTGATTGAAATCGAAGGTCTTCCTTTTCCCTTGTTTGTTCAGTGTTCAAGGTTTCAAGTTGAGTGGATCAATCTTCTAGTGTATCACCCCTTTTTAGGTAGGATTTCCCCTTAAAGTTTCATTCTCCCTTTTCCATGGTAGTCTGCAGCATAGAGTAGAGATCCTCATTGATACATCATACAGGAACCAGCCTTCTCTGGAAGTTCTTCTCACCATTGAGGCACCCACCCTCGTGAGAAGATCCCATTGTTTCAACTGGATAGAGGACTAGCCATTTCACGCACGTCTTCGATTCAGGGCGCAGCTCCAGGTTGACAACACTAATCACTGAAACTGATTATGTGACTGAACAAAGAAGGGCAGACTGTGATTATGCACCAATATTGGCACAAGACAAAGCCATAAGATCCAAAATCCAACCCAGTCCCATATTTGGAGTTACAAAATTGTCAACGGCTGAGTCCAAAATTCTGCACCCAAATTTTAGGTGTATACAACCTTAAGACAAGGCACACAAACATGGAGACCAAAAAAATGAAAAACAAATAGAGAATAAATTCCATAATTGTCACATGTTCATACAATTTAATCTCTGTAATATGTACTCTTGAAATTCCCACTTTACGACGATACAATTTGTGCACACATCATGGATTATAATGCTTACTTTGTATAAAAAGTCGCACGTTACTGTATAAGCCCAAGAAAATGCCCAATGATTATGTGAAGGTATGTATCTACATATGAAAGTGTTGGTCTAGATATTACGTATATGTGATATGTTAACTATAGTTTCCTTGTCAACTGTAATTAAGTACAATAATGTCCACGGAAATGTAATCAGGTGGTCATGTCATATTGAAGGCTTTAATATAGAAAAAAAATGCCATGATGATCAGAACTAAGCCCCTCAGTGGTAATCAAAGCTACCAATTTCATATGGGCAAGGCCTGTTGAAGAAAAGGACACCACTTTTGTTAGAAAGCCCCCATAAGGGGAATACAAGATAAATCTTAATCCAAATTCCATGCGCATTGGCTAAGAACCACCTCGACTTGGAAAAAAAAAGAGATTCTCCTTGATTTTATCATCATTCCAACATTTTGTATCATAAAAAATGGCATTCTAAAAACAAACTGACATTAGGCTAAGGTACTCACCTGCCTCAGAAGTATGCCAGTCTATTATCTCTCATAAATTCAAATTTTGCTTCATTTATTGCTGATTTGGCCCTCATGAAGACTGAAGGTTTATTTCTTCACTAATTCAGATTCATTTACTCGTTGACATTGTAAGGGCCCATGACTTCAATCGCACTAACTAGAACATCTGCAATCCACTGGCTATTCTTCTCCTCGCATGAAGCACCGATTTCCTTAAAAGAGATATAGGCCTAAAGGTGACACCATGGTCAAGTTTATCAACTTCCTATTGGATGGATATGCAATTGGAATAAATTGATAGCAACCAATTTTCCACTACAAACTTCTTATTTTTTAGAAGAGTGGTGCATACATTTTCAGAACATGGGAGCTTGTACCTCTATTAGCTTTATTAACATCTAAATTATCCCCTGCCAATATGGTCACCAGACAACATTGAAAGGAATGCCGTATGCATAAATACAACAGTGAACACATCACTAGTATCCACCCTTCCTCCAAATTTAGACATTTTCCCCAAAGGTCCAATGTTAAATCTCTTATCAGATTATTCAACTATTATTGGAACCTCTTCTACAATCATCATGATCAGGGTGAGGCTTAGTCTAAATCTTCCTCGTAGCCTTTGCCACATCAAATTCCCCTTGCTCCTTTTCTAATCTCATTTTATCCTTGCTTATTATTTGGGAGCAGATCTGAACTCCAACCCCAGTTTCATGAAATGGGATTTCACCCTAGATTATAAGTGGACAAATTTTATTTTGCAAAATTTGTATTTCTATTTGCTAGAAAGCTCCAAAATTTTCTCTTTTGGCTCCTCAAATTTCTCCACTTGCTTTGATAGTAGGGATTCTTTTACTTACAAAATCTCATTTTTACATGAGGATGCGTCTCCTAGATTTTGCTGACATCCCAAATGTTTCAGGGACTTGGGGACTTGGAGGGGACATCCCCAAAAGAAAAGTTGTTTTTTTTTTTAATATCTTTTCTAACACTTTTACTTTAAAACAAACCCCCAACCGCCACCCTCATGCGCCCGCCGCCCCCCCCCCCCCCCAACCAGAAGAAAAGTTGTTATTTTAGTATAATAGTGAAATAGAAATCCCACCGTCCCCAAAATGTAGGAGTTTCTTGGCCGTCCCAGAAGCCCCATCCTTCTGTCCCCAAGAATTATATAACTATGCAAAATCACCTGTTTGGAATTTTGCTAGTCACCACCCTCTCAAATCACTTTTCCCTCCAACTCTCCTACTGCCTTTGTTTGGCTGCCAATATGAAGAAAATAGTCGGCCATAGTGTGATTATAACAAGAAAAAAGGATTGCCTTTCCTCAAAAATCTGCAATGCAACTTGGCATTTTTGTGCTCAAAAAAGAAAAAACTATTTCCCTCACCTGTCCACAAGTGGAATCTGCAAAAACTACTAATCTTCTTGCTCCAAACCTTATTATTATTGCACTTCTAGCTCCAAACATTGTTGATGCTCTATTGTCATAAAAGAATGGGAAGGAGGTCGTTTTAATTGATATGAATCATCCCACAAATACCTGCACCTAAAGGCAAAATACAAGGCCACAAGCTAACCTCCTGTACACATTTTCCAATGTTACCCAAGACTTTGGGATGGCAAGATGGGGTTTCCGGGATGGCAAAAAAATTCCAGTATTTTGGGGATAGTGCGGGCACAACCAATAAAAATAATATTTAAAATAAGCAAATAAACTAAAAAAATAGCATAAAGAGACTAACATAAGTTGAAATTCAAAATCATAAATGTAAAGTTAAACATTGTGATCAATCAATATCATTAATCATTAAATTTTAAATTTCAATCCAGGGAGTTAAGGACCAAAATCAAGATACATCAACAATCTTACAATTTACAATGAGAAAATTACATGATATGATGATAGACTATAGTAGAAGTAGAACTAGATACATCAATGATCATACATTATAGTTTTAATGATTTTGATGAATACATCAACTATTCAACATGCTAATGCCCAAAGGCCAAAACAAAAACATATTTCACAAAGTTGCAAGTCACAACAAAAAAACAGAATCATCATCTGAAACAACATACATGAACTGCGCAACATTGTAACTACCATCCTCATCCTCATCCTCGAAGTGGATCCCGATCAATCCCTTTTGCGCATTATGCTTCTCTTCAACCTGGCTTGGTTCCTCAGGATCTACATCGTACTCTAGGATCTTGCGATCCATCAGATGCAAGGCACTGTGTAAAGCAACAAGCTTCTCCACTCTCCTAGAGGTAAGTTTGTTCCTCTTAAAGAGAGTGGATCCAACAATATGTCGAACAATTCCTCTTAGCATTAAAGGAAATAGAAACCTGAGAAAGGATGCGAATTACAAGTCTCCATAGTTGTTTTGGACACCCATACAGTCACCACCAACTCACTAGCTTCTCTTGTGCTAATGTTGCCCTGTTTACCCTCGCTAAAGACTTGTAGCCATCAAGTTCTATAATCTTGATCCACTCGATTCTGAGTTGTGAAGCCTCCTCTGCAATATACATTTTTTCAGGGCCTTCATTAAGCCCCCCTTCACTTTTTTGTCCTCCCAAGGGGTGCATCTACTAGGCCTATCCACATACCATTTTGAATTAAGAGCATATATGACCATATGTAGTGAAGTGTTCAGCTTCTCGCACCTCTTTTGAATGATGGGCTGAATATGCTCATTGTAGAAGTCAGTGCACTCATAGGACCTAAATAGCGGCTTTCATCTAGTCAAGTATGTTGTCAATACACTCATATATCTCGCCAAGATTTGGGCTATCATAATCCCCATATTCAATGACATTGAAAACAGGAGATATAATTGATGTGATGTATTTTGCATCGGCCCAAAATGTGTCTCTCACCACCACTTCCTTCACCCTCTTCCCTTGCTCTGTCTTGGACTCCAGCCACCTAGTCTACTCATGTGTCATGATCATAAGTTGCAGGGTCTCCTACAACTCAAGCATCCTACCCAGAAAAACAAAGTAGGATGCAAAGCAGATGTCAACTAGCTTGAGGAATTCCTTCCTCGAAGAGCTTCGAAAAAGTGCCAACGATGTCTGGTGATTACAAATGAACATATACACATTCCTAGCCTCGTCGACTATCTTTTTGACCAATTGAATTTTTCCAGTGTCTTGCAATGCATTGTTCATGGCATACACACAATCCAATAGATATGCTTGTAGGTAGCTTCCACTAGCTTACCTTCTACTCTACACATGTAAGTTGCATATGTAACTACGTGTACAACATTGGCAGGGCCAATCTTCTCAATGGAATCCTTCAAAATCTAGAACAGAAACTCTACATCTTTGCACTTCCCAAAACAGACAATTGACGTCAAGAAGTATGGTCCATCTTTGCAAGAGACAATGATATTAATGAGTGGATGGTGTCTAATATCCCTCCATCCATCCATGATAACACTACATCCATGAGACACCCATGTGGCTTTCAACTCCTCCATCAATAAGTTAACCTTGGAATAGTTCCTATCCAAGATTGTAGTCCTCAATTTGTTATTTCCTAGAGGCACATAACTTGGACCAGCATTGGCTATTGTAGCCATGGCCTCCTTGTAATAAGGAGAGCGAGTTGCATTAAAATGGAACTCTATGGCATAGAAGAATTTTCCAATTGCATTGTCGGCCTCCTCCCTAGCCTTCATATCAAACATGTATACAACTGGATTGGGGCCCACCCCCACGACCTTGCTCTTCTCCCTGCCCTCCGCTTCAGTCACCCCAAAACAAAAAACTATTGCAGCATGGGAGTAAGAACCCCTTGAAGTCCTACTAGAATTACCCAAGGTACCAATCCCTGTGCCACAAATCGTTGGAATGTCAAACACGAAATCTCCATTAAAAAGCTTGATAATCTCTACCTTTTGAGTGAGGTTGAGTTTTTCACAAACGCCAACCCCTTTTCCAGTAATGTGCAGTGAGCGTGCATTTGTCCTCGTGATGTTGTCATACCAAGTCAATGGACAAAAATTACACTTCAAAGGACAAAACTTACAAACTTATAGAAACAGTGTCAGTGCCACGAATTGTTGGAATACCAGGCACAAAATCTCCATTAAAAATCTTGATAATCTCTGCCTTCTCAGTAAGGTTGAGTTTTTCACAAACACCAACCCCTTTTCCAGTAATGTACAATAAGTGTGCACTTGTCCTAGTGATGTTGCCATACCAAGTCAATGGACAAAAATTACACTTTCATTTTTTACTCCTCCCTCCAATTTTGGATTTCTCAATATTCTGAGCAAATTATTGCAAAGGTTTATTCAAGTTGAATGGTCCTTTGGCAAATTCAACCAATATCATAGAGGGGCAATCAGTGTTTTCGACACTCACAACTAAACTACCAATTTGCACTATCATGGCATGTTTCCTCTCTCCTCCCCCCGTCCCTCCCCCTAACTAAGGTCTCCATTGCCATGCATCTCATAATCATTATCATTTTGGGTTGGGGTCCCTTTCCCAATAAAAAGAAACAAGGAAAAACCAAACATGTGATTGATTACAACAGGTGTAGCAGCCTAGATCAAAAAACCAACACATTGTCGAAGAAGGGAACAAAAAGAAACAAAGCATCAATCGTTACAAGCCCACAAAGGGGGAACCTATCAACTAGGGAGGGATGTTCTTTTACCCAGATGCTTGTGAGACCAGGATAATGACTAAGAATAAGGCCATCTTCAATCATGCCCTTCTCAATGGCAAGAAGCGAGCGCTCTCCTACCACTTCAACAGAGAAGGGCCTCTGTAGTCCATTAAGAGCCCTCATCAATGGCATGCATATCATCCATTTGTAGTCTTTCTACTTTTGTTTTTCGTCCTCTACATCTTGGGGGTCCACAATTCACTTTAGATAACAAGGGTTCAGTCAACGCAAGTGTGCAAAACTCCAACGAAGCTAAATCATCACTCAAGTGAGAATACTATTCCTTTAAATCATGCTCCAAACCTTGACCTAACTCATTGTTTTGTTGATCTAAATCCAAGGTGGCCTAAAACCCCTCTTTGCTTCTCTAGCCTGATGCCCTCAATAGCTCTTTCTCTCATTTGAAATCTACTCCTTCCCTCACCTCAATTTGCGTCCTGACAAGAGATGGGTAATCTAGTCGCTCATTTCTGCCTACTAAGGGAGTCGTAGTGCCAAGTAATTCTCCCTCCCCCAACGGTTCCACCTTCCCACGAGCAACAGCACTAAGATCGACCGAATTTAATGGTCCAGGCCTCAAAACTGTAGTCTGCAAGAGGTTACCTCCATCCTTATCGTCCATCCAAACCAATGAAGAAACCGACACTTTGCCCTCCAAGGTATGATTTCCATGCATTTGTTGTCACTACTCCTCGCCTTGGGGCCAAGCCTTAGAACCAAGTATCAAAGGAGTCTTATCTTTCTTAGGGACCGGAATGTCTGATTTCTTAACCCAATTTTGCGTACGAATAGTGTTTCCTCCCGCTACCCTTTTTTCCTTGCACTCTGCCACTTTGTGGCCCAAACAATTGCATCCAAATAACCTAAAAGGCAGCACCTCAAAATAAATGTACTGGACCCAAGAGCATTTGGACGACACCACCGTGATAGAGTGAAACAAAGATTTGGAGAGATCTACAATGGCAAAAACCCTGACAAAATACTTGTGTGTCAGGCTCAGTGAGTCCTCAATCTTAACAAAAAAACTAAATTTGCTAATAAATTGCTTAATCAACTAAGGTCCCTTAATGCTAGGGGAAAATTGTATAGCTAGATCCAAACTGGTGCCTTGGAGAGCACAACAACTAATGGATCAAAAAAGGAGGTCCAAGTGCATAGAGACAAACCCCATTGTTTGAAAAACCAAGGCCCAATAGTCCAAATGAAGTCTTTACCTGCCGCAGACTAGAATTGAATCAAGAAGAAGCCATTTGTCATTCACGAAACAAGGGGCTTAGAAACCATGTTACATTCAAACTTCTAAGAAGGGGCGCTTCCCCATGCATTTGCATATCAACGACTTACAGCCCATGTCTCTTTCAAATGATTAAAGATATTCCTCTTCAATCAACATCTCAGGGACCTCCTCCAAGAAAACTAAAGGAATATCCCCTAAATAAACACTCAGTGTTTCAGTCTGTGTGCTAGCTTCAATTTTGGGACTTCCTTTTGAGATCAAAATTGTCCCATTAATTTCACCAAAGGCCCTTTCCTCCACAACCTTATTGTTGTTCATACTGGGAGTGCGTTGGAACAGAACGAGCGTAAGAAGTGGATGATTTTGGAGACTTTTCCCCCGGCAAAAGTCACCACATCCATGAAACGGATTACTTGCATTAGGGCACTCTGGAAATATCATATTCACTCCATTCGTTGTCGTGGCCGTCTTCCCCAAAGCCAAAGAACTACCCACCAAATCCTTTGCAACAATTGACCAAGCCCTTGCCGCAGAACTTTGACATGAGCCACTCCTTGGCGCAAACCAAGCTTATTGACCTTTGCACTTCCGATCAAACCTACTCCGCCGCTTTCTACCGCCTCGCTCTGCTCATCTTTGTTGCTCCCACTCGCCATCGTATCTTTGTATCGTTCATTTTTTCTCATAATCAATATCATTATCAGAACTCATTTTGAAGTTTGGGACTGTCAATATTTAGAAAAAAAACAATAAGCTACTTGAAATTTTAAAAAATAAAAAACATAAAAGATTCAAGAACAGCCATTACATAATTGAAAAATTAAAAACTTAAAACATTTGTCATTAACAACTAATGCCATGGCCATTGCCCACCCATTTACCATTTTTTTTTTTAAATATTCTATGTTCATTTTGAAAAAAAAAATCTGAAAAACAACTTTAAAACAAAAAACAGCCAAGGGAATGTAGTAACTAGTATGTACATTTCGCATTTTAAAAAAATAAAAATAAACACAAATAATTTAATAAATAATAATACAATGATACATATTAAAAAGTTTGTGTTCTACTATTTTACAACGAATGCCCAATCATTTCACATTTTATATTTTCATTTTCAACATTAAAATGATTAAAAAATAAATAAAAACAGCCAAGCCATTGGCGCATTGCCCACCCATTTTGTATTTTATTATTTACATTTTCATTTTGAACCAAAAAACAGCTTTAAAAAAAACAGCCAAGCCCTTGCCCACCTATTTTGTATTTACATTTCATTTTCAAATTTCAAAAAATAAAAAACAGCCAAGCCCTTGCCCACTAACTTTGTATTTTATATTTTCATTTGCAAGTTTCAACCAAAAAATAATTTAGAATAATAAAAAACAGCAGAACCATTGCCCACCTATTTTGTATCTTACATTTTCAATTTTCATTTTGAACCAAAAAACAACTTGAAAAAAAAAACAGTTAAGCCATTGCCCACCCATTTCAATTTTTGTATCTTACATTTTCATTTATTAAAAAATTAAAAAAACAGCCAAGGGAATTATTGTACAATGTACAAACCTCTTGTTCTTCGAATATTCACTCTTGCCTTGGCCCTTGCGACTTGCTCTTATGTTTGCCTTTATGGCTTGCTCGTGCTCTTGCCCTTGCTCTTGTCCTTGCTCTCCTCTTCTTCTCTAAGCTCTTTGCCCTTACCCTCCTCTCTTCCTCTTTCTCCTCTTTTCCTCTTCCTCTCTAAGCTCTTTGCTCATGTGTGATTTAGAAAGATAGGGTTGGGTCTATTTATAAGTTTGAATGTCACTTTTAGGGTTAGGTTTTCATTATTTTATGTTTTTTAATTTGATTATAGCTTTTGTGATTTTTTTAGTTAAAAACTTTTTTTAGGCAAATTTTAAGCTGTCATTGAGGATGTCTGGGACGACCCCAGGATGTCCCTTGACAATCTTGGTGATGTCCTGGACATCCTGAACATCTTGCATAAGCTCTAAAAACGCAAGACGTCCTCTGACTGCCGAAAGCATCCTAGTGGAAAATAGTTTGGTCGGCAGCAATAAGGGGATGTTTCCTTAACATTTCTAAGTCCCAGAAGCATCCAGAACGTCCCGTACTGGTAAAAAACAAGGGGGACGAATCCCCAAGTATCATTGGCATTTCCCCTACAAGTGTACAACCAAAACACAATTAGTCTAGTATAAGTGGAGGGCATCACCAAACCATGTCTTATAGATACGGGTTCCTTAATGTTCATCGTCAATAGGGAATCATTAATATGGGACTGCAACCGTCTCCATCATCAAACCTAACAAGATAGGAATAAAACGTAATCCAAATAGCTTCACAAATAAAATAATTCATCAAATTTATTCATTCTTTTCATATCACCTTAATAATAATTTATTTAGTTTTACCAACCCTTACAAGACAATTAGTTCTTCAACCACCCAACAAGGACTTAGTTGGCTCAGAAGTTATAAACCATCCACTAATGTGGGCCATAGTTATCTACTCACTTGGATTCTTGAACCACCCAACCGCAACAACTCAAACTTTATAAACAAGCCATAACTATCCAATCACATGTATCGTCTGCTTATTGTGGGCTATGTTTATCAACACCTTGCAAGATCTTCCATTTAAATTTTGCTGGCTTTCATGAAGCATAAATATTTGTTTAGATGCTTCTGCAATATTCCACTTAAAGTGGGACATATTTATCATCCCTGATGTGATCTTCCACTTATTGTAGGAAAAAGTCATCATCCCTTACAAGATCTTCCACTTAT
Source organism: Torreya grandis (assembly GCA_037957365.1). NCBI lineage: Eukaryota > Viridiplantae > Streptophyta > Pinopsida > Cupressales > Taxaceae > Torreya > Torreya grandis. The sequence continues at coordinate 1,203,720 of JARHVA010002024.1, forward strand.
CATGGGCCAATACTGATCATCTATTTACAGGGTCTTCCACTCATTGTGGGGAATAGTAATAGCATGCTGACTTCTCACACAAATTATATCCCACGAGAATAATATGCACAAGTTATAGTATGGAATATCACATCAAAACACAGAGAAAACAAAATGGAGAAATGAAGTCTTTTCCATTATGACAACATGAAGTACAACGAGAATAACAAGGCTGAACTATAACTTACAGCGATTCATACTACAATGTATGTATGTCACTCTCATTGGATGTAATATTGTGGGCAAAATTTAGCATCCTACAATAGTTATTATTGCTGCAATTTCTGGTCAAAATCACTCCAATGGGTCAAAATACAACAAATCTCTTCTTCAGCAGTGGTCAACGCAATCAAATACAGCAGTAAAGACAGTCAATTTATTGAAAATTCAAGCTTCTGGAAAGTCAATGGTGATGTTAGATCTACTCAATGCAGCAAAAAAAACCAACTTATTGGTCAAATTATAGTTCTACCTAGAATCTTTATAGGGGTCTTACATTTTTCCAATCAACTAAGTGATGATCAAATGGATCATCCATTTTAAAACTATAAATAGTCATTAATTAGAAGTTAAAGATCTGATGCCATGCAAGTTGGCCCAGCCAGAGCTGTTAATTGAATAATTGGAAACTTTTTTTGGTTAAACAGATGACATATATATCAATGGAAAGTAAAATTACATCAACAAAAGCTCAGTAACCAAAAAGCTGGCTAAAGAGTAAGAGTTCAAGATAGAAACCAGCTTACTGCTTGCGTGAAAGAGCAAAATAAACAAATCATTGGTAAAATTTAACTGTCTAGCCACTACTGAAAGCAAATACTTTAAACACCATCCATGTTTAAGACATTCATAATTAAATATTCAAAGCCCTGATTAGTGAAACTGCCAACATGGTTAAAAAAAATCCCTGTTAAGTATCTAACAGTTCCTGAGGGCACACCTGCTATGCTCATGAGAGGGTTTCTCCACCTCCTCTGCCCACCAACCTGCATGGCCCAAGCGGAATCCCTGGGGCATGCAACCAAATGAATAACAGAGCCAGAGCAAGCATCCTCATTGATATTATATCTGCCCGAATTTTCCTCTTGAGTGGCTTATGGCTTTCAGGGAGGAGGATCCATCGTGGATACTCGCAAGTCTTCAAAAGTTTGTTTGTTTAAAACGCTAGGAATAACTATGTTTGCAAGATGTTTTCCCATAATCTCATGCCATATCCCCCAAGATGCCGAGACTAAACCATGCCTAGAACGGGATGAATCGGGTGGTTGTACGCATACTTGATGCAGTTGACCAGTTGTTTGTCAAGTTGTCGCATGATTGGACCCTGTCCTCGTAAGAAGAAGAAGCCTTGATGCAATGCTCAAACAGTGGGAATGGCTTCCATTATACTTCTTGTGCTTGTTGCTCACCACCAGGTGCTAGCAAAAGGATGTGATCATCTTCTTGTTGATCAACACAACACCTTAAATTTTAATCATAACTCAATTGTTTGTGCATGGTCAAATATTGTCAGAAGGGCATAAGAGCATAGAGTGTGCTAGTGTCATGTTTAGAACTTGAATACACATTTAAATAAGTTCTTAAACCTTTTGGCAAGGTATAACCCATAAAATGTAAAGATTGTAATAAGTGTATAGGGTACTAACCGTACCATGCATTGACTAGAAATTTTTAAAAAGGTAATAATCAGCTTCAAAAGGTTGTTGATTGATGCAAATCTTTGTTTTTCAGCATACTAAAACCCTATATCAGGCCTTGGATTTGGTTTGGTGTATCAATGAGCTCGACCAACAAGCAGGAAGTTTGGGGTGCTCAGGCACTAGGAACCGACGCAACTGCAACCATTATGTACATTAATGGAACCACTCCTCAACCGTTGCTTGACCAATGGGATCTTGCAGTATAAAGCAAGCCAGAATGAGAAAGAATGCTCAGAATGGAGCAGCTGAGGTGGTAGCAAGAGGAATAAAGGTGGAACCATTGGCATATCAGGCAAGTATTATTTTCTAAACCCTAGGCCATTGTTCTAAGAGTGTTGATTTACTCAACACCATATGGGCTTTGCTAGTTTTTGTCGTTCTTCGATTTTTCAGCATACACATGTATAGGTATGTCGGTGCTTATGTGTATATAGATAAATATGTACTACCCAAAGGAGGTATGTTAAGGGTTTCCATTCTTGTTGTTTCTAACCTATGGGTAGGCATTGTGCATATTTGGTAATAAGTTTAAAGCTGCTTAAGTATGGTTAAACTTCCTTGTCATCCTCAATTAATTTGATTCGAACAGAATTCTGGGCATTCAGTGCAAAAGTACTTGAATCCCTTTTTTGAGCCACCATAACCCTTGAAGTTTAAAAGAAACCTTATAGGGTTGAAGCAAATAATTAAGGTGATTATTCTGACCATTTCTAAATAGGCAATATAAAAGGAAGATTTCTTTGTGTTTGGCAACAAAATCCCAAGGGTGTGGTTGTCACTATTTTGCTCTTTGTTATGTGACCTTTGGTTGAGAGTTGTGCTTAATCTTTAAAAGATAGGACATTGGTTCTTCTTGATAGGAGTGGTTTTCTTCCATTATATGGAGAAGCCCTAGCTAGAATCAATAGACCTCTAGGTTATCCTTCTTGTCTTAATAATTAAAATGAAGGTGTTATTGGTATCAGGTATTTGGACTGACTAATGGCCTTGCTCACCTTAGGCAGTTCGCTTAAAAATGAATCGAACTCTTTTCTGAAAGAATTTTGGTGATTCTTCTACATTGGTTGATTTTTCATAAGGTGGTTGTATACTTGCCGGCCTTATTCAGTTTATTCAGTTTGTTCAGTGATGGTTTGAGCGGATACCCATTCTATGGGACTATGTTGGTTGTTTTTACTATATCAGTCTGTAATAAAAAGGCTAATGGCAGTATGCAGGGTTTGGAAAGTGCAAGTAGGATTCATGGTGAATTTTACCATTGCTGCTATGGGAAAAAAAATGGTGAAATGTTCTTATTTGGGTTTTATTATACCTCTAATCAAGTATATCCAAGAATGTGAACATTTGATTGGTAAGATTGTAACAGTTGTATGAATGGTGTTCATGGATAGTTGATAAAATTGCATCTCACTTGCCTAAATTATTCAGGTTGGATAAATGATTTGCATGCAGTATAAATCATGAAGTTAAGAGAGATAATTGGTATCATGCTTTAGAAAAATTTCATGCAGTTATTTGTGACAAATTTCTATGAATCTAACCGTCTTGAATCGATACACTTAGATGGGTGTTGTAGAGTTTGGAAGAAAATACTTGCCAATTTATACTGACTTAGCTCTGCTTGGTTTTTCTTGCTTGAAGAACAGGGTAAAGTATTTTTCGGAAGCTCTAACAGGTGTAAGGTTTACTCGTTTGACATGAAGCCATTCTTATGATGCTTAGTCGGTATGAAACTACAAATAGAAGAAGTATTGTATATAACTGGTAGATAAGTGCCAATGGAACATTAGTGTCACTTGACCTTGATCTCGTATATCCAGAATGCTTGTGAATAAGGCCTAATTGCATTTATTTTATAATAGCCAAAGATGCCTTGTAAGATCATGTTTAGAATCCCTATATTCAATGGAATTATACATGTCTGTATAGAATCTCTCTTGACTATTAAAGTGAATTTATTGGTCTACTTCTGACTGTGCTTGAGAAATACATTGGGTCTGTATATCTTATCTCTTGATTCCTCTTAAGGTGACTGCTCTTGCATTTTATCCTATTGTATGTGTCATCTGGTAGATTTTATTTCTTGAGCTAGACTGAGTATGGTGCTGAAGTAATAGCAATAGCCAGTCATTATTTTTTTTGTATTCAGGAATGAAAGGGGTAAAGTGTTATCTTGAGGGCAATGGATAGGGTAATTTCTTTGGTTGTATAAAGAAGATTAATAATTTTGGTTTTGTAATGAATTCGGTAGGTTACTGCCCTGTCTTTCTGAGCACCTTACGCATGTACAGCTCCTTGCGAATTCTTGTTAAACTCTTCCTTGGGTTGGGTGAAATACTGTTGTGCATTATTCTATGCTTCATCATGATTTCTTCTTACTGAGATTAAGGATATGCTATGTTTTGTTCAATATATTTGCTTAACAATCATATGAACAAGATTTACATAAATAGTACTACATCCTGTGCAGGGTTGTATGGAGTTCTGAATAGAATCTTGTAAAGTCTACCTTGTTTCACGCTCTAGATATAGCCATATACACTTGGCATATGAGCCCATCCTTGCCAACTTAGCTCTGTGCTAAAGGATGCTTGCAAGACAAGTGTTGATTAATAGATGAATTAGCATGTATTGTTTATTTTGTATATTATTGATTTCATCCCTTGATAAAGCATTTGATCTTTAATATTATGCTATGTTGTGCTTGGAAATTTTGTCATTGATCCGGTGAATGGTTGACGCAATTTTGATTAGCATCTCTTGTTTTGAGAATGATCTTTCAAACTCAGTCCTAAGCATTAACTATAATCTCCGTATAATGATCCATTTTCTGTGCTTTGGGTATTATAGTTTAGCTCGTTTAACAACTGGTTAATTTAAGTTCCGATTGAACTTTCACAAAGTAAACTCACTTCTGAGTATCAGTTGTGCATTTGGTTTATTGATTACATCCTGGCTTGACCTATGTTACTAGTCTCATAAAACCAAACCCAGTTCTGGGTATGACAGTTGATATAACTATGTGGTCTAAACCTTAAATGTTGGTACATATGTTGTAAGTATGGTTTGACTGTGAAAAGAGGCCTAGCAGTATGAAATTTGAGTAGTCTGTGTATCGGTGGTTGTTGTTATGGTACTCTTAATTTGCCTTGCATAATTACAGGATTGTACCTGTTAGAGTTGTATTTGATAAAAAGAAAGGCCTAGAAGCTAGTAAAGGCATAAGATAATTTAAAAGAACCATATTAGGACTCTCTTAGTAGCTTTTCCAATTTTTTTAACCATTGCATTCAATCAGATAGTTTCATGATAAGCTTACTCCTTTATGGTAATCCTGTCAAGTGACTTGATGGTGGGTAGAAGCTAAATTAGGTCTAAGTAGACATGACTCAGCTCCATAAAAGCCATTTGCACTTTTAACTCTGTATTTCTGTATTTTAAAAGCCTACTCGGACCTTCATTTGATTTTGGTGATTGTTGTTCGATAGCACTTAATGTATTACTTGGAATAGTGCTTGGTACGTTATGTACTCTCAGGTAGTCTTTGGGAAGGTAATCTGTCCTGGACTACGTGTATTCAGTACAATGTTCAAAAGTATTTAGGTCTGACACTTGGACAAGGAATTTGTCATTCGTTTGAATTATTTTGGTGCCATTGTGCGACTATTATGTAGTTCTATGAGTATTAGGGTTTGGCCCTAATGTTGCATTTATGCTAATGAAGAAATTTGTCAAGCAATGGATAATAGGGTGAAAACCCTAGTCCTATTATGACTGTTGTGGTCTCTTGTTCAGAATTTGAACTCATTCTTATTTGCATCTTGGAAGGAAGCTAACCTCAAAGAATGTTTCATGATTTAAGCTTTATGATCGTACCACATTAATGATGTTGTGAAACCCTAGGTATTTGGTTTGCACTATAGAATATGCAATCATTGAGTAATGTGCACATTAGTGGTTATCTTTATGTTTAAAGGTAGTATTAGCACTCTCTGCTGAATCTATATGATCTTATAATCAAGAAAGGAATGTTAAAATTGTACCTAAACATAGTTCATAAGGTTAAGCCTTAAATTTGAATTCAGTTCTTTATAGACATCATTTTGGTAGGGAACGTGAATGATCTTTAGTTGAGAAAAGTGTTACTTGACTTTATAACATATGCTATTGTTTGATTTGAGACACGTCTTGTGTTCATGAACTAACAGTTGTATACAAACTTAATTAAAAATTTGCTTGTATTTAATGCTCTCTTGGGAACCTCTGTAGTAATAACAGGACCCGTAACAGCTAGTAATGGCAATGGTATATGGCCTATTTAAAAGTATTTAATAGGATTTCTCCGCACTTTAAATTGAAGTGCAGAAGGAGAAAGTTCTAAAGCCTAATTCGTTGTGTTTGTATGGCAATAATCTGATTTATATTATGAACTAAAGTTGTTCTTGTAAGTTAGGGATTATGATGGAGCTCTTGTTCATAACAAATAAGTAGTTAAGAGAAATTACTGCTTGTTTCATTGCTTTTTAGCGTGACAGCTTTTGATTAGCTTATAGATCATAAGTAACATACTTCGTCCTTTGCATAAGAAAAAGGAATATGTTCATAACATGAATATGGGTTCCTTAATGGTTGTCACCCGTGGTCCTAGCACTTGATGTTTCAGGTCGAGATCCGAATGGAATTTCAAAGAGTGCACCATCAATAAGGTAATGTGGTTAAATTTTATGGGGCAGCATAATGAACTCCTAATATTTCTGATTGAGATGACGTACGTCTCGAAGAGTGCCACAAGGGAGTGACTGCCTTTAATTATAGACCTAATATTGAATCGTTTTGGTAAAAAGTTAGAATGAACTGCCTTGGCTTAAATGCTAAACTGCCTTCAGCAGATTGCTTGTATCTGTAAGCTATTAGTATGAATGCTAATGCTGTTTTGGTGAGTAGATATGTGTTCTGTTGACAGTATGGACCCAAACAGAAACTGCTTTGCCTTGGATATTTACTCAATGTAATTATATAATGCAGATTGTTCAAATGCTGGAATCAAGTTGTACCTTATAAAGTGAATCACTGGTGGAAAATTGGTTCACATGTCCTCGTTTATTCGAAATTTTGAAATTTGAATTTTTGAGGTTTTGACATCTCAATGAGCTTTTGTTGCTGCTGGTTACTGGTCACCAAATGTTGATTTCTGGCACCAGAAGTTGGTTGCACACCACCAGGTGCTGGTTGTTATTAACTGTTTACTGCATTGCTCCAGCTGATTTGAACGCGGCTGAGGAGGCTTGGGGGGGACCCAGTTTGTTGTTCAATTCCTTCATCGTGACATCAACAGAGGGAAGAAAAGTGGCAAGAATTGTGTCCCCCTCAGTAGCTTAGGATGTGCAAATGAGACTGGCTGAACCTCCACAAGACCCTGCAGGATGAGTGTCTGAGATTTTAGGGTTGGCTTAAAGGCCTAATATCTAATGAAGATGAAGGGTTTCAAACAAGGTGTTCTCCAGCTCAAATAATGGGGCTGAAGATCTGATAGAAGGAAAGCTGGCCATTTAATGAGAGGGCACAGATTTGAAGTTAGATGAGAATAAAATTTTGACATTCAGGCCAATATCACCAAACTAATCAATGTTATTCACCTGGACATGAGGTTTTGGAATAGGATGGAGATTGGCATGACTAGGGCTGTTGAAATTTGATCATTCACAAGCATATTGGGCACAGTGGAACATACATGTTGCCATTGGTGAAGGGCAAGCGCCTGTTGTGCATTAAGACTGACCTGATGCTGCGGCATGTACCCTTGTTCCTGCCACCTAGCCCTAAGCGCCATGGGATGTTGGACCCCCTCATCCTCAAGCTTAGTAACCTTCTGATCAGCGGCAGCTTGCTGGGGTTGCTGCTTGGCTCTTTGCTGGACATGCTGAGGATTAAGCTGCACTTTTAACCCTTTATTCTGCTCTGATAGACTCTAATTTTCTTGTGAGAAGTAAAATAGCACTTGCATTTGGAGGAGGTGATTGCTATTTATACAAAGTTCTTGCAGGCAAAGATTTCTTCTTAGCATCATGAATGAAGAGAGAGTATGGAGTGTTGGAAAGGGTGTACTGAACCCTTCGATTTGACACGCACAACCAACAATCTTCAATGGGGATTTTGTGTTCAAATCCAAATAAGTGTTGGTTCCCCGGTTGCTACTAACATTATTTGAAGTAGAGACTCTGTTTGTTTGAGGGATAACACTCAAAATAGGTGGTATTAAAAATCTTCTTTTAAAATGTATCCCGCACTCTCAAACACATATACATTATCTGAGTTAGAGCAAACATGAAACCACTCCCCCTGATAAGGGTTAAAAAATTATGGTCTTTTGAACTTTCCTTCATATCCCTATTAAAATTAATCCTACAGATTGCACTCAAGTGAGACTGATAGTGTCAGGAAAGGGAGAAGGGCTATGCAAGTGGGCTATGTGAATGGAAAGTAATAAAATCGTGAAACCGGGCCGGCAGGAAATCAAAGCGCTTAATGCTTGCATAGAAAACCTTATGGCCACACATGCGGTATTGATGTTTGAACAGCTCCCAACATTCATTGTGAGACACCCCACATAAGCCATTGACGCACGGATTATTTCACCCTATGTTCAAAATGCCATACACACGCAGGTAGCATGAAACTGATGTTTTTTATTTCGAGAAGGCAATTTATCCAGTGATAAAATCTTATTTTTACCGGTATGGAAAAAATCAAAATTTTGTATACCCTTGTTAGAAGACTTTATGGGGTTGGGTTTAGGAAATTGGAAGTGGGGAAGCACACAATATGAATAGAAGGGGAAGTTGGTAAATAAAGAGAAAAGGGGAAATCAAGATATATAGAAGGAAGTAAGAGGCAGGAAAAGTGAGCGTGGATATAATTAGGCAACAGGAAAAATAATGTGAGGTTAAAAAGGGAGGAAGCAAGGGCAAAAACATGAGCTTGAAGGAGGTGGATTTGAAGAAGGTGGGTTGTAGATGGCGTTTCTAAATGGATTCCACTGGAAAGATTTGGATTGGTGAGAGAGGACAATTAGCTTGTCAAATGTGTTCCGACAGTGACACCTTGAACATGTGTGACCATTACTAATTATTGTTAAAAATGGGCGCAAAGACAAAAGCAAGTGTAACAATATGGCATAACACACTAATGAGAAAGTGAAAAGAGTGTTACATGTCATATGTAAGTCCATGGAAAGAAGGCAACGTGGCAAAAGAAGGCCTTGAGGATGTTTGACTAGTTTCGACTTCGAGACCATAAATAGTTGTGGTAGATATGAGGATGATCCAGAACGAGGCTAAACATGTTTATCTTGACTAGTGGTGAGGATCATCTAAAAGGCTAACTATTTTTTGAATGCAGCTGGATAGTTGAAGTTCCCCCTATAGGTCGTGATACACATCCAATTTGGCAAGATGATCAGCCACATAATTATGATTTCTTCTTTCATGATGAAGCTGAACATCCTCCTTAGCATTTATGTCATCTAAGCTCTGAAAGGTCATTTCCAGCTTTCCAATTAACTGTCTATGCTATTTTTCCACCTGTATTGGGGATCATGCACCGGTTTCTGGCCTTTTCAATTAGACTTATTACAATTTAGGAGTCTCCTTTTGTGCAAACGGGTTACTCCATTACCAACAGCAAGATGAACACCACAGTGTAATGCTAGAAGCTCTGCATGGTTGTTGGTTTGAGAGCCAACTGTTATCACTCTGGAGTGCACCCTGATTGAAGGTATGCAAGCACACCCTCACTCTAGCTGATACAATTGGAACTTCTCAGAGTGTGGGTGACTCTTTGATGAGAAGAACCTCCAGAGAGGGTTGGTTCCCTTTAGATTTTTCAATAAATTTGACTACTGTGATTTTTGGGGTGAAAAGGGAGAAGAAAACTGAAATGGGAAATTCTATCTAATGGGGTGATGCACCTGAATTGTTCAAATCCTCTGAAATTACTGAAATCAATGCACACATATAATCAAATGAAATTTATATTTTTGTCCTTAAACAGAAATGTTTCAAATGAAGGGTTGAAAACCTCTTTCAATGACCTGCAAAAGGGTGAGATAAAGAAAAATAGGTGAGGAAGGGACCTGCAAAAGGAGAAAAATCTCACTTATACGCTGATGCACAATCAAATACACACTATTCTTCTTTTCAAACTCAGATTCAGAACAGAAATTTTTTTATTGATCACTGGTCCAGCTTACAATTTCCTTCTTCAAACTTCAGGGATCCTTCTAAATGGCTTGATTCAACCAATAAATAATCTTTTCAAAACCTAAAATAGCCTTAAGTGGCATTCTAAAAAGGGAAAGGGTTAGTCTTGGTTAATTAACTCAAGAGTCAAGACTTAACACCTTTTACAATATTTAGAATATTCAATAAAATCTTTTCCTTTTACAAAATTTGCATGCCTTTCCAAACTTTGGCATAGAAGTATGGCGGTGGGGCCAAGTTTGAAAGGTTAATATTTAAAATACACTCTCCAAAAATCTCCAAACATGCATGAATCCAAGGTTGTCGTAGAAGTATGGATGGTGAGCCCATTGAAAGTCAAACTTCTCCTTTGCATGGAATACTATGCCAAATCTCTAAATAAAGAACTCCATTTGATTTGTTTGAAAGCTGAGTTGAAAGAAGATATTATTCCACTTTGCATGGAAAACAAGGAAGATGTGTAACAAGCTTGTCTAATCAACTCCAACTCAAGACCAATCAACCTCCAATGGTCTTCACTTCCATGAAAAGCTACGCCACATCTTGGACGAAGAGTTCCGCTTGAACTGCCCGAAATGTTGAAAGCTTTGGATTGCATGAAAACAAAGGAGAAGTGTGATTTCGTCAAACAGTCAACTGAAGCTTTGACCAATCCACTATAAATAGTCCTTGCTTGCATGGACAACTATCTTGATGAGTGGGAGATATATTCAAATTGAATTCCTTGTTATTTCCTAGCCTTTTGCTCTCGATTTCTTGTTTTTGTGCATGCATTTCTTCAGCACTTATTTATTTATGGCTTTTGGCTATGCATTTGTATATTTCTCTCGGACAAAATGTCCGAGACTTCTTTCTTATGCACTTTTCTTTGGTATATTCTATGGCTTGTCTTGTGCTTCTGTTCTTTCCCTTGGTTATTTTCCCGCATGTGCCTTTCCTATTCATTTCCTTATTTATGCCTTCAGCTTTTCCTTGGTTTCCGCGGGAATTATCTCTCAACTTACCCTTCGGACTTTGCTTTTGTCTTCGGGATTTGCCAATTGTTTGCTTCGGACAAAAAGTCCAAAAGAAATGTTTCCTTCGGGCTTTTGTCTTAAGGACTTTCCCGAAAGAAAGAGCCCCTCGGGCTTTCAAAAGCAACCCTTCGGAAGCATAAACGGTACACTTGCCCTTGAAAGGTCCGGCTTTTCTGTAGTACCTTCCCGAAGGGCACATACCCTTCGGGTTTTCTACGAATGAACTTTCCCTTTGCAAAAAGAAGCCCCTCGGAATTTTGAACTAGCCTTTCTTTCGAAAAAAATAAGGGTCCTTTCAACGTTTTCTAAGTGACCCTCTGGACTTTGTCTTTTGAACTTTCCCTAAGGGTACATACCCTTCAAGATTTTTGTAATGAACCTTCCCGAAGGTCACATACCCTTCGGGATTCTCGAATTGCACCTTTTCCCTGCCCTTTGTAATTCTTTCGGACTTCTTGCAAAGTCCTTTGAAATCTCTTTTCCCTCTGACAAAAAGTCCAAGGAAATTGTTCTCACTCTTAGCCTGAAGAAATTTTGAGAAGACAACACTTGGGAAAGATAACACTAAGTGTAAAGTCTGAAAAAATAAACCTGTACTCCTGCTTCTAATCCCTTGTAAGTGAAACTACAGGCCTGTAAGTCTAATCTTAAGGATGGTTGTAGCTTTATTAATTCTTCATTGGCTCTGATAAAGGCATCACATGTTTTATACCCTGATCCTCATACAGAATTGTAGGTTAATGTTTCTTGTCCCTTTTCAAAACATAACCACACCCTCCATGTGCCCTATATAGAATCACTTCACCACCATATTATTTAACCATTCATGATTAAATCTTTCAAATTAGAACTCCATACAGAAAAGATTGATATATAGCCCTGAAAAGGACATGTAGAGTTATCTTTTTGGTGACTGGTTGTAGGTGCATATGATGAGTAACCCTATATAAGGCCTGTTGAACTTGAATGTGCCTTTTTCCATGACATTTTTATCCACCTTACGAAGTTATTCCTCCTACAGGCCTGTAGGTTAACTTTATAACTGTATGTGACATTTTAAGTAGGAGATATGCTTTCTGAACCTGTTGTAGGTGTCTTGCCCCTGTACGAACTATAGCTTGTCAATGTCCTCAAAGAAGGCTCAAAGGCAGATTTGATCTTCATTCTTCTTCATGGTTGCTTGATCAGTCCATTGGCAAACATGAACCATACAAGAAAACTCACTGCCACCTTAACCTTCATCTCCATGCTTGTCTTTCACCCCATAAATGGGTTGTTCATGTATTCTCCTCATGATCATAAGCACTTGTCACTAAATATTGATAAAGACCTTTCTCACTTGATTGTGTAACATTGTTGTAGGTCCTCATCATGACTGTATTTGATACTTGACTGCCTACATATCCCTTTGTTCATGCCTTTAGACTATAATTCCCCAGTTTGACCAGCTGTATAGGGAAATTGACCGTTCTGGGGAAAGTTTCGAATAGTAGGGGTAGTAATTTGGCCTTGACAAGCCAAATTACTAACACCAACTCCTTGGGAGTAGCAAATAATTGGAAAATTAAGTAGGTAGCCCAGGCAACTTAAGAAAGTACATCAGGCAGCTTAAATAGGTTGGCCAGGAAAGAGAAAGTGAGGAGTTTTTAATGAGTTTGATAGGTTCTGACTTGCTCATGTCATTAACATTAATAATTTTAAAAATATGTAACAATGATGTTACTAATAATTATGTAATGTTGACTGATGTTAACCTCTTCCTGTATGTTTCAACTCGGATGTCTTTCTGGTTCTCTGTCTGAGACTGTCCTCCATCATCTTGAAAATAGAGTTAATGATTTTGTGAGGTGAAAGCCGAGTCTGGGTTGTCAATTACTTTGTGTTCTTGTGATGAATTAGGGTTCTAGAAACGTTTGTGTACCACATATAACATTCAGATTTTGATATTCTTAATTATTTTATTTTATTTTATTTTTAAAGGACTGAAGTTGTATTTCACAATTCAGGGTGCACGTGCATTTTAATGTTGCCAAAACTTTTCCTTTTCCTGATCTGTAATTTGCGAACCAAAACATTTTGGCACTACAAGAAATATTTCATGTAAATATTTTTGCCTTGGAAACATTTCTGGGGCAAAACCATTTTCCACGGATTTTCCCAGAACCGAATCCTATATGGATCAGCACTTCAGCAGCTCCCAGGCAAATTGGGTGCATGAGTCAGGGGGAGATATAGTAACACTGTGACCTCCAAGCAGCAGAAGCGGCTTGCATGAGAATGGATTTTCGTGAAAAAAACAAGAACGCTGGTAGGGAAAAAGAGATGTTATAATGTTCCCCACTAGTTCTATGGTTTCCATAGTGGCATAACATCTTACTTTTTCTCCCTCTACTTTTCGATTCTTACTATATTTTTTGATATTTACATTCTCCATTAGGAGAATGAACTAGCATCTATTGTCATCATGCCACCACATTTCTGCTACGAAATGTCATCGAGCAATGAAAACATATTTTCTGTTGCATTATTAAAAACATAAACTGACAAAGAAAAAGGAAAATAAAAGATCAGAAAACTGGAGCCTTAAAAAAAAATCCACTTAATTTGTAATGATTTTTGGCAGTAAAAAAATTATCAACTTGCATCTCTCAAACATGTAAAAGAACTAGAAAAAATGATCCCTCTGAAATGGAGCCAAACATATATTGTGCAATATAAACAAAGCCACTAAAATATAAATAATGAAAGACTTATCAGAGAAAACTGGAGCCTAATAACAAGTTGGAACAAGGTTACAATTCGAAAATTAAAAACTGATCAAGAAATTATCCATTTAAAATTGACCCAAACAAAAGGGCCATATAACCTGTAGCCATCTATTTCATAAATAAAACAGAATCCCACAGAATATTCATCGCATATGTATGAGAAATAAACTATTTACAAGAAACAACACATAGTCATCTTGCTCGTGAAAAGACCTAAAAATGTATAGGAATAGGGAAGTCTATATTTGCATTAATACACATGGTCTCAAGAAGTATACAGGCTCGACTCTCATATGATAGGCAATAGACTCATTGATGTTGAACTCTGGTTATGATAATCCAGCTCATACATATAGAAGGGTCAGAGGTAGGTAAAACGGTTGACCATTGCGGTGCAATCATGCATAACCTTACCGATACACAATATGAAAATTAAATTAAGGAGCTTACTACATCACACAATGGGCAGAAAAGATTTTCCTATGAATGACTTCATTTATTCGTGATTATATACAATGATAACAATACTTATCTCTACACCAAAATATGTATCATAAAAGACACTCCGTCACAACTGGAATAAGAACAAGAAGTCAAATAATGACCATAAGTTTCAATTCAAACAAAAGGATTGTAAGCTCTATCATTAATTCCCTTGGCATGCCACTTAAATTTAAAAACCAAAAGACAAATGATATATAGTTTTGAATGAACTTCCAAAAACAAATAAAGAGCATGACTGTACACCAAATTTACATTTAAAAAGTCTATTTCTCACTTACTTTTGAAGTCTAATCTACGTCTTTTTTCCAAACATATTTCGATCTAACCACTACTATAACCAATGCAAAATAAATACAAAATATTTTTAAAATTACTAGAAATTACCTTGCACAGATAGTGCATCAGAGTCATTTTATTGTTTCGCGAGCGTGTATCTGTCAGTTTAAGAAGACTATCCAATTTGAATCCGATTGCCGAACCTAGAAACGTTATGGTCAAAGACATTATCACCTAGTGTATGTACTGTACTAGATCAAATACTGATATAATATCTCCCATTGCTTGATATTTTTGCAAATACCTCGTGCTGTTCCCTGATTCAAAGCATTTCCCAGTGAAAGAATCGTTTGCATTATCCTCCGCAGTTTGACAGACTCCCGAATCTGGTCAGGAAATTACATTAAGAATGAATCAGTCCTTATAATAGGTTTCAGTATCCTACACAATGAATAGTACCAATCTTTATCCGAGCTGAATGTAATGTTCTGTCAACCCAGCATTACCTCTCTTGAAGTATGATTAATAATTTCTAAATTGAAACGCAATTCTTTCACCTGCAAATAATGAAGACATGCTTCCAATGAATGGTTGTCAATGAACCAATAATACATATTGATATAACAGTCCTAATATGATAATATCACAAGATAAAGAATAGGATAAATGCAGTATTACCTGGGTAGAGAATGTAATCTTGAATGAAAACACTCTCAACTTGGATTCTACCCTTGGTACCTTCATGAGTTCAAGGAAAAACTGCATATGGACGCTCATCAGCATTACTCTTCACGAAGTGGCATACAAAGGCATTCCAAGAACCCCAAAGAAGAATTGAAATGGTATACCTGTTCACACTTTCCCAACATTTCCTTGTCGCCCAAATAATTCTGATTCACAACACAAACAGCCCTGTTTGGTTAGAATTAGACGAGAAGCCCAGCTAGTTCTGTGTCTAATAACTAGTACATATATCTTAAATACATATATCTGAAAAACACTGAGAGATATCAATCTCAAGGTCCATATCTTGGATTTTTCACACACCATCATTATTAATAACTTCATTACCTTCTTCACAAATTTCCCAATAACTAGTGACAAATCATGTCAATCTAATTAGCTACACCAACATGTCAAGCTCGAAAAACTCTTTCCAAAAAAAACGGAGCTCCAAACTCCATCGTATGGCCAAGATATTACAATTTTTCGATTGACTTCTCCAAAAGAAAAAGGAAAAAAATCTAAGTGACAGCCAAATGGACATCAAACTTAAGGTCGGAATTAGAAGTGAACACACTCGTGGACCTTAGGCCCACCAACACTCACCCCCTCCCCCACTACCATTGTAGAACACCTCTTGGCATAAAAATAGCTGCTATAGCTTTCACAAGTACATAAATAATATTTGTTTAAGAAGCAAGCTAACTCTTGGAACAAAAAACACTCAGTAACTACAAGCCTATTTAACTGCACCATTGTAGATGCACGTGATTCTAAAAAATGACTAGCATGCTTATTTTCTGCACTTACATCCTGTTTTATCCACTTACTACGAGGTTGAAAGCATGAGCTAGAGATTGTAAAGCTGCTCTTCCTTTTTTATTTGGTAAGAAGAAATTATGCAATGGAATTATCCTACTATAATGAGATAAGAGTTTTTCCTAGTTCTAAGCACGGTTAATTGCTCCCCTCACCTTATAACAAAATGCTTGTAAGGGAGCAGTTCTTTTGAATGATCTCTACTTATGTACATTCACTAATATGTAGTCATGGCATAGCATGGTATAATAATTTCAAGTGGGCATGCAGTTTGTAGAAGTAAATTCATTATACAACACATGAGAAATGTAGAGGGGAAAAGTTATTGGGATCTATCACATAAAACAGCAGCTCAGATTGGTCATCATTTCCGACAATTATTGGGAATAAGTTATTGGGATCTATCACATAAAACACAGGAGAAATGGTATGTTTGGACAAATGCATGGGAAGATGCTACTACAATTCCAAATATTCCCAAAGCCAGTGAAAGTAACCAATATTCTAGATCCCAACAGCAAATTCCAAACAATATTACATTAACCATCACAGCAAATACCACCATTCCATGAATATCTCTAGATTTCCTTGTATATGTGCCATGCATGAACATTTTACAGGATTGTGCATAAATCCTCTTCCATCCGGAAAACCAATGTACCATACATTTGATGCAAGAGCATCCAGGTTTACAAGCAATCTTGCGTCACTCAAAAAACACTTAGTGTAGAAAGAAGCAGTTTTGCAGTTGTGTGCAACTCTTTGTTTGCATGAAAGTCTCTTAAGTTGTACCACGCAGCACTTGTGCGTGCACAAGGATACTTCCGCGCAGCTCTTTTAGTGCGTGCAGCTTGGAGCATCAGAGAAGAGCAAGGCTTATGCGTTTCACACCTTGCGAAGTCTTGCGCAAGTCTCATTTGAAGATCTCTACGAAAAGTAATTGGGAAGTCCCGTGCAGATGTGCAAAAAGAGGAATCTTGCGAAGAAAATGGTTTGTGCAGCAGTTCTGTTCCGCAATAGCATTGCAAAGTTTAAGACCCACGCACAGTGATGTGGTTGGGAAGGTCTTGTGCAAACTTGCACATTGTCTTCTATGTGGAGATTTCCATCGCAACTATTGCAACTTAAACATGCAACATTTAGGATCCGTTCATTGTCCTTTGTGCACGACATTTCTGCAAACCTTTGAACATTTGCCGCGTTCTTGCACAGCTAGTAAGAGCCAGCTGGATTTGGAAAATAGTCTTTCTGTGAAGTGACTTCATGTGTCACTTTGATCTGTGTTTTGTTTCAAGTGCCAAGTGTCACACATGATGGAAAATAACGACCCTGACAGTCTGCAGATCGTAACTGAATGGAAGTTCAAGCATCATATGATGGCGACTGTTATATGACAGCTGGGACAGGGAATCCTCCTAACATTCATAATGGTTTCTTGTTTGCATGCCTATATCAAGCATGAGCATTGTTGTGTAATGGTTAGCTGAGAGTAGCTTGAGAAAAGCTTGAGGCTCAAGGTAGCAGGGAGAGTAATTGGCTGGTTTGTTAGAGAAGGCAAATAAAGAACTCTACAAAGACTGTGAGTTATCAAGATCTACAAGAAGAGAGCCAAACCAGAGAGAACAAGTCTGGTTCAAGCAGAGATATGTGTGAGTCATAAGTCAGAGTAGCGAGATAGGGCGTAACGAATCTCTAGGGAGATTGATGTAATACTGCACGTAGATTCTAAGTCTATAATTAGACTGCAGGTATGTGTGCAAGTTGTAATTCCTCTATTGAAATCAATAAATTTTATGTTTATTGCTTATTGTTTCCGCGTGCAGGACTACAAGTCAGTCCATTGTTTTTGTTAAATATGTAGATTGTGTGATCTAAGGCCGTCCTTCATTGGACCCCCTAACTGCAACTACAGAGCAAGATTTCTTCCTTGCGAGTGAGCGCGCAAATCTGTTTTCCACTGTTGCGAGTGTGGGTATTGGGTAGAAGGTGTCGTAGTTTTTCTTGATTTCAAGGAAAATAAATGGCATGCAAAGGAGGTTTCACTCGAACAGCGCCAAGAATTGCAGACTTCACTGAGTTAACAAGAGGAATGCAATCTTGTTTAGAGGCTACGAAGACCACGCAACACAAAAGGGTTGCAATGGATGATGAAAGTGATAATGAAGTCACAAAAGAAGCACCTAAATCTAGGTAGAAGAACTAGTTGATGAACCAGAGGATAGCTTTGGGCGAGTTCTCACGAGAATGAAAAAAAACCATGGTTGGACACCCCTAGCTATTCTGGTAGCTTGTGTCCTAAAACACTCATTGATTGGATGAATGAGTTGGAGAAATATTTTGATTATGAGCATCGATGGAAGATCCCAAGAGAGTGAAGTTTGCTTTACGAAGTTGAAGGGGCACACATCCTTATGGTGGGAGCATGTGCAAACAGAAAGAGTTAGAAGAGACAAGGATAGATTCAAGACGTGGGATAGACTGGTCGCAAAACTGAAATGTAAGTTGTTTCCTTCTTATTACAAGTAAAGTTTTTGCCTTCTTAGGAGATGAAGTTAATATTTAGATCTTCAACATTGTGGTGTGGCATATGCAATCCCATTTCTGGTAATTTTTTGTATGCGTCGGGTGCGGCCGGGGGGGTGGGGGGTGCCCTTATGTGGAGGATTAGGGGCTCTGCCCCTGTCAAATTTTTACCACCCATACAATCGTACAACATTGTACGATGTTTCTAGATTGTACAATGTTGTACGATGCTTTTAGAAGTCGTACGATGCGGTTTCTGGATCCTTCTTTGGCCTCTATAAAATAACCATGACCCTTAGAGGTTAGACAAACAATTGTAATTCTGATTTTGTTATTAATAAAGTACAATAGAGAGATCATTTGCCTGTGGTTTTTCCCTGGTATATTTCCAAGGTTTCCACATAAATCTGGTGTGTATTTGTTGTTCTTTTCTTGTCTTATTTCATTGCTGTATTATTTTGTGCATTGTAATTTTTCTTTCACTTACTACAAGTTAAGCTTATTCAAGAAACTGTAAAACTTGAAAAAAAAGGAGATGAGTGTACAAGATTACAAGTTTTATAGACTCGCCATTCAAACAGATCATGTTAAACATGACAACGAGAAGATCTCAAGGTATGTGAATGGATGGCACATTTCCATTCAAGATGAGTTTGGAATGATTCGACTACGATTTAGTTGAAGAATCCTATCGGTGCGCATTGAACGCTGATGAGAAGTTGTCACGCAGACAACAAGGCGCAACACAAGGGAAAGGAAAGTTCTCGCGCATGCAAAGACAAGGAAATAGCGGCAAAGGATACTTTGAGCAAGAAGGAGAAGCTAGCACTTCTCGAGTACGAGTATATCCTACAAGAGGAAGAGGATCCTATGAATAAGGTAGATGAAGAGGATTCATGGGTGCATGCTTCTAATGTGGAGAAACAACGCATATGTAATCACTCAAATTTGGTCATGATATTTGATAATGTCAATTTTGACCCACTTTCACTTTAATTGACTTGAGCACTTAATATGGACCTATTTCGCCACCTCACTCTATCCTAAGTACCTGTACGGACCTTTTCCTTTCTAAGTTGCTATCTTACGCCTACCGAAATGTTTTAAATTGCTTCAAACCCCTCTAAGCATCTGTACAGACATCCCAGATTCCAATTGTCACATGTTTCCCTTCAGGACAGAATCAACCAATACGGGTCAATAGTAACAGTCCATTTTAATCCCTATGGGCCGATCATGACCTTCACCTTAACAACGGTTACTTTTCAAATTTAGACCCTCCCTTACAATTTGGTCTATATTTTTAGAATAGGTAGAGTAAGGTTCCCCCCTTTTGGATTGCTATAAAGGCACATCTAAGTCACCTATTCTATCACTTGGCAATTTCAGTATTGAGGCACACTTACAATAATGCACACTGAGCAAAGCTTCCCTATTCTTTTCAAATCTGATTCTAATCATTTGAAGCAATCCTTAGCCAAGTCAAGAGCCTATTTTATCCAAGTCAAGCAAAGCATTGTCAAGAATTCGAGCCATCTCTAGATGCATTAATGTAGCAAAAGGAGCACAATTGCACAAAGCACTCTAAGTGGGAGAACTATGTGGGCTCGATTTTCCTCTTTGAAGTATTTGATATGTAGGCAACAATCAGTCATCACGGGTGAATGGGGTCGACTCAACCCATTACACTCTCCCCTTCTTCCTTGCAGGCCTTTCAAGTATTGCTAACCCCTATTGATGTTTCGACTTTGAAGAAGTTATTTGCAAGTCAATCGCGTGCATCCAAAGGTCAATTTTCCCCACAGGTGTTTTAAGCAACCACAAACGATTGTGCCCTAATTTCCCGAAGAGGACAAAATCAACCACTAGAGGACAAAAGTGCCAATCGATCATGTCCCCTTTCCAACGATCCTGACTTGCAAAATCAGTCTAAGTTGATCAGTTCCAGCCATTGTTCAATTTCACATAGTCAAATCACAGACAATAAATGATTGTCTTTTATATTGTTCATAGTTAGTCTTCTTTCATTCGATCGTGCTTTGTCGATTTCGGGAGTTTGTTTTCATTATGCTTGTCGCAAGTTGTTTTACAGCATTTGTTTTCTTTCAAATTAGTTTATCTCGATTAGGGTTAATGCACCTATTAATTCCAAATTATGATAAAACAACATAGAACGTTTTGAGTGCTCACATGCGCACAATGATGGAAGTAGGAGAAATGATGTGAATGTGCATATTGCACATGCGGATGAGGAGAATTGCATCAATAAATCATGCAAAGGAACCTCAATGTGTAGAAGCTCTCATGATGAAGAGGGTGTTGTTGAAACCAACTAAAGGAGAGAACATTCCCATACAAAGGAAGAATTTATTTGGAACCAATTGCAAATATGGAGGAAAGTGCTACAAAGTGATTGCTGATAGGGGTAGCATTGATAATCTTGTTTCTAAGGAAATAGAAGAGAAGCTTAGTCTGAAGAGGATTGCGCATCCAAATCCATATAAAAGACCTTGGTTGCTAAGGGGACATCAGATTTTGGTGAATGATCAATGTCTGGTAAGTTTCTGACGCATACAAGGATGAAGTGGTGTGCAACATAATGCCCATGAAAGTATGCCATGTGTTACTAGGAAGACCTTCGCAGTTTGATTGGAAGGCGTAGCATGATGGTTGCACAAATACCTATACCTTGGTGAAGGATGGCAGAAATACACTTTGAATCCTTCGAAAGACAAGAGTGAAGAAATGGACAACTATCCAAGGATTTTGATGGCTTTGGGAAAACAATTTTTCAAAGAAGTGGAGAGTGCATGCTATGCTTTCATTCCCAAGCCCGCACAAGTAAAGAACAAGCATTTACATGCAAAGTGAAAGAGTTGTTGTGAGAATTTTAAAAGTTCATTTCAAATGATCTCCCAGATGGGTTGCCACCCATGAGAAGCATCCATCATCACATGAATCTGATTCCAAGATCTAGTTGTCCAAACAAAGCATCATATAGGTTGACACCTAAAGAGAATGCAGAGGTGCAAAGGAAAGTACAGGTGTTGTTGCATAAAGGGTTGATATGAGAAAGCTTGAGCCTATGCACAGTTCCAACAATGTTGGCATCAAAGAAAGGTGGAGAGTGGAGAATGTGCACTGATTCCAAAGCCATCAACAAGATACGATCAAGTATAGATTTCCATTGCCACGCGTGGATAACTTTATGGATTGTTTGAGTGGATCGCAATACTTCACGAAGATTCAATTGAAGAATAGTATCATCAAATCCACGTCAGGGAAGGTGATGAGTGGAAGACTATATTCAAGACGGAGGAAGGACTAATGAATGGCTAGTCATGTCATTTGGGTTGACTAACACATCGAGTGCATTCATTTGACTCATGAATGAAGTGTGGAAACTTTTCTTGGTGTTGGTTAATTTGAACAAATGCAGCTTCATGAAGGAGTTAATGAACTTGGATTTTGTGATTTCCCAAGAAGGATTGAATATGGATATAGAGAAGGTGCAAGCTATCCTTGAATGGTAGTCACTAAGAAGCACACTTTCATGACTTGGCAAGCTCCTACAAGTAGTTCATTCGCAATTTCAATGGGACGTGCGCACTTATCATATAAGCAATGCGAGGTGATAGAAGAGAGTTTGTTTGGACAGCAAATGCAGAGCATAGCTTTCAAAGTTTGAAGACAAAAGTGACTAAACATCCAGTATTGGCATTGCTGATTTCAACAAAGTATTTCAGGTTGATTGCAATGTGAGTGGCACAACAATAGGAGCTTTGATGAGTCAAGAAGGTAAGCCCAGCTTACTTCAGTTAGAAATTGAATGATGCAAAAAATCAAAGTTCTATGCCATAGTGCAAGCACTCAAGAAGTGGAGGCATTACATGTTGCCCAAAGAGTTTGTGTTGTACACATACCATCGACCATTGCAATTCATCAAACTCGAGGTAGGTTAAACCAAAGACATATGAAGTGGGTTTTGTTTCTAGAAAGTTATTTGTGTTGAAGCATGGGAGTGGAAAGTCTAACAAAGTTGCAGATGCATTGAGTAGAAGTTGTCTCTTGTTGAATGAGATGCAAGTGGAAGTCATAGGATTTGATTCTATAAAGGAGTTGTACGCAAAAGATGAGGATGTCAAGGATGCATGGAAAGCATGCGTAGAACCACTGGTTGTGATATGCAAGTGGAAGTCATAGGATTTGATTCTATGGAGTTATACACAGAAGATGCGGATGTCAAGGACACATGGAAAGCATGCGCAGAACCATTGATTGCAGACAAAACACCATAGTTAGACTATTTCGTGCAAGAAGGATTGTTTTTCAAAGGAAAACAATTATATATACCCAAAGGTGAGCAAAAAATTGATTATGAAGAAGCATAGTGGAGTACTAGCAAGTCATTTTTGGTCATGACAAAACATATGCGCAACTGGTTGAGAGTTACTTTTGGCCTTAAGATGAGTATGGATGTGCGCAACTATGTTCAAGAGTGTAGAATATGCCAGATGACAAAAGGAAGAAGTCAAAATGCAGGATTGTATCAACCATGGCCTATCCCAGAGAGACCATGGGAGCATATCAACATGGACTTTATTTTAGGATTTCCTAGAACGCGGAAAGGTCATGACTCTATTTTTTTATTGCAAATAGATTCTCCAAAATGGCACATTTTCTTGCATGAAATAAAACAAATGATGTTATGCATATAGCAAACTTGTTTTTCAAGGAAGTTGAGATTGCATGGATTACCGTGCAACATAGTATATGACACAAATACAAAATTTGTTGGCCATTTCTAAAAGACATTGTGGAGGAAGTTGAATACCAAGCTCCAATTTATTTCAGCATGTCATCCTCAAACGGACGGTCAAACAAAGGTATTCAATAGAAGTCCTAAAAAAAATTGCAATGTTTGATTGGAGGGAAGCTAAGAACATGGGAGTTAATTTTGGTGCAGGCTGAATTTGCCTATAACAACTCAATAAATAGAGGCACTGGAAGGACTCCATTTCAGATTGTTTATGGGAGTAGTCCAAGAGTAGTCATATAAGTGTGTGAGATCAAAGATGAGAGAAGGAAGAGTGCTAAAGTAGAATATTTTACTAAGTATATGTGCCACATACACCAACACGTGCCCAAATAGTTGGAAAGAAGCACTGCACAACAAAAACAAACGTAAAGTTGAAGAGAGAAGTAGAGTATGAACTAACATCGTCTTAGCGCACCTGAGGAAGGAAAGGTTTCCAAAGAGAACATATAACAAGCTAAAGTGGAAGAAGATCAGACCATGTAGAGTGTTGAGAAAGCTTGCACGCAACACAAACAAGAATGAGTTGCCAAAGGGCATAGACATTTCTCCCATTTCCAATGTAACATACTTGTACACTTATTATGAGGGGCAAAGCAGTGGGGAACGCATAAACACAGATTCTGGAGAAGTTGATTGGCGACAACAAATGCCTAAGAAGGTGCACAAAGTGGAAAAGGTGATTGAATTCAGAGTCAATAAGAAGACGCACGAAAAGGAGTATAAATAATATTTGTTGAAGTGGAAAGGCCGAGAAGTTGAGGATGCAACATGGATGAGCACATTAGAAGCTAGTAAACAAGGAATACCAATAGTTGAGCTCTTGGAATGCATATGAACAAGAGCTTATGGTTCATTTCACTTCCCTGGGTTGTATGATGCAGAAGCACACGGATTTACAAGCAATTTTGCATCACTCAAAAACACTTAGCATAGAAATAAGCAACTTTGCAATTATGTGCAATTATTTGTTTGCACGCAATTCTCTTGAAGCTGTTTAGCTCACCCTTTGTGCACGCACAAGGATACTTTCATGCAGCACTTTCAACACACATAACTTGGAGCATCAAAGAAGAGCAAGGCTTATGCTTTGTGCAACTTGCCAAGTCTTGCGCAAGTCTCATTTGAATATCTATGCGAGAAGTAATTGGGAAGAGGATTCTTGTGAAGAGTATGGTTTGCACAACAATTATGTTCCACAATGGCATTGCAAAATTTAAGACCCCCACACATCAATGATGTTGGGAAGGTCTTGCACAACCTTGCAGATTGTCACGCACATATTTCCATCTACGACTGTTGTGACTTGAACTTGCGATTTTGAGGATCCACCAATTGTCCTTTGTGCATGACATTCCTGCGAACTTTTGCACATTCACTGTGATCGTGTGCAACCAGTAAGTGCCAACTAGATTTGGAAGATAGTCTTTCAGTAAAGTGACATAAACAGCTAGACATGCACCACTTTGATCTGTATTTTGTTTCAAGTGCCAAGTGTCACACATGATGGAGAATAATGGCCCTGATAGCCTGCAGATTGTAACTAACTAGAAGTTGAAGCGTCACATGATGGCAATGGTTATCTAACAGCTGAGCGAGGGAATCCTCCTTACGTTCATAATGTTTTCGTGTTCACATGACTATATTAGGCGTAAGCACTGTTGTGAAGCAGTTCGCTGAGTAGCATAAGAAAAGTTTGAGGCTCAAAGTAGTTGGGAGAGTAATTAGCTAGTTTGTTAGAGAGAACAGATAAAGAAGAACTATGCAAAGACCAATCCAAATCAAAGAGAACCAAGCCTGGTTAAAATAGAGATTTATGTGAGACATAAATCTGAGTAGTGTGATAGGGGGTAACAAATTGTAGACACTCAAATTTGGTACAAGCCTTCCTTTTACAATGTTTTTAGCACTATTTTGTGCATATGGGTCATCACCTTGAATTAGAAACTTGTTGGTGCTTGTTTGTTCTTCTTCTTCATTGTGTGATTGAAATATCCATTTTAGGCAAAAAACTAGATCAAGGGGTTTTCCCAACAAACCCTACTGAAATATGCAAATTTATGAATATCAAACCCTAACCATTTAATTATGAAATTCTGATTTGTACCCTTACAACTCTAGTTATCAAGATCCCACACAATGCTAAAATAAAATATCCCAAACCCTAGCTGCTGCAACAAAATTCAGAATGCTGGAAGTACCCCCATTTGGCACAAGAAATATTATTCAGAGGATCCAAAAAATAAAGAAAATTATCCAATAAATCAGCCCACAATAATCAACCAAAACCTGATATTTTGCAAAGTTCAATGACTGAAATAATTATAAAAATATCAAAAATACATGTGGTTGTTCCGCACACAAAAAGAGGCCAAAATAGGCCTTCGCCCAACCCTAGGAAGGGTTCGCTAGGGCTCTAGGGCAGTCACTGCTGGTCAAGATGATTCGCCAACCCTTTTGGGGCCTCAAAACCATTCGCAAAACCCTCAAGAGAATTTGCCCCACCTGCAAATGAAATATGGTGTTCAAAACACCTTTGAAAATGCATTCACGCTCACTACAACCTCCTTACGAAGTTGCCCAACGCTGCATTCAAGGGATTCCGTCCTTAATTCCAGCACTTTGAAGGTTTCCATCTTCAAAGCAAACAAGCAAAGTTTTTCGTGCTTCCACCTGAAAATCAAATATCATAAATTCATGATAACCTTTCAAAAGATCATCATACCACCTTTTATACCATATCTTCCCACAAGTCCTCCTTAAAAAGGGGCACTCAGCTTGGAGGGAGAGTTAAAGTGATTTTAAAATATCTTTTCCCTTTTCTTCATTAAGGGTTAAGCTAACCCTTTCTCACAAGTTACCTTTTGAGTTATAATATAAAAGATATATAAAAAGATATATTTTATAACTTAAAATTAGAACCAATGTTTCCCTTTTTCCCTTTCTTCCCTTAGCCTAGGGAAAGCACCGAAAGAACTAGGCTAAAGGTCATGTCCGTGCTTAGGCCAAAAGGGGGGGGACATGACAATCCTCCCCGCCCAAAATTGTTTGTCCTCAAGCAATTGCAATATCCACGCATGTGTCCCGACTCATTACGCAATGTCCACCTATAGTTGTTTCTCAAAGAAAGGAAACCTCAATTCGAATCCCAATACTGTTGTACCTGTAAATTGAAGGCTGACCCAAGCATGTTAAGTGTTGTAACAACCTTCTATAGGTCTCTCATGCCCTCACATGAAGCTGCCATAAATGTACCTGTTGTTGTTAAGACGCCACCAGCCCTTAGCATCCTCCCAATTAGCCCTCCAACGGTATTCTCCTCCAACCAACTCACTGCCCCAAGCGAGGCTGCCCTATGCAACTCAAAACAGTTGTCATTACTCTTCATTTCATGCTTCAAACTCTCCAAAACATGTCTTCCAAGGGCTGTAAACCCCCGAGTTGAAGCTATGACAATTGTCCCCTTAACAAGGAGAAAAACATCTCATCAACCAAATTGTACTTGCTTCTATGAGGGCTGTAGTTTTGATGTTCAGCTTTGCAATTGCTTAGAAATGTCAACTCATTCACTACCAAGTTGAAAATAGATGAGTTCTTCATGCACACATCTTCAAGGAACGCCAATATGCACTCACAAGTTGAGCTAGGTGAGCTCAAGCTGCCAAAAGAATCATGACTGAAATGTGTAATGTCGCTGCCCCTTATGAATATATCCATTTGAAACTCGGTCATGGAGTGTACCCTACCTTGGTAAGCATCCAAAAACTCCTTAGGGTCTCCCATGTGCCATGACAAGCTTCCCCAACCCAAAATCATGGTTTTCCAATTTGCAAAAAGAGAACCATCTTGAAACAACTTGAAGGCATAACCTGTATGTAGACACCATCGAAATGTAAGAAATATTGCATTGGTGTCCACATGAGTGTTGCTTGTCTTTTCCCTTGCTGACCCTTTCCAAAAGTATCAACAATGTCGAGAACACATTTTGAACCAAAAAAATACCCCAACTTCAAGCTTAGAAAGGGCTGTACCTTCCTTGCACAGTCCAACCTTTTGACATGAAAGAGGGATCCCATTGCCCCTGCATTTTCAGAACTTACAAGGGGCTGTAGCATGCAAAAAAAAAAAAACAGAATTTATGAATTTTGTAGGCAGCTGAGTTAACCCTACAAACTCAGAATTTTTTGAGTGTAAAGTGGGCTGATTTTTCCTCAATAACTCTGCTGTTTATGATCTGGGCCCTTGCACAATTCAAGAGGGGTCTAATTCTCTCATCCTCATCCTCTAAGACACCCTTCTAGCATGGAATAGGGTGCTGCCCATTACATCTTATGGGCTGCCTATGCACAGTAATTTTCCTTCCATCTTTCCTTCCAAAAATACAACAAACTTCAAATTTAGCATGTCTTACTAATTTCGTGGAAGGGAGATCCCCTCTTAGGGTTAATGGCTGCCAACACTCAGAAATTGCAGCCTTCTCTCCATCCTCTTCCAAGTCCCTTCACTATTTCCAGCTCTTATGACCCTATCATTTTCTGGATTGACCAAATCTTCCAAGCACGGAATGAAATAATTTTTTGGACACCATAGTGACTGCTCCCACTCAAGATTTCCAGCTTCTTTTGCACTTGTTGCCATTGCAACCGGCTCACATTGAGACCCTACACATATAGCAAACATGTTAGTAAAAACAAGGGTGTTTAACAACACTTTTTTGATCACCTTATCAAGCCTTATGAACATGATGTGCCCTCCTCCTTGATGCCTTGATTTTTCTTAACAACCCCTTCTCACCCGGATTTCAAAAGATGTGTTTATGTCACTCTTATCATGGCTGTAACATGTTATTTTCCTCTTCAAACTCCTTAGAGTGGCTGGAAATCTACTTACACATGCTTGGACCACCTCCATGGTGTTAAGGTGTGGGAAGCACACCTTCCTAGGGCCTATATTTACCATAGCTACAATAAACCTTAGGGGAAACAAGCTGGAAATGTGAAAAACAGTAGTCAACAAGTCACAAACAGCCCTCCCATTGATCCTTGGATCATAATATCTATTGCTTACCACCAATTTCATGATTATCCAAACTCTATCCCTTGTCCAATAACATAAGATAGAATGTAAGTGGGCTGTATAGTGGCCGTAACAGTCATTAATTGCTCTATTTTCCCTCTCAAACAGCGATATGCACATAGTAAAAATTGTACTTTGTGACCCCACATAGCAAACCCTTACATCCACAACACTAATCAAGGTGTTCTCCTTCATACCATAGTTGTTAAATTGTGCTTTCCTACATGTAGTCTGATTTATAAGAGCTGAAAATGAATCAAAAACAGTTATACATACCTCAATTTTGGCCAATAGTTGTACACCTTTGCCTTGCATGCTTCCCTTGGTCAAAACCACCCTATGTAGCATTTGAAATCTAGTAAGTGAATCATGATGCTTTCCACGATTTGGAGTGGCTTGCATGTTCTTCATCATGTCCTCAACTTGTTCTTTTTCTTGATCCCAAGGCCTTGCCAACCTCCATGCGTGGGTGTCAAAGAACGTAGAAGTGATATGACAGCAATACCAAGCGTATAAGTCTCACCTGGATCCCACATCCATATTGGGAATTTGCAATTCCCTATCCCTAGACTCTCTTGGAGAACTTCCTTTCTCCATTTATGCCCTTCATCTTGTCTTCATTCTCGGCATGGTCTTCATGATGACCAAAATGTTGTAGGAACATAGTAGGAGGGTGATGCAACAAATTATTGTTAAAACAATAATCAAATTGTTTACCTTCATAGGCTATTCTGAAAATTAAAGCAAACTTAAAATGAACATTAGCACTTGGAAAACCTTGTCTATCACTTTCTCCTCACCAATATGCAAAATGTATTTTTTTTCATTTTTAAAACTATCATATTGATGTTTTAAGAACTCGCCTTCCCTTTTAAACTCCCTTAGGTGTTGTCTAGCTTGAAAGGCTATCAATTTCACCTCCCTTGCCCTCCTTAACCACTCATCACATCTCCCTTGGGTCCTTGCTATAAGGGCAGATTTTTCTTCCTCTTGGCTTGGAGTATTTCGCCCATTTTTCTTTGGCATGGAGGATGTCTCCATGAGTTGTGCACCTTCCTTCTTCAAATCTGAATTCTCATGTTTTCTGATTCCTTCATTGGAATCTTCATGAGGGTTTATCCCTCCCTCTTTTCCTTCTTCGTGCATGATTTGTTCTTTTTTACAAGTGGCTGCCGCACTTGATTCCTCTTCCTTGGTGCAACCCAGAATTGCCTCTCTTGGTTCAACCACCCCTTTGTCTTCTATTTGCAGCGATTTTTGTTGATCAACTTGTTCGAAACCCTCATCTTGCTGCCCTAAAAGTTCTGATTTTTGTAACTCAAAATTTTCAATACCTAGCTCCCCCAAAGTGCTTGATTTTTCCTCCAAGTAAGGTCTTGGACCACCCTGATCAAACCTCCCAATGAACCACTTGCTAAATTCCTCATAGTTTTCTATGGGGTGATGCCCTTGGGTTATCAACCCCTAGTGCCACCAATCATGGGCATCCCCTTCTAAATGTGTTGTGATGAATCTTAGGGCCTCTTCTACCTCCATGGGACGAAGTGCAACGTATGTGCCCAACTTATCAATCCATGTCCTAGTTGAAATGTTTGTAGAACCATCGAATGTGGGAAAAACAATCTTCCTCAAATCATCATGTAACTCCCATCTAGCTCGAGTATTGCCCCTACCTCTTTTCCATGATACAAAATCTTTGAGGTCCATCTCCTTCTTCAAAGGGGGTGGTTTGTCATATATTCCTCATAAATCTCAATCAAATCCGTCCAAATGGAAGGCTACTCCTTCCTTTCATGGGATTGAGAGGATTTCTCAAACCTTGTACAATCCATATCTCTTATGTCACTGTTTGACATGAAACCTTCAAACCCCACAGCTGACCAAGAAATTGGCTCTGATACTACTGAAATATCTCTTTTAGGGTTAAAACTAGATCAAGGGGTTTTCCCAACAAACCTTACTCAAATATGCAAATTTTTTAATATTATACCCTAACCATTTAATTATAAAATTCTCATTTTTACCCTTACAACCCTCGTTATCAAGATCTCACACAATGCTGAAATAAAATATCTCAAACCCTAGCTGCTGCAACAAAATTCAGAATGCTGGAAGTACCTCACTTTGGCACAAAAAATATTATCCAAAGGTTCCAAAAAATATAGAAAATTATCCAATAAATCAGCCACAATAATCAACCAAAACCTGATTTTTTTGCAAAGTTCAATGATTGAAACAATGATAAAAATATCAAAAATACCCGTGGCTGTTCCACACACAAAAAGAGACCAAAATAGGCCTTGAAAGGCCTTCGCTCAACCCTAGGAAGGGTTCGCTAGGGCTCTAGGGCAGTCGCTGCTGATCAAGATGATTCGCCAACCCTTTTGGGGCCTCAAAACCATTCACCAAACCCTCAAGAAGGAAAAAACCCCGCCTGCAAATAAAATATAGTGTTCAAAACACCTTTGGAAATGCATTCACACTCACTACAACCTCCTTACGAAGTTGTCCAACGCTAAATTCAAGTGATTCCATCCTTAATTCCAACACTTTGAAGGTTTTCGTCTTCAAAGCAAACAAGCAAAGTTTTTTGTGCTTCCACCTCAAAATTAAATATCATATATTCATGGTAACCTTTCAAAAGATCATCATACCACCTTTTATACCATATCTTCCCACAAGTCCTCCCTAAAAAAGGGCACTCCACTTGGAGGGAGAGTTAAAGTGATTTTAAAATATCTTTTCCCTTTTTTTTATTAAAGGTTAAGCTAACCTTTCTCACAAGTTACCTTTTAAGTTATAAAATAAAAGATATATAAAAAGGTATCTTTTATAATTTAATATTAGAACCAATGTTTCCCTTTTTCCCTTTCTCCCCTTAGCCTAAGGAAAGCACCGAAAGAACTAGGCTAAAGGTCATGTCCATGCTTAGGCCAAAAAAAGGGGCATGACAGTGATCTCGTAATCTTCTTTTCTATTGTTTGTCGTGTTTTTATTCTGCTCATGGCCCTGTTTTCTCTTTTCCTCTATCTTTTTGTGCTTGTTTCTTCCTCTAAGACAAGAACAATAGTTCATCAATCCTGTCCGTTGTGTTTTTGCAAGCCCTTCTACCCATGCTCACATCTTGTAAGTGTTTGGATCGGTGCCCTTTTCTCTCATTAGCTTTTGCGCGCCAATAGCTCTTTAATTGAAACCATGCGAAACCTATATATACAAATCATCTATAAGCATTGTAAAGAATATGGGGGTTCTCCAAATTTCCAATCCATAAAATATCCAAAAGAAGTATTATTAAGGTTCCATACAAGTCTTCGATCTATTTGCTCCTCTTCAAGTCTAGGCACACCCTACATTGATCTATCTCTACCCAAAGGACTTGCATCTTGTACCAAAATTGACCTAGGTGAATGTGCATGTAGTTGTATCTCACACTTACAGAGAGATGGCGAAGATTCTTCTCTTAGATTCTCCATTTACATTGCACATGAACTATGAGGGGTCTAATCTTGGCATGTAAGATAAGTAGTTGTAACCCCACCTTGGTGGTTTCCCGACCCAACTAGTTCTTCCCTTCTCTTTTTCTCTAACATCTTGTCGCAAGCTAGATCAAAGACATCGATGAAGCAAAATCAGGCAGTTCTATCAACCAATTCAAAGAAGCACAAGTACAAGTAGGTACAACATCCAATTGTGCACAAGTACAAAAGAATTCAGAATCTAGAAAATAGAGCAGGACACGATGGGTGCAGCAAGACAAGGAAGGTGGGCAAACTGGTTGACGACAATCCTGCCCAAAGCACGAGCAGCAAAGGCATTGATCTCGTCCTTGCACAGTCAAAGGTTCAAATTTTACACAGAGAGATACAGACCTGCACAACTCAAATCCACACTCAGAAATCCAAAATTTAACAAGGTGTGACTATTCCAAACATTTTTGTTTCATATTGGATACTGCTTGTTTCAAATTATCCACTAGGTCAGATTTGAAAACACAATTTTACATTACTAAATAATAGATCTCCTTAGTGCACTAGTTTCACCTTATTTGGTTATGGTATTACACCAAACCCAAAAATAGAACGAATCACACATCTCTAGGGAGATTTCTATAATACTGGAAGTAGATTGTGAGTCTATAATCAGACAGTAGGTGTGTGTGCAAGTTGGAATTCCTCCATTGAAATCAATAAAGTTTATGTCTCTTGCAAATTGTTTCCATGTGCAAGACTGCGAGCCAATCCATTGTTTGTGTTGAAACTATGGGTTGTGTGATCTAAGGTCATCCTTCATTGGACCCCCTAACCGTGACTGCATCAACATTCTTCTAAACTCTTGTCTAAGAGAAGAATAAGTTGCATATTATTCTAGCTTGGGATTGAAATAGCATAATAGGTTTTCCAGATCTGGATGAAGA
The DNA here is from genome assembly GCA_037957365.1 of Torreya grandis. Taxonomy (NCBI): domain Eukaryota; kingdom Viridiplantae; phylum Streptophyta; class Pinopsida; order Cupressales; family Taxaceae; genus Torreya; species Torreya grandis. The sequence goes on from JARHVA010002024.1 coordinate 1,236,652, forward strand.
ATATTTAATATCAAACCATTACTAGACCAAGCCATAAAACATTGTTGTGTAGCAATAAAAGCCAAAAGTAAATACAACAGAAATACATAATTAACTATTAATCAAACATACTAAAACTAATACGAATCAAAAACCTGAAATAATATTTTTCACAAGGCCATGATGAGTTTCATATAATCCACCAGAGTTCCCTTTTAGTTGAAATCTACCTCCTCTTAGACCTAGCATATAAGTTGAAAGGAAGTCCTGGTGCAAGTCGTGCGGTTATGGTGGAAAAGATACCTCTCAGATCTGGCATCTAAGTTTAAAGGAAGTTTATTTTGTTCACAAAAGATTTCTAACCAAAATAAATATAGTTGTGCTAGCATTGTCCTTCCTACATAAAATAAAAAATTGCAAGTTTCTTTTCATTCATAACAAATAACAAAATTCAAAATAATACTCAAATAAAAAAATTGGCAAAAGCTACATTTTAAGCATACACAAATCTTAAGTAAAAGGCTACTTCATGCAAGTTGTTAATTAACGATGTTTTACCTTTAGCATCTCCATTTCTTCTTTAGTAGGGCAAAACTTGATAAGGTTCTCAACTTGGTCAACATCTAAAATAGAGCTATCCAAAGCCAAAACCGCACTCTGATAATCCATAGCAACAAAGAAAAAGTTAGTCTAATTCATTATGCTTCGTGTTTGCATTTGTCATTCAATGGCAGAGTATGAAGAGGATTGCAAGCGGCCACTAAACACAGGAATACATTTAGTCGCATTATCATTCTTAAATGCAAGAACTAAAAAACTTGAAAAGATAAGATGACAGGTCAATTTTGAACAAAGTTTAAAATAAGCATCTTTTCTGGACAATAAAAACTGAAAGATGTGCTTCCAAAAAAAGAGTATGATTTGGGAAAAGAGAATTTCGCCCAAGTATAGTTATGATGACCAATACACAACACGCAATAGAGTGCTAGATACCAATTTGGAAGTGGATTCAATCAGAGGCTTAAAGAAACTAATTAGTGGTTTTATACAATTATTTTATCAAGAACGTAGGATTGAAGTATCGAGCAATTCCCAGTAACTCTCATCCAAAATAAAAATTCCCGTTGACACCATAAAGATGGCAAATTTGAAATAAGTATATATTGGGCTCAAGAAATATAGTCACATACAATATCATATAACAACTCATAAATAGGTTAGAAGCATGTATCAACATATAACTAACGTGCTATTGAACTCTCAAACCAAAAAAGTTGAATACAAATGAATAGTAATAATGGCATAAATATATAGAATCTTGTTAATGACTGAAATCAAACGGGAGATAAGGAATCTGTCAAGTTATTGATTTTCATAATCAACCTAGACATCGAACACAAAAGTATCAAGAAAAATAGTGGGCAATCTTTTCAGCAATAATGAACATAATTAGTTTAGCTAATTCAAACAGTTTACATGGTTCAAATATATTTCACAAGAAGCATGTGTGTGTGTGCGTGCGTCACGCACATGCGTGTACGTGGGCATGCATGGTCATGCGTGTGGGCATGCATGTGTGGGTCATTTAGTTTTTACATTTCAAAGATCTTTTCCAGGTTGCAAATGACACACCAACATTAGCCTATATTATCAAAAAGAATGCATGCAACACGAAGACCAAACATTATCATATCAACTTACTGTAGTGCATTGACTTATACAATTAAAGCTCTGAACATGTCATGATTAAGGGGGAGAAAGTGCATACAATCATTTCCGGAAGAGGCATCTTGATTTTTGTCAGCATTATTTCACAATTGTTTGCTCTTCGCATGTCAACCTGCAATAGGATAACAAAATTCTGTTGGTTAAAATATTAAAAAATAACTGCATTGAAAAATATTGATCCCACTAAGCAATGGAGAATGAAATTTTCAAAAAAAAATGACAAGAAAAAAGACAGCTTCTAACCCATGGCCGCTAGAAGAGCAATCAGGGAGCATTATTTGGGTTATCAATGTATAACAACTAAGAATCCTTTATTTACACCTATCAATGCTTCAAGCTGAGTGAAAAGACAAATATCATTCATGGATGCCGTCACATATATGTTTCATTGGCTAGAAGAAAGAAGGAAATTATAAGAAGAAAGAAGAACGAAAGAAATTATAAGAACAAAGAAAGAAAAAAATTATAAGAAAGAAGAAAGAAGGAGATTATATTAGCGTCCACTAGCGACCAAAATAGGTCAATGGCACCTGGTTACAAAGCAAAGACTTAGGGTAGAGAAAACTTGAAGAGCTAAACTGACCAAAAGCCAACTAAGAAATGTATTCTTTCCCCGATACGGTTTTCCAGAAAATCAAACGGTCAAGTTGTGTATTGAAAAGAGCTTTAGTGTGAAAATGGAGGCAACATATGGTAGATGTAGAAGACAAAGTGAAGTTTTCTTGGCACTTCTTGTCCCCCAAGACCTTGGTACTGGAAAAGGAGCCTAATCACCTGGCCATGGAACACAGAAAAGAAGACAACTCGTACTTTGGAACACATTGGTAGGTCAGGTAACGACATACAGCTCTATTCTCCCTTACAAGATTATCCTTCAAGGTTTTTTGCAATGTGTGCACATGGGGTGCAAATGGTAATGAATGTAATCCAAAGCAGGGTTATCTGGCTGTGGTATATCTAGTTTAAGGCCAACTTTTATTACTGCTACATTAAGAATTACGCCTCTGCTCATGGCATTTTGTAACCTGTCTTCCATACTACAATACACATCTTCTTTTCTCTTAAAAAAGGTGGTCAATGGAACTAAAAAATATATCAGCCTGTCAGGTTACAATCCATGAGGAACTACCCCTACTAGCTCTCTATCATTCTAAGCAAAATAAACTAATAAATTAGGTCACTCGAGTAAGCTAAATCAAGTATTGATATAATAGTTTGGCTACATGGAACCTTGACTCTCAAGTGTTGTGGCTAAGGCCTGTAGTAGAGGATTCCTCACGAGGTTTGACTATAGAGCCAAGCAGAGGTGCAGGATAGCTATAAAAGTTACCAATCTGTCAACCAGGTATAAGGATGCTCTCTCTATGATGTGCTCTCTCTATCATTCAATATCTAGCAGAGGCCGGACTCATAAATTAGTATCACTTGATGGTAGGAAACCATCCCAACGTAGCAAAGAGATAATAAATACAAGAAGCATTCAAGATAGAGTAGCCTTACTTGTTTATCTTATGTCTTCACGTGATGCAAGGGCCCACTGCCAAGAGATAAACAATTCCAAGGTTGCCTGGAATTGTTATGCATCTTCATAGGTCATCTAATTTAACTTGCCAAGCAAACAAAGTACAGACTCAAGCTGACTAGCTTAAGCTAATGCATCTCTCCCCGTTCACATCAATACACTCTAAACATTTTCATTACAATTTACAGACAATAGCATATGATGAATAACAAAGCTGTGTATTGTTTTTCCCATTCCATATCTTTCGTTCAGATACAAAGATTATGGATAATTACAAATCTTCTTATGTATCAAGAAAGTGTATGCCTGCAATGACAGAAAAAGCTCTAATGTCCCTTTTGAGCAGAATATGACATACGAAAAAGCTAAACTGCCAACCTTGGAATAACTTGTCCAGCTTTCCATTTTGTTGTTTGGATAAAGATTCATGAAAAAATAGAGTTGCAATATCCTTTCAAAACAATTTGAAAACAAGAGGTGGTTGAATCCTCATATTTCAACAGGTTCCCATATTTAGTGCAGGTGGGAAAGAGTGACCAATTTCATCACAATATATTGAATTTCCATGGCTTATATATGCATTGATAAGCAGGCCAATCCTAAAAATATTATGTAGTCTTACGGAAAAAAACTAAAACCAATATAGAGATGCAGCAGAGAGTTGGAAGTTAAAAACCTATAATACATGTAATGATTTTATCTATTTCTAGTTGAAGCTAGAAATATGAAATAGAAGCGCAGCAAGGATAGCTACATACCAAATGTACAATCTCTTGCTTAGGAGCATTTGAGGCACGCCGACTACCTACTTTTTCTGTGCTCCCTGAATCAGTTGCTACAGCAGCTGAAAAAAGGCTTTCCAATTCGGACATATCAATTTCCGGAGCCCTGAAAGACAACCCCAAAATCACTATAATCATAATAACTATAAGTACTGATGAATTAAATAAAAAGGTAAAGAAATAAAAAAGGCTACAAAAACAGGCACCATGAAAAACATTTTACTGATGTGAGTTGAAAGACTACCTGGACTGTTCTTCCTGTTTTTGATTATCTGCCCACAGGCTGCCTTGCATTGCTCGAGTAACTTTAACCCAATGCAACGGCTTCAAAGATGACCGCTTTGGTGCCAATGGTCCAGATGAATATATAGTTCCACGACCTCTTGCACCTGATTGTAGAGGAGTACTAGGTATACCCCTCCCCCTTCCAAGTGGAGGAGCACTAGGTCCTCTTGCACCAGGAGGGGGTGGGGGTGTTGGGCCCCCTCGACTTGCCCCAGGAGGGGGTGGTGGTGGCGGGCCCCCTCGACCCCCTGGAGGAGGAGGTGGGGGTGGCGGGCCCCCTCGACCTCCTGGAGGAGGAGGTGGGGGCGGCGGTCCCCCACAACCCCCAGGAGGAGGTGGGGGCGGCGGACCCCCACGACCCCCAGGAGGAGGAGGTGGTGGTGGCGGCGGTCCCCCATGATGCCCGAGAAGAGGAGGTGGTGGTGGCAGACCCCCACGACCCCCCAAAGGAGGAGGTGGGGGAGGGGTTGGAGGCAATGGACCTACACAACCTCCTACTAGAGGTGGTGGTGGAGGTGGTGGCGGCAGTCCCCCACGCCCCCCAGGAGGAGGAGGTGGTGGTGGCGGTGGTCCCCCATGACCCCCGAGAGGAGGAGGTGGTGGCGGCAGACCCCCACGACCCCCCAAAGGAGGAGGTGGGGGAGGGGTTGGAGGCAATGGACCTGCACAACCTCCTACTAGAGGTGGTGGTGGAGCTGCACTGCCACCCCTAGGAGGAGGGGGGTGGCGGGGGTGGTGGGCCTACACCATCTCCCCCAAAAAGAGGGGGCGTCGGGGGTGGTGGACCCCCACGATCTCCTCCAAGTGTAGGGGGTGGTGGACCATCAAGACCTCCCCCGAGAGGAAGGGATTGGGGGGCTGGAGGTGCTCCATGACCTCCACCTAGAAGAGGGCATGGCAAGGCTAGTGGTCCCTTATGAACTTCACTTGGAAGTAGTGGTGGAGGAGGGAGTTCCCCACGAACCCCACTTGAAGGTGGAGGTGGAGGTGGCGGGGGGCTTGGTGGTGGTCCTCCACAACCTCCACTTGGAGGTGGTGGATGCAGTGGAGGCAACAAAGGTGGTGGTGGCCCATTTGATTTTGTTGGAGGCAGTGGTGGGGGAGGAGGTGGAGGTGGTGCAGCCCCTGATTTCGATGGAAGTGGAAGTGGGGGCAACAAGGTGCCTGATTTTGTTGGGAGTAGAGGCGAAAGAGGTGGTGTATGAAAAGACGAACCTGATCTTTGAGGTGGAGGTGGAGGTGGAGGTGGAGGCGGAGGTGGTGGTGGTGGTGGCAAAGAAAGTGAATATTTAGCACCTAATGGAGGAGGCGGAGGCAGAGGTGAGGGAGCAGGTAGAGATGCACTACTACTAGACAAGTTCAGGGGAGGTGGCGGCAGTGGTGGTGGAGTTACACTTGATTTGAATGAATAAGGCAAGGGCGGTGGGGGTGGAGGTAGAGGTACATTGGACATAGACAAAGGTGCCAAGGAAGGGGAGGGTGTAGACAAAGTTGACCCTAATCTTTGTAGTGGAGAGGATGCAGGAGGAGCATCATTAAAGCATGATAATGTTTGAGGCAATGACAATTGTGGTGGTGGTGGTGGTGGTGGTGGTGGCAGCGGCGGCAGTGGCAAAGGATTTATATTGGATGTAGTGTGTAGTAGAGTTGGAGAGACACCTAGCTTATTATTAGGTAAATAACGGAGTGGAGGTGGAGGTGGAGGTGGAGGTGGATGTAAAGATGACATTGTCCGTGCAGGTGGAGGAGGTGAGGTTTTACATGGCAACACTGATCCATGAGATTGATTTACAGATGGAGGAAGAGATGGTGGAATTTGATTCAACAAATTGGGATCAGACTTTGATTTAGAATGCAGTGAGGTTGGCCGAAAATCTGCATCCTTGGACTCTTTCTCTTCATCTTCAAGTACAACAGTCGTTGGGTGTGAATTTTGCTTGCTTCTCAAGACTGGATGACCGTGTAGATCACCAGGAAAAAAATTCTCAAATCTTTCTTGAAAACCATTTGATGAAAAATGCTGATAGAACCAAAGAGCAGCATCACCCCCAGTATCAACCCATTCAATGCCACTGAAAAGTTCCTGCACCCTTGCAAAAGCTTCTATTGGCAATCCACCTTTCTCTTCCCCATTAAGTGTTGTAATAGGAGGCCGTGAAGGAGACAGAGATTCTATTTCTCCAAACAGAACCTGATAAAAAAACATAAATTGTGTTTATTTAATGTCCTGCTGTCTACGAGGTTTGTAAAAATGAACGGAACGCCTTACAAGACAAAGCAAAGCACTTACTTCTGCTCGAAAGCTTTTTGAAAACCGTTCCTTGGAATCCCAAAGTATGTCAAGGTCATCCGCATTCAGCATCAGGATGTTGGACCGAATAAAAGCCGTATTAAACATGACACGGAACATCATAACTTCTCTCTCTGGGTCTGTCTCTAAATGAATGCATTCCATGACAACATCCCCTTGAACCATGCACTGAATGTCGATTTTCACAACATCACAATCGACCTGCTTGAAGAATGTAATGTGTCATCACAAAATCTCTACCCCTTATTAAAACAAAAAAATTCGGTCTATAAATGTGAACATAAACCACATACATCTTAACCCATAAAACAAGTAATTTCACACCTGCCGATAGTGCCTCAAGCTTTTCTTCTTCTTGGTCATGGAGAAGAGCATCTTTGTAGAGAGACCAGCCTTATTATAAATATCTCGCCCAAAAATACGAATAATTGGACGGCATCCATTCTGAGAATCAAAATTAGGTACAGCACGAAGAATGAGACAGTCCAACGAAAGCGCACGCTCCATGGGTGGCCATTCTGGTGACATATTTCTTCTAGCAACATATTGGAGATACCGCAACTGTGAAGGAAATGGATTTAAAGGCGACAAGAGCTGCAAATAACCTTTTGGTGCTTCTCGATAAACACTATCAAGAGTTCTTTGTTCACCTGTCTGAATCTTTTTGTAAATAAGAAAGCTTGAAAGAAGAAAAGCTAGTAAGGGCCAACCTCCTCTCTCGCAATGCATAAGTACAATATTCTGATGATTTCTCATTGACAGCCAGTTATCACTTGCCCGGAGAAAATGTTGGATGAGGGACAACGGAAGAAGGGGGCAATTCTCATATTGCCTCGGGTAATCCATAACTGTAACATCATATTCACACACAATTTCTGCAAACTTGCTTCTTTTGTCGCCCTCTCTGAAATTGAATGCAAGAAAGGAAGAATCTGGAAACTGTTCATGTAACTCGGTGACAATTTCTCGCAAGTAAATATGATACATCTCATCTGGTAAAACCTCAGTTGAGAAACAAGAGTCGAAAACTACATAGCAAAGAATGAAATGTAAACGTCAGTACATTCACTTGCAAGAAGGAATATCCAAAGGCAACACAACAATACTGCTTACCATAAACACTATCAGTAAATTCAAGAAGACCGTCTGGAGGCCTTCTGTAGAAAAATCTGCTAAATAAAGACATTTTTAAATTGAAAGCAGCTGCCTATCCTTTGACCACTGGTATGTCGTATACGCTGTAATTCAAATTGCTCGATCCTAGTTTCTGTACAGAGGCAATGCAAATTGTGATTTTTCACTACCGCGATGCCAACATGGCAGAATGATCACAGACACATACACACTTTAAATGAGAACATAACATGAAAACAAATTGTGACATCAACTTAGCAGGGCATAAAATGCAAGTTTCTAAGCATGTTTTCATTAATGATAATACACAGACCATGAATAACAGAAGGCAACCTCCATTACAATATGTGACAAATTAGTGAAGAAATGGACATCAGAATCTTAAAACAAATAGTGAATATCAGTAACAAAACAATCTGCGGCCCAAAGCTTTGCTACATGAGCAGCACCCTGGAGAGCTCCCAAAAATAAAACAAGAAAATGGTACTCAAGCAGCTACAATTGAGTAGTTCCACACTCGAGATTGGTAAGCCGTAAGAATTGAGGACCTATGCAATTTTAAAAATTGAGGAATCTTGATAAGTCAGGCCCTGTAGCTGATTGAGACCAATACCCACTGGCAGTGGCACCCCTTCCACCTAGTACCACAATCGGCCTTCAAGACTTTATTGTCTCTTAAAAAGATGTGCCTTGCCCCCGAGGACTGAAGCTTGGGTTTTAGCCTGTGGATTGGCAACAACCACTCGCTAACCATAAAAATCAAACCCCAACTAGTGTCTGCCCAAGAATCAGCCATTACATCCTATCCAATTCCCATACTAAATCTGCAAGCCTTCACATTCTTGATTAACAAATATGTCTTTGCAGAATAGAAAAAGATAACAGGAAACGGTAAAACTAAATGAGATAAATAAGAAAAATCTTCCGCTAAATCAATGCCTTCGGCTACCAAGATATTGTAGTATACGTACGAAAAGGGAAAAATCAAACAAATCGTAGCATGCCTGGACCGTCACATTGCTGCCCACAGCAAACGACATTATGTTTCACGTGATGAAATCGGGAATTGACACTGGCGAGGGTTTCTCGTCATTCAAACAAATAAAATGGATAAAAGAAATCTATTAAATGACATGGTAACAAAAGGGGCGTGAGACTGTGGTTGACCCCATATAGCCGAGAATTCATTTCAGAGCTTAAATTTGAGAAAATATTTGCCGTTTTGACGAAGAAAAGACCAAAAATTGCCCTAGCCATGCTGAGATGAAAAATTACATAAATTTACACAAATTTAACGAAACATATTAAAGACCGAGGGCAGTTTGGCGACAATCTATACCATTTAACCCCGTTTTATCAGCCAAAATCGAGGGCGAAAGCATCGATCTCAAGCTATTTATTGGTAGATGAAAAAACTGGGTTGAATAGGGGGAAAACAAAAATTGAGAGATTGAAAAGAACAGAATGGTTGCGTACTGTGACATGTGAAAGAAGGATGCAAGAGTTATGGCTGCATATTTTTGTCCTGCATCATACCGGCTGAAACACTCAAATTTGCGCCCTCATGTGCTGTAGAAATGATTAAGCACATATTATTTATTATTATTATTATCATCGTCATCATCATGTGTGTGTGTATATTTTTCTCATTTTACCGACGACAACATGGCCCGGCACGACACAAGGATCCATCCGCAAATGGCAGTTATTAAAGTCAAAAGTAATTGTTGAATATGGTGTAAAATGGTGGCAATTTTGACACGCCGCTCGACACTTGTCTCATGTGCAATTTTCTTTTTTTCTTCGTGGCCTGTAAAATTCAAATTTCTGCTTTTCTTGTGGGCCTTCTTTTCCACCAATTTAATTTTGAATGTGAGAATATAAAATGGTAAATGGTTTCACCATTCAAATCAACTCAACTCAACTCAACTCAACTTTGTTTGACAGAAGCCTCTTCCATAAGTAAGTATTATGATGTAATTTTAGGCATGGAAAATTCTATTAAAGTATTGCACGTGCATCAATCGTTAGATTTAACTAGCTTAACGACGTCAAACGGATAAGACATTCAAAAGTCGAGTATATTTATCTAGGTATTATTGAATGGTTTAAATTTGTTGTGATTATATTGTTATGGCAATTTTTACACCCTAAAATTTTTATTGTGTATTTGTATGTCCACTTTGTGATCGTTATGTCCCTTGATCTTATGATCTTGTTGTAGTTATTTGAGTCATTTTTACAATTGGATAATTTATTCGTTTTTTTAATTTTCTCATTTCTAGTTATTAGAAGTATTCTTATATTCGTGTATTTTATATTTATTGACTTATAATTTGTTTTTATATTTTGAGGAGTTTGATCAATTAAAATGGAAAGTATTAACCGTATCTTTGTAAGTTCTCAAGCCAAACTTTTACCAATTTTAATCTTGTAAGTTTTTATCATTTCAAAGATTCAAAAGTCAAAACATACAAAAATTCAACAGATAAGATGATAGATTAAAGTACATGAATAGGATCATAAAGTCGCATTATAGATTTACAAGACCTAAGTAAATGGAGGAAGCCAAGGAAAAACACGACCCTTCCTTCATTACCAAAGGAATGTAAATTGCTTTAGTTTGCAACGGATAGAGCCCCCGCTAATTAATACTTAGTTCTCTCTGTTCAGGTGATTGAATGGTATAACTGACTTCTCTCATATTTTTTTCATCAAATTTTTCAATTTTTCAAGTCTTGCTTCTGTAGTGAACCAATTAGTTAACATACCCCCAAGCCATTTTTTCTTGACATAATGGCATCACGTTGCTAATTTAGTAGCATCAGTTACTTGATGTTTTGTACCAACTATTATAAATTGTTTTCCTCTCCTTGCTCCATCAAAAACAAAATCACAAGCTTCTGATAGAAAACAAGCAATTTGAATCAGATTTATAATATGAAAATCTTTACAATCTTTAAAAAAGTAATGTGCCATTTTAGGGTTCATTTTTCTAGTCTGATGATCGAAATGAACTCCTACTTAGGTTCCATTTCGAAGATTGCTTGCCCATATCATATGTGGTCCAAGACCATTTGTAATGCCCTGACAATGGACATAACCATTCGAACAATCTTAACATTGATCTACTTTCGGCTCAAATATGATAAAAATAGTAAACATGCAAAAGGAAAATGTTGAATTGATAATTGAACTTGAAAACAGGTAAAAGATGGTGGAATGGTTGCACCTTAATGAATTCTCAATTTTTGAATGTGGATAGATCTTGTGCAAGTTTATCGTTGTTCGTGTGAAAATTGAAGTGTTAATTATACAAAAATAAGAATAGTGAATGTGTCATTCATGTCTAGAGTAGGATCAATGCTAACCTATTTTAAATAACGGTCAAGTCTTCCTTAGTAATTTTATACTCTGATCACTTTCATATTATGATTTTTCACATGTCACTTTGTAGTTGAATGTTGTACCTCTTTGTATTTTCACTTCTCTGATTTGATGAGCACAATTATAAAAATGTTATCTTCTTCCTTTTTCTTGACCTGGCTTATCATCAACTCACAACAAAATAAAGTTATGGGTTAAGCAACCTCGATGGGAGTTACACTACATATCCCACACACTGGAATCAAACCTCATGTGCTTTTATGTAGTGTGAATGGAATCTTAAGTAAGGATTTGTACCTCCTCTTCCCTAAATGTGAAGATACAATTTGCCTAAAACCTTCTTTTGGTACAAGAGGGTGGTGTCCAAAGGTTTGAGTATCAATAAATGACTTTGTTGCAATTTATAGATGATATTTATGGATTATATAGCACCTTAGTCTTATACACTTGGTAAAATCAAACCTTAGTTTTTCCTCTCACTTTTGGACCTTTTTCACTTCTATAAGTCTTGCATCTACTCTATCTTGTGCCCTTTGGCCTATATCTCTTAGTTCGACTAGACTTATGTTGATCACCCAAGCCTTCTATCTTGCCTAGAACGCTTAAAATGTACTTATCTTCCACTCCTACAAGTTTTAATCATGTACCTACTTTCTTACTCCCTAGACACTAATGTCCAGGACAGACACTAGCATCAACACGAGTGTCTTGACCCGACATAAGTGTCTAATGCCCTAAAGTCATCTATTTTGTAAATAAAATGTATCTTAATGATTGGCCTAAGTGCTTTAATACGAGTTATTACTCCAAAGGGATTGGTATAAATATAAGATCAACACTCATTCATTCCACCTAATAACATGGAACAATACCAAGTATTCTTACCAAAGAGCATTTGTAACATCTCCATGAGGATCTACCTAGATTAACATACAAAAAAATTTAATCAACATATTCTTTTATTAGATTTTACCATGAAAATCTAATTAGTGATCCAAATAAAACACTCTAAGTATGTTAATTGTAAAATAAGCATGTGACATCTCTTTATCACTAATCACTATCATCATATGAAACACATCATAATTGAATATAGAAAGTAGTTACAAATGTCCAGTCATGACTAGTACAAACATACAACCATTGTTATCAATGTACAATGACTAAATAATTACATCTCATCAGGGATAATATTTTAATAATAATAAATACAAATACAAAATATAAAATAGAAGGCTCCAAGGAGCATGAGTTCCCTGAACTCCAGTATCTATGGTAATCTCAAGTGTAGTTTCCAAATAAGTATCATTGTAGGGAGGGAGAGCATCATCGTAGCATTTTTCTACACCAACCATGTACCATCATTCCCCCGCACAATCTTCCATCAAGAAATGGCCCTCCCTTCATGAATGAGTAGATAGTGATGGTGTGGGAATTCAAAGAAACAAGTTAGTACCTGTGTGTTGTATGATTTCTAAGAACATGAAGTGTACCATAAAAAAATACATTCTAACATGATATCACACAAACATGTAAATTATACATATGAAATGACAATGTCTAACTAACATTAATTTGGCCAAAGTTTTCAATAGTTATTGATCTCTAAGATCAGTTAATTTCATAAACACCACTTGATCAGATCTTCATCTAAGATTGGTGATACTAATAAGTTGATGAAGTTCGTCTGAATACTTCGTACCAATAATGTGAGTTTTGGTTAATATAAATATAACCAATAGATTCATATAGAATACTTCCTACTAACAGTCATAAAATATGTTAAACATAGGAATAATCAGAATGCATACATTTAGTCCGTCAAATGTATGAATGAATCTCCATAATATTATTTATCACATAAATAATAAGTAAATAAGTATAATTTATACAACTAGGCATAATCTATGTTTAGACTGCATAATCTAATTTTTGTAAGTAGATTTGAATACATAGTATATTCCATGACAAGTAATAACATCATAGTTCATCATTTTCATATACACACTACTCAATTTCAACATCCAATCATAATAAAGAAAATCATAATTCTCACGAAAATGTAATCTTTCATTTTATATTTTTAGTAGACCACACTCATATAGGTATAGTTTTCTTATCCTTCAAAATCATATGACTTATTATTATTTATAACAGATATAGGAACGCCTCTATAAATATAGCTGAATTATATTTATAAATCTAGATTTATTCAAATTGTTATCTAGATGTAGTGTCCTAGTAACATCCCTGTGGTACATCTAGATCCATAATTTTACTAATATATGGCATTTGAATATTGTAACAACTACTCTATATAATGTAATAGCTAGATTAACTATATAATCTAGATCCACTATCTGATTACATCCATAACATGTACCGTATATAAGTACTTAGACAACATATAAATACTATATATAGATGTCACCAATCATTTTACAGTTCTAATCAGTGTATAACCACAAGCTTCAATAGTTCAATGGTTTAGTCTAATATGTTTTTCAAGTCCAATTAGGCATTTTAATTTCTTTACACATATTTTCTTCCTTGTGTTCAAGCTAATTATTTCCAACAAGTGGCATAATCACATTATTCAACCACCACATTATCATGTGTAAGTTTATCTAAGTGAATTGTATTAGAAACCATAATCGTATAGGATAATAATTAAGAACTTAAGAATGCTACATGTCTTCTCAACACATACCTCGACTCTGATCATAAATATATCTATCAATGGAACCAAATCTTAAAATAGTTCAATCACAAGATAAAATCTTCTAATTTTATTTATGCATTTTAAGCATCTCATCCCAACATGTTTATTGTAAAGGAAGATTCTCTCATTGGTGTTGGTTTATAGTGTAATCGTCATTTAAAACCTGAATCTGCAATGAATTCTCACCTATAATAAGAGTCTTTAATAATAATATCTTAACTCCAAAAATATAATTTATATTCTGCACACACAAGTTTCATTGTAACCCACTTTTGTTATCTAGGTCTGCGTAACCTTAAGTGTATTATTAGGTATTTCTATACAAATATCACTGCTTTGGATAAGCCATTCTTTATTTTACTAATAAAAACTAACAAACACATTTGTTTCTAGTACTTATATATATTGGTATATCTATAATCAGTATCTTGTATCACCCCCACATCTTATATATGTAAGCCCATCAACAAACATTATATTTTCATATCTCGTATACATATATATCAACTATGTGTGTGTGTGTGAGAGAGTGATACACACATACACACACATATGATATATATGTATGTATATGCATGTGTGTGTGTGTGTGTGTATGCATATATATACATATATATGTGTGTGTGTGTGTGTGTGTGTGTGTGTGTGTGTATACATATACATATATATATGCATATACACACACACACACATATATATATGCATATGCATATATATATATATATATATATATATATATATATATATATATATATATATATATATATATATATATATATATATATATATATATATATATACACACACATATATGTTTATATACATATATGTATATATACATATAATGTATATGTATATATGTGTGTATGTTATATATATAACACACACATATAGATATGTGTATATATGTATGTATAGATATGTGTGTGTATATATGTATGTGTCTGTGTGTATTAAGAATGAAGCATAACTATTGTATATTTAAGTATATCACTACTTTGTGTATATTATTCATGTATATCAACTATATATTAAACCTATTTCCTATTTATGTCTTAAACCTACTCTGTAGAATATTAAACTTACTCAATTTAGTATATATATTAAACCTACGCTATTTATGTCTTCGTCTACAGAATCAATAATATTATCACATGGGAACTAATGCAAATGACATTTGTGGATCAAATAAAAATACAGGGCACCACTCTCATTTTGAGTTGGTTCCTAAAAATGATGTGCCTTATGTTTTCCTGTCAGACATCTCTGCAAGAGTGGGGCTATATTCAAAAGGTAAGAAGATTGATTAATATACATACCTCAATCATATTATATATGAATCATTATTTTAGATGATCTAATTCATATATAAATCATTGTTCTATTTATATAGTCTGTTATTTATCATATTCAGATCGCCCTTGTATTATCGAGATCACCATAAACATGTTGTATATCACATTTATAGTTCACTGCATATTCCCTATATTGAAATACAATATTCTCATTTCCCGATTATATATAGATCAGTTCCTACCTCTATATATATATATATATATATAAAATTCAGATCCATAATAATAAATGATATGTGAAGAATATTAATAACTAAAAATGTTTTTATAAATAACATGTGTTTGTTGCAATGCTCAGCTCACTATAATACACATAATATGCTATACTCAGCATTATACTCAGACATATCAATATAGTGCAATACCCATCATAGCGTAAATGATCTTGGTATAAATATCTCCTCAATTGTATAATAACCAAAATATACAATCCAAAGGTATATCACTAATTTAAATGTATGTTACATCATTCATATTGACCTAGTTTAATATATAGCTTTAATGCATTATATTGCTATAATAATATATACATAGTTTATTGTGGGTTATGGGCATAGCTAATATATTACAATGTATTACATCAGTTTGATAACACATATTATAATGTATAAGCATTATACAACTATGTTGTTAATATATAACATAGTTTAATATATTTATCCGCTGATATATATTGCTATATTTTTTAAATCACAAGTAACATAGAGCATAATTAAGTAGAATATATATATATATATATATATATATATATATATATATATATATATATATATACATATATATATATACATATATATATATATATATACATATAAATATATGTGTATATATTTATATATATACATACAAATATGTATACACATATATATTTATATATACATATATGTATACATATTTATATATACATACATATATATATTTATATATATACACATATACATATACACATGTATACATATACATATACATGTACACATATACATATATGTATTTATATATGTGTGTGTGTGTGTATATATATATATATATACACACACACACACACACATATATGTATATGTAAACATATATGTATATATAAAAATACATAAATATGTATGTGTATACATGTATATGTATATGTATATATAAATATATGTGTATGTATACGTATATGTATATGTGTATATATATAAATATATATATAAATATGTATATTTGTACATGTGTATATATACATATATGTATACATATTTATATATAAACATATACATATACACATGTATATATATACACATGTATACATATACATATATTTATATATATACATATATGTATACATATATATGTATATATAAAGATTTATATGTGTATATGTATACATATGTGTGTATATATATGTACACACACACTCTCTCTCTCTCACACACACACATATATATAGATTTAGAACTAAAATTTATCAGAGCCACTAACACATGTATATATATAGGTTTAATTCAGTTCATTATTTTTGAAAGTCAGTAGTTACTAAATATATACATCTTTATTGAATATAACATGCAGATCGTTATATATATATTGTTGGTTTTAGACATATTGCATATAACTAGTTTTAAAAGTAAAACATGCAGATCATTGTATACACATTATTTATTGCATAAAAACATGAAAATCAAATATATATAGATCGCCTACCTTGTAAAAATTTCCAATTGAAATGGCACGATAGGATATCATTCATCTGTTGCCCTGCTTTTCCTCTCTCTCTTTCCTCCTATGCCGCTCCTTCCACTTTGCTCTCTTTTGCTTTCTTCTTTTCTCTTCTACGCTCTACTATCCTCTCCTCTAATTGTGCACCCCTTTTATCTTTTCTTTCCTTGTATGATTTTATTTAAAACTCAACCCCTTTTTTTTTAAGCTTGCCATTTTTTTTCTTTTTGTTTTATTTTATATTTATCAAAGCTTCCATGTACATTGCTTTATTTATTTTTCTTTCCTAATTATAATTTAATACAATACATTTAATAATAACATAATTGTTTTATTCAATTTTCTTATTTTTATTTTATTATAATACATTTACTAATTATAACAAAATCACTTTATTTGGTATTAACTCAACATTGATAATTAATTATCAATATGACTAATGTAAGTCAATTATATTCCTCTATTATATACTTACATCTATAACATCCAATAATTTTATATTGTAATATTAGAAATCTTTATTTCCATATTTTTGTTATTCTAATATTACTCTATTATATAACTACAAATGTCTTTACACTTATGATCCTCTATAGCACTGGTTCTAATACTTATTCCATTAACGCATGTCCAGATCTATTATAGTTAATATTATTTATCCATTGCCATGATGTGATCCTCTATAGACACTACAAATGCGTTTAATTTTTCATAATGCAATCACACAAAATTAATTACACATAATCATTAAACTGAGATAACACACAACTCATATGCATAAATGATTATCTAAATGTAAATAACAAAAAGAACGTATTAATGACAAAAATTCAAACAATGCATATAACATGTACTATCTAAAGTGGTGTGTGTAAGGGTTCTAGTCATTCCTCTATCATCCCCCAACACCTCTATCTACATCACCCTCTATGCGGATGTTCTCCCTTTGTCATGCTGTGAGGGATGAATCTCTCATGCATCCAACTCACGACAAGAAGGTAGTTAGTCCATAACATTGCAACACATATAATAAAATATTATTGAAATAACAAATCAAAATGATCACAATGTAAAGAATATACAATACAACTAACTCATAACAATGCAATCATGAAATCAAAACAACATACAACTGTCCCATAGCAACATATGACTTATAATTTAGTCAAAAATAATCAAATCAAAGTACCAATTATAAATATCCACATATAATCAAGTAAATTTGCTTAGTGACAAATCAAGATGTAACAACATTCAATTGAACAAAGCTTTCATATTTTCATACCAATCATAGGTACAACATATCTATAAGTTTAAATAAACCTAAGAGCCCAATTTTCCAAGTTATAAGTTAGGTCACTATTGTACTTGCTTTACACAATATTGCATGATTTACACACAAGCCAAAACATAGGGGAGAACTACATAAGTCTGAGGCCCTCTTCTAGAGTATTGGATATGTAGGCATTGCCCACTGATAGATGGTTCTTTGGGTTAGCTCAACATCATGTGCCCACTAACCTATTTTCCCCCAAGGTACTATGAAGATGGAGAACTAGGGTTTTACAACTTTATGAGCAGTGACAGTCTATGACCTAGATTTGAATACACTAGAGCGAAGGCAAAGTCAAACCTAGAAGTATCTGGGTGGTTGTATCCTTTTCCAACAAGTCTTTTGTACATGACACTTGGATCGAACCCAGATAGTAACATTGATGCAATCATCCTAGGTTGATGTTAGTGTCTAGAGCTCAAAAAACATCTAATTTAGAATATGACAACTATTCTAAAATCATATTTCAATGTACTTTATACATGTTCTAGATACAACACTGTGTTAGCAACAAAACTAACTAAGTATATTACTTCTTTATCATTAATATGCATAAATTAATTGTACTTTCTATATTTAGTCTATACTCAACATAATAAATTTAGTGTATGCTTATATTTGATTTTAACACCCAATTGGCCTACTGTAAATCTAATTATCATGCTTATGCATTATGTTTTAATCTTTTATGACTTAGTGAATGTAAATACTATGTTTGATTAAAGGGCTGAGTAGACTAAATTAGGGAAATAATATGCATAAAATAGCCATTGACTTGTTATAGATTTTGATTAGCTTTGACTTTCTAAAAATAGTAATAAATGCATGCAAAAACACCTAATATGGATGATCTAAGTGATGAAAACTGAGATAGAAGTGGGTTTAAGTGTCATCAATTAGATCCCTATTTCAGAACCCCTCTTGAATAATAGCACCATGTTTGTATAGTAGTGTCATTATTGAAAATGATGTGGTAGTGTCCTTATATTAGGGGTAGTGTCCTTTTACTTTTCTATTTGAATGCTTTTTGAGTTTTGTATATCAGGTCCTATTTCAACTGTGGTCTAAATTTTAGGTATGTGTATTCAATACTTTTTCCTATAGATCTATTTTCCTCCAAAAAACCTAGGTTTTCATGCTTGTAAGGATTTGAATGAACACCATGAAAATAAGGTTTTAGTGGGTTTGATGTGTTGGACGTTTGATCCACACCCCTGTGTGGTCATGTTGCCTACATCTCAATACTCTGAGGAGGGATCAAGCTTGATGTAGTTCTTATGGCTAAGTGTTTGGTACAAGTGCAAGTGAATGTTATAATGCTTGAGTCTTAATGCATGAGAGGATGCCTTGGAGGCCACTTGAGAGCTGAATATATATGTTAGGGATTGATTATTGAATGAATGGGCTAAGTCAATATAATATTGGAAGAATTAGAAACTTTCCCTCAATGTGAAGTGGTAATTTTGTGTGCTTCTTTGTGATAATGTCCACCTAGGGTGTAAGAGTGTGAGAGTAGTGTTTATATAGTGTTCTCATAAAAATGACTTGAGAGAGTGACTTAAGAATAGGTCTAGGTCAACCCTAATCCTCTTGGGGAGATGTAAATTACCTTTTTAGAGGGTGTAGGGATCTAAATCACTAATGAATCATGCCATTATGGGTCTCATGCGGTGTTTTATAAGCTTAGGTGTTATTTTTAGCTACTACGTGACTAAAAATGGATAAAAAAGGGGCCCTAAGATAGATCAAATGCTATACTAAAGGTAAAGTGACCTCAAGTGGACATCAAATGCATGAATGGTCATTTTTAGGTGTTTACACTTGCTCCCCCTTTATTTTATAAATGCAACAAAGTGAAATGACTAGGATGAAATAAAAAGAAGTGTACCTACACTTACCTAAGAAGTGAAGCCTATGAAGTTGAATCTGAGTATGTGAAGTTGGGTATGAGTATGTGAAGCATGATCTAATGTATGTCTTATAAGTGAAATGTGCATAAATTAGTCCTTACTCGAGAGATATTGAAAGCAAAAGACTATACTAAGTAAAAAGTAAAACTTAGTAAAGAGATAAGGAGTAAAGGAATGAATACACCTCATTGGGTATGTGAACCAATGCATGGACCTGGTGACAACCTCTCTGTGTGTGCATGTATATAGTGATCAATCGCTAAATAAATTGGATTGAGCTAATGGCTTACTCAATCCTCATGTGTGGGTGGCTCAAGAACTCAATCCAATTTTGACTCCATCATTGCCCACCCCTACTTGGTGGATCATGACCTGTGAATAGTTTGGATTGCACTGATAGTGTGTCTAATCCTCTCATATAGGTGGCTTAAGAACTCAAACAGGATATGATTCCATCATTGCCCACCCATGTGTAATAGATGCATATGAAACTAAACTATGTGAAGTATTGTAAATTTTTAACTAAGTATATCTAATTATGTATGTCAGTTCTACAACCACTTAGGTATGTTAGGCAGCTCTAGGCCACTTGAGAATGCCAACCACTACAAATGGAGTAAGACATGAAACTGGTGACAACCTAGGATATGATTTCAGGTGTATATAGTGTAGAGGATGACATAGAATTTGTCATTCCATTTGATTGATCAATATGTAACTAGACATATGGAAACAATGTGTCATGCACGTGCCCCCAAATCTAATATCTGAGTATATGGATTATGGATTGAGTTATAATAATTAATATCTAAGTATTTGAATTGAATATAGGAATGATAATGTCATGCATGATGCCTCCAATATGAACAAACTGATATGAATCTAAGTAAAATTGAGTATAACTGATAAATATGTAATTGAATCTATGCAAACTTGTATTGTACCTATTGTATTATTCTAGCCAATTTGGGTTGTTCTAAATTTGAGGCTACTAGACAATAGTGTCATATCTTTTACAATAACACCATGTGGTTCTAATGTCCCTATTTAGGTGTTCATATCTTTCTTGTCTGAAATGTGTGTCACTATACTACTTTTTGAATCACTATCTTTCCACTGTGTTTACCTATGTCTAATTTTTTATAGCTAAGCCTATGTGCTAAAAAATGTATTATGAGTGCAATATAAGAACTTAATCTCTATGACAAACCCCTATGAATGCCCCCTCTTTTGAAGGTAGTTGTTAAACTTGTGTAAGAACTATCCTTAAAATAAAAAGCTCTATAAAATGTGTGTTAGTTAAAGCATTTATGATAACTACGTAATAATCCAATATAATGTGCATACATAACATTGGAATGTAAGAGAATATGAGCATAAGTATGTAATGTGAGATGTATGTCATGTCTAACTTGCACAAGGGTGGCAAGATAAATGTAATCAATGTATGTAACATAAAATCTGAGTCGAACTAAGTAGCTAACTAGGGGAATGGGGCATGATGTCCATCACCTCACCCAAGAAGGAAGGATAGATGCATGATGTCCCTCATGGAATCAAAAAATGGTGTGTGTAAAAAGTAAATACAAGTGTCATATCTATGATTCATACAAGAAAGCATACATATAAAACATATGAGTCACGTAAAGTAAGCCAAGGGGCCACAATACAAGGGACATGGGCACATGTCACTAAATTTGAGAAAATAAGACATACAAGGACATGCTCAAATGTCCACATACACAAGCAACAAGCAAGTTGGTTTAGAGCCACATAAAAGGACATGTTAAAATGTATGCATACATAATCAATAAATCATACACAAGGACATGGTAAAATGTCCAAAGCATACATACTATGAATATAAGTGGTGTACATCCAAAGAACAATGGAATATTAAGATACCCTTGAATAGAAGAAGCATAAAAATACAATCAAATATAAACTAAAGAAGGTAAAAATGAAAGCATGATGAATATTTAATACAAATATGTGTAATATCTAGGATGTACATATGCTAATTAAATAGTAATAGCTAACAAAAAATATGAGTATGAGTAGCAATGATCAATATCAAGATATAACAATGCTAAAACTAGAATGTAGAGTATGCAAGGATAGAACCTGGTGATCAAAACTATGAAAAAAATGCCCCCAAGTGGGTGAATGTATCAAGTGAATAATCATGGATCAGTGTATATGCTCCAAGTGGGTGGATGATTGCAAGTCTAGATCAGTGTGGTCGACCTAAGTCCTGTAAGAAAGCTACAAGCACTCGACAAGAATAAGTGAAGCATGTAGTATGATAAAATTGACTATACTAAGATAGCTAACATATGTAGTGTTTGTAAAATATAAGAAATGCAAACATAACAATGCATATAATCTATAAGTTTTGTGTTTTTTGATCAATTATTTGAATGTTTTTATGTTTTTAACATATTATATTATTTTTTTAATTTTTTGGAAATAAGCTATGAACAAGCAATATGAAAATGAACTATGTACAAGGATCAAGAGAAAAGGAAATTATTTCTAAGTAAATGTTGTAAATGTAAATGAAATAGTATACAAGTAAAGTGCATTGTCTCTATAGACCCAATGACATATCCATGAGATGTGGATAGTCAAATGGTGGATCTGATGGGAGATTATCTAGTGTTGAATATTGAATTTATCCAAAATCAATTAAGTCATCATCATCACAGTTGTCATGCCAATCTATATGTATCAGTGGATCCTTATCCTTGGCATTAGTCTAGAATCTGTGCATATGAATGACATGCTACTCAATTGTGTAAGATGCCTCTTGTGTGGTCCCAGGGTAAACCACATTAGACCATAGAGTATATGTATGAAACCTATGGTTCTCATCTATGTTACATGTAAGATTCAAACCATGTGTCCCTCATGAGTGAATGCCAAACATCTGTTTGATTGATCAACTATGGCATCCATCACCTATAACCATATACTACCAAGTTAACCTATAGATGAGTGCCCCTACTCATAATAAAGAATAATGTATAGGCCACCTTGGGTCCACATGCATTTGGTAGTGTAATATGTCCAATGGAATCCTAACAATGTATAACATGCTATAAGTCGCTTTCTTGATAGCCTATGTGGTATAAAAATGCCAAAGTGCAAGTGTTACGATCTATATCCACATGGGGAATGTATATGTCTGCTATAAAAATCTAGATAGTCAATGGATTGTTACATGAATATCTATGTCAATGATGACTCTATTGTGGTGTTCATATCAATGAAGGTGCTCATATCTACGGAGGTGGTTGTGCCTATGGAGGTGCTCATGCCTATAGAGGTGCTCGTGCCTATGGAGGTGGAGGTTGTATGATTTGAATAGTGCCCTTAGCCTTAAATTTATGTAATTTATGTTATAATTTTGATCATGTATCGATATCATGCCCTATAAGTTTGTGAAAGTGGTAAAAGGGTTGACCTTCTTATGGTGACAATATGTTGACTGATCTATGTTGGACTGTGGGTAATATCATCAATCCTCTATCAAGTAATATCTATTATATCTGGTGTGGTTTGTCCTATGAACTCCCTGCCTAAATATATATGATTGAGATAATATCCATGGATGTAACCATATGTATTGAATGAATCAAAGGATTTGCCACTGACTATAATTGAGTATGAGATCCTATAACTATAAGATCCAAAACAAGTGGTGTTACTGGTGTAGGGAGAGGTATAAGTGCCATAGAATCATCTTTGTACCATTTTAGGCCCATTGGTGTGAAACCTAATTGATGCAGAGGCATTAGGGGGAAGTCCTCAATAACATCATCATCTGATTCTCTATTCAACTAGTCACATGCATTTGGTGACTTGTCCTTGATTTTCCTTGCTTAGAACTAGTTGTACTCTCCCTTTTGTCAATGGGTTGGCTATTATTATTGAGTGGAATATATTCTTGAGGTGTTCTTGATGTCAATATATCTTTCACTTGACATTCACATTTTATTTCTACCTCATACTATTCATCTATCTCACAAACTTGACTCCAATCTCTTTTAGTTGCTTTCTAGGCACCTTCATAGGTTCACAAGGATCAAATATCACTCTAGGTTTTAAGATTTCAATCACTATGCCTGAATGGTCTTAAATGGTCTCAACATACATGTTTATACCTCTTTCATCTATTCACTCACCCTTCAACGCTTGTTTCCACACATTTTCTCTTAATGGCTATACTAGGCTAGTAGCTCTATTTTGGTCTGTACCTTTTTTCAATACATATAAGCACTTTCCTTAAGATATCATTACATTTATGAGATTAATTTACACCCCCTTAGGTGTGGTTAAATTTTCACATTCAAACTCCATTCCTTTCTATCACTTCCTTTGTAACACACCCTCCTTTTAGGCCTATTACAAAACCTCTGTACTCAAATCTATACCATCCATACTCCTATCAACTCTAAACCACTTGCATCACCTTTATCACTCCAAAATAATCAATACTACAAAGTTTTATCTTTTTAAGAAAAAATGTCTCGATACAGGCTAAACCCTAAGCTAGGGTTTCCTAGTCTTTACACAGGCTCGAGAGCCTACAAAATGCTTTAATTTGAGTTTTTTGATGTTTCAAGAACCCATTACAACTTTATTAGGTCTGTAAATACCTTATAAAACTTATTACACATTCAAATTGATCTTATCTATGTATTAAGTATGATAAATACAAATAAACCTAGCAAATTGTGCACACAATATTGACTATGCAGGGGTGTAGACAGATTATAGGGGTTTCTTTAGGTCTAAATATTTTATTACATTTGATAATTCTTCTTGGACATGATATCTCCCTTCAACACTTTATTATACCTCTTCTTAAACCATAACAATCCTTACAAAGTCCATATACCATGAAAAGTTCCACATAGTCGTACATCATAGTGAGCATGTATGAAATAGGGTTTTGGTGTGTGGATAAGTTTCAAAGACTATTCCAAAGGTGTTTTAAAATTCCCACCACTTTCTTAATCTGATCATAGTCCCTACCATTCATTGGAGTCAAAATACACATACTTTGTTGCAATAAGTCTCCATTCTCTGTCACTTGGCTGAGCAAAACAATGCAACTCACAGGTTTTTAGTATCAACAGGTTCCTTTCTTTTCCTTTTACTCTTTTACCAATAAATCAAGACTGCATAGCTTCAGTTCTTAGAAGGTACACTCATCCACATTTTACACTCAATGATCTTTATGACAATAACAAGGAAACAACACCTTTAACTCCCTTTTTTAAAGTGGACTGTGACCCTAAAATAGGGTATGGGAAAAACATACAACTGAGATTCCAAATAGTTATTGGAGTTTTTCAACTTAACTTAGGTCTTATTTGTGATCCCCCTGATTCCATAACACCATTGATATGTTTTTAAAGACTTTTGGGACTATTAATAACAAATGACCAACCTCATTTGGCAAATCTATACCCTACCACCATGTCATTTACATGCTTCTCAATAACTGAGTTGTATTCCATTTTAAGATGTCACCAAAGTTAACAAACAAGATTAATGATTCAAATAAATATTCTAGGATAACCTATAAACCTTATTCTTAGATCTATAGTCCATAATCACAACCAAATTCCACTTCACACATTTGTTTTCCCACACATATATCTTCGTCCTGCAACATGATCAAGACATCTATTCTTTACGATTTCAAAAGGATTATTTCAATCAATATTAAAAAACTAGGATATAATATATTTCAACAAAGGGGGAATGCACACAATAGGAACTTTTTTAAATTATTCTTTTACAACAATATTCTTTATAACACAGTCCAAGAATGGACCTTCAGGCTTCTATCAAGCTTTGTGTTGGGTTCATTTAGTTAGTTCTACTATAGTGTTGAAGCTTCTCCCCAATAGGCCGACGTGTTATCCCTATCACATGAGAAGTAAGTCTCACGTGCTCATTTGAAGCACACAATAAAATACCAGTTTCTAAAGGCTTTGAATCATAATGTTATATGTTTGTTCATCTCTTGTAACATAAACCTTAAGTTATTCGATACCATATATATATATACCATTATTATCCTTATTGTCTTAGACTTAGCTACTATGATAACTAGGATCACCATTACTATTCAACAATAGAAATAAAAGGAAAAGATACCTTGACTTAGAGAAAAAAAAAAACTCATTATTGAATACTTAGAATTTTCACAAATCATCACATGTTATGGCAAACACTAACTATTCATTGATTGCTTAATAGATTACAAAACAAAATGTTGTATCTATTCTCCAAAGGTCCACATGTGAAAATGATTACAATAGGTATTTTTATAATTGTTTTGCCCTGACCAAGTGTCAATATTCTAACTATCATGGATAAATGGCACACAAACTCCCAACAGGCTAAGAGTCATGGCTCTTAAAATTGATTATTCCTATAGAATCAGGCCTCTGTACCCCTAGATGCTTGCTCTATGTTATGTTTTGGTGGTCAAGTATTCCATTCTTCATGGGTTGATACATAACCTCCTATCGATGGGGTCAAAGTGTCCTACTTGAGTTGCTCTTCTGACTGCTCTCATGTCCCTTGTGCTCCACTTATTTCATGCTCCCCTAGTCTTCTACTTCTCGTTCTGAGTCATCTATTCTAAGTCCTTCATGACACATTCTATTGACTAGGTCTTCTCATGCTAGGTCTCCTATGCCATTGTCCTTCTATGCCACAACACTTATGTGCCTATCATCTCTGTGCCATGGTCCTCCCGTGCCATGGTCTTCTTGTGCCATGCCAGTACTCGAGTCAAAATGGACAATGGTCCCTCCGTACTGTACACCAAAAATGGAACAATACTTGTACAAAATTTTGGGGTCAACATTACCCCACACTAAGTCTTTAGTCCATCCTAGACTAAGCCACACTAACATCCTCCGAAAATTCTTGTCCCTTCTACTCGATTTTCTTCTTTAGCCCATCCCAGTGGGACAATGCATTGAGGACTTTGGCAGTTATTCATTTAGTGGCCTCCTTTGCTTCTTTTAGCTCCTTAGGTTGAGTCAGAGTCTTGGTATTTTTCACCTATTCATCCAAGGTTGCACCGGCTTCCTTCTAGACGTCTTCTAAGTTGGAGACCTCCTTATGAACTTGTCCTCAGAGTATGGTAAAACTTACATTTATTTGTTAATGATGTTTATTAATGGCATCTTCTATCATCTCAACATCCTTGAATGATTTTGCACGCTTGGTACGGTCTTTATTAATAGGGCAACATCAGTCGTTTGCTACCTTAGGACCTCATCATGGAGTTGGGCTTCTACTATTTTATTTGGGTGCATGAGGCACTCAAAAATGCCCTCCAAAATTGGGATAACCTTCTCGACTCTTTCCAAAGTACTTTTACAGATATTTACCATTGTGGTGAATAATTCAAGTATTTCTTGGGCCTCATCTCTAGGCGTGGGGTGATCCTTATTTTTCTTGAGCAATAGCTCAACCAATGTTTCCAATTTTCTAATAGCATCCCCATCTAATGGTACACCATCTGCAAGTGTCAGATCTTCTTTCAAAATTGTCTTGAAAAGGTTTAAAACCCTTACCTTAGCCTCGATGGCCTTTTGAATTTGTTACTTCAAGGAGGCTACTTCTTCAGCTAGCACTTGCTTTTCTACATACACTTTATTATACATATCTACAACTCTGCCATATTTCTTTTCCATTGTGTGCATGTCTGATTCTGATAAAATGTTTTGGCATGTCATTTCCATGGCTAG
Organism: Torreya grandis; assembly: GCA_037957365.1. Taxonomy (NCBI): domain Eukaryota; kingdom Viridiplantae; phylum Streptophyta; class Pinopsida; order Cupressales; family Taxaceae; genus Torreya; species Torreya grandis. The sequence continues at coordinate 1,264,576 of JARHVA010002024.1, forward strand.
TTTAAAAAATACAACACTTTACATTATTGGTGAGAGTTGTTGTGGATCAATCCTCAAAAGGTCTGGTAGACCTAGAGCATCTGGGCCAGAAAAAATGTAATCCAAAGGAATATCAAACTGGGGCTCTTTGTTATACATTTCCAAAAGGAAGGATAATTGCTTCCTTATTTTTAGGTTTACATATTTGGGGTGGATATGCTTCTAAAGATATAAGTTCTTGTCCTTTATGCCAAACTAGTATTGTTTGCACAGAGTGGACAACCCTCTCTATTCCTATTCCCCTTAGTTGGTCCCTTTCCCCTTTCCGAGTCTCACTCAAGTTCACCCTCTTGATGGCTTTCTACGGCCATCTCATATACTTCCATTCCATCAGTATCAATTTGATCACCAGATGAGGCCTCTTGTACTAGGGATATAGTCTTCTACGATCCTAATCCTAAAATATGAATCTGCTCCTGAGAAGGGTCCCTTTGGGGCACTTGAATTGGAGGTTGTTATGGCACTGATCTAGTGGTAGTCCTTGGAAAAGGTGGAGGTGAAGGTGGTCATGAAGGTGGAGAAGGTGGGGAAGTTGGATGAGGAGATGAAGGGTTCAAGGTAGGTGAGTAGGAAGGAGTGGAATGAGAAGGTGAAGATGAAGCAGATGGTGATGAAATGCAAGATGGAGATGGAGACGATCAAGATGGTGAAGGTGAAGGATGAGGTGGAGAAGGTGAAGGGTGAGGTGGAGGTGGAGGTGGAGGTGGCATAGATGGTCAAGATGTAATGGGTTAAAAGGGTTGTACCTTTGCCATCTTTTGTCATTTATGAGGGGCCTACTGCCCACTTGTGTTACCACTTAGTTCTGGCCACTTCCTTTTTACTTATGGTGCCTGGAGGATCCTCTCCTTGGGGTCTCCATCTTGAGGGTACTGGCAAGGGCATAACATGTAAAGTAGTTTATAGACATGATCCCTAACTAGAATATTCTTAACCTTGATGTCGATTAAGTCTATTTCCCCTCTCTCTAAAAAGGCCTTTTTACCTAGATATACAAACATTTTATGGAGGGTGTGGTGTTGCACATCAATCCATTTTGCCTGTAGACTCATTGATTGTGCATCATAAATCCTATTGATGGAATTGATGAAGTAGTATGTAGAGAAGGCATATGGTAATTTAAGCCATGTTAAATTTTCTCTCGAAGGGTTCATTTGAATGCACACCAGGGAGTAGTGCTACTTCACAATGAATTATGCTTGATATGCATTCAGGGAGGGCAAATACTTAAGAATGTGTCACTCTTTCCCAAAATTTGCCTTTATCCCATCAAACCAGTACCTCATCTTCAACTTCTATGTTGGGGTGATGTGCTGGGGGAAAGTGAAGTCTTTAAAGCGCTCAGTGGGGGACTTGTGAGTGTGCGGTACACCCACTTCAAAGATACTGAGCTATAGTTAGGCAACCTAATCTCATAAAAAATAAGAGATATGAGGATTGATCCCCAAAGAAACCTATACTTAAAGTTTTTTGTGCACCTTCTCTATGTTTTCAGCTATCTTCTGGGTAAAATACAATGCCTAGTTATATTATGTGCCCTGAACCACTTGGTGAGCAATGTGTAGGTGGGCCATATCTATCTACTTCCATCGGTCAGTCCTTCTAACCTTGGTGGAAACAATTCATGCTATGACTCTAAGGGTGAGATCTTAGAGGTTCCTTATATGCATTACATGCCCTTATTTTTGGTACATCAATGCGATGGTGATATGCTGAATCTCCTTTGTATCCATCAAGTCATCCAGGACATTCGCCTTGAGCATTGAAGCCAGGTGACTTTGCTTATCCTCTCTATGATTATCTTCATGTTACACCCCATGAAGTGGAGTAATCCTCATGGACGTACAAAAGGAGGAACTGAACTGCCTTAGTAGGCTTTCCAAAGTATGGTAGTTTGAAGAGTTGAAAGAGGTCGGCCTTGTCCAATTGGTTCTTGATGGATAAATCATTGACCACTTGATTCGTAGTGTTGGTGGTCTGAAATTGATAGTCATTTTGTAATTATACTTATTTGCCTAGCTAACGGTGGTTGTAGTAAAAAATTATTGTAGTTGACACCTTGTAGACCCAGTTCTCTACACGCAAGACCAACTCTAGGTACTGCATCTCTTCTATCAAAAAATATGGAGAGGGGGATGTTGGGGCATTTTGTGATGAAGAGGCCTGCACCTGCTTTCCTTTTTTCACCATCTTTACTTCTGTGCTCTCTTTTAATTTTCCTTCTACGCTTTCCATCAAGACTTTTATACACTGCACTTCTTATGGTATTTCTTCTGGTTCTCTCAAAACATCTTCTCTTATAGGGAACCAAGCTCCTCCGCTCACCTCTTCCTCCTCTAGTGTGGTTGGAAGCTTTTCATGTCTCTTAGCCTTTTTATTTGGTAGAATTACCCTCCATAACAATTGAAAGTTAACTCGTGGTTGTCCCACATTTCCAAATGAGTTCATGGTGGCAATCTAACTTACCTCAGCTCTCGAGCTTCACACTTTAACAATGGTAGAACCTACAACCTACAACTTCAACATTCTCCACTCTTACACACAAGTCCAAACTTAGCAACCTCTCCTCTTTGCCTAGAAATAACCATCGTGCCTTTGTCAACTTTGCAATCACTCTATTCTACAATAAATTTGGTTTCATCGATCTCTGATTCTCTATTTCATCTTTCACACTTAGCACTCAAAGATTTAAGCAAGGTAAAGTATAAAATGGCTCTGACAAGCTTATTTATAGGTCATGTGGGGGGGTTTACCTCCATTAATTATTTCCTTCCCCTTGTCACTTCTAGTCATTAATGCATATATTTTAATGGCCTTCATACTTTGAATCTTGTAGTGAGCATTTAATGCCTTAACCTACATGTCCCATCATTCCACTCACATGCTTCTTGCCATAACTAGAATTGTCGCATTAATGGTCCATTCCTTCATGTGCCTTTCTTGGAAGTGGATGATAATAGTGTCCCACCTTTATGATGAAGTGGAAGACAACTATTACCTAAATGGCTAGAACCTTTCAAAATGCTTTCAAGCTACATTAAATGACTCACGTACCCTTAATCACTTACGTGCCATAGATGACTTTCATGCCTTATGATTCTTTTGTGCCAACTTGTCTTATGTCTTGTATTCATATGCATGATGAATTACCCCACACTAAAAGGGTTCATGGTCCTCCACAAAAACACAAACACAAACTCAAAATTACATTAAAGAGTCATGCGCCTCAAGGGCAACACTTTTTATTAAAAGTAGCAAATCCTAACCTAATGGCCTTAAGCCTTATTGATTACAAAAGTTGAACTAAATAGAATCACAATACGACTAAAGCTAACTCTAATTATAGTGTCCTGGGAAGAAATGTCCATCTATTCACTTTAGCCAGCAAGCTCTAATAGGTTGAATGCTATGAACTATAAATGGTCCATCCCAATGGATGCAGAGCTTCCCAGGGTGGTGCATGAACTTGGAATCATATAGAACTTTCATGCTTAGAGAAAATATTTTATTCTTTAGATGGAAATCATGTCATGCTTTTTTTTATGTTTCTTAACATCCTAACTCCAGTGGGTGAGGAATTGAGCCTCATCTAGTTTCTTTAAATCATCTATTTGAGCTTTTAAAGAGGCTTCATCATCCAAGTTTCCCATAAATGTTATCCAGAGAGATGGAACTAGGAAGTCCATTGACATGACCGCTTCCTTTCCATATACTAGGTTGAATGGTGTACTACTTTGTTAAGGTGCTTGTACATAGTTTGATAAGCCCATAGTACAGTAGATACTCTATCATCCTAATCAATCTGACCAACATTGAATTTTTTTATCGAAGTGGTATCGTGGATATTATTGAAGGCTTCAATTGTTCCATTGGTCTGTGGGTGGTATGGTGTCATCTTGTGGTGCATGATCATGAAGTTGATTAACAAGATGTGAATTGTCTCATTCAAGAAGTGGGTGCCATAATCACTAGTGAAGCTTAGGGGACATCCAAATTGTACTATAATGTTCTCCCAAATAAATCAGGTGGTAGTTGTTGTAGTGTAATTTTTTGTTGACACTGCTTCAGCCCAACACGTGAGATAATCGATTGCTAAAATGATGTATCAAGAGCTCATTTGTCATCCTACTAGAGTGATAGGCCCCAAAAAGTCAATATCCCCTTTTTCATATGGTTATTGAGAAGGAATAGGGTGCAACAACATAGCATCTCTTCTATTCAGTTTTCCTACATGTTGGTAGACATCACATTGCCTAACATAAACCTTTGCATCTTTGAATAAAGTTGGCCACCAGATTTTAGTGAGTAAGACCTAGCCTTTCCAATGTAATGCCCTCTATCAATACCTTCATGAACTTCTTGGATCACTTCAAGGTGATGATATTGCATTACATAGTGGTGAAGCACCTTATCATGATCCATTTTGTATAAATCACCTATTATGAGTTGATAAGGTGTGATGCAAATCACAAGTTGCTTTTTCTCTTGTGAATTTAGGGAGTCAGGTGCACACCCAAAATTAAAGAATGGCATAACATCCTCTAGCTCTTCAGGTACCTGAGTAACTCAAAAAAGTTATATGTCAAGAAAATCATCTTCTATGGCATGTGGGGGTTCTTTCTTGTCAATTCAAGATAAATGATTAGGTCCACAATTGGTCTTCTTAGGCTTTACTACTACAAAAAATTGGAATTCTTAGAAGAGTACAATCTAGTGGCAAATCCTTTCATGTAGTACTAGCTTTTTGACAAGATACTTCAAGGCCTCATGGTTTGTATAGAATATAAATGGAGTGTCTAAGAGGTACTCATAAAATTTTATAGAGCATAAACCATAGACAAAGCTTCACACTCAGTGGTGGTATAGTTATATTATAACGATGTCAACTTCCTACTAGCAAAGTAAATTAGGTGATCTAAGTTTCCATCACTTGGTTGTGCTAGTATCATGCTGACTGCCATCCCATATGCATTAACACAGACATGAAAAGGCTTTGTCCAATTAGGTAATTATAAGATAGGAGCTGTAATTAACCTTTATTTGAGTGTTTCAAAAGCTATCTTACAAGAATCAGTCCATATAAGCTATTCATTGTGCTTTAATATCTCTTTTAGGGGTGCTACAATCTTAACATAACCCCAAATGAACTTTTTATAATAGCCCATGTGTCTTAGGAAGGTGTGCACCTCACACTGAGTTTTAGGTGTTGGTAGATGGAGAATAATAAAGACCTTGGCTAGATCCACTAGGAGTCCCTCCTTACAAATGATATGCCCAAGAAGTATACCAAAAGGTGTTGTGAATAAGCACTTCTTCAAATTTAGGAAATTTTGTAACAGTTGACAATGCTCAAACATGAGTTTTAGATTGACACAATGGTCCTTGATCAACTTGTATATCATCCAATCATCTAAGTAGATTTAGAGAAACTTATGGATAAAATCTTTTAAAGCCTCAACTATTATCTGTGAGAACATCATCACGGCATTTTTCAATCTGGAGGGTATGACGATATAAGCAAAATATCCCCATTAAGTAGTGAAAGTCATCTTGGAATTTTCTTCTTTAGCTATCTAGACTTGGTGGTACCTCGAGAACCCATCCGTGAAAGAGTATACTTCACAACCAAAAACACCTTCTAGAATTTCCTTTGTGAAAGGCATTGGGAAAGGATCTATCACACATGATGCATTTAATACATGATAATCCACATAGATACGAATACGCCCATCCTTCTTGATAATGATTATCATGGGACTCACCCATTCAAATTCATCAATGGGAATAATTACTTTAGTGCAGAGCGTGTTTTCAATCTCCTCTTTTACGCATTCTTGGAGGTTAGGATTCATCTTATATGGACATTTCTTCATGGGGTGAGTGTCGTCAATCAACTTTATATGCATCTTCCCTAGAGAAGGGTGTACTCCTTTTATTTCACTATAATTTCTTGAGAATACATCCTGATACTCTTTTAACAACTAAATAATCTATGAGATTTCTATCTCAGTCCAGTAATTTCCAATTCTATCCATTTTAGGCTCTTGATCCATGCCAATGTTATGTTGAATAGTTTGAATGGGCCCATGATAAGGGTTGTCCATTAGAGAACTAGTGTCCTGAACAATTTGTGAACCAATATTTGTAGGGACACCTAGATAGTTATTTAAGGGGTTGAGTGAAGTGGACCCCTCACCTTTGTCTACTTGAAAGATGAGTTTTTTCTTTCCCAGGCAGATCTATTCATGACTTTCTTCACCAGGGATTATCGATGGTGTAAGATATGATTATGTGGGAGGCTCAGTGAATAAATGCAAGGGTTCTTCAGGTTCTTGATGAATATGATGTAGCCAATATTTGATGGATTTTGGATCTCTAATGATTGCTTCATGTATGGCTTGAAGGGTGAGGCATAAATCCATCCTTGGTGAAAAGTAAAAAGGTGTTGACATCATGTTTTCCTTTAATAACTGCCATAACCTAGTAACCATGTACCTTTCTTCATGAATGTACCAATCCCATGCCCAAGTGCGTAAACTCCCATAGAACACATATAACTAGAGGTACTCTGGTAACAATGTTTCCTTAGCTTGCCATATTGTCTGATAAGCTTCAATATGAGGTTCAGGTGCTTTCACATCACTATAACTAAGCATACCTCTAATCTTATTATCATGGTGAAATCTATGATGTAGAGCAACTCGCACTTGATCCTAATATAAAAGGTGCTCTTTATGAGCATGCCACCATCTGGCATCGATACCACCAGAAATGTGATCTAAAGACCTCATCCAATCATTTTCAATATCATAGAACTCTTTAAGGTGCTGGACAAAGTCATGCACCTATATTTGTCCTTAGAACCATGGATCTTCATCTAGTCTCTCCAATAGTGGTCCCTCTAGTGGTGCTCTCATTGCTAAACCCATGAGGTGCAAAAACTTATGGAGGTTAGGGAGCTGGTGCAGGATGTTTTCTCCTCTATTTATGGTGTTGCATACTCTTTCGATGAGATCATAGTCACCATAGGCCCAATAGTTGTAAACATTACTAGTAGTATCTAGGATAGACTGGGTGTCCATCCATAAAAGAATACCATCTGGCATTGGATCATGTTATTCATCATTTTGAGTAGTCACATTATACAAATTATTGATGTTTTCATTAACACTCACAAGCTCGAAATAGGGTGGTCCTTGTGCTTGGTCTAATGGTATTACCATGCATTGATCGATATTCTCAAAGCTAATGTATTAGTTTTTAAATCTCAAATTTGCATGATTATTATATCACTAAGGCCTTCCTAGTAAGGTTGGATAGTCATTAGCTTCTACCAACTCCAAAACTTCAAAATTTGCTTTGAAGGGAACCCCAAGTATCTCAATGGTGGCATTTTTTATGACTCTAATAGGATACACTCGAATCTTATTCACCATGAATAGGACATGAGGAGAGGGCTACAGGGCTTGACTATACATTTTTTTCTAAGCATCATTAGTGAGAACATTCACTTCCATGCTAATATATACTAGAATATCCTGGATTACCCATCAGTTAATAGCTGCATTAACTAATGTCTATCCATCTTTCAGGGTGTCAGGAACATGAAACACTGGAAGCATACAATTGATTACCAAACCAAGCAACTTAATATGCGGAAATTAACCAGAATCACAAGTAACTAGAATTCAGAAATAACACATGATATGAGAGACAATACACAACTTGTATTAATACTCATACAGAAAATAATACAATAAAGAAGATGCCACTTCTTCTCCACCACCTCTTCAGAGGCTTCCCACACCTCAAGTGAACAGTAATTCTCTCCTCAAAGCTCTCTCTCTTAGGTCCCAACACACAACTCAAACACAGAGTTGGTGTTCACCTCCAGTGCTCCACGCACACCACAAGTGCTCCACGCACTCCACAAGTACTCAAGGTACTTCAAGTAGATCTCCCATGAACCTGCAACAACCTGCAATTCAACAGACCATACTTATGGAAGGAACTCCCTTGCCTTCCTCTTTTCTCTATCTGAGTACACACCTGTGCTCCAAGTAGATCCTGCCTGATTCTGCTCCCTGTTGTGTTGCTGTCCTATCTGATCTTACACACCTGCAAATCAACCTGGTTCTGCACACCTATGAACCTTGACCTTACACACACATACACCTGCAGATCAACGATCTTACTTACCATGCAGATCTCCTATAAAAGGCCATGCTCACTTGATGACCAAGATCATACATACATGAAGAACCCTGCTGATTCTCCAATCCAGCACCTACACACCTAGTACTGTGGCACTAGGAGGAACACACCATAGCTCTACCTCACACACAGAAGGAGCTTATAATATTGCTCTCTTACTCTCTAGCACAAGTTTCCAATACAACCATGAGTCTATTATATAGATCTCATCCAAACAATAATTAGACATCTAATTACAATAATTAGATCCGCAGCTATGAGTCTAAAAATAGCTCTCATCATGCAAACACTTGGTTCGTTAACCCACTGCCTGTAATAAACTCGCAGTCGAACCACACAGGTGACCGACGTCGGTCCCTGTCCGCCTGGAGGTGACCGACGTCGGCCGATCCCTGATCGATGTCGATTGCTTCTCTTCACTATCCTGCCGACGTCAGCTGATCAAACCGACGCCAGTTGCTCTGACACTCAGCAACCTTCAACAACCCCTCCAATGGCCTTCTCCATGTCTGCATCAGTGAAGCTTTTAGCTCCACAACCTAACAATCTCCCACTTAGAGATAAACAGCTGCACTGTACATGTACCTGTACTCCATCTAATCTATTTCCTAGTTTGTATCCCTCTTCAAGATCAATCCTGAAGACAACCCACCACACATCCCGTGGTGTACCTCCTGTCATCCGAGTACCCTACCACATCCGAACCTACAAACCCATGTAGTGAAGTCCTGACCCTGAATAGCATGAATCCCTGCTGCTGGTCCCTCTCAAATACCTGAGAACCCACTTCCCTGAATTGGCTCCTAACTCTCTGACAGCTCCCACTACATGGGAATACTCAGGTCTATACCAGACCTCATGTGATTTCAGACACTGTACTTGTCCAGCCCTTAGTGTGCTCTGGCTCTGCATCCTGAACCTCGCCAACACCTGATTCACATCAGCTCCCACTGGAGACAAAATCAACCTGTGATCTCCATGTCTCCCATGTCAAAGAATTTTGCTGCTCCAAACTCCTCATGACATGCCACTGAACTAACCTTACCCTTAGCTCAGCAAAACCCTGTATGTTCAATCCTGCTAGCAAAACATACCATCCACATATAGCAACAGAATGATGTTGCAATCATCATCCACCTGGTAAGACAAACCACAGTAGTTACCTGACATTGACTGAAGCCATGCTTCGTCTTCCACCTGTCAAAACCTGTACCACTGTCCTGTAGCTTCCTCAAGACCATATACCTGGTCTTCCGTCTCACGTGTCCGTTCACTCTATTCTTCAACTAAGGAACCCATTTGTCTCTGTGCTTTCATACCTGCTGGCAACCCTACCAAAACTCCCGTTTGGTTCTGCATCATATCCGTGCCATGCTCCCACCTGTTTCCTGGATCATTCCTGATCTACAATCAGCAACGAGTATAAAGAAGAGGAACAACAAATTTGAGGGCCTACTTACGTCTTCAGTCCTCCGTATGGGTGTTTGAGACTCCTTGACAGCGTGTTGTCCACCCAAAATCTGTTACAGTGATCGACCTCGATCACTCCACAGTCTGCATTCGACCGACGTCGGTTCCCATGCGTCTGTCCCTGACTACCAACCCTGTCGACATCGGTGTCCTTGTTGCCAACGTCGGTCCTCATGATCGACGTCGGTCTTACCTACTGCCCGACATCATCGGCTTCGGTCTACACATGACCAACATCGGCACCTGTCTGTTCGACGCCGGTTCCTCCTGATCGACGCTGGTACCTGTGTTCGCTTGTGAGTGATGAGTTTTTACCTGCGAGCTCTTTTGAATCAAAACCCATGTCCAAACTGCTCTGCTCAAAAATATCCAGCACCATCCACTGGTTTCTATCTGCCATCTCCTCCATAAACACCAAGGCTTTCCAGTTGTTAAGCCTGTCAAATATATCTGTCTTCCGCTTAAGAACATGCATCTCCTTCCTGCTCATGTGACCAAGCCTACAAAGCCACGTCTCCGCAACAGAAGAAGAATCAGTAATATAAACAAGTAGATAAAGAGTACCTATTTTCTTACCACCAGCCAATTCAAGTGCATCCGCTGTGAGAGTTCTTGTGCATCTCTCATCACCCAATCTTTCTGAAGAAATTAGCCATATCTCCAAACCTGGGACCTGCATGACCTTCATCAACACCTGTGTGTTGGCTGCCTACAATTTTAGCTTCACTTCCCCTTTGCCAATTCTTTGGCAAGGCTCACCAGCTCCTCTACCTGGGGCTGCATGGAAAGAGGCAACCGAATCTTTTAACCAAGATTCAACTTTATCCAAGAAACCTCCAAAAGCATCCTGTGCAATAACACCTGCAACATCTGCGTCTTCAGTTCCTTCATGCTGATCTGCTACCAACCAACAATATTCTTTTACCTGCTCTTTCTTTCTATGGGACCGTAAGTGACCATCTGTGCTTTTCAACTCCTCCATTCTTAGCTTACTTTCATCTGCCATTGCTCTACTCCCACTCAATCAGAAACCCCTGAGAGTGACCTGTAACCAAACACAAAACCTGCTTCCTGCAACCTTAGCTCTGATACCACTTGTCAGGAACATGAAACACCAGAAGCATACAATTAATTACCAAACCAAGCAACTTACTATGCAGAAATTAACCAGAATCACAAGTAACTAGAATTCAGAAATAACACATGATATGAGAGACAATACACAACTTGTATTAATACTCATACAGAAAAGAATACAATAAAGAAGATGCCACTTCTTCTCCACCACCTCTTCAGAGGCTTCCCACACCTCAAGTGAGCAGTAATTCTCTCTTCAAAGCTCTCTCTCTTAGGTCCCAACACACAACTCAAACACAAAGTTGGTGTTCACCTCCAGTGCTCCACACACACCACAAGTGCTCCACACACTCCACAAGTACTCAAGGTACTTCAAGTAGATCTCCCATGAACCTGTAACAACCTGCAATTCAACATACCATACTTATGGAAGGAACTCCCTTGCCTTCCTCTTTGCTCTATCTGAGTACACACCTGTACTCCAAGTAGATCCTGCCTGATTTTGCTCCCTGTTGTGTTGCTGTCCTATCTGATCTTGCACACCTGCAAATCAACCTGGTTCTGCACACCTATGAACCTTGACCTTGTACACACATACACCTGCAGATCAACAATCTTACTTACCATGCAGATCTCCTATAAAAGGCCATGCTCACTTGATGACCAAGATCATACATACATGAAGAACCCTACTGATTCTCCAATCCAGCACCTACACACCTGGTACTGTGGCACTAGGAGGAACACACCATAGCTCTACCTCACACACAGAAGGAGCTTATAATATTGCTCTCTTACTCTCTAGCACAAGTTTCCAATACAACTATGAGTCTATTATATAGATCTCATCCAAACAATAATTAGACATCTAATTACAATAATTAGATCTGCAGCTATGAGTCTAAAAATAGCTCTCATCATGCAAACACTTGGTTCGTTAACCCACTGCCTGTAATAAACTCGCATTCGAACCACACAGGCGACCGACGTTGGTCCCTGTCCGCCTGGAGGTGACCGACGTCATCTGATCCCTGACCGACGTCGGTTGCTTCTCTTCATTATCCTGTCGACGTTGGCTGATCAGACCGATGCCGGTTGCTCTGACACTCAGCAACCTTCAACAACCCCTCCAATGGCCTTCTCCATGTCTGCATCAGTGAAGCTTTTAGCTCCACAACCTAACAATCTCCCACTTGGAGATAAACAACTGCACTGTACATGTACCTATACTCCATCTAATTTGTTTCCTGGTTTGTATCCCTCTTCAAGATCAATCCTGAAGACAACCCACCACACATCCCATGGTGTACCTCCTGTCATCCAAGTACCCTGCCACATCCGAACCTACAAACCCATGTAGTGAAGTCCTGACCCTGCATAGCATGAATCCCTACTGCTGGTCCCTCTCAAATACTTGAGAACCCATTTCCCCGAATTGGCTCCTAACTCTCTGACAGCTCCCACTTCATGGGAATACTCAGGTTTATACCAGACCTCATGTGATTTCGGACACTATACCTGTCCAACCCTTAGTGTGCTCTGGCTCTGCATCCTGAACCTTGCCAACACTTGATTCACATCAGCTCCCACTGGAGACAAAATCAACCTGTGATCTCCATGTCTCCCATGTCAAAGAATTTCGCTGCTCCAAACTCTAAATGACATGCCACTGAACTAACCTTACCCTTAGCTTAGCAAAACCCTGTATGTACAATCCTGCTAGCAAAACATACCATCCACATACATCATCAGAATGATGTTGCAATCATCATCCACCTGGTAAGACAAACCACAGTAGTTACCTGACATTGACTGAAGCCATGCTTCGTCTTCCACCTGTCAAAACCTGTACCACTGTCCTGCAGCTTCCTCAAGACCATATACCTGGTCTTCCGTCTCACGTGTCTGTTCACTCTATTCTTCAACTAAGAAATCCATTCGTCTCTGTGCTTTCATACCTGCTGGCAACCCTACCAAAACTCCCGTTTGGTTCTGCATCATATCCCTGCCATGCTCCCACCTATTTCCTGGATCCTTCCTGCTCTACAATCAGAAATGAGTATAAAGAAGAGGAACAACAAATTTGAGGGCCTACTTACGTCTTCAGTCCTCCATATGGGTGTTTGAGACTCCTTGACAGTGTGCTGTCCACCCAAAATATGTTACAGTGACCGACCTCGATCACTCCACAGTCTGCATCCGACCGACGTCAGTTCCCATGCGTCTGTCCCTGACTACCGACCCTGCCGACGTCGGTGTCCCTGTTGCCGACGTCGGTCCTCATGATCGACGTTGGTCTTACCTACTGCCCGACATCACCAGCTTCGATCTGCACATGACTGACATTGGCACCTGTCTGTTTGACGTTGGTTCCTCCTGACTGACGCCGGTACCTGTGTTCGCCTGTGAGTGATGACTTTTTACCTGCGAGCTCTTTTGAATCAAAACCCATGTCCAAACTGCTCTGCTCAAAAATATCCAGCACCATCCACTGGTTTCTGTCTGCTATCTCCTCCATAAACACCAAGGCTTTTAAGTTCTTAAGCCTGTCAAATATATCTGTCTTTCGCTTAAAAACATGCATCTCCTTCCTGCTCATGTGACCAAGCCTACAAAGCCACGTCTCCACAATAGAAGAAGAATCAGTAATATAAACAAGTAGATAAAGAGTACCTATTTTCTTACCACCAGCTAATTCAAGTGCATCCGCTGTGAGAGTTCTTATGCATCTCTCATCACCCAATCTTTATGAAGAAATTAGCCATATCTCCAAACCTGGGACCCGCATGACCTTCATCAACACCTGTGTGTTGGCCGCCTGCAATTTTAGCTTCACTTCCCCTTTGCCAATTCTTTGGCAATGCTCGCCAGCTCCTCTACCTGGGGCTGCATGGAAAGAGGCAACCAAATATTTTAACCAAGATTCAACTTTATCTAAGAAACCTCCAAAAGCATCCTGTGTAATAACACCTGCAACATCTGCGTCTTCAGTTCCTTCATGCTGATCTGCTACCAACCAACAATATTCTTTTACCTGCTCTTTCTTTCCATGGGACCGTAAGTGACCATCTGTGCTTTTCAACTCCTCCATTCTTAGCTTACTTTCATCTGCCATTGCTCTACTCCCACTCAATCAGAAACCCCTGAGAGTGACCTGTAACCAAACACAAAACCTGCTTCCTGCAACCTTAGCTCTGATACCACTTGTCAGGAACATGAAACATCGGAAGCATACAATTGATTACCAAACCAAGCAACTTAATATGCAGAAATTAACCAGAATCACAAGTAACTAGAATTCAGAAATAACACATGATATGAGAGACAATACACAACTTGTATTAATACTCATACAGAAAAGAATACAATAAAGAAGATGCCACTTCTTCTCCACCACCTCTTCAGAGGCTTCCCACACCTCAAGTGAACAGTAATTCTCTCCTCAAAGCTCTCTCTCTTAGGTCCCAACACACAACTCAAACACAGAGTTGGTGTTCACCTCTAGTGCTCCACGCACACCACAAGTGCTCCACGCACTCCACAAGTACTCAAGGTACTTCAAGTAGATCTCCCATGAACCTACAACAACCTGCAATTCAACAGACCATACTTATGGAAGGAACTCCCTTACCTTCCTCTTTGCTCTATCTGAGTACACACCTGTGCTCCAAGTAGATCCTGCCTGATTTTGCTCCCTGTTGTGTTGCTGTCCTATCTGATCTTGCACACCTGCAAATCAACCTGGTTCTGCACACCTGTGAACCTTGACCTTGCACACACATACACCTACAGATCAATGATCTTACTTACCATGCAGATCTCCTATAAAAGGCCATGCTCACCTAATGACCAAGATCATACATACATGAAGAACCCTGCTGATTCTCCAATCTAGCACCTACACACCTAGTACTGTGGCACTAGGAGGAACACACCATAGCTCTACCTCACACACAGAAGGAGCTTATAATATTGCTCTGTTACTCTCCTGCACAAGTTTCCAATACAACCATGAGTCTATTATATAGATCTCATCCAAACAATAATTAGACATCTAATTACAATAATTAGATCTGCAACTATGAGTCTAAAAATAGCTCTCATCATGCAAACACTTGGTTCGTTAACCCACTGCCCATAATAAACTCGCAGCGAACCACACAGGCGACCGACGTCGGTCCCTGTCCGCCTGGAGGTGACCGACGCCGGCCGATCCCTGACCGACATCGGTTGCTTCTCTTCACTATCCTGTCGATGTCGGCTGATCAGACTGATGCCAGTTGCTCTGACACTACGCAACCTTCAACAACCCCTCCAATGGCCTTCTCCATGTCTGCATCAGTAAAGCTTTTAGCTCTACAACCTAACAATCTCCCACTTAGAGATAAACAGCTGCACTGTACCTGTACTTGTACTCCATCTAATCTGTTTCCTAGTTTGTATTCCTCTTCAAGATCAATCCTGAAGACAACCCACCACACATCCCATGGTGTACCTCCTGTCATCCGAGTATCCTACCACATCCGAACCTACAAACCCATGTAGTGAAGTCCTGACCCTGCATAGCATGAATCCCTGCTGCTGGTCCCTCTCAAATACATGAGAACCCACTTCCCCGAATTGGCTCCTGACTCTCTGACAGCTCTCACTGCATGGAAATACTCAGGTGTTTACCAGACCTCATGTGATTTTAGACACTATACCTGTCTAGCCCTTAGTGTGCTCTGGCTCTACATCCTGAACCTCGCCAACACCTGATTCACATCAGCTCCCACTGGAGACAAAATCAACCTGTGATCTCCATGTCTCCCATGTCAAAGAATTTTGCTGCTCCAAACTCCTCATGACATGCCACTGAACTCACCTTACCCTTAGCTCAGCAAAACCCTGTATGTACAATCCTGCTAGCAAAACATACCATCCACATACAGCAACAAAATGATGTTGCAATCATCATCCACCTGGTAAGACAAACCACAGTAGTTACCTGACATTGACTGAAGCCATGCTTCGTCTTCCACCTGTCAAAACCTGTACCACTGTCCTGCAGCTTCCTCAAGACCATATACCTGGTCTTCCGTCTCACGTGTTCGTTCACTCTATTCTTCAACTAAGGAATCCATTCGTCTCTGTGCTTTCATACCTGCTGACAACCCTACCAAAACTCCCGTTTGGTTCTGCATCATATCCCTGCCATGCTCCCACCTATTTCCTGGATCCTTCCTACTCTACAATCAACAACAAGTATAAAGAAGAGGAACAACGAATTTGAGGGCCTACTTACGTCTTCAGTCCTCTGTATGGGTGTTTGAGACTCCTTGATAGCGTGCTGTCCACCCAAAATCCGTTACAGTGACCGACCTCGATCACTCCACAGTCTGCATCCGACCGACGTCGATTCCCATGCGTCTGTCCCTGACTACCGACCCTATCGATGTCGGTGTCCCTGTTGCTGACATTGGTCCTCATGACCAACGTCAGTCTTACCTACTGCCTGACATCATCAGCTTCGGTCTGCACATGACTGACATCGGCACCTGTCTGTTCGACGCCGGTTCCTCTTGATCGACGCTGGTACATGTGTTCGCCTGTGAGTGATGACTTTTTACCTGCGAGCTCCTTTGAATCAAAACACATGTCCAAACTGCTCTGCTCAGAAATATCCAGCACCATCCACTGGTTTCTATCCGCCATCTCCTCCATAAACACCAAGGCTTTCCAGTTCTTAAGCCTGTCAAATATATCTGTCTTCCGCTTAAGAACATGCATCTCCTTCCTGCTCATGTGACCAAGCCTACAAAGCCACCTCTCTGCAACAGAAGAAGAATCAGTAATATAAACAAGTAGATAAAGAGTACTTGTTTTCTTACCACCGGCTAATTCAAGTGCATCCGCTGTGAGAGTTCTTGTGCATCTCTCATCACCCAATCTTTATAAAGAAATTAGCCATATCTCCAAACCTGGGACCTGCATGACCTTCATCAACACCTGTGTGTTGGCCGCCTGCAATTTCAGCTTCACTTCCCCTTTGCCAATTCTTTGGCAAGGGTCACCAGCTCCTCTACCTGGGGCTGCATGGAAAGAGGCAACCAAATCTTTTAACCAAGATTCAACTTTATCCAAGAAACCTCCAAAAGCATCCTGTGCAATAACACCTGCAACATCTGCGTCTTCAATTCCTTCATGCTGATCTGCTACCAACCAACAATATTCTTTTACCTGCTCTTTCTTTCCATGGGACTGTAAGTGACCATCTGTGCTTTTCAACTCCTCCATTCTTAGCTTACTTTCATCTGCCATTGCTCTACTCCCACTCAATCAGAAACCCCTGAGAGTGACTTGTAACCAAACACAAAACCTGCTTCCTGCAACCTTAGCTCTGATACCACTTGTCAAGAACATGAAACACCGGAAGCATACAATTGATTACCAAACCAAGCAACTTAATATGCGGAAATTAACCAGAATCACAAGTAACTAGTATTCAAAAATAACACATGATATGAGAGACAATACACAACTTGTATTAATACTCATACAGAAAAGAATACAATAAAGAAGATGCCACTTCTTCTCCACCACCTCTTCAGAGGCTTCCCACACTTCAAGTGAACAGTAATTCTCTCCTCAAAGCTCTCTCTCTTAGGTCCCAACACACAACTCAAACACAGAGTTGGTGTTCACCTCCAGTGCTCCACGCACACCACAAGTGCTCCACGCACTCCACAAGTACTCAAGGTACTTCAAGTAGATCTCCCATGAACCTACAACAACCTGCAATTCAACAGACCATACTTATGAAAGGAACTCCCTTGCCTTCCACTTTGCTCTATCTGAGTACACACCTATACTCCAAGTAGATCCTGCCTGATTCTGCTCCCTGTTGTGTTGCTGTCCTCTCTGATCTTGCACACCTGCAAATCAACCTGGTTCTGCACACCTGTGAACCTTGACCTTGCACACACATACACCTACAGATCAATGATCTTACTTACCATGCAGATCTCCTATAAAAGGCCATGCTCACCTGATGACCAAGATCATACATACATGAAGAACCCTGCTGATTCTCTAATCCAGCACCTACACACTTGGTACTGTGGCACTAGGAGGAACACACCATAGCTCTTCCTCACACACAGAAGGAGCTTATAATATTGCTCTCTTACTCTCTAGCACAAGTTTCCAATACAACCATAAGTCTATTATATAGATCTCATCCAAACAATAATTAGACATCTAATTACAATAATTAGGTCCGCAGCTATGAGTCTAAAAATAGCTCTCATCATGCAAACACTTGGTTCGTTAACCCACTGCCCGTAATAAACTCGCAGTCGAACCACACAGGCGACCGACGTCGGTCCCTGTCTGCCTGGAGGTGACCGACGTCTGCCGATCCCTGACCGACGTTGGTTGCTTCTCTTCACTATCCTACCGACGTCGGCTGATCAGACCGACGCCGGTTGCTCTGACACTCAGCAACCTTCAGCAACCCCTCCAATGGCCTTCTCCATGTCTGCATCAGTGAAGCTTTTAGCTCCACAACCTAACAATACATTTTTTTCTAAGCATCATTAGTGAGAACATTCACTTCCATGCTAATATATACTAGAATATCCTGGATTACCCATCTGTTAATAACTGCATTAACTAATGTCTCTCCATCTTTCAGGGGAGAGGAACTAGGATTTTATTGATGTTGGGCATGATTTAAATAAAAATCTTCACTTTGCCAACTGAGGTGAGGGTGGATTTCATTCGGTAGGTTGGCTTGACCTTTAAGTCAAGTGATGAATTGGGGAACAATGTCTTCATCGAGCATATGTTTGCATAGTTCCTAAAAATTATCCCATACCATAGGAGGTTCAACTTCTTTTTGCACTATGACACATTGTGTGACATACTTGTATTCAAGGTATTTAATCTCTCCTTGGATATCTCATATAAGTGCCATTGTATCTTGAAGGACATCCTTTTGCTACTGTGCATCAAGGAACTTCCTTACTCATGGTTCTTCTCGATGTACTTACTCGACTAGGTTGCTTGTGGATTGAGTTTGACCTCCACTACAAGTGGTGATATTTACTTGTTACACTATGGGGATGTTTGGTCATGCATGTCATTATGGTTTATCTATGAAAATCATGTCAGCACCCTTTTCATTTTGGTCTTTAGTGATGGCTGCATATGTATTAGGGCACTCTTCCAATTAATGATCTTTTTTTCAAAATGCATAGGTTGGGTACTGTGGGCAATCTATTTGGTAGTGGTCTAGTGAACCATATTTATAGCATGTTCTTAGTGGAAACTAACCATTGCCTCATCCTCATCCTTTCCCTCACCCATAGTAGCCATCATTATCTTGAGTATTAGCGATCGAGGTTAAGCACATGTCACACACTCAAGCTTCATGGATATCACTGATCAATCAACAATCATTAGTGTCATGTGTGTAGGCATCCCAAATCTTATAATAATCAAATACCTTAGTGTTTTTAGCCTATTAAAAAAGTGGACAAGAATGAACATCATGTTCTTCATGACAAATATCATAGGTTTGTTTTAGTACTACACATATATTCTTACATGGGTATTTATTCCTCATATACCCTTTAGTTTCATAGTCGATACACCAAACACCACTACCTATCTCATGTACATTATTTTCCATCAACTTTTCAAGCTGAGATACCATGGATGCTATATGTGCCTCCATAAAGGGACTAATATTGGTATCCATGCTTCTAATCACTTTAATGTGGAGGGTAGCTTCTAATGCCTCACGCATGCTCGTGAAGGTTTTTTGTGACAAGGTCCATTGAAAAGGTAGAAATAATCCTCCCACAAACCATTGTGCATGTTGAGCATGATTGATTTCAATTGACAACTTAGAAATCAAGGTTTTAAATCATGTATCATATTCATGTACGCTCTTTGTAAATCCTTGCTTTATGTATTTTAGTGTCGTTATACTTTGCTATTCAAACTTAGGAATGTCAAATTCCTGTAGGAAGGCTACTTTGAGCTGGTCATAGTCGACCATAACTTACTGAGGGTCAAATTTGTGATACCATTTATGGGCACACTCTAAAAGTGTGGTTGTAAATTGCATGGCCTTTCATTCAAAAGATGTGATGCCACGTGCTTTCCAAATTAATTCACACTTATAAACATGCTCAACTGCATTCTCTACCCCATGGTATTCAACTAAATGCAATGCCATCTCATAGTAGACTATAGTGGGTTGTGGTGGAGTGGGTTGTTGCTGGGAAGATCCAACTCCAGTTCCAAGAGGGGGTTCGCTTCCTCTAGCACCTCCTCCTAATCCTCCTCTAGCACCTCTAGTAGCAATGCCCATAGGAAGAGGCATGGTAGAGCATTGATTTCCCAAGTTTGTGCCTATATTATGGCCTTTAGGGCTAGATCCACTAGGCATCCCAAGTTGTGACATAGAATTCCCTTGAAGAGGGAAAAATGTAGATTCTAGATTATCACCTAATATCCTAGTTTCAGTCTCCCTTACCCATTCAGTTTCTAACTCTATAATATTTGTATCCCAATTATATATATATATATATATTCTATTTGACTTAAAGGCAAGAGCATGCACTATGGTGGGGAAGCCTGGTTGACTTATAAATATCCCTTGCAGTCCAGCTTGTTTCTCCTTTGAAGGATAAAAGTGGCAAAGTTCTAGCTCAAAAGTGATGGGTTCCTCATGCTCATTCGCCTCCCTATGACTCTTCACAACACTCTTTGAGGTTTCCTAATCTCTCCCCATACCACTAACTCTCATGATCCTCTATTGAGCTTCATCATACTTATATTTCATTAATGCTTATTGGTTTGTTACCATGTTAAACCCACAATCCTCAATCAACCATTAGTCTCCCCTTCCAACTATGCAGCTCATGCACAAGAGATTTTCGCCTTTCATGGGTAGAGTTTCCAATCCAAGGTCAACAATTAACTTCTTAACTTTGAAAGTAAATAATGAGAGGTAACATCCCCTTAGATCTTGTAAAAATTGGAACTTTGCCTCCTCAAGACATGAATAGGTGGTCATCGCCTACTCTAAAATGTAGCTATTTTGAACACCTCTCCACCAATAGTTAACCGTTCGCATCTAGGGAAATCCAAGTCATGCTAAACTACTTTGTCATTCAAGTGTCCATGATTGCCTTCATCCAAGATTTCATGATCATCCTTGAGCATATGCTAAGATCCAAGAATGTAAAAGAATTGGGGCCTCAAAAAAGAAAGTCTCATATAAAGAGCTATAGAGATTCTATTTTACTCACTATCATGCAGAAATTCCTTGTTTAAGATATGGAACCACACAGTTTTCTTTGATGCTATTAAATCATTATTTAATATTCTCTAATATAATGCACTCAAACATTTCCCATGATTATGCTTCAATTACTTCGGGTCCTGATAATGGAACCAAGATGTTGGGTTCATTTAGTTAGTTCTACTACAATGCTGAAGCTTTTCTCCAATAGACTGACATGTTGGCCCTATCATGTGAGAGGTAAGTCTCATGTGCTCACCCAAAACACATAGCGAAAGACCGATTCTTGAAGGCTTTGAAACACAATGTTATATGTTTTTTCATCTCTTGTAACACAAACCTTAAGTTATTCAATACCATAAATATACCACTATTAGCTTTATTGTCCCAGAGTTAGCTACTATGATAACTAGGATCACCATTACTATTCAATAGTATAAATAAAAGGAAAAGATACCCATGAATTTGGAAAAAAACATATTCATTATTGAACACTTAGAATGATCACGAATCATCACATGTTATGGTAAACACTAACTATTCATTGATTGATTAACAGATTACAAGACAAAATGATGTATCTAATCTCCAAAGGTCCACTTGTGCAAGTGATTACAAGAGGGGTTTCTATACTTGTTTTGCCCTAACCAAGTTTCAATATTCTAACTATCATGGACAAATGGCACACAGACTCCCAACAGGTTGAGAGTCGTGGCTCTTACAACTGTTGGTTACTATAGAATCGGGCCTTTGTGCCCCTAGATGCTTGCTCTATGTTATATTATAAAAACTAAGTATTCTATTCCTCATGTGATATTACATAACCTTTGATTAGTGAGGTTGAAGTTTCCTACTTGAGTTACTCTTCTAACTACTCCCACATCTCTCATGCTTTACTTCCTTTGTGCTCCCCTAGTTTTCTGCTTCTCATTCTGAGTCCTCTATTTTGGGTCCTTCATGACACATTCTCTGGAATGGGTCTTCTTGCGCTAGGTCTCCTACACCATTATTCTTCTATGCCACAATACTTCTACACCTGTTAGCTATGTTCCATGGTCTCCCTACACCATGGTCTTCCTGTGTTGTACCAGTACTTGCATCAAAATGGATAATGGTCCCTCCGCATCGTGTACCAAAAATAGAACAATACTTATACAAAATTTAGGGGTCAACACTTTGAGAGGTTGTTTCATCAATTTTATTTTGCTTCCTATTTTTCCTTTACTGGAGCTTCCTCTCCTCTCTCACTCATCCTCTCCTATGCCATCTAATCTCTCACAATGACGTTTCCTTTGTTTTTACAACGTAGGTTTTCTTTCTTGGAAGTTACATCACCTTCTTAGCCATAACTACCTCAATGTACTAAGGTTGAGATTTACATTAGATAGATGAATTGATTCAATAATTACACATGAAAGCACATTATAATCCATTCTTTATGACTTTAATAGACCCCTAAACCAATTTTCTCAACTAAACACACAAAATAACTCTCATAGTCTCTATTGCACTATTTTGAATTTTCAAATTCTTACTTTTGGAGGGAAAACCTCCAATTCAAATTCCAATCCACCTCATGGATTCGTAAGACCTTTAGGACCTTCATTAGACTTCTTAGCATGTAATATAACCTTGAACACTATCATTTTGACTAGATTGACCCTTTATAGACTAAAACACACAAATGATGTTTCCTTGCCTTGATGCTCCTACATCATACTCCCTAGGAGGGAGAAAACTTGAGCCTCCTTGTTTATTTCACACCTTCCAATTCATTCTTTGAGGGTCCTTCACATTTAACATATTGTTGTTCCTTTGTTCTGGTTCCTTTTTCCTTGCCAAACTCTTGATTTTCTTCCTTATGGCTTTTTCTAGTCTTTATCTCCATGCATCTTCCATCTCTATAAACTATACCCATTGATGTACTATCTTAATTTTTGCATCTACCACCTATTCTATGTCATATTTAACTCTTACATACTCATTTGCAATCAACTTATATGCATTTGTCTTCCTCATGCTTGCTTCATGGCTTGCATTCTCATTGTTTCCTCTTGATTTTTGCTTATATAGTGGTTCTTGTTCCTTAACCTTGATCTCATATTTGTCATGAGGCTCCATTGGCCCCTAACTCATATCAAACTTTGACATTTGTTCATCTATGCTTTATTTTTCTGCCACTTCTTCACATTTTGATGCTCTTTTCTCTCATCTTGCTGACTATGCAAGGGCAACTTCTTGTTCTTTTCATCCTCACCATTGTATATTTTTATTTGTCCAATCTTGACCTTTCCATATCTATGCTTAACAAATATAAAATCAGCATTAGCTTTACCCATTATGTAACTCACCTTATTGACTTGTTCATACCCCATGTGATTGCTTGCTTGCTTGCCTATTTGCATAACTTCCTATGATTCTCTTTGTTGTTCCTTACTTGATGTTTCTTAGATTTATTGCTTGACTTTGACCTATTGTTCTTTACCTATTTACAACCTCTTGGATAGATAGAACATGTCCTCTATCATTACCAACTCTTCTTGTAACTTTTGTGCATCCATCTCTTCCAAATCCTCATCAAACTTTAGTTCTCTTTACTCTTCATTGTCTTGGGCAACTTATCCTTTATATTATCCTTAGACTCCCTCATTGTTAAGAGTCATATCAGCCTCCTCTTGGTTTATACCATTATTCTCAAGCACTCTTTGAGGTGCTTCTTCCTCACCTTGCTTTGCTACACATCCATTTGTCAATGCCATGGTTTCCATATACAAGAAATCTCCACTATTGAAGTCAAATTCAAACATATCATCATATATCACATTTTAAACATATCTTTCAAGCACTTATTTTCACTTATGCATTATTTTTCTTGTATTCATGGTTGTACCTTCACTTCTTTGATTTGTTTTGCTTGGTCTACCTTTCTTTCTTGCTTTGTAGGCTTATCAACTTGTTCAATATTAATACTTTCTTAGAGCACACTTGTAATATGATCTTTATGTGCTCTTGCTTTGTTTTTTTCCACCCATTTGCTTCCATATATTTTATTGGGCTGCCACTTGCCTCTCATTTCACCTCTTTCATGTATCTTGCCAACTTGATATGCTTTGCCTTTTGTACTTTGTCTCCACACTTGTGCTTGCTTTTCACTCATGATTTTGCTTCACTTGACCTCTTGCTTGAGGTTATCCTCTTTCTTTTATTCACCTGATTGTTTAATACACTTAGGCCATACATACCCATGCCCTTGCTCCTTTCTTGAGGGCTGAAATCTATCATACATTTCCTCAATCTGCATATTAACTTTGCCTTCTTCATATAGGCAATCAAATTCAACATTCAAACACTCATTTACCTCCAATGGCAACAATTGTAATCTTATGTCTTCTTCCATATCTTCTTGGGTGACCTTCATGTCTTCTTGGTGCACCATATCCTTTGTTTTAGTTACTATGCATGGAAATGCATCATAGAATTCCTCTTTATCTTCATTTTCATCTTGTGGAATGCTCTGAATCTTTAACACTTTATATTCTTCATGAAGTTGCTTTTATTTATCATCCTCTTACCACTTGATGGGTAATATTTTTGGCCCATTCTTCATCAATTTTAGGCCTCATGCTTATCCTTCATCAACTTCTTCTTCATACTTGCAAACACAAACTTGAAAACAATGTTAGCATATAAAATGAGAGACCACGTAGTCTCTTTGAATGTCCTTGGCATGGATATTATCCACCTTCTCTTTTTACCTTCATTATTTGGTGCTCTCCTTGGCACTTATTTCTCCTTTTTGTCTTCTCAACTTCTCTTTCTTGTTGCTCACTTGGCAACATCTCTCTTCTCATGCCTCTTTGGGCTGCCTTCTCTTTCTTCTTCTCATCTGTCAAGATACCTTTCTTGTGCCTTCTCATAAGTGACTCTATTGGCCACTTCACCTTTATTATCATATGCCAACTAGACCATTGTATTTTTTGAATCTTCATGAGCTTTACCATGAGCTCAATCCTCTCAAATATCTACCCCAATTCTCTTCTTATATCTGCCACTTCCCTTTCTATATCCATCTTCTCTCACTTTCTTTGTTTTCTTGGTCTATTTAGACCTTCTTCTTAGCAAGTCTATCAATATTGCCTCTTATACCTCTTTTTAGCCTTTCCTATTATTTTAGTCCTCACTTGGGATCTCTTCTCAACCTTCTTTACTCTCTCTTGGAGTCTTTTATCTTCCTCTTCTCTCTCTTGGAGCTTCAATGGTCTCTTTTTCCTCTATCTCTTCTAGTCTTTCCTTGACTAGTTTATTGTCCTTCTCAAAGGAATTTTGGTGATTTATCTCTTCACTTTATCTCTCTTTTCCTCCTCTATTCTAAACTTACAGATCAGATCTGCAACTCCTCTTCTCCTGCAACACCCTGTAAGTTACTCCTCATGCACATCTCATAACATGCTATCTTTATCTCAAATCAAAATAATGGAAAAAATTCAAAACATATTTTTTGTATCCAAGCATACCTTGCCTTGATATAATACAAAATTATGTAGAGGAATTATGGAGAAGTACTCAATAACATCATCATCTTATTCTCTATTCAACTGGTCACATGCATTTGGTGGCTTGTCCTTGATTTTCCTTGCTTAAAACTAGTTGTACTCTCCCTTGTGTCAATGAGTTGGTTTTTATTATTGAGTGGAATATATTATTGAGGTTTTCTTTATGTTAATATATATTTTACTTGAAATTTGCGTTTTAGTTCTACCTCATACTATTCATGTATCTCACAAACTTTATTCCAATCTCTTTTAGCTGCTTTCTAGGCACCTTCGTAGGTTCACAAGGATCAAATCTCACTCTAGGTTCCAAGAGTTCAATAAATATGATTGAATGGTATTAAATGGTCTCAACATACTTGTATATACCTCTTTCATCTGTTCACTCGCCCTTTAGTGCTTGTTTTCACACATTTTCTCTTTATGGCTATATTAGGCTAGTAACCCTATTTTGGTATTTACCTTTGTTCAATCCATCTAAAAACTTTCCTCAAGATATCATTATATTTATGAGATTAATTTACACCCTTTGGGGTGTGTTTAAATTTTGAAATTCAAACTCCATTCCTTTCTATCACTTCTTTTGTAACACACCCTCCTTTTAGGCCTATTACAAAACCTCTATGCTCAAATCCATACCATCCATAATCCTATCAACTCAAAACAACCTTAATAACATTTATCACTCAAAACTAATGATGAATACAAATTTTTATCTTATTCTAATATTGAAATCTCTTGATACAGGCTAAACCCTAAGCTAGGGTTTCCTAGTCTTTACACAAGCATGAGAGCCTACACAATGCATTAATTTGAGTTTATTGATGTTTAAAGAACCAATTAATAATTTATTAGGTTTTTATATACCTTATTCAACTTCCTATTCATTTGAATTTATCCTATCCATGTATTAAGTATGATAAATACAAATAAACCTAGTAAACTGTGTACACAATATTGAGTGTGCAAAGGTGTAGACAAATTATATGGGTTTCTTTAGTTCCAAAGATTTTATTACATTTGATACTTCTTCTTGGACATGATATCCCCCTTAAAAACTTTTTTATACCTATTTTTAAACCATAAAAAACCTTGTAAAGTCCATATACTACGAAAAATTCCACACAGTTGTACATCACAGTGAACATGCATGAAACAAGATTTTGGTGTGTGGATACATTTAAAAGACTATTACAAAGGTGTTTTTCAATTCCCACAAATTTATCAATCTAATAATATTCCCTAACATTCCTTGGAGTTAAAATACACATACTTTCTTGCAAGAAATCTCCATTCTCTGTCACTTAGCTGAGCACAACAATGCAACTCACAAGTTTTTAGTATCAACAAGTTCTTTTCTTTACCTTATACTATTTTCCCACTAACTCAAGACTAAAAAGCTTAAATTGATATAAGGTATACTCATACACATTATACATGCAATTATCTCTATGATAAGAACAAGGAAACACCACCTTTAATTCCCTATTTTAAAGTGGAATGTGACCCTAAAATAGGGTATGGGTAGAACATAAAACAACTGAGATTTCTAAATGGTTATTGGAGTTATTAAACTTACCTTAGGTATTATATGTGATCCCCCTATTTCCATAACACCATTTATATGTTTTTTAATACTTTTGGGACTATCAACAACAAATGACCAACCTCATTTGGCAACTCTGTAGTCTACCACCATGTCATATACATGCTTCTCAATAACTGAGTTGTATTCCATTCTAAGACATCACCAAGGTTAAAAAATAAGGTTAATTATTAAAATAAATATTTTAGGACAACCTATAAACCTTATTATTAGATTAATATTCCATAATCATAACCAAATTGCACTTCACACATCTGTTTTCCTACACATATATCTTTGTCTTACAACATGATCAAGACATCTGTTCTTTAAAATTTTAAAAGGATTACTTCAATCAATATTCAAAAACTAGGATATAATATACTTCAACATAGGGGGAATACACACAACATTATTTTTTCTTTAATTCGTTTAAAATAATATTCCTTACAACACAATCCAAGAATGGACCTTCAGGATTCTATCAAGCTTTGAGAGGTTCTTTCATCAGTTTTCTTTTGCTCCCTATTTTTCCTTTATTGGATTTTCGTTTCCTCTATCACTCATCTTATCCTATGCCATCTAATCTCTCACAATGACTTTTCCTTTATTTTTACAATGTAGGTTTTCTTTCTTGGAAGTTACATCAACTTCTTGGCCATAACTACCTCAACATACCAAGGGTGATCTTTACATTAGCTAGATGACTTGATTTAAGAATTACACATGAAAGCACATTATAATATCTTATTTATGAATTTAATAGACCCCTAAACTAAATTTTTCAACTAAACACTCCAAACAAACAAAATAATTCTCTTAGTCTTTATTATACTATTTTGAATTTTTTAATTCTTGTTTTTGGAGGGAAAACCTCCAAATCAAATTCTAAGCCACCTCATGGCTTCCTAATACCTTTAGGACCTTCATTATACTTATTGGCATGTACTATAACCTTGAACACTATCATTTTCACTAGATGCCTTGATGCTGCAACAAATGTTGTTTCTTTGCCTTGATGCTGCTGCATCATTAATCCACACAAATAGTCATCGATATCAATAGGTGTTAGATCATCCTATATGGAGTCCTAAAAATTTGTATCAAAGTTATGAGTGTAAACCTCTTCTGAATTAACAAGTAGTGGTAGTTGTGTTGTAAGAATATCATCATCTACCCTAGGTGGGGATGTTTATACTATGGGAGGTTGTTCCTCTATCATAGGTAAGGGTAATTATGTTGTAGAAAGATCTAAAGGAGGTGCAAGAATAGTTTTACTAGACTCCCCCACCTCATATGTATGCATATACTTAATCAAAATCTTGTGAGGTGGGGATTCAATGAGAACATGAGGTGTCCCATCTAAAGATGTCCTTAACGTAGGAGGCTCTTTGAGTCTGCAATATCTAAATGGTTGATTATCTATTGGACACATGTATAGGTACATGTCATGTAATAACTTGATGTATGTATGTAAAGTATAGGGTACAACCTCCATGACATATATCCAAGGTCTCCCGAGTAGAAAATTATAGTGCAAATGATTTGGCATCACTTGAAAGTGTGTATGTAAGGTTTTTGGCCCCACCATAATGTCTAATGTAATATAACCCAATCTCAATCTAGGAATGTCATCAAACCCTCATATATTATTATATGTATTTTGAATAGATACTATATCAACTCCCATGGTCTGAAGAAATGTGAGGTTACATATATTAAGTCCTAAACCACTATCAATTAGAACTTGTTTAATAACGGTGGCGTTGATTTGTGCTTGAATAAAACGTGATAAATTGTGAGCAATTACTAACTATAAAGGTAATTCCTCATTGTAGAAAGATATCACATCCTCAACATCTTTGATAGTGTTCATGATAGATGAAAAATAAACTAGCTCAGTGTCACGAGGCTCAGATGTATGATTAAGTGTTTGAAATAAAATATCCTTAAAAATTATTGCCTTTTGAAGTAATTCCAATATGGATATCTTGGCTAGTGTATTTCTGAACTGATCCACAATATCAAATTCTCTTTACTGATCTCTAGGTCCTATTATAGTGTGGTGTGGATGTGGAGGGATGGTAGGGTTACGTTGCTCTTGTATAGGTTGAGGAGGCACTCTGTTCTACCTAGTAATAGCTCAAACTACAGGATCTACTATTTGTTGGGGGTGAGTAGTAGATGTAGGATGGGAAATTAGAAAATCAAGTGGTCTAGGTGGAACAAAAAGAGTCCTCTGATCCCTCTATCATCTAGTAGTAATTATGGGTAACTCAAAGTGATCCATGTAGCAATGACCCTCAAAAAAATGGGACTCATATGAGGGAGGACCAATGTGTAAAATAAGCTTAACTCTAACATAATCCATGATAGGAGTGACATACATGTGTACTTTTCTATTAATGGTTGGTTATAAACATGCTAAGCAAAGTGCAAGGCTTTGTGCCATGAAGTATAAAATGGCATCCGCCATGATAATTATGGCAATAAGTTGTAAATTAAAACTAAGTAAATGCTAGAAATGTGAACCCTAGGGTTATCTAGGGTTAGGGTTTGAGCAAT
This sequence comes from Torreya grandis, assembly GCA_037957365.1. NCBI lineage: Eukaryota > Viridiplantae > Streptophyta > Pinopsida > Cupressales > Taxaceae > Torreya > Torreya grandis. The sequence goes on from JARHVA010002024.1 coordinate 1,294,373, forward strand.
GTTCGAAGCAAGTTAGGTTCATCAAATATTTTAACCTTTTAGGACTTAGTGAATGTCAATCCTATGTTTGATTAAAGGGTCGAGTAGACCAAATCAAGGAAATAATATGCATAACATAGCCACTGATCTATTACATATTTTGACTAGCTTTGACTTTCTAAAAATAGTAATAAATATTTACAAATAAAGATTTATCTAGAAAATACCTAATATGGACAATTTAAGTATTGAAAACTGAGATAGAAGAAGGTTTGAGTGTCATCAGTTTGATACCTATGTCAGAAAATCTTCTAGACACTAGTGCCATATTTGGATAGTAGTATCATTATTATAAATATGGTTGTAGTGTCCTTATATTAGCGGTAGTGTCCTACTTTTCTATTCAAATGATTTATGGTTTTTATAGATTAGGTATTATTCTATCTATGGTCCAAATTTTAGGTTTGTATAATTAATACTTTTTACTATAGGTTTGTATTCCTTCAAAAACCCTAGGTTATTATACTTGTAAGGGTTTGAATGAAGACCATGAAAAAAGGGGTTAGTGGGTCTAATGTGCTAGATGTGTGATCCACACCCCTATATAGGAACATTGCCTACACATCAATACTATGAGTAGGGATCAATCCTGATGCATTTATCCCACCTAAGTGCTTGGTGCAAGTGCAGACAAATGCTAGAATGCCTGAGTGTGAATGCATGAGAGGATGCCTTGGAGGCCACTTGAGATATGAATACCTATGCTAGGGCTGGATTATTGAATGTATGGGTTGATTCAATATAATATTGGAAGAATTAGGATCTTTCCTTCATTATAAAGTGGTACTTTTGTGTGCTTCTTTGTGATAATGTCCACCTAGGCTGTAAGAGCGTGGGAGTAGTGTTTATATAGTGTTTTCATTAAATGACTTGGGAGGGTGACTTAAGAATAGGTCTAAGCCAACCCTAATCCTCTTGATGAGATGTAAATTACCTTTTTGGATGGTGTAGGTATTTAAATTACTAATGAATTGCACCATTATGGGTCTAATGCAATGTTTTATAGGCTTGGGTACTATCTGTAACTACCATATGACTAAAAGTGGATCAAAAGGGGCCCCTAAGGTGGGCCAAGTGCTATACTAAGGGTAAAGTGACCTCAAGTGGACATCTAAGGCATGATGGTTATTTTTTGATAATTATACATGATCATTTATATATTCTTAACCCTATTTTACTACCAAGCTAGGATAACCTCTTATCCAGTTTAGGGTTAAACATTTGGTGAACCTTATTCGTTTGAATGCAATTTTTTTTATTCCTAGGATTTTAAACTAGCTAGGGTTTCATATTTTTAGAATTTTTCATTTCCTACTATTATTTTGTATGCAACTTAGGTATAGCTCTAGATTGGGAGGTGTGCCTATTAAATACATTAACCTTCCCCTCCCACCATCTAAGATGTCTCAAACCAATGAGGGATCTCATACTTTAGATCATGATAATACCCATGTTGATAATGAAAAACATACTAATAGGGTTATCATAGAAGAAGATTTTGATAATGAAAACCATGAAATAAATGAAAATGAGCAAAGAGACCATGATCAAGTGTAAGCAATTACAATATTTCATGAGCGTATTTGACAAAACCCTGAAGATCTTGATGAGATCCTAAAATATATATTAGAAGAAAAAAGTTCAAAAACTGTAGTTGAAACATCCCTCCCCTTGAACACATTACAACATAATACATCTAGATGGGGCACGGGTTATGTGTTTAAAACTTTGTTTCCTAAAACTACCATTGTTACATCTATCATGTAATTACCAATTATTTCAATATAAATACTAGTTCCAATGCCTATTACTAATCAAAACACGTTTACATCCCCTTTGGTGACTATTTAAATTGCTAATCTAAATCCCACTAGGTCTATCATTCAAATACTCCTTCAAGTTATAAATACCTTAGAGGATAAGGTTACAAACATTGAATAAAATGCTTTGAAATCCCCTCATGTTATACATTCACAAGATGTGTTGTATAATGCTTAGGCACTTGATATCTCTTTGCACCTTTTTCCAACTAGATTTGTTGCACCTAAGTTCACATTTTATGATGGCAAGGGTGATCTTGAACAACATCTATAAACCTTTTATGTGGGATTCCTTGACTATGCCTCTAATGATAAACTTTTAACCAGATTATTTCCAAGAAGCCTTAAGGACTACACTTTGAGGTGTTTCTATGATTTACCTCTTCAATATGTGAAAGCATTCAAACCTCTTACAGACCAATTTTTAGCACACTTTTCCATTAATATTTCCAAAAAGGTATCCTATGCTCAAATTGCCAAAATCAGATAAGGAATTAATGAACTTATCAATGAATATGTCTTGAAATATAAGACAATGCTAGCTAAAATGACCAATCTTATGTCAAATAAGGAGTTGTAAGACATATTCAAGCAAATTTTGCTTTTTCCTTTATATGAGTCCATTCTTTTTAATAAATTTAAATATTTTGATGACTTATGCCATATTATACGAGACAATGAAATAAAGCTTATGCCATTACATAAGCTCAACTATGTAGCAAACACACCGACCACATCTACATCTAGTACCAAATTTATAATCAAACCAAGTTATAAGGAAAAACCTCTTGAGCCTAAAAAGGAAACAACCACCATGGTTAATACAATTTCACAATAACCAAATCGACTTGTTTTATCTAGTGTACTAAGGAGATAATTTACATGTTTACCTGAGTTCCCAGCTTCATTACTCCTATGATTACTAAAGTGTCATCTTATATCTCTCCCTTATCCTATCAAGGTTGAAATGAGTCAAAATTTACCCAAAGGATATGATGTGAATGCTTATTATGATTTTTTTCAAGGACAAGGGCATTCTATAGGTAGATGCTTTACCTTAAAGCACATGACCCACGATCTTATTGATGACCACAAGGTTACATTTGAGGATCCTCCAAAGGAATCAAGCTCTCAACCTGGTGATCAACATAGATATAAAATATTTAACAATTATTTGTAAGATCATTCTAAGAAGGAATCAAATGTGTAAATTGCATATAACACACATTTGCGACCACATTACAAACACCCACTAGATGAGATTATCGGTACTTACACATGACATTTACCTCCTATGGTTTAGATACCCTCTATTACTTTTGATGATAGTGAGATTACTGATGATGAATTTGATCTTCATTCTTTATTCATTCAAGCATACCTTGATAGACACCCTATAAACAATGTTATGATTGATAATGGTGCAAATGAGAATTTTTTCACTATGATATTACTTACACACTTGGGTTATACTCATCATGATTTACATCCTTCTACTAGATCAGTTAGAGCATTTGATGGGACCTCCCATAAAGTTCTTGGTGAGATTGACCTACCTTTATAGGTCGGTCTTGCACATGTGGTTACTACCTTTTCAGTAATCCCTTTCATGGGCATCTTTGATATGTTATTGGAAAGACCTTAGATCCATATACTTCAAGTAGTACCTTCTATAGTGTATGGATGTGTAAAATACATTCATGCAAATTAGGTAATTATAGTTTCCAAAATTACATATGAGCATCATATTTAACAAGAAAAACTTATACCTAGACAGTTAATTACCAAGCCTACTAAGGCTCATCCACCATAAAAGGGTAAGAAATAAATAATCCCCTTCATTAGGCCACCAATACTTGAAAGACCATTACATCAGAGACATATGACGAATTCCATGAAGTACCCATCTATTATGCACCATATTCAAATGTCTAGAGCACATAAACATGTTTCTACTATTATTAGTCCAAAGAAACCAGAGAACACTCAATGATGGGTTCCATGAACCCATACTCCTATTACTACTTCATAGCCACATAGTCCTATTTTATATATGCATAACATCATCGATAATATTATGATAGATATTGAACCTATATGTGCTCATTGACAATCTCATAAGATTATTACACTAGGGTCATAGTGGGGAGATATCTATGACCATCCATTAGATGACATCATACGCTGACTTTTCCTCTTCAAATAATCTAAAAATGCCAAAAAGATAAAAAAAAACATTCAAAAATTAAAAAACACTTTGGACACTTGCATGTTCTATTGGCTCCTTGGCATCTATGTGTTAGTTCCATGTTGATGAATGGCATACTCATTTACTCCTACATACACGTGTGTCACACTTCTACTTGAGTGTGATACGTGCATACACAAATACATGATTTACTCCTATTTTAGATGTTGGGCCTTTCCTTTAATCATGTCATGCAAACATTAGGGGCATACACTTCTTTAATCTTGATATATAAAGGTTATATGGTTCGATGATCACATTTCATTATCATGTTTGAGCTTACATATGTTCTTACACATGCCTTTATCCATGATTATATCTTACACAAGGTACTTGATATGGTATACACTTGATTTTTTTTTTATTATATTTGAACCATGAGCTAATATGAAATGTTTATGTTTTACTTTATGCACTTCCTTGAGTGTCTTACCCTTCTATTGTATTCCTTGTTTGAGCATTTGACTATGCTCCTTTGCTTGTGGCTCCCATGCTTATGATGTTTTATTTGAAATTTACACGTGTCATTATTTGTTGTATGGACATTTGAATATGTCATTATTTATTTTATGGACATTTGACTATGTCATGTCCCTTGGATTGTGAGGTATTTGAACATTTCCCTTGTTTGCAATCTTCTTGGGCCATTGCCTTTTGATTTACTTTGAATTCTTTTGTGTGTGTGTTTGATTTTTTTATTGAGTTTGTATTGTTACTATCTAGATGTTACCTTGATCCTTATCATGTATCTTAGGCCTTAATGTGATCACATTATTCCATGCACTTCAAGATTTTTTTACCTTGACATGTTCCTTATACATACTACATGGTTACATTCATAGATTATACACTTGTCTTATCCTTTTGAGGTGAGATAACTACTAGTTCCTATCTTTACCACAACTCAAAGGGGGCATGTCAGCGAGGGAATGTCATAGAGACATGTTCTCCACACTTGGCATAATTTTTAGATCTAGTAGGGGCATGCTTAGGAAGTATGTTCTCCACATTTATTCAGTATGTGGTACTTATATTAGTTTTCAAATTTAGTGGGGGCATGTCATATTGGGATTGCTTCCACACATTTATAGTTTTCAAATTTAGTAGAGGCATGATTTGAAAGCATTAGATTATAGTGGGGGCATGTTTTTAAAACATGTTATCCATATTGGTACTTATATCAGTTTTCATATTTCTCCATATGTAGTGGGGGCAGGCTTTGGAAGCATGTTCTCCACACTTACATAGATATCCAAATTGGCCAAAGCACACAATTATATGATTCCAATTCACAATTTTGGTAGAATTTTATACATTATTATCATCATTATACATAATTTCAACATGAGACATATATAAAGTGCATATGTTATGCAATGTGTGCCTAGTATTTCAAAATCCAAATCAATTTCAAATTTTAAAACATTCTCAGGGACTGTCACCACCCACCAGTTGGACTTTTATGAACTATATTGAGCTAATATACTATAGTATTTGGTTAACCTTTTGGTATGGTTGATGTGATCAAATCATTCAATCTTGCCAAGTTTTCAAGGTAGACTTTATAGTATCATCCAACCTCACTAGTTTGATAGTGTGGGTGACGTGGTTCACTCACACTCACCAAGTTATAAGTATCATTGGGTTACACAGTTGAGATAATCTTAACTGCTAGGTGGTAACTCACTTTTGCTCCAAGGTTGGGTGCATGTGCCTTCCAATCTCTCTCTTTTTATCTCTTTTGATATATGAACTTTTAATATTTATCTAAATTTGTCCTAATATCAATTTTAGAGCCTTACAATGATACATATTTTTCAAATCAACTTACTAGTAGGCAAGTTAGTTACATAGACACACATGTTTACTCTTAAACCTTGTTCTTTCAATTTAATTTTATTTCAAGTACTTTCAATTCCAAATTATATGCACTAATTATATACTATAACATGATCTTGGTTGTAGGTTAGTCACCAACAAAACACTCAAGTTGGGCACACACAAATATAAGGTGTGTTATACACACTTAGGTACACATTTATTTCCTTTAAACTAATAATTTCATTACTAGATTAAAGGGGGGAATGTAGATGATATTTATGGATTATATAGCATCTTAGTATTGTATACTTGGAAAATTCAAACCTTAGTTGTTCCTCTCAGTTTTTTATAAGTTTTGCATCTGCTCTATCTTTTGCCCTTGGCCTATATCTCTTAGTTTGACTAGTCTTATGTCGATGACCCAAGCCTTTTATCTTTTCCAAAATTCTTAAAATGTAGTTATCTTCCACTCGTACAAGTTATGAGCCTATACCTACTTTCCTACTCCTTAGACACTAATGTCTAGGATAGACACTAGCGTAAATGATAGTGTCTTGACCTGATGCAAGTGTCCAATGGGCTAAAGTAATCTATTTTATAAATGAAACATATCCTAGTGGTTAGCCTAAGTGATTTAATGTGAGTTATTACTCCAAAGGGATTGGTATAAATACAATATCAACCATCATTCATTCTTCACCTAGTAACACGAGAATAATACCAAGTATTCTTTACCAAAGAGCATTCAATTGAACAAAGCTTCTCTATTTCCATACCAGCCATAAGTACAACACATTTACAGGTCTAAAGTACTAAAATATTATCCAAGAGCTCAATTTTCCAAGTTACAAGTTAGGTCACTATTGTATTTGCTTTACATAATATTACATGATTCACACACAAGACAACATGTAGGCGAGAGATACATGAGTCTATGACCCTCTTATAGAGTATTTGTTATGTAGGTAACACCCACTAATATAGGGGTATTTGGGTTTAACTTGACAATGTGTGATCACTAACCCATTTTCCCCCAATATCACTATGAATATAGAGACTAGGGTGAAGGTGAAGTCAAACCCAAAATCATCTAGGTGGTCACATCTTTTCTCAGCAATTATTTTGTACATGACACTTATGTCAAACCTAGGAAATAGAGTCAATACAACTACCCCAGGTTGACATTAATTTCAAGAGCTTTAGAAGTGTCCAATTTAGAATCTAATGACTATTCTAGAATAATCTACTAGACTACTTTATTCATGTTCTAGATCCAAGTTAGCATCAGAACAAGCTAAGTATATTACTTGTTTGTTATTTCCATGCATATCTTAGTTTTACTTTCTATATTTATCCTATACTCAGCATAATTAATTTAGAGTATGCTTATATATGAGTTTAACACCTAATTGACCTATTGTAGATCTGATTATCACCCTTGTGCATTTTCATTTATATATTATTAACCGAATTATAATGCCAATGTAGGATAACCTCTTATCTAATTTAGGGTTAAACATAAGTGTAACAAGGGATATAGAAAGAGTTAGCTCAAACTTGACTTATGGAGTAGGATTTTCCATATGACGAATAATTGAAACTTGGCTTAGGATGACTTGGTATAAATAAGATGTTTTAGGACAAAATACACACTTAAGTGAACTCTAGAAATAAAAATAACTGACAATCATAACAAAAGGTGAATGGACCTATAAAATGATAAAAGATAAAAATGATAGAGCTATTTTTTTGCTTAGGGTACAAACAATGAGACCATCATTCTTGTACCAAGCAAAATAAAGGTTAGTTATTCAAGTAGAAACAAATAAATGTGTGAAATTAGGCTTAGGGCCAAGAACGTATAGATTTAAAGAAGATTCAAATGTATTTAGAGGGCATAATGGTAGCATAAAGAATAGTGTGGGGCAAGAAAAGTCTTAAAGATAAGTATTTGTATACAAGTGTAGCAAGCATGATGAAATAGGAAAAAAACACTATGATAAAGGGTCTTATACCAAAATTAAATGCCTATAATTGGTTACTAACCCTAACATAGGCCCCTAAAACTTTCCTTATCCATTTTTATATATTGCAAGTTAAAGTGCATGAGATATGAGAGAAGAATAAAAATAACATAAGTAGGTGAACATGGTTGTCAAATCATATTCCAATTGATAGTTGCCTACCAGGAGCACTAGGGGTGGTCCCAACATCACATCCAAATCAAATACATGGTTATATGAAAAGTGTATGATAGGTATAGTATCACATTCTCAAGTTTAGATTTAGAGGACATGTCATCCATGATGATATATTTAAGATACACCTTCTTAATCCTATGTATTTACTTTATTAGTGAATTTGGATATTAATTGAGCATTAATATATATATATATATATATATATATATATATATATATATATATATATATATATATATATATATATTGTACATGTATTATGGATTCTTAATTATAATTATTTTATTTTATTTGTTCTAACAACAATTTAAGACCACTACATAGAGTAATAGTTTACTTTCATAAAAAAATTATTTTTTGAAAAAAATCGACGAGCATAAATGGTAGTTTTGGAGACCCTCATAGTATTTTTGGAGCTCAAAAAGCCTCACACATAAGTTTAAATTTTTAAAATTTTAGATGGTGAGCCAGGATTTGTAAATATATTATGATCTAAAATTAGATCATGCCCAAAAAATCCAACCCCGATAAGGTAGCCCACCATAGATGGCTATTATTAACAATTCTTATATTAGTAGATCTATTCTTCTTAACATTTTTCCTATGTGAATGTCTAAACATGTTGAAGTAATTGTGTCACTCAATATTGAACCCTAGAGAAGGTTTTAAAATCCTACTCTAGACTTAGTGAAACATCAGATTACCTCTAGGCCTATGGGTTGCCTATAATAGAGGTAAACCTCTAGGTTTAAGGTTAGCTCCCTAAATTTATCTTTGTTTTTTTATCACCTACATTACTTGCTTGCTTGGATGAAAATGTATATAAATAAACATAAAAGTAAACTAATTTAAAGAGGTGATATACCAAAATTATCTCCACTATATTACCATATATTTTCACTATGAAACACGACTCCAAACACTAGTCTCAACACCCTAGATTGCTCTAACATCAGTATTTAAAACATGGAGGTGATATGCATTTCACTAATAAAGGTGAGTAAATAAAAGGTCAAATTTTGGAAACTAATGCTACTATTTTACATTTAGAGATAGGAAAATACACTTGACTACACTTCATGTGACCTGTTAGAGTGAGAAATACTTGCATCAAACATGGAAGAGTAAAGAGAAGGCAAGGATAAATACTTATCACTAGACACTTCACTATGCACCACTTGACACACTTAGAAAAAGAGTTTATGAGATAAAAAATAGATTGGAAATATTTATTTCAAAGGTAAATACAATATTCAAACTAGTAGGGCTTCATTATACCAAGCGTGCATTTTTTTACAAAAGCCAAAATGGCTTGCATTTATAGAGCATGGAAGAAGGGAAATTCAAGGGTCATAATGACAAATGTCAAGGAATGATAACCAGTTACATTTATGGATAATGGAGTGGATAATATATCATGAAAGTATTCTTGGACAAATGTCCATTTGAGGCATGATAAATTCTACAAATTGGCTTAGAGATTCTTCAACTAGCCTTCTTGAAACTGCTTTCATGATGAAGCATCACTTGATCTCTTGAAACTAAAATAGGGAGTCTTGACACATATGAAATATCTTAGGGAGGTTAGAAACAAGGTATGATAGTAATCATATATCTCCCTAACTTATATCCTTCCTCATGACGCTTGTATTCATTGTCTGTAGTCACCTATTAGCCTTAGCCTAAATCTTCACATTTGTCATCAAGGTGACCTGTATTTTCCTAAAAAAATACATGGAAGTAGTGTTAGGACACCTAACCAAAGTCCATTTTTATTATACTCCATGGGTTAGACCTTAAAAATATCCCAAATTAGACCTCTCCTCTTCTCACTAGGTAGCCACTTGTCATTTTCACTATCTGTCTAAGACTGCCTATAGTGAAATATGTAGTAGAGGTATTTACATGCTTATATATTGTGCTAATGAATATATGGAGTTATAATAAGTCCTTATTGAACTCATTTAATGGCCTTCATGCACTAATTCTCCTCTGTATATAGAAGACAAGTTAAATCCCTCAAAGAACCCTGAATTAGGTTTGTCTGTACAAGAGACAATACAGACTAAATGGATGTATAGGATCTTGAGAGAGTCTTAAATAAGTAAAAAACAATTTTAAGGCCAAATTACCCCTATTTAATTAATCTTATTTCATATTTTATCCATCGAGTCTTAAACTAGGGTTTTGAGAGGGTTTTAGGTGTCTTGGACTGTTAATAATTGTTCATAAAAGTTAGACATCTAAATTTTGAATAAATTACAAAAATTTGGAGTACAGGACCCATTTGAACTCTCGCTAAGTTATTGAGGCACCATGAAATCATTCCGTACAGATATGAATGTTTGAAAATGGCCTCTCGAGGTTTTTTATATGCATTCTAAGTACCCTTGAGGAAGGTTTAGGTCAAAATGATTTTTTTTGAGATTACCTCTACAACTCAATGGATCTGATCAACCTTATATCTCCTCTTGAAGTATCTCAAGTGGATTAGGAATGTTAAATTGTATTATAAGTGAATTTGAGCCTCATTAGTGCTTAGACCTAGTTTTAGGCCTAATAGGCCTAATTGTGCCTAAATTCCCATGACCACCTTTGAGTGGTTGACAATGAATGTGAGTGCTTATAAACCTTTTTATATCTTCACTAAAACTCTTCAAACCTTTATAGAAATTCCTCTTGTCCTCCTTTTCATCTTATCACCATTTACATACTATGCTTGGAGTCTTGTCTTGATTGGGAGTGCCCTATGTCTGAGATAAAATAGAGGGCATATCCCATATTTGCTTAGACAAAATGAGGCCATGGGAGGATATAATAGTTATTAAATATGATCTACACCAATTTTCAAAGCTTGGTCATATTTGTAAAGCTCCTAACATCACAAACCCTTAAAACTGGCTTTCAAGACAATGTACTGTCTGTAGGGTTTAAACTCCCTGTAAGTTGATATTTGAAACTTGTATTTCTATATTATTACATATTAGGATCACATAAATATGTGTGGGATAGGTTTGAATATTTTTTCAAAGTATTCACCCACCTTACACATTTTCCAACCCTTTAAACTGTCTTTTTCCACTAGCTTAGATTAGTTTGCAGAGCTTCTAACTATGTCACCCATAAGTGACAATCAAGGAGAGTTCAAAGTACCTTTGTAGATGTTCATTTGAATCTGAGTAATTCTTTACTTTCTCTTGGTCATTATAAGATCATTGGATAATATCCAACTTGAGTGAACATATATGCTTGTAGGGTTCACTTCTAGTCTCTCACTATCAACATTATGGGTCTACAGTCAAACTATAGATGACAATTTAGGAGAATTCAAAGACTCCTGTAGGTGATTGTAGATCCTTGAACACTATAAATTATGCCCTTGATCTCTATTGAGGTAATTAATATCATTTAAATCCAAATAGAGTCACTATGTCCATTGGCCACACTTTTATTGTGTCACTGTTGTGTTGTAAGATCCTTTTTTGCTTAATGCATTATAGATTTCACTTAGACTCTGCAGTGATAATTTGCTTGAATTGGAAACCTAATTACATCACCTTATCTTAACCCAAAAACAAATTTTTCATGTCAAGACATTACTCTAGTCTTGGGCTACAAGATGTAAATAATTAGCCCTATCTATAATTCAAGGCACTTCACCACGAGATGACATAGTGTATGAGAAAAATGTGATTCATAGGAGTTAAGGTAAATTATCTCAAATGTAACTTTCCTAAGTTGAAAACATTGAAATCAAGTTTAGATACACATAATGACCTCACCATTGTCACAATAGTCTTCTCTATGTTCTCAAACCTCAATGAAGATTTCAAATAAATTCAAACATCTCCATTTCAACACTGCTCTTCCTTCTTGGATTGAACTCAAGCCATTGTAGATTGCCTATAGGTGTTACTATGTAATATGGGACTATGTGCTAAGTTGAATTGGTCTCAAAACCAATTTTTTGACCCTTTTAATGGCTCAAACCTAATATTTTCACTTTATAATCCTCTTTAAAATCTTGAAAAATTCATGTGTCATCAAAATGGCTACTCAGGTTTTAGCTCCACTTGACTGTAACTGATAGTCACAAGGAAATTTGATTGTGCTTATGTATTAGGCCTCTTCACTCCATCAATGCTAAAAATTTAAGATAACAAATAATCACCATGTTATAATAGAATGTAAATAACATATCACCTTGTATTACCCTTGTTCTAAAGACCAAAATATGGAGATAAGCCTTTGTAACTGATGGAACATTATTTTCAAATTGAGTGGAGTCTTCTACTAGCGAAATGATATGTTTATGCCTATCTTCTTCACACCATACATGAAAACTAGATTTAAATGTTGTGAAATTTATGCTCATACTCCTCAATATCATGTACACCATTTTATTTGCACAAAACAATTTGAACAAAGAAGAAGAACCAAGGTGTTGGGGATGTGAAGGTAGAAAAGAGTCACCAAACTTCTTAGAAATGGTTCATGAAGCACATAAAACCAAACCTATGACTATATAAATGAATTGGAATTATACAAAGAGTAATATCACCCACCAAAGTCATTTTCTCTAATTCACCTCCTCTTATCTGTACCAAAGGAAGACCAGTTGACCTTTTTTATTTGTTTAGGAGAACGATGGGAAAGAAAAGTTGGTTTTTGCCATTTTTGAGATTTTTCAAAGCTCCCTAGGCATGTAAATGAGCTGTGGGAATCTATTGAGACATTTTTTAAGTCTTCCCACATGCCTTGACTATTTTACAACTCGTACAACTACTTAAAACCACCTAAAACTACTTGATCTTCTTGGATGGACATTATACATACAAAATGTCAGTTCTAAAATGGTTTTTATGACTATTACTAACATGTGGGATGTTGAATATGCTCTTGAAACACTTGTCTTCCATGGTAAACCATACAAGTTCTATAAATGACTGAAAATGTGACTTAACATGACTTAAGACTAACTTGGACAAAGATGACAAAGCTAAAGCATAATGTTTGACTTCATTAAAGACCATGGAACTCATTTTTCACCCTAGAGGACCCTATAACTAGTTTTAAATATATAGGGAGTTTACTTAATTTTACTTGTGGTCAAATTAATTAACATTTTGGTGACTTCCTAGGGGTGGCATGCCAGTTATGCCAAAGACTAGTAGCCTTCTCCTATCTATTGGGATATGAAGTCACCTATACACTATACTTGACATTGAATTGCCTCTAAAAGAACACCAAACAATAGGAAATAAACACAAGATAATACACCAAAGCAAGCACACTTGTGTTCTCAAGAATACTTAGAGAAAATAGACACAAAAATAATCAAAGCACACCTATCCTTGTATGTACAAGACCTAAAACACTTGAGGTGAAGGACAATCACCATTAATTCAACTAAGATCAAATGTGGTACCTCTTACATCATTTCTGCTCCAAGAAAGCAATCCATCATGTGAAGCATATTTGTCAATAGATGATTGTGTAAATAGTCAAATGAATTTCCATCTTTAGATCTTCTACTGACTGTAAGTGTGTCATTTGGAGCTCTCATGAATGCTATATCTAGCCTTCCAAGAGTCTTGTTTGGCTCTACAACTTGCTTGACTTCTATCATGTTTAATTGACACCTCTCAAATTGAAGAATAGGAGTCATCAAAGTTGCCTCAACTTCTTATTATAGAACATGATGCACTTGATGTTTAAAATTATCAAGCCTATCCACTTACTGCTCCATCATGTTTGAAAGTGATTCAACCTCAGGTTAAGGTTTGGATTGCTCCTTAAACACAAATATTTTTTACTTAGTCTCATTGGACTCTTTCATGACTGCAATATCCTTGTCATTAATTAGACACTTATTTTCATGATTGATAAGACACTCTCCTTCATGATTAGGAAATCCATCAACAACCTCACTATTGGGTTCACACTTCTTAGGAGGGGGAGTTGACTTAATCACTTGTTAAAATTCTTGAACTATGACATGGAATTATTGCCATAGGTCATATTTTTCTTCATGGATGTCACCTTTATAGACTCCTCCATTTGGTGCAAGTAGAATGAATTTGTCTTCTTCATTATCTTGATCTACCATGCTTTGTAAAACATCATCATCATACATATGAGCAAGATAATTACCTTCAACAGCTTGTGGAAAATAATTATCAATGCTTACCTCAGATTTCCCATCACCTTATTCATAGATTATGTGTGCACCAAGGTTAGTTTATTCAGTGAAAGTGAATGTATCATGCCCATAAGTATAAACACCATACTAATCTAGGAAAAGATCAGATATGCCTTCAAGCTTAGAGGATGCTCCATCATCCATAACATACTCCTCTTGATCATTGATTATACAATTAAGATTAGAACTTGCTTACATAGGGATCAATATGAAACTTAGCCAATGGTTGAGTTCTAATAGTTACCTTTAATCCATACCTTGTATTAAAGGCCAAGAAGGACTAATCAGTTGAGAGGTAGCCTTGTATCTTGGCTTTGAAATCCTTTGAGAGGCAGATATCAAAGTGAGCAGGCAAATTAACCACTACTATATCTTAAAAGATCAAAAAGCTTGGAAAATAATGAAGGAAAACTCTCAAACCTTTGATTAACACCACTAACTTATCTAGTGTCCCATTAAGTTATATCACTCTCTTACTGTATTGTTCATATATCAAGACCAATTTATCCACCACAAGCTTGGGCATAATTGAGGTACTTGCTCCACTATCTATAATGCAATTGTGAATAAGCTTGTCTCCCATAATGAGAGTGAGGTAAAAGGGTGGAGGATTTTTGTATTTAGAAGAGGGTTATACAATGTGAGTAGGAGCATTAGTGAAGGAAACACCATCATGTCTTGATGGTTGAGGACTAAGGTGAATTTGGGACAACTGCTCATGAAGAAGCTCTTTTTGATTGGTCAAGTAAAGCATTTCCTAAAGAGGGAGACTAGTCTTAGCACTCTTCAAAGAATCAACAATGTTCAAATAAGGAATATTTACCTTTAATTATGTCTATGAAGGCAAAGAAGTGCCTTGATCTTGAGAAATTGGAACACTTTGAGTTTCCCTTCCTACATTCTAATTTGAAATAGGTGTAAAAGTTATAGGGGCTGCCATAATTGCAGTCACACCTTGCTACCTTGTAGGAGGATTACTTGGACCTATGTCAACACCATGAACATATCCTAAATCCTTATTATTTGCTCTTGTATTTTATACAACAAAAGTACCTTGGTTTATGACAAATGTGTCTTCCACTAGAAATTTTGCAAGATTCACTCTTTGGGGTTGCCATTCTTCATTTGCATGCATTACATTCTTATCTTCTACTGATAATTGAGGGGTAACTCCTCCTTGATCTACCAAAGGTTGTCCTCCATATTTATTGACATATATGTATTTTCTTTACTACCATTCTTCTCCTTGGAGCATGTTACTATGGACTAGAACCATAGCTCTTGTGTTGGAAGTAGAAGTTGGGTTATATGCACCAGGTGACCTATTAAAGTTAGGTTGTCCTTGCCGTCTACCTTAACCATATTGTTGAGGTGGGAACCTATTTCCTTGTTTAAGATAGGGGGATGGGTTTTGATTAACTCCATACTACATATGTAGTTGCCTAATATGAGTTTCTAAGGCCTTTTACCTTGCATTTGAATCAATGGTATCTTTTGCCTTTTTTGGGGTAGCTCTAAACTTGGTGTTTGCATTTGGGATTTGAGTAACACTTGGAGTGGCAAAAGAAATGTTTGGAAGAATGGGAATAAATAATTTTGGAGGGAGTTTAATAGATTGTATTAGGCTATTCTCAACTCTAATGGCTAGGTCATAGGCTTCAGGTAAGGTGTAATCACCCATAGACTACAACATGATGGCTATGTTAGTTCTAATAGCCCTTAGATATGTAGGGAAAACAAAGCTTGTAGGTGGTCTCATGGGAGGAGGCATCATATACTAAGTTCTTTGAAATATCTCATTGAATTTATGCATAGCCTCCTTAGGACCTCTTTGAATGACATTAAGCTGATGAATAAGTGATGTGTGATCAATTTTATCTTCAAACCTTGTGGTCAACAATTCTTTGAAATCATCTCAAGCGATGATACATCTGCCTAAAAATGTCCTATACTAGTCAAGGGCCTTTCCTTTAAGGGACATGACATGTAGTATAATTATAATATTAACTTTAGTGATATTATGAATGTTGTAGAAGTTAGAGATGTCCCTAATATGCTCACTAGGGGTGACATGACCTTCCCCATTAAAAGTGGGAACACTCTTGGTAGCATTAAGAGGCATATCATCATATGCATTGAGGTGTATGGGATTTTTAGTGTTAGAGGATGGGAAGGCATGCTACCTAAACATGTTTTCCTCAAGTTCTTCTTCACTTTATCTTTTTGGCTTGGAAATTCCTCTTGATTTTCAAATGTTAAGATACACTGAGGATGTTGAACTTAAAGAGGAAGTTCAGGTTGAAGGAGTGGTCTTATAGGGTTGATACCTCAACTAGTAGTTAACCTAGTAAGGACCATGAAGTATGAACAAAATAATGATAAAACTTGGTATACAACTAGACATTACCTTGAATGGAGTCACCAAATGTTGAGTAGAACACTATATATAGTTGTGATGTTGTCAAGACCAACATTCACCTTGACAAGATGTCTTTGAGACAATTATCCCATTAGGCATGCCAACAATATTATCACTCAATATTTCACCATATATATGGTTGTTTAAATCTAATCTAGATTGATTGAAACATTGGATTACCTCTAGGCCTATTGCCTATAATAGAGGTAAACCTCTAGGTTTGAGGGCTAGCTCCCTAAATTTTTGTTTGTTTGTTTATCACCTACACTAATTATTTGATTGGATGAAAAGGGATACAAATAAACATAAAATTAAACTACTCTAAAGAGGTGATACACCAAAATTATCTCCACTAGATTACCATACAGTTGCATTATGAAACATGACTCATAACACTAGTCTCAACACCCTAGATTGCTCTAACATCAATATTTCAAACATAGAGGTGATATGCATTGCACTACTCAAGGTGAGTGAGAAGAATATCAGATTTTAGATACTAATTATACTATTTTACACTTATAGATAGGAAAATACACTTGACTACACTTCATGTGACATGTTAGTTTGAGAACTACTTGCATCAAACATGAAAGAGTAAAGAGAAGGCAAGGATATATACTTATCACTAGACACTTTACTATGTACCACTTCACACACTTAGAAAATAAGTTTATGAGATAAAAAACATATTAAAAATATTTATTTCAATGGTAAATACAATATTTAAACCAATAGGGCTTGACCATACTAGGCGTGGATTTTTTTACAAAAGCCAAATGGCTTGCATTTATAGAGCATGAAAGAAGAGAAGTTCAAGGGTCACAATGCCAAATGTCAAGGAATGAGAACTAATTACATTTTAGGATAATGGAGTGAAGAATATACCATGAAGGTCTTCTTAGACAAGTGTCCATCTGAAGCATGATAAACTCTACAAACTAGCATAGAGATTATTCAACTAGTCTTCTTGAAACTACCTTCATGATGAAACATCACTTAACTAATTAAAACTAAAATAGGGATTATTGGCACATATGTAATATATTAGGGAGGTTGGAAATAAGGTATGACAATCATCAGATACCTCCCTAACTCATATCCTTCCTCATGACACTTGTATTCACTGTCTGTAATCACATACTAGGCTTCTTGGCCTTGATATTCACTTTTTTCATCAAGGTGACTTGTAGCTACTTAAATAAATATATATAAGAAGTTTTAGGACACCAATACATAATTCGTTTGTCTTCTAATCCATGATTTATTCCTTAAAATATCCCAAATTAGACCTCTCCTCTTCTCACTAGGTAGTCACTTATCATTTTCACTATCTGTCCAAGACTGCCTATAGTGAACTATGTAGCAGAGGTATTTTTGCACTTATATATGATGATAAATAAATATAGGGAGTTATAATAAGTCCATATTGACCTCCTTCAATGTCCTTTATCTACCAATTCTCCTTTGTACCTATAAAATAAGTCAAATCCTATAAAGAACCCTGATTAGGTTTATCCCTACAAGAGACAGGATAGAACAAATGGATGTCTAGGATCCTAAGAGTGTCTTCAATAAGTCCAAAATAATTTTAAGGAAAAATTACCCCTTGTGAATGTATCTTATTTCATATTTTCTCCATCGGGTCTTAAACTAGGGTTTTGAGAGGGTTTTAGGTGCTTTGGACTGTTAATGATTGTTCATAAAAGTTATACATCTAAATTTTGAAAAAATTACACAAAGTTGGGTTAAAGGACCCCATTAAACTCTCACTAAGTAATTGAGGCACCATGAAATCAATCCATGTAGATATGAGTGTTTGAAAATGGCCTCTCGAGCTTTTTAGCACATTCTAAGTACCCTTGAGAAAGGTTTGGGTTAAAATGACCAATTTTGGGATTACATATACAACTCAATGGATTTGATCAACCTTATATCTTCCCTTTAAGTATATCAAGTGGCTTATGAATGTTAAATTGTCTTAGAAGTGAAGTTGAGCCTCATTAGGGCTTAGCCATAGTTCTAGGCCTAATAGGCCTAACTACCAATGACCACCTGTGAGTGGTTTCCAATGACTGTGAGTGATTATAATTTTTTTTATATCTTTACTATGACTCTACAAAACTTTATAAAATTCCTCTTTTCCTCCCTTTCATCTTATCACCATTCACATACTATGTTTGCAGTCTTGCCTTGACTGGGAGTGCCCTATGTCTGAGACAAAAGAGAGGGAATATCCCATATTTTATTAGAGAAAATGAGACCATGGGAGGATATAATAAGTATTTAATATTATTTTTACCTATTTATAAGGCTTGGTCATTTTTGCAAAGCTCTCAACATTACAAACCCTTAAAACTGGCTTTCAAGACTCTGTATTGTCTATAGGGTTTGAACTACTTGTAGATTGAGATTTAAAACTTTTGTTGATCTATCATTACATATTAGGATCACCCAAATATGTTTGGGATAGGTTTGAATATGGTTTAAAAGTATTCACCCACCTTACACCTTTGTCAACCCCTCAAAACATCTTTTTCCACTAGCTTATGCTAGTCTGCAGACCTTCTGACTATGTCACATGTAGGTGACAATTAAGGAGATTTAAAAGGACCTATGTAAATGTTAATTTGCATCTTATTAATTCATTAATTTATAATTGTCCTTTTTATATCATTAAATTATATCCAACTTGAGTGAACATCTATGCCTACAGGGTGTACTTCTAGTCTCTCACTATTAACAATGTGGGTCTATAATCAGACTGTAAATGACAATTTAAGAGAATTCAAAGACTCCTATAGGTGAGGATAGATCTTTAAAAACTATACATTATGCCTTGATCTCTCTTGAGGTCATTAAGATCATTTTAAACCAAATATAGTCACCATGTTTGTAGGGCCTTGCTTCCATTGTGCCACTATTATTTTACAATATCCTTTTTGGCTTAATGCACTATAGATTTAATAGAGAGTCTATAGTGAGAGTATTATTGAAATGGAAACATACTTACATCACCTTATCTTTACCAAACAACCAATTTCTCATGTCAAGACATTAATCTAGGCTTGGGCTACAAGATGGAAACAATTAGGCCTTTCTAGACTTCAAGGCACTTCACCATGAGATGACATAGTGTATGAGCAAAATGTGATTCAAAAAAGTTAAGGTAAATTATCTCAAAAGCAACTTTCCTAACTTGAAAACATTGAACTCAAGTTTGACTGCACATAATGACCTGACCATTTTCACAATAGTCTTATCTATGCTCTCAAAACTCAATGAAGGTTTTAAATGAGTTCAAACATCTCCATTTCAACATTATTCTGCCTTATTAGATTGAACTTAGGCCACTGTAGACAACTTGTAGGTGTTACTATGTAATATGGGGCTGTGTGCTAAGTTGAATTTATCGGAGTTGTTGCCAGAATTTGGATAATGTGAATGCAATAGAGATGTGATCACACGAGATGAAGCAAGTGCACATCACATAGATGCTAAAGTAATTTGAAATTATACAAGAAGATAAATTGCACAAGACAAAATAGGAGAAAACCCAATATCTGATTAACATGAGATAGCCAAAGTGAAGAATACATATAGGAGAGCACGTAAGTAACTCCTCCAGAAAAGGTGGTCAAGGCACCCCAATAATAGACTGTAACTCCTCCATGAAAGGTGGTGACAAGGTGCTAAGAATAGAGAAGTAACTCCCATCAAGGGAGTTACTTATGACATTCTTATGACACCTATGACACATCTATGACACACATCTCCACATAAGCTAGCCTATCCCACGAATGTAGGAAAACTCCATGTATGCACAAAAATATAATTTTCCTAATTAAATAATAGGAAAAAATATAAACCTACACTAATACCCCCCATAAGCGCAGCTAAGGTGGGTAGTGTGGAAATATAAAATGGGTCCCGACAACTAGGCCTAATGAGGTACCCATGTACAAATGCAATCTCTCATAAGATAGAGAAAAGGAGAAAATTTGTAGGAAAAAACTCCCCCCCAAAAGAGAGACATAAAAGAAATGAAGAGGCTAGAAGGCCCTCCCTAAAGATGATGCTCCTGCAGATGTAGACATCACCCCAAGAAGAGCTTGTAGATGAATGAACTTGCTCTCGGTGAAAGGTTTGGTGAAGATGTCTGTAACCTGCTCTGAAGACTAGCAAAATATCAAGTCTATGACCTGAATATGAATAAGCTCCCGAATGAAATGCATGTGAATCTCTATGTGCTTGGTCCGCTGGTGTTGAACTAGATTCCTATAAATTTGAATGGTACTCTAGTTGTCACAATAAATGATGGTGGGCTGCCTGATAGGAATGCCAAACTCAAAAAATATCTCCTAAAGCCAAATAGCCTCAGTATCTGCATTAACAACTCCCTTGTACTCTGCCTCTATGGATGATATAGCAATAGCATTCTGCTTCTTGCTAGACCAATTGATAGGACCAAAACCTAGAGAGAAACTGTAACCAGAAGAGGACCTGCGAGTCTGTGAATCACTAGCCCAGTCTTAATCTATATATCCAACCAAGTCAATCTCTATGCCAAATCTATAATGAATCTCGTATTTATGTGAACCCTGTATGTAATGCAAGATCCTCTTAGCTACTTTCCAATGCAACTCATGAGGTTCCTGCATAAATCTAGAGACAAGTCCCACTATATATGATATGTCGGGCCTGGTGTGAGTCAAGTAGATGAGACTACCAATAAGTTATCGATACCGAGTGGCATCAACCAATGGTGAAGAACAGTCAGCCTCAAGCTTGACTCCTAATAGAAAGGGAGTCAAAGATGGCTTGTAATTAGCCATGTGAAACTGAGCCAATAAGTCAAGAGTATACTTAGGTTGTGCAAGAGAAATCCTTGAATCTAACTATGAGATCTCGATGCCAAGGAAGTAGTGCAACAAACCCAAGTCTATCATGTCAAATCTATCCTGGAGAGATGCCTTTGCCACTATAATAGCTAATGAAGAACTCCCGATGATCAAAAGGTCATCAACATATAGAACCAAAATTAGGAGCGAATCATCTTGCCATTAGAAGTAGACATTGGGGTCAGAATGGCACCTAGTGAAACCTGCTGTGAGAAGGAAGGAATCCATCTTGGCATACCAAGCTTGAGGGTCTATTTGAGGCCATAGATAGATTTCCTAAGTCTGCATGCTAAGGAAGAATCTTGAACAAATCCTGGCGACTGCTCCATGTAGATCTCCTCCTCTAAGTCTTCATGAAGAAAGGCACTCTTCACATCCATCTAGTGCACATCCCAACCATGTGTTATGGCAATAGCCAAGGTGAGTCGGATAGAAGTCATCTTTGCAATAGGTGAAAAGGTCTTTGAGTAGTCAATGGCTGCTACCTATGAAAAACCCTTGGTGACCAATCGTTCCTTATACTTATCAACTGACCCATCTGCTACAAACTTGGTCTGATATATCCACCTACATCAAACCATCTTTATTCCCTTAAGAAGTGAAGTCAAATCCCAAGTGTGATTTTTGATTAAGAAAGAATATTCTTCCTCCATAGCACTATCCCACTCAGGTACCCCTGATGCCTCTTAAAAAGTCTATGGATCTGAATCTAAAGCAAAGAAGGCATGTGGATCTCTCTAAAAATGCCCCCTAGTACGTCTGTCATCTGCAGGATCTCCTACCCAAGTGCCAGCACTCTCAAGTGTCTATTTGGCCCAAAGTGGCCCAAAAGTGGGTGAGTCAGGTGCTAACTCCTCATCCTCTAAATGACGAGAGGTGTATGACTCTGCATCACTATCCTCGCTATCTAAACTTGAAGAAGAAGAAGATGTCTCTGACTCGAGAACCTACTATGGCTGATCTAAATCTGATGAGGAATCATCATGAAGAAGTAGATTCGATGAGGGAGAAGAAGTGCCAAGTGTTGAGTCTCTAAGACTCTCCTAAAAGTGGACACTTCTCTCGATGAACAACTCATGAGTGACTGGATCCAGAAGGTGATACCTATTAATACCATCCAGATATCCTACAAAGATGCAAGGCTTGGATTGACATTCCATAGCTTTGCATTTATTCTTCGGTATGCAAGCCATGGCTGGGGATCTGAAAACCCTAAGGTGTTAAACATCAGGTTTCCTTTTATGCCAAGCTTCAAAGGGTGTTATCCCTTTCAAATCTTTGTGAGGAACCCTGTTTTGAATGTAGCAAGCACAATTGATGGCTTCGGCCCAGTACTGTGGTGCTAAGGATTTGGAGTGAATCATATAGCTACCCATCTCTTTTAAGAACCTATTTTTGCATTTTGTAACCCCATTCTGTGAATGATTGTAAGTGACTATGCGTTGCAAATCAATCCCATCTGTGGTGTAAAATTGATCAAACCTGATGCTGACATACTCCCCTCCATTATCATTTCGAAGAATCTTGATAGATTTCTCACCCTGTTTCTCAACAAGAGCCTTGAAGTCTAGAAAATTTTCAAACACTTCAGACTTTTGTTTGAGAAAATATATCCAAGTGTACCTAGAGAAATCATCAATGAAAGTGAGGATGTACTTGGCCCTTGTGAAACATGGTCTGGGAAAGGGTCCTGCTACATCACTGTAGACTAAATCCAAAGGTTGTGAAGCCCTCCAAGCTTTGAATTTGTCAAATTTTGCTTCAGGATTCTTCCCAAGGGAGCACCCCTCACAAAGTCCTTTTGAGAATTAGACATGAGGCAAGCCAATGACCATGTCATGTTTGCAAAGTTGCTCAAGGTAGCGGTAGTTAAGGTGGCCAAACCGCTCATTCCATAGTTTGCTAAGTCCATCTAAATGAGTCAGCAATGCTGTTGGAGAAGAATCAGGTGCAAAATGTGAGAAGGTGTATAACCTTGCTTGGTGATCTGCCCTACCCACTGGCACTGTAGTATCACTATGCAACTCCCTGATAGCCACTGAATCTGGTAAAAACTCAATTCTCATGCCCTGACCAATGTGAGTGATTTAGTACACTGATAGGAGATTGGTTGAAAGAGAAGGAAAACTTAGAACATTATTGAATGTTCCTCCTTTCATTTCAACTGACCCTCTCCCTGCAATAGAAATTGATGTGTCATCACCCAAACTAATTGAAGTCATTTTACAAGGCTCTAAAGATGAAAACTCAACTAGTGAAGAGCCCATGTGGTGAGAAGCACCCAAATAAATGACCCATGATGTTGTAGAAGCTACAGTTGCTACAAGGGCCTTGCCCTTTTCTTTCTCCTTACCCTTGCCTTTTGCCTTGGTAGAATCTTGGGTAGATGAATTCTGCTTGATGGACTCAGGAATACCTATGTTGTGCTTCTCTAGAAGATGAGTTAGGTGATCTATTTGTTTCTTCATGCATTTGTGTTCATCATGCCCTGTATTTTTACAATAGGCACACTTAACCTTCTCCTTCTTAGGTTTAGCATTGGAGGAGGAAGACTCAGTGTTGTTTTTGGCAGGATTGTTGTTTTCTTTCTTCTTCTCCTGGTCCTTTTTCTTTTTCTTCTTCTCTTTTGTTGAAGTCTTATCCTTACCATTTCCAACTATCAAAGCTTGGGGTTGAGTAGACTTCATTGTACCCATTTTAATTAGCTTATCTTGCTCCCTAGTCAAGTCGACGATGAATGAATCTAAAGAAGGCATTTTCCATGTAGTGCCAAGGGCACTTTTTGTGGCATGGAAAGTGGAGGCAAAGACTGAATAGCTTAGACCTAACTTTGTGAGAATAGAAATGATGAGTTGATAATATTTCTTCTCTATCCCTCATTCTTTCAATTGCAATCTAAGGGCCTTAAACTTAGTGAAGAAGTCATGTATGGTGTCAAAGTTGCTAGGACTTAGACTTATGAGTTTGTTTTCAAGCTCATGACCTCTCATCTCATCAAGCTTCCCAAATAAGAGTTATAAGGTGTCCCATATGTCTTTGGGAGTCTTGGAGGTTTTTAAATGGAAGATAAGCTCTAGAGACATGGACAAGCTCAGTAATCCATAGGCTTCATCACTACGGTTGTACCACTTGACCTTTTCAACATCAGTGTTGGGTTCTACTTCAGTACCCATGGTGATCCTATACAACCCTTTGCTTCTAAGAATGATTGATATTTTAACCTTCCATTAATGATAGTTGAAGGGTGTTATGGGTTTAAGTTGAAAAGAATCTATTTTAAGGTGAATTTAGGTGAAGATGTGTTTATTGCAAGTTGTGAAATTATGCAGAAAGGAGAATGAAAGCAAAGATTTACAAGTTGTGAAAAGCAATCACACCCCCATAAAATGTTGAACCCCCCCCAAAATATGCAAGTTCACACTCAAAATACTTCGGGCTCAACCGAGAATGCATCTTAGATCAATCAGTGCAAGACTTTAAGCAAACAGGACGTCGAACTCAGCCGAAAATGCGTCCCGAGAGATCCAAATTTTAGGCACTTTATAAACTAGTGCATTTTTGACAAATAATAGCCTACACTGTGGATAATTGAATTATAAACACTTATTTAAAAAATGGCACCCAAATTTGAGCTACCGTTTGCAAGATATTAAAGGTTCAATTTCCCGTAAATAAGTGTTTTTGCAAAAAAAGCACTAAAATATTAAAAAAATGTCTGTTTTGAGAGAGAAAGTGGCCTTCCAAGCACTCATTGGATTCGGCACGGAGTGAAGAATCCAAAGGAGGTCTTTGTGAGGGGGAATTGGCCTCTTTCCAACTTGGGCCTCACCCTTCGCCTTCGATAGGGGAAGATACAAGTTAAAATTTAAACCCCCAAAATTTTAAATTGTCTAAAATACTTAATATTCAGTCAAATTGACTGATTTTTTTTTAACAAGTCAATTTTAACTAAAAAATTAAAGTAACAGACAAAATGAAACTATTGGCCAAGTATCTAAGGGCCCACATGGGACGCCAAACAAGGAGAGGGCGCCATTTTCAAGCAAAACAAGCTGGCAAAATTTTCTTAAAAAAAAGGCGCAGTTCTGATTTTGCTGGGCAAAAAAAAATATAGAATCTGCAGACCTCTCAATGCACAGCATTAGAGAAGAGAAGAGACAGGTTCCAATTTCAATGCACATCAGGAAAGAGACAAAATTTTCTCACCAAAATAAGGGCGCACTTCTAATTTCTTGACATCAAAAAAATTGCAGGCAATGTTTGAAGGAGAAGACGGTGCAACCAAAGCAAAGTGCAAGTCAGCCCCTATAGCTAGTGCTGCCTCATTGATTTAGGCCTGCAACCGTTGCTTTGCGTGAGATCCGAAAAGCTGCCCTTCTAGCGTCCAGGGAACAGAACCAGATTTGCAGATATTTTTTTTCCTGCAGAATGACCGGAAAAAAAGAAGTTCCACTGCCTTGCTGAAGCCACAACAGATCTATACAAGATGTCTTGGCAAATTTTAACTCAGATATCTAAAGGGAGATCTTAATGAAACTCAACAGAAGTAAATTTTTTTTAACATCTTTCCGTATGGATTTGCATGAGTTTTCAAGAAACTCTACCAAAACTCTCAAATACAACCGAGTTAAAAAAACTACTAAGAAAGCAAAGTAAGAATTTTAGAATAAACTAATAGCATAACCAGACACACGATTACTGGGTGGCTCTGATACCATATCAGAGTTGTTTCCATAATCCGGATAATGTGAATGCAATGTAGACGTGATCACACGAGATGAAGCAAGTGCACATCACATAGATGCTAAACTAATTTGAAATTATACAAGAAGATAAATTGCATAAGACAAAATAGGAGAAAACCCAATATATAATTAGCATGAGATGGCCAAAGTGAAGAATACATATAGGAGAGCACGTAAGTAACTCCTCCACAAAAGGTGGTCAAGGCACCCCAAGAATAGACTGTAACTCCTCCATGAAAGGTGGTGACAAGGTGCTAAGAATAGAGAAGTAACTCCCATCAAGGGAGTTACTTATGACATTTTTATGACACCTATGACACATCTATGACACACATCTCCAAATAAGCTAGCCTATCCCACGAATGTAGGAAAACTCCATGTATGCAAAAAAATATAATTTTCCTAATTAAATAATAGGGAAAAATAAAAACCTACACTAATATAATTTGTCTCACAACCAATTTTTGATCCTTTTAATGGATCAACCATACTATTTCCACTTTAGAATCCTTTTTACAATCTTGAAAACTTTGTGTCATCAACATGGCTGCTTAGGTTTTTGCTCCCCTTGACTGTAGGTGACAGTCACAAGGAAATCTATGTTTATGTGTTAGGCCTCTTCACTCCATTAATGCTAAACCTTCAAGAGAACAACTCATCACCATGTTATAAGATATTGGAAAAAACATATGACATTTCATTACCCTTGTTTTGAAGATCAAAATAGGGAGATAAGCCTTTATAATTGATGAAACATTATCTGCAGACTGAGTAGAGTCTTCTGCTAGCAGAATGAGATGTTTATGCCTATCTTCTTCACACCAAACATGAAAAATAGAATAAAATATTGTGATAAGGATTCTCATACTCCTCAAGATCATGTACACCATTTGATTTTAATAAAAAAAATTGAACAGAAAATAAGAACCAAGGTGTCGGGGATGTGTATGTAGAAAAGAGTCACCAACCTGCTGAGCAATGGTTCTGTCACATCTCAATTTCACCCTATAATTAATAACCTTCAAATCCATGGATTAATATGGTTATTATATAATTATTATTTCTTTTATTTGAGCTTTATGACATATACTATAATGGGACAGTGATATTATTGATTAATATACATGATGTGATAGTTGTATTTTATTATTCTGTATATTGAGGATGTATATTTATTAGTTTTACGTCATTGGTTGATATATATAATGACTTAGAATAACTACCTACTTGTTATGATGTGTATGCAAGATTGATCCTACCCTTAGAGTTGGATAAGGGAGAGCATCATCAGAGAGGATGGGCTAAATGAGAGATTTGGGTGATGACAAAGAAATTCCCAGTGACCCTACACACACGCATAGTAGATTTAAAAATGTTATATGCGTAGCATGTTTTAGATGTTAGTGCATAACTAATGAAATATTTTATGTGATTATATCAGTGTGAAAATTTAGTTCTTAATATGTATTAGATTTTTTTAATTTAATTATCTTGATTTTTTATAATAAATCAAGAAAATAGATATTTAATTGCTAGTTATTGAAAATACAATTATTTTGAAATTAGAAGCAATTATGGGCTTATATATCTATGAGTTAAATAAATAATTAATTTTTTTTATGTTCTTTCATGGAATTTGAATTATCCAAAAAATGTAACCTTGAGTTAAAGACAACTAAACTTAGTCTTAGTTTAACATGCATGAAATTATAGTAAAAATTAGAAGATGAATATATTTATTTAATTGATTTAACTAGACTTATGTTTTATAAAAGTGGCATAATGATTTTTAGTAAGCAAATTAAGAGCTTTAATATACTTTAAGTAAGATGATAGACTACGAATTTTACTACTATTTAGTAAATTTAAAAGGTGAGTAAAATGTTGCATGGGAGGAATTTAAGAGATTTAACATGCAAAGTAAATAGGTGCAACAGATGGTGAGGGGAGAAATTTTATAAATTAAGCTTTATGAAATTTAAAAATATATAGACAAAAACACAGAGAATAAGTAGGCAAGTGAAATTGGAAGAGAAGTTGGAGAATGTAAGAAACAACCAGATGTTTCATATTAGATCGGTATTGTAATTATTATTTTTTATATTTTTCCTCTTTGGATAGTGTATTGCTAAATACGATTGCATCTTGTATATTCTAACTTGCATTTTATATTATTGAGCATTGAACATATTATATTGAAATTCCAAGTATAGAAATAGAAAAACTCTATCATATGTTGAATCTATTGAGCAAATAATAGTAAATTATGCATATAAATTGAAACATAGTGGATATATATATATATAGAGTCCTGAATATATATACATTATAGGGATGCCAAGAATATAGTTTTAATAAAATATTCGAGCTGAATTTCAAAAGGACTAAATGCCACTTTTATTAGATTGCATTGTATTTTATTTGAAAACCTATTGCAATTTTAAAGGTTAGCATTTCACCTTGCTAGATCAACATTATGTTTGGACAGGTCAACATTTTTGATAGGCCTGCATTCTTCTTTAAAGGACTATATCTAAGTCTTATTTTTAATTAAATCACCCTATTTATTAATAAAGCACTAAAATTTTTTAATAAAGGGTTGAGTCTTTAAATAAGCTACATAATATATAGGTTAGTGTTTTAATTAATTGCTTACATCTCACTATATTTATATGGATTGCCTTCTGTATTGCTGTGTTCTATTATATGCATGGATTCACTATATTTTGTATGACTAAATTATATTTAAAGCCTGAATCATATATATATATATATATATATATATCCAGTGTTTTTCTTTATTTTAAGCATACACCTTCTATGTTATTCGCTGACTTTAAAAATGAATTAGCTATGTATTAAGATTTAACTTAATTATCATGGGATCCTTATCAAAATAAATTGTTGACACTTGGATTTAAACCCATACAGAGATGCCTAATTCTCCTCATCCAAGTGGCACCATGGAGACATTTCTCTTGGTATGGGTGACAATATTGAGAAATGAATCTCTAGATGAGGGGCTAGCTCCCCTTGATGCACTCTTTGAAGCTCTTCTTTGTCTATTAACTTATAGATGAAAAGGGATTAGGAAAAAAGAAAAGAAAACCAAAGATGGTGATACAAAAATATGTATTATCCTCCTACTTGATTGAAAATCCACTACTTAAAGGCAAACAAGACTATTTCACATAAATTCACAACATAGAATGTATTGTCACATCAATATTTCATAAGTTAGATCCAAGAAGGTACTTAACACTTAGGAGGGAGATGAATGATTCCATGAAGGGAATAAAAACATAAACCAATTATAAGACACTTATACACTTAGGAAATAATACTAACAAAGACCTACAACAACATCTCTTTTTGCACATTGGTAGATGGCCAAGACTGACATGCTAAAAAAGCAATTCTTTCACTAGACATTATCAACAAGATTCAAATATATACTCAATAGCACAGTATGTGAGTGGAAAAATAAATTGTATATACTTCAAGAATCTTTTAAATACAAATTTGGCTAGATTTTACCCATTAACCAATGTAGGCTACCCAAAAGAGCCAAGAGAAAGCATATTTATAGCGTTGAGAGGAGAGTCAAACAAGGGGAGTTCAAACGTCACTTGGAAATGTGTCAACCAATGGAAATTAATTAAAATTGCATGTGGAAGAGGGGTGGGGTGATCCATGTCATGTTAGGAGGTCTACTTGTCCAAATAAAGTCATAAGAGTTGTGAAAAGTGGCATAAAACATTCAGACTTGGCATAGAAAACTGCCTTTATGATTTGCTTTCCCAAAATACCTTGTCACTACATATAGTCAAATATGATGATGGTCCTAATGAGGCAGAGTTAAAAACAAGCCCTCACATGCATTGGATTATCCCTTGACCATTCTTATTTCTTTGGCCATTCATAATCATTCTTGGCAGTCTCAAAATGGCTCCTTTCCATGCATTTCTTACACTTGGCACCAAAAAACTTCCAATTTTGTAAACTAATCCATGAAAAAGGAGGGATGACACTTTTAAAAAGTGTCCATATCATAATTTTCAAGAAAAAATATTTAAAAGGCCTCCATAGTTGATTTTCACCACTTTCCCTAAGTGTTCACTAGCTGGCTCATTGGACTGGCTAAAATGAGAGAGTTGGTAGTCACACTTAGGAGTTGAGATACCTGATTTTATGATCATGAGGACTTATAATAAGTCATAATATTCCCTTAAAAGTTGATTTGGTCTCTTGTAAGTTCACCATGCCTACACAACACACAAAAAGGTTAAAAGAATCCCTATTTTTCCCTATTCCATATAAATCCATACACATAAGTCACATGTGTGGAATCCTTAAAGAGTAATCTAAATCATACAAGTTATTACATGTCACCTCCATTTCATATATATTCTCAAATTTCAATATCTTTCTAGTTGGGTCCTTATGAGGGTTTATAGGGGATTTAGAGGGGTTTGTACTCTTAACCTTTATTCATAAAGGTCTGATATTGAACTTTTAAAAAAATTCCACGTATGGATTATTAAGGCCCCATTAAACTTCCTTTAATATCTCATCCTGCCATGTAAATGGTTATGAGAGATATGAGTGATTAAAGTTGACCTTTGAGTTGTCTTCATGCTTCCTATGAGAGTCAAAGGCTAACTTGGGCCAAAAAAGGATTATTGTGGAGTTTTCCTACCAAAAAAAGGTTTTATAATTTATTTATTTACCATATAAACATGCTATAATCTCTGAGATAGCTCACAAAGATCTAAAAATGGAAATGACCCCTGCTTTGGGACAAGACCTACACTTTGCCAATGAGCCTGTCTGCATTTTTGAGCTACATGACTAATTTTTGCACCTAATATGCATTATCATAGCTTTAAAAAATCATTTACATTCCCATAGTCACTATCCAAAATAATATAATTCTTGGAAAGGGTTGGAACTTTCAATGGCTTTGCATTTGGGCTAGATTTACATATTTCCTTACTAGGTCTACCTACAAACCTTCTTATCTAGACCACATTTTTTTATTACCAACATTATCGTATAGTTTTATATGTTTCTACATGTGTCCCATAGTTATTCAAACCTTCTTGGATGGTAATATTTCCTTCTGGTTCACCATTCATCACTTTTCCCAAAAACTGCCATTCTTGTGCATGCAGGGAACACCTTACCTTTGAGACAAAACAAAGAGTATTATCCCTATTTATTAATAAAAATGAATATTTTTTAGGCTTAATAAGTTCATAATTAACAAATTTACCAAATTATTTTTTGAAATTCCATGGTTAAGGGGTCTAACCATCTCAATCTCTTCAAAAAAGGGGGCAAAAACCTTATTTTTTGCATACTTTTGACCAAACCTCCTTGTAGATGCTTCTGCTAAAAAAAATTCAAGCCTATAAGCTATTTATACATTATATACATGATAATTTCATGATTATTTAACCATTTTAATTAAATAAAACCCTTCTTATTAATGAAATTCTATCTTTACCCCTTGGGCTAGGGGTTTTCTTAACCTGCTTGTACAGATTGAGTCAATTTTGTCAAAAGAGAGAGGTATTTGGGTAGATTGGGAGAGTATTGGGAATATAATTACATATATTTTATGATATGGAGTCATGTGACAATGTTTTTAATCCTCCTTTCCTTCCTAGGAAGTCAAACTTATACTTTGCCCTCACAAACTAGGACCCTACGTGTAGGTGATAGTGAACAGGGGTGCCTTCCTATAGATATTTTCCTTTATGACTCTTATAAATATGTAAAATAATTTATATATCTTCTACACTCTCTATCATGGTCAATTTTAAACCATTTCCTTTGGCTCATAGACTCCACTAGCACTTCTAAGGCTCATCACCACCCACTGCCTGCCACAGTCTCCTTTGTTTAGCTGTAGGTCGCTCTTTTGATTTTATTAGGGACATAAGATAGATGGAACCTTCCTAAGATTATTATTTAAGCTCTCAAACTGATGATCATCTTGAATCCACCCTATATGGTTAAAACCATTATGGTCCTATCTTAGTCAATACATTTCCTATGACCTCTGTCTCAATGCGTAGAGGGTTGTAGGTCTCCATGGAATTCTTGACACTACCTTGAGGATTGAATCTCTTATCCAAATCAAAATTTTTGATAAACATTCCATTTAATTTATCTTTACATCTCCAAAAAAATATCATAACTTTAATGGATGACCACTGTTTCAATTACCCAGCTGTACATGTAACTTTACCTTATTGTACGAACTGGGTACAGGCCTAGTATGTCATTACACTTAGATATATCTTCTTTCATGGTCAATTTACTTGGGGGTACCTTTTAGACCATTTTGAAATGTTTCCCCTCCATTTTCATAGCTTAGAGCTTCTCCATAGGTGTTTCAAGGTGTAAACTCCTTCAAAACCCTATAGACTTCACTAACTTGCTTCAGTGTGTTTTTGGATGATTTTGATCCTCTTGAACCTAGGTCTCCCTTCATTCTTTCTCCTCCAAACTTGGTAGATAATTTTATTGATATATAGGCCACATGATTATTCAATTTTAGGGTTTAAAACCTTTTTTAAATGGAATCTAAAATGGCTATCAAAACCCCTAAGGCCGCTATTTTGGTCAATTTGGAGCATAAGGGCCTGAATACAGTCTCACTCTCCATCCAAATGATTTGACATTTTAT
Source organism: Torreya grandis (assembly GCA_037957365.1). Lineage (NCBI taxonomy): Eukaryota > Viridiplantae > Streptophyta > Pinopsida > Cupressales > Taxaceae > Torreya > Torreya grandis. The sequence goes on from JARHVA010002024.1 coordinate 1,327,466, forward strand.
TGTCAATCTAGCATCATCAAGGGGTGTATTTGGACCTAGATAATAACAAGGAAAATCAAAAGGAGATGGTTAATTTACAAAACACCTCTTCAAGGTATATTTGTATCCTGTAACATCAACTGTAGATGCTTGCTCTCTAAACACAAGCAGGACTAAGACCACATTCTAAATAAGCTAGTTTGACATATATGTCATCCCCAAACACTTAAATGCATTTAAGAAGTCCCAAAATATTGAATGACCATTTCACAACTTCCACATTTCATTAGTTACATCAACATGCTCTTGTAGGTGGAGTTTTTTTTACTGTACTATGTAGGGAGAACATGGTGAAGCAAAAAAATGCAAGGAAAGACCTTCCAAGCACCACAAGACAAATTTTAGTTCTTCCATTCATAAAAAACATTAGGATCATATCCAAAACAACATCAAAACATTCCTTCCAATGTGGAGAAATCATTATAAGGAAACTGAGATGACTGTTGATGCAAATTAGACATTTTACAAGCATGTAGAAGCCTAAAAGGACTCTCCCAGTATTTGAGATTTACAAATTAAGAATAATCATGAATGTCTTTAAAATCATGTGGAAACACTTGAAACACATAAAATCATTAAACTAAAACAACAAAACTTGAAACAGGCTCACAAGGAGATCCCCTCATGGTTGTAAGTCTATAAAAGGCTATTTGGAGTGTTAACCATTGTTCATAAAAGAGGAGGAACCAATTTGATAACTCATGCCATGAAATTGAATTGGATTAAGAGTAATATCTACCTATAGAAGCACTCCTCCCAATTCCACTTGTATGGTCCGTACCAAGTGCTTGAAGTTGCTCTTTATTAGCTTGCCAATGGAAAAAGAAGAGAAATGAGTTTTAGATGAATTTTTTTACATTATCCTTGAAATACAAAAGTTTAACTGGGTATGGGGAGGAGAAGAGACACTTCACTCATGTTTTAGCTGATGATAGATTCAAAAAGTCCATACAAGTGCCCAAAACCCCCTAAAATCAAGGAAATATTGTTACTTACTGAAGATAACTGCTTCTTAGACTATCATAATTCCTAATTCTGACATTCTCTGACCTATCCAATGTTAACCACAACTTTATTAAAAGTTTATCTCTTTAACCCATTCATACAAGTCCTCTTTTCTAGCTAAAAGGTGGCCCCACAAGGCAATTTTGATATATAGAACACGGTAAGGACAATTAAATGACTTAGAAAGATATTAAATAATATTCAAATCCATATTATAACCTGTCTATCATAATTTATTCCTTTTACCAAGTTTTATCCTATTTGACTAGGGTTGACTTTCATTAACTTGACTAGTAAAAGGGAGTTAGACTTGAACTAAGGTTAGGCTAGGGATAAGTAAGCATATAGAACAATATGAAACCCCTTATAGGACATGAATAAACTCCTAATTTTTTTATAAATTTAGGGTTTGACTCAAATTTGACCAAAGGTCAAATTTGGTCAATATAAACGTTAAACATTAATTGAAATGCCATTTCATAATTTAAATGTCAGTTCATAATTGAATCACCCAATGACTAAATTGAAACATATAGTGTATAATATATGGAATTAGGTATTTCTATTGGTTTCATCCCACTTGGAGTGAGCTAACTTTCACACATTTTAGATCTATGATCCCTTTGTTTAAACCCATGTTGCTTATATTTGGACCTGCACTCTCTATTGAAGGTTTACATGTTATTTGATAATAATGGACTACAATTTACTTACTGTAGACTAGATTTAATTTATGTAATTCTAGGTCAAAATATTCAACACTATTTACAAATATTAAAACACTTAGTTAATATGATGTAATCACTAAAAACTTTAAATAAAATACTGAATTAATAAATAGAACACAATAATATAATGCTGTGTATAAATAAGAAAGAAAACACTTAGGTTAAAACTTGAACAGCAAGTTAAATAACGAATATGCCAAGTCACTATATTGAAGACACTAAGTATAAAATCAAACATTGAGTTGTTAATTTAATGATAAGTTAATAGTTTAAATGCTGAGCCTTATTTTAACTGCAACATTAGATTCTCTCTAATACAAGATCGAATGTTTGGTGGAACTTTATCTTTGCCTCAGATTTCTATATTATGATTGTCAGTTGAGATTTTTTTAGCCATGTTACATTTTAAAGATGAGTGTGATTATCATATGAGTGCTTTGTATGCTTGATTCTGTAAGAAATAGTAAATAAAATAAGGAAGCTATACTTTCTATTTAATGTAAAATGGAATGTTCGATGGGAACTTTAATTATTGCCTCAGATTTTTGTATCATGGTTTTTGACCAAGTTGCACTACTAGCTTGAGTTTCATTTTAAATAATTAATAGGATTATCATGGATATAGTCATACTTTATGGTTTGTATCAGTATCAATTCCTTTTTATACTGTGTATACTATTGCATTTATTAATTGCAATGAACTATGGGTGCTAATTGCCTTATTGTTGACAGTACCTAAGGCGAGATACCATGTAGTATAAAGGACCCTATTTTACTTTGTGTTGGTGTATTTTACCTTTTTTAGTTTGTAAGGGTGGTGTAGTTATCATTCCTGTGATAAGGGCTTGTTTGATTCTCTTTGGATTATTATAAGAGGAAACATTAAAGTAGTAGTCAACCCTTTAAGCATGATTGAAATATAACTGTTAATGATCAAGAAACCTTTCTCTTGATTGGAATAATTAGGGAACAAGTAATATCATAGGTTGAATCTTGGCTAAGGATTGATTGAAGGATAATACTAAGAATAACATGTTTAATAACTTGGCAACATGTTTTAAAGTTGTAAACTTGGATCCTACATATTGTTGTATTGAAAACTTATGTACAATACATATTGTGTGAGTATTAATATATATAAGTATTTAGAATTTTATGGCATATAGTAGTGCAATTATGTTTTCTTCTGACTACTTATTTATAATATAATCTAAGGTATACTTAGGTGGTATAAACGCATACATGATTGATTAATAAAATTATAAGTGTAAGAATGTTTATTTGTGTTTGAGTAGGGTGCTCATGCACAAGGAGCTATGATAGTATGGGATATCATAGAATAATTAAACTTAAATGTATGTACCCGAATGGTACATACTGTAGCTATATGTTAGACTATCACCTATGATGACTGACTAAATGTATGTGGTGGTTATTCTTGATCAATATGTTTTGTAGTAGTTAGTAGAATATCATGTATGTGTGCATACAACCTTGAGAGTGTAAATGAATGTTAGGTAGACTTTTATGTGTTCTTGCTTGATTAAAAATGTATGCTTCTATGTGTTTATGACTACTTAGTATGTCTAAACATGGGAAAACTAGTAGTTATGCCTTAGAACACTAAATTATGATAATATGGGTTATCATTGGGGTGGTTATATGGAACTTATTATAATAGATGAAATTCATAGTTTGATATGTGTTTTATCCAGGTGGTATAAACAATAGTCATTATTTTTAGTTTGGGATTGATAATAATGTGAGATTTATCCATGCATTGATGGAATAAATGTATACTTTGCTTACTTCTATGTTTAACATGTAATATGATATAATTTTTAGAAGGATGTAATTAGTATAAATTGTGGTTAAATAGTATATAGTGAGACATTATCTTTAGTTTTATTTACATGTCAGTGTGATATATTGCAATAGAATGGGTTTTCTATGATACACTTTATGTTTAATTTTAGAAATCATACACACTTGGGTAATAACTTGTTCTTTGGATTTTCGCACCATTCTATCTACCTTTCTATGAAGGGAGGGCCATTTCATAATAGGGGATTGTATGGAGGATCGTTGGTCCATGGTTGGTATAAAAAAGTGCTCAGATGATGATCTCCCTCCCCAAAACAATACTACTTATCTGGAGACTACACTTGAGATTCAAAGATACATGAGATGGTTTAACTCGAGCTCCAGAGGGCTTAGTATCTCTTTATTATATTAAGACTGAAGGCCTAATGGAAATGTAATTGTAATATATGTTTGTTATACTTGAGCAGTAGTTGTATTAGTGGACCAATTATGGCTATGTCCAAATGTATTTACTTTCCTTGGAGTTGTAACAAGATATATATTATTTTTGGTATTTAAATTTAGAAGTATTATTGTTCTGATTTGTTTGTTTAAGTTATTAAGAATGTTTAATTAGAATGAATGTTAAGTAATTAGTTAAAAAAATAAATTACTACATTATTCTAAGTATAACTTGAGGGGTTATAACAGGTTCATGAAGCACAAACAACCAAACCTGTGATTATTGCCATGAATTATAAGTACATAGATAGTCTTATCACCCACCAAAGACATTTTCTCTAACTCACCTCCTCTTGTCCGTACCAAAGGAAGATCAGTTGACCTTTTTGATTTTTTTAGGAGAGTGATGGGAAAAAAAAGTCAAATTTTGCCATGTTTGAGATTGTCAAAGCTACTTGAGCATGGAAATGAGTTGTGGGAATCTGAAAAGACACTTTTGAAGTCTTCCCATGTGCCTTGATTATTATACAAGTCATACAACTACTTGAAATTACTTGATATTATTAGATGGATGTTGCACCTTTAAAATATTAGTCCCAAAATGGTTTCTCTGACTTTTTCATACATGTGGGATGTTAAATATGTTCTTGAAACACTTGTCTTCCATGGAAAACTATACAAGTTCCATAAATGACCCAAAAGGTGACTTAAAATGACTTAAAACTAACATGGACAAAGATGACAAAGCTAAAGCATAATGTTTGACTTCATTAAAGACCATGGGACACATTTTGCACCATAAGGGACCCTATAACCAGTTTCAACTATATAGGGAGTTGACCTAATTTGATTTATGGTCAAATTAGTCAATAGTAATATTATTAGATTTGTTTATCTTTGAATCAAGATTCCTATTCATATGCCTTTTCATCATGAGTGGATATTATTAGCTTTGTTTAACTTTAAAATAGTTTATCATTATTAGTATTTTTTAGTTGTAAGATAAGGGTTCATCATATTGTAAATCAGAATGGATAGTGAGTAGCTCTTCCACAAAGATCATTTTATTTTTATAAACTCTCTTATTATATTATAATAATTTTTTTTTTTATAAACATTATTTCTGACTTATATACCACCTTAGTCTTGTACACTTTGTAAATACATATCATGGATGTACCTTTAGCTTTTAGACCTTTTCCACTATCAAAAAGCTCACATACACTATCTCTCTATGCCTAATTAATTATTTTTTAGTTTGACCAAGTTATTCTAATGATTCTAACCTTTTATTGTGCTCAAAATGTTATAAACCTACTTATCTTCCATCTCTATAAGTTTTAGACCAGCACCTATTTTTGAACTGCTTGGACACTTGTATCCCAGTCAGATTGTTGTATCGACACAAGTGTCCTACCCTAATGCAAGTGTCTAATTCCCTAAAGTTATCTAATTTACAATTGAAATTTATCTTATAGGTGAACCTAAGTGATTTAATGTGAGATATTCTCTAAGGGGATTGGTATAGATATAAGATCAACCCTCATTCATTCCTCACCTAGAAAATACCTAGAGAAACTAAGACAACCTATCAAAATCACTCAAGTGAGCAAAGCTTCCCTATGTTCTCTTATTTCCATATCAGTCATAGGGATAACACATGTATCAGTCTAAATTATTAAAGGATTAACCCAAGAGTTATTATTTGTCAAGTCACAAGCTAGGTCATTATTGTACTTGGTTACCACACATTACATGATTCACATACAAGCCAACACATATGGGAGAACTACATAAGTCTGAGGCCCTCTTCAGAGTATTGGTTATGTAGGTAGTGCTCATTGATAGAAGGGTCTTTGGGGAAGCTTGACACTATGTTCCCACTAACCCATTTTTCTGACAACTAATATGAAGATGAAGAACTAGGGTTTTACTATTTGACAAGGAGCGATAATCTATGACCCAAATATGATTGCACCAAAATGAAGGCAACATAAAATACATAAACATCCACATGGTTGCATCAAATTTTAATAGGTATTTTATACTAAACACATGCATATAAGTTAAATATTAGCATCGATACAACCATCCTAAGTTGACACAAGTATTAGGCTATAGAGGCATAATTTATAGAATCAAGGGACTATTCCATAATCTAAACCAAGTCCAATTTCTACCTGTTCTAGATCTATATATGTATTAGCATTAAAACCAACTAAGTATCTTATTTTTGTTGTTATATCTAGATAACTATAATTTCTATCTTTAACATGTCAATATAATAAATTTAATATATGTTTATATGAATTTCACAAATAATTGGTCTGTTCTAGAGATAATCTATTATCCTTATGCCCTATGCTATCTCTTCCATTTTAACCCTAGATTCCTTAATTTATATTTTAGTGTTAAACATTTGGTGAATCCAATTTATATGAGTGAAAAAAAAATATAATTCATAGGGTTTTCAGCCAACTAGGATTTCAATTTGTTGTTCAAATTGTATAATTTTTCATTTCTAAGTAATGGAAAATAGTAATAAAAAACATGATTTCAAATGGAGGATAAATAAGCATTGATCACTCATCTCAATAATAATAAGGGATTAATAGATGTATTTTTGTATGTTATAAGAGATGAAATTAGTAAGCATGATAAGGATAAGGCTTCCTCAATTACTGACAGTGAATGATTATAAGGTACTACAACTGATTCTATACCAATGAATCTACCTACATCTAATGGAGGCATGAGATATGTATTTCAGTATTTGTTCCTTGAAACTAATATTGCCACATCTTACATAGGAAACATAAATAATTCAACTCAAATACTGATTTCAATATCTATATCTACCTAACTTATGGGTACATCTCCTTTGGGGACTTCTCAAATATCCAACCTAAGAGACCAAGAGGTGCAAGTTCTTATCCAAACTATAAAACTTTTACAAATATTAAACAAAATTGTATGAAATCACCTTATGTTATTTATTCACAAGAGGTGTTACATAATCTCCTTGCACTATAGATATATTTGTACCCCTTGATAACTAGTTTTATTGCATGTAAATTCATATTTTATGATGGTAAGGGTGATCTTGAACAACATCTCTAATCCTTTTATTTGCAATGCCTTGATTATGCCTCCAACGATAAAATTTTGACCAAATTATTTCCACAAAGTCTCAAAGATAATGCTTTAAGGTGGTTTTATGATTTACCAAATCAATCAAAAAATGCCTTCATACCCATTGCCAATCAATTTTTAGAACACTTCTTTATTAACATTACCTAAAAGGTTTCATATGCCAAAATTACAAAAAACAAACAAGGAACCAATGAACCTATAAATGAAAATGTCTTAAGATACAAGGTAATATTAACTAAAATGACCAATTCTATGGTAGATAAAGAGATTCAAGATATTTTCAATCAAAGTTTGCCTGCTCCTTTACTTAAGTCCATTACATTAAAAAAGCTCAAATATCTAGATGACTTATGCCATATTGTTTGTGATCATGAAATGAAGCTTATCTCATTGAAAAAACTCAAATATGTAACAAATACACCAACTAAATCTACATCTATTACAATTTTTTTTATCAAATTAAGTTATAAAGTCAAACCCCCGAGCCTAAAAGAGAAACAACTACCATAGTTAATGTGGTGTCACAACAACCTAATATGCTTGCCTTATCCACTACACCACATAGATAATTTACATGCTTACTTGAGTTTCCCACTTCTTTGCTCTCATGGATTGTAGAGTGTCATCTTATATATCTCCTTCATCCAATAGATATTGATATGAGTAGAACTCAACCCAAAGGGTATTATGCAAATGCTTACTGTGATTATCATCAAGGGCTTGGACATTCTATGAAAAAATGTTTTACCTTGAAGCATGAGATTTAGGACCTCATTGATGACCAAAATATAATATTTGATGATACTCCAAAGGAATCAGGTTCACAACTTGGTGACCACTACAAACAAAAAATATTTAACAATATTTTTTAAGATCATTTAAATAAAGATCCAAAAGTACAAATGGCATATAATGTGTACCCTCCTCCATCTCATTATGATCATAAATTAGATGGGATTATTGGTACTTATACATGGCATACACCTCCTATGGTTCAAATGCCTTCTATTACTTTCGATGATAGTGAGATTTAAGATGATGAATCAGATCTTCATTCTTTATTCATTCGAGCATACCTTGATCACCAACATATAGATAGTGTTATGATTGATAATGATGCAAATGAAAACATTTACATTAATTACACATTTGAATTATATATATCATGATTTAAACACTTCAATTAGATCAATTAGAGCATTTGATGGGACCTCATAATAGGTTCTTTGTGAGATTGACTTACCTCAATAGGTGGGTCTCACCCATGTGGTTACTATGTTCTCAGTTATACCTTCCATGGGTGTATTTGATATGTTATTGGGATGACCTTGGATACATTCACTTTAAGAAGTGCCTTATACAATACATGGGTGTGTTAAATACATTCATGTCAATTAGGTAATTATAATTTTTAGAATTCTATATGAACATCCTCTTGATCAAGAGAAATTTGTACCCAAGCAATTAATTATAAAACTTGTTATGATTAATCCTCAGTAAAAGGGAAAGTAATAGATAATCCCATTTACTAGGTAGCCAATAATTGAGAGACCATTACATCAGAGGTCCATAGTGGGTTCTACATAATCCCCATCTACCATACAACATATTCAAATATCTAGAGAACCTACAGATGTTCCTATTACTATTACTCCAAATAAACCATATAATACTTAGTGATGGGTTCCATGAACCCCTACTACTTCATGATGATAGAGTCCTATTTTACATATGTAAAACATCATAGATATTATAGTGGTAGATATTATCCCTAGATATGCTCCTCAACAACATCACTAGTTTATTATTGTAGATGATATTTATGAATTATATAGCACCTTAGTCTTATATAGCTGGCAAACTTAGACCTTGGTTGTTCCTCTTAGTTATGGACCTTTCCTAGTTTTGGAAGTATCATATCTACTCTATCTTGTGACCCTTGGACTATCTCTTGGTACAACTAGTATTATGTTGATGACCCAAAACTTTTATCTTACTTAAAATGCTTAAAATATGTTTATCTTATGAGCCTACAAGTTCTTATCCTGTACCTATTTTCTTACTACTAAGACATAAGCATTAGTTCCAAAAACCCTACATCGACACTAATGTTCTTCCTTGATGTAGGTGTCTAGTGACCTAAAGTCATCCAATTTTCAAATGAAACATCTCTTAATGGTTAGCATAAGTGATTTAATGTGACATATTTCTTGAGAGGAATAGTATATATTCACAATCACTTCTCGTTCATTCATCACCTAACATTCATACCAAAGAATATTTAAAGAGCATTCAATTGAGTAAAAGCTTCCCTATTTATTCCTATTTCCATATCAATCATAGGGACTACACATTTACAAGTATGAAGTATCAACAGAGTATCCTAAAAGCCCAATTTTCTAAGTTACAAGTTAAGTCACTATTGTACTTAATTTCCACATATTGCATGATTCACACACAAGACAACACGTAGGGGAGAACTACACTAGTTTGAGGCCTTCTTCACAATATTGGATACATAGGCAATGCTCATTGACAAAAGAATATTTGGGGAAACTCAACATCATGCACCCACTAACCCATTTTTATTACAACTATTATGAAGATGAACTAGGGTTTTATAATTTCATATGGAATGATAATCTATGACCTAGATTTGATTACACCAAAGCAAAGGCAAAGACAAACCTAGAAGCATCCAGGTGGTTGCATCCTTTTCCACCATGTATTCCATATAAGACACCTGTGTTCAATTCACATAGTAGAATCAATGCTAACATCTAATGCTAATGCTAGTGTCTATAGCTCTAAATAAACTCAATCCAGTATTTGGCAATTGTTCTAGAATCCTCTTCCAATCTACTTCATACCTATTCCAGATTCAAAACTATATTAGCATCAGAACCAACTAAGTACATTGTTTCTTTTTCATTTCCATATCTAATGTAGTTGTAATTTCTATCTTTAACCTATCTCAGTTGAATAAATTTAGTGTATGTTATTTATGAGTTTAGAATTTAATTAACTTGTTGTAGATCTAACTATCACCCTTGTGCATTGTAATTTATATATTATTAACCCTATCTACCCAAGTAGGATCCACATCTAAATTTAGGGTTAATTATTTGATGAACCTGATATTTAAACTCCAAACCCTAATTCAATTAAGGTTTTCTAATTTTTTTATTGTTAATCCAGTATTGCTATCAAATATGTGCAACATGGATGCATCTATCACCCATTTTGGTTCCAATTTATGGTAGCTATTATGGTTTGATACATTAATTTTCTTGTTAAATCTATTAAGTAAATTCATGAGAATAATGAAAGGGTTTTAAAGCAAAAACAACACTTGATCTCTCTTCAAAATTCCTTTTACAATGTTATAAACCCATTATCTAGATGTCAACATGCATGGTCTCAACCATTTGTTATACCTAAATATTATTTGAATGATAACTACCTTCCCACACCCATTATTTTAGCATAAATTATATTGGATTTTTTGGTCCATTTTATTACTACTCGAAGAGGTAACGTTGCTCAACCCATTCCACCACCTGTTAATATACAACAAATACCTCCTAAACCTAAGCTTGTAATAAAATCTAAGGGATATGACATTATTGACCAATACACATGCTTAGATTTAAATCCTTGAGCTCTTAAAGTAATCTAATGTTTATAAGGACATATTATATGAGGCATTACATGAGACACAAGTTCTAAGTGATATTGAGCCTACTTATTTTGTGGATATCATGAAATATTTCAAGAATAATGCCAAGTTCATTACCTTTGATCTAAAAGATATACCATCCAAATCTATTTTTTGACAAATATTTGTCATTATTCATATAAATAACCATGTAAAATAAGGGTATCAAAAATGTGCTTGTTGATAATGGATCATGCCCAAGCATTTGTGGCATAAACTTTCTAACCACCATATGAATTAACACCAATTATCTTCAAAAATAAATCATGCATATTAAGGCATTTGATAATTCACATATCCCTCCAATTGGCCAAACCACTTTGGATTGTGACATCGGGACCAAAAATGGTCCCAACTATGTTTCAAGTGATGTCTTAGTCATTACATTATAATTTACTTCTGGGTAGACCTTGGATACATTCAATGGAAGTAGTTACTTCTACACTTCATATATGTGTAGAATTCATACATTATGGGACCTTATTTACTATGCCTGCCAATGATACACCTTTCAAATTCCATAAAATGATATTTGATAAAATAGAGGGCATACCTATGGTGGTACCACCTGAACAATGCATTCCTCTTAATCATGTACATACTTTTGAAATGGGTGAGTCAAGTACAATGACTCCTCCATGTCCAAAAGAAAATAAGGCACTAGCCACTGAGGTGAACATAAATATACATCATAATTAAGATTAGTAACTAAACAAAACAATTCTACTAAAACTGCAAGAACCCCCAACATTTGAGCTTTTGTTATGGGTAAACACTGAATAAATAGATGGCCATGTTTAAGACTATTATGATAGTGATGATGAAAAAGCTTATGAAGTGACAGATGAAAAAAATGTTAAAATTAAAATTTGATCCACTTGATCACCTTTCTCATAACCTATTTGAACCTACAGGTCTTACACATATAAGTGAAATCCACTTTTAGAATATACCAAACTAAATCAAGATAAGGGTAAAGAGAAAATAGAAGGTGAAAATGTAACTGTTTGTTATTCCATACACCCCTCTTGGTTGAAAACACTAAGTCAACCTTACAAGGGTCAAATGCAAATTCATCATGTGAATAGTGTGGAGTCTTCTTAAAAGGCATCAAAATAGACTTTATAGACCATGACACAACAAGATACTCCAGATACCATGTTATCTATGTTACATGAACATAAAATGATTTTTTTACCTTCTACTAGACATAAATCACGTAGTAGACTTCTACCTATAGAAGATAAGGTACCATATTGTCAATATCATCAGATCATCAGCCATAATACCAATCAATGTTAGGCATTAAAGAACCTAATTTAGAAATATAAGAATGAAGGATGCATACACATTGTGTCTAACACATGAGAAAAAGGCAAAGTTCTTCCTATCTTTCAGAAGAGAATTATCTCTCAAAATGACCAAATCATGAAGATTTAACTATTACTGCTAATATTAATGGGGTATATTTCCACCATATCCATTTTGATAATAGAAGATGGGATAAAATTTGTGGCACCACATTTCTTAAATAATTGGAACATACTAGAGATGAACTAATATACTCTCCATTAATGCCATAATCTTGAGGATATAATTGGTTACCTATCACTTATGTCCCACGTGTGAAGACTTATACCATATGGATATTATACCATCAACCACATTTGAAATAAAAGTTTGGACAAAATTGGCTAGTTGAGTGGAATGTTAAGCTAGATATTACAAACATGTGTGTTATTTTTCCTGATATGGGTATAGAGATTTGCATACAACATGATGGCTATGATTATTTGCCTACACCATTAGCTTAAGGTAAACCATTAGATAGAAACAATAAAGAGTTGATAGTACATTGATATAAATAAATCTTGAGAAATTTTCTAGGTGGTCCTAAACCTTTTGATGATGAGGACTTCTTTGATTAGACATATTCACATATGCCAAAAATAAATAAAAAAAAATAAAATGAAAAACTTCAAAAATTCCAAAAATATTTTTGGCACCTACATACTCTATTGGCTCCTTGGCATCTATGTGTTAGTCAATGTTGATAGATGGCATATCAGTTACTTATACATACACATGTGTTTCATGTTTTTATTTGAGAGTGATACAAACATAAAAAAATACATGATTTATTCATATTTTTAGATGTTGGGACTTCCCTCTACTCATGTCATATGGACATTGGGGGCATCCGCTTCTTTGACCTTGATACACACAGGTTATATTATTATATGTTATCTTCATTATCATTCTTGAAATCTTATGTATTTACACATGCCTTTATCTATGATTATATCTTATACAGGTTACTTGATATGCTATGCACTTGACAATTTTTGCTAACACATTTGATCCATGGGCTACTATGATATGTTTATGCTGGTTATTTATGTGCTTTCTTTGATGTTTAAATATGTCATTATTTGTTGTATGGACATTTAAATATGCTAGTCTTGCTTTTTTAGACATTTGACTAAGTCATGTCCCTTTAACTATGCAACATTTGAACATGCCCTTTGTTTACGGTCTCCTAGGACCATTGTATGTTGACTTGATTTTGAGTGCTCTTGTGTGTGCACTTGTTTTATTATTTAGCTTGCCCTATTTATAACTAGGCATTGCCATGATATTTATCATGCATCTTAAGCCTTCATCTGATCACATTATTCTATGTGCTTCAATGATGCATTTACCTAGACATGTTCTCCTATATGCTACATGGTTCATTCATAGTTATATAATTATATTATCATTTTGAGGTGAGATAAATACCCTTTTCTATTATTTCCTAGCCTCTAAGGGGTGTATATCAGTGAGGGCATGTCATAGAGGCATGGCTTTTGCATATTCATAGTTTTAGATTCAATAGGGGCATGTCAAATAGGCATGGCTTCCACACATTCATAGTGTCAGATTTAGTAGGGGCATGTCATAAAGGCATGACTTCTAAATATTCACAATTTTAAATTTAGTGGGGGCATGTTTTGGAAACAAGTTCTCCATACTAATTCAATATTCAACATCTCCAGATTACACTGGGGGCATGTTTTGGAAACATGTTTTTCACATTGACACTTATATCAATTTTTAGATTTATTCATATATAGTGGGGTAATTTTATGGTAACATGATACCCACACTTATGAAAATTTTAAAATTGGCCGAAGCACATAGTCATATGATTCAAATTCATAGTTGTGGCTTAATTCTACACATTGACACCATTATTATACATAGTTTCAACATGAGACATACCTAAGGTCCAGGAGCTATTTGTTATATGGTTGGATTCCTCTTTGAAAGGATAAAATATGGTGCAGTTTACAAGAAATGAGATTGATTGAAGCAAAATATATATCTATCCAAAGTTGGTCTTCCAGGCATATTGAAAGGGTCTCCATACTTAATCATTTTTGAAAGATTAAAGCTCAAGCAAGATTAATGGTGCACATTACTCCAATGAGTTAGGAAGTAGCAAGATGAGGACAGGTGCACGATGTTTAAAAACTAAGAAAAGGTATATGATAAGGACCTAATGGTGAGTGGGAATTCATAAAGATTGATCGAATGGTGAGCATTGATTGCTAAAAACCTAACTGATCTGTAGAGATCGATGGAGTGCATTGAGTCAAAATTTCAAGATTGCACGAGATGAGGTTAACATGACTGAGGTTTAACATCTAAGCATGTGTACGTATGTGTTAAATATTCAAAGAGATTGATGGTGCATATTCGATCTAAGTTGAGAGGACAAGAGATGTGAGGATTGTGTTCAAAGGTTAATTGTGACTGTTGCTATTCAAATATTTGAATTTAACATAGGGAAAAATTAGAGCTCTGTATTTTGTCCATATCTTTTGATAGAATTCAAATTTGCTAATGATATAAAAAGAAAGGATGAAGAGGAATCCATGATTCATATAATGAATCTAATTTAAATATATATAAGTAAGTAAAGTTAAATATATTGAGCCTAGAAGTTGACTTTGTGTTTATGTTTGTTCTGCAAGTGACTCGAGAAGGATATTTAAGCTTGTGTTGATACTATTTTGATGTCTCATGATGAATTAGCTATTCGGTATGTTGTAGACTCTATGAGAATTCTATGTGTGGATTTTGGAAGTATGATCAATCTATATTGAGTACAAATAATGCTTAAATTTTTTATTATATGTTTAGTATTGGTGTTCCTATGTATAAGGTCTCTATTTCAGTTGTTTGAGCATACACAAAGGTAAGCTAAGTTGATTGTGATCATTTAAGGATATCAAAAGGGACATAAAGAGTGGACCCATGTATTTGAAAGTGACCCTGTATTATTTTTTTGCTCAAGGGTGAGCTAAATGGGTGAATAGGTCTCTATGAGACCTATAAGAGCTATAAGGGCCCTATTAGAAGGTGTAGCTACTTAAGGGTGACCCATAGATGCTATGGATGACCTATGAAGATTGTATTGAACCATTTATTCATGTGAAAAGATAATTTAAGGGTTAAGGCATGCCTAATGGCCAACCAAGGTAGTGATTATCATGATTTATCTATAAATAGTGGAACCAAATGTGTTGGTTTCTAAAAATTTTATGAGAGACTTGGAGAGGTCTAAGAGAGGCTTGTGTGTGTGTGTGTGTTTTTGTGGAGAAAAGGAGGGTTAGAGTGACCTAAGGATGAGTTGAATATGAAATAATTTTAAGGACTATTTATATGACCAGTAGGTCATAATTCTATTGGCATAATAATGCTCTTGTAGATTGAGGGTGAGTGAAGCTAAAGAGTGATAAATAGAGGTCCATTATCAGGTGTTGTAGACATTAGTTCAGAGGTATATGCATTCATAGATGTTGTTGTGGTAGCTCAACATCTAATGTAGTTGTACCCTCCTTGTAAGGTGAAACTTGCTAAAAGGTCTAGTTGTTGTAACTCAATTATATAGGTGTGGAAACACCTTGTGAGATTGTAGTTCCTTGATCATTTGTAGATGGTCTAAATTTATTCTTGTCATTATAAGATAATAGTAAAATTTTAGGTTCCAATGGGTTTTCTCTCCTAAGAGGGTTTCCCATGTATGTCATGTATTATATGATTGATCTTGCATTGTCTCTCTTACTCATTGATATGAATGTTGTGTATGCTTCATGAATGCTTATGGTAACTGATTAAGTGTTTAAAAAGATTAAAATTGAAGTTGAATATCTAGGCTCATTGATTCACCCCTAGTGATTTTACCTCTAAAAATTGGTATCAGATCATGTCCTTTGGTAAAGGCTTAACAACTTGAAAGTGATCTAAGGTACAATATGGGTAGTCATCAAGGAGGTTTCTCTGCTAAGTAAACACTAATATTTAATGGATCCAATTATGATTTTTGGAGTGAAAGGATGAGGACATACAATATGTCCCTAGGGTTTGATGCATGGAAATTCGTTCTGGATGGTTATATTACTCCTCCATCTAGTGTTGTAGACAAGAAGTTATTTGAGAACAATTCGAAGGTGATGAATGCTATTAATTGTGGTCTTTTAGAGAATAAATACACCAAGGTAATCCATTTTACATATGCTAAAGAGATATGGGACAAAATTAAGATCATTTTTGAAGGAAATTTAAAGGTCAAGCTTGCTAAGTTGTAGACTCATAGAAGGCAATTACAAAGTATTGAGATGAAGGAAGAATATTTTGTGGCTTCCTTTTTGCAAAGAGTTGATGAGACTATGAACATCATCAGAGGTCTTGGAGAGAATATTAAAGAGGCAATTGTAGTCCAAAAGGTATTAATGTCTATAAATCTCAAGTTTGATCCAAAATTATATGTTATAGAAGAGAGTCATGATCTTACTTAATTGAAGATGAATCAATTATATGACACCCTTACTAAATATGAGATGAGAATAAATGATGATATACCACCAAAGAATGAAGCTACATTCAAGACAAAGATGAAGCCTAAGAAGAATTTTTAAGGTAATAAATCTAAAGAGGATGACATATATGATATTGATGAGGATGAACTAATTGCTTTGATTACTAAGAAATTAAACACTAGTTCAGGGAAGTATAAGGGCAAATTACCCTTCAAATGTTTCAATCATGGAGAGATAGGACATTTTTCTTAGAAGTGCCCTCATAAGTAAGAGAAGAAAGTTGATGAAGAGTATGGTGAAAGCCAAAATGAATACAAGAAGAGATACAAGATGAAATGATTCATAAATTATAACAACAATAAGTTATTCAATAACAAGAAGAGTCTTTACACCAAAGAATATTGTAACTCATCAGATGAGAGTGAAGACAATGACTTAGAATATGATCATGAAGATGATGGTCCTACTGAAGATGAATCCCTATTCATGGCTAAGGAAGGAAATTACTCACATCAGAAGGAGTCTATTCTGAGTGATTCAGATGATGATGAAGATGAGGTAGACTATGAGACTATTTTGATGAATGCTCTTGAAGAACTACATATTGAGAAGAATAATAAGAAGATGGAATCTAAGCTCAAGGACTATGAGGAGCATTTCAATATATTTGAGGAAAGATTGGTTTAAGTCTCTAGGGAGCATGAAGTTGCTATCATGTTTCTTAATTCTAAGTTAGAATCTATGTCTGAAATTCTAAGAGCCAAAGAAGAATAATGTTCAAGGTATGTTTCTAAAAATGAGTCTTTGAAATTTGAGTTAGATAAGACATCTAGTAAGGTAGAGCCATTTATGAGATTTGAAAAGATCTCATGTGATCTAGACAACATTATGAGTGGTCAAAAGCATGATAGTGATAGAACTGAACTTGGATATAAAGAACAAAATAGTGTAACTCAAGACAAGATGAACACTAATGTGAACTGAGAAAATCATACTTTAAAAAAATCATCAGACAAGGAATGAAGGTGCTAGTAGAGTAATGACAAATCAGATCAGATAGCCAAATGCCCTGAGGTATTCAAGATTTAATGGTTACTATTATACATGTAATCAATTTAGTCATAGGGATAGAGAGTGAAAGAGACCTATTAGAAATGAATTTGCATGGGACTATGATGGGGGTCATTAGTCAAAGGGTGTGAATAGAATCAAGTGATTTAATTGATTTGATGTGGGACACTTTTCAAACCATTATCCACATAACATTAGACAAGGTGAGTCATACTAAAAAAGGGGAGGTTGTTTTGTTTTTCATGACATAAGACACATTGCAAATTTATGTCTAAATAAGGTAAGGCAAGATACATTTCTTGCAAAAGGTATGGTGTGCTACAATTATGAACAGAGAGGTCACATTGCCAGGTTATGAAAGCAAAGGTCTATAAGTTAGAATAGATTTAATAAAGCTCCTAGAGTGTAAGGAAGAAGGCATGTTAACACATAGAAGCCAAAGGTGAAAAATGTGAGTCATGATGAGACTACAGGTCCAAGTAACGTATTTGTTATGGTGGAGAATGCTTCAGAAGTTGAAGGGTACTAAGAGGTCTCATTATCTACTCATGTTGAGAATGAAGATTTGAATCTCAAGGAAAAGACCGAGATATTGGTTGAGGCTAGTTTTGAGGTAAGTATGGATCCAAGTGAACATCTTGGTATTTTTGAGCAAACTTCATGTAAAGAGTATCAATTGTCTGTACCTAGTGATGAGGTTTCAAGCTGTAAGGAAGATTATTTAGATGAAAAGGTATGCCATGAATCTATGTTGTCTCCATGTATTGTCAATCCAATCATATAAGAAAATGAGAATGCTGTAGTGGTTGAGGAAGTTGTTTTTCTTAAGCTTAAGAAGAAGAACTATAAGTATCAATTGAACAAGGAACAAAAGGAATATGGGGAGTTATTTTTTTTAGAGCCTTGAGGTATAGAGGGTGTCTCTATTTATGATTCTTAAGAGACTCATTTCAAGTGGAGAAGTAATTTTGTGTGCTCAAGATGATAATACCAATCAGATAAGGTCTTTGTTAAGGGGGATCAACAAGTTCATGAGCCTATTTCAGATGTTTGTGAAGGAGATATAGTATAGAGTCATAATGGGTGGTTCTAGGTGGCTTAATGAGATTGATGCAAATTTAAAGAAGATTTTGGTGCTTATAAAGGTATGTGAATTTATTTATGGTGTGATCTAGGTGTTTTTGAGGTCTAAATGTATGTATGTGCCAATTAAAGTTTTTTGAGTGCTCTCAATTATCTTAGTTTTTGGCCTAAGGACAAGTAGGCCTAAAATGGGTTATAGGATGTATGGGTTACCAAAGGTATAAAAGATCAAATCTTGGTTCATAAGTGTGTGATGGGTGTCTCTAGATGTGTAAGTAGTTTTAGGGGTGTGCGTTGACTAGAAGGAGGTTTGTTGACCCTACTTATTTTGAGATTCTAAGGTTTTAGGCTATGATAAAAAAGTGTTTTACCTTCTAAATTAAGGTATGAGACTTCTTAATATGTTTAATGGGCCAAATGGGTGGTAAAATCAAGCTTCACATAGATTTGAAAGTTTTTGGTTCTCTAGTTATTCAAGTTTTTATCAATATAGAGGGCTAATTGACTAGTAGGTTTGTGAAGGAAGTATGTTGAAGAGGATGATCCTACTGATGAAAATTGATTTTATTGAGGGGGAATATGAGAGTGATCTAGATATGGAATTTTAGGTCTTGAATATGTGTCTACTAAAAATAGTGGGCTCTGCAAGTTTCAAGTAGGGCTACAAGGAGGTTAGATAGACCTAGTTTGAAGAAGAGTGTTTTTTACTTAGTTTCTCCAAAAAATCAAGGTATGTTTATTTAAATAAGATTTATTAGGTTGGTCGAGATCATTTTTCCTACTTGGTGAGTGGCATGAAGTTCTGGTTGGTGGTCCTTGTAGTAGCTTAAGAGTGGAGGCTAGTTAGCATGTGTGATAGTTCTTCATGGTGTGTGGAGATCTGAAGATGCTTAGAAGGTGAAATTGATCAAATTTATTAGGGGGAGTCCCTATAAAATTATTATTTATGTGTTCCGTTATATTTTATATATTTTTATGTGTTATTTCTTCATTGGTTGTAGTGCTTGGTTGAAGAGAGTGTTGGCATGGAGCAAGATGAAGTTGTCAAGGCAATAAAAGGTAGGCTCAAGGTAAGGGGGAGTTTGTAACATATTTTTAAGATGGTAATTTCATTTATTTTGATAAAAATTTTAGGTCTTAAAGATCAATTGGTGCCCAATTTTTCATTGTGTTAAAGGGGGAGAAAGTTCTTATTGCGGGAGTGTTGGAGAGAGAGAAGGTGAGTTGTATATTGCTATATATGATGATTGTTGAAATCAATGATAAAGGAGGATATTATTGGAGAGTTGTCATGATGATGTCATGGTGGTGTCATGGAGGTGTCCTATTGAGTAGATTAAGCTCTTTGATAACTTAAGTAATAATCACAAAGTGTGTAATGTGCTTGTCTTAGGTTTGCTTGAAGTATACTGGTTGATCTTCAGTGTTGACATGGATAGAGTTGTTCAGGGATAAGTATGGTTATTTTATCATGTGAAAGAGGTCTTATTAGAATTTAGTAATTTTTTTAGTACTTATGTGCATGATTGGAATTCATCTGGTTGATCATAGTTCTCATCTTGACACTTTGGGTCCAATGGCAGAAAATCTAAGTAGGCAGTTTGATAACGTCACCATTACCATGTGGGAATGAGTCAATGGTATTTGATCATATGGTTGTGATAATATTATTCCCTAGTTATTATGTGTAATATATAAAGTTATACATCAAATTGAAATCAAAGATATGAGGGTGTAAAGTTGGATTCTCAGTTAGAATTCATTGTTTTCCCATACTTAGCCAAATTTGTAATGTGGCTAGAAAGAGTCGAGTAATAAATTTGATAATGGAATATCTCAAATGTGTATAAATTTCAAGATAAGGTGATCAAATGGGTTTGTTTAGTTTTGTACCTAGTTTATTTTCACTAAATTTCAAATCATACATTAAAGTGCATCAAAAGATATGCTTGTGCAAAGTTGGGCTTCTAGGTAGTTTAACTATGTTTTTCCATAGTTAATTTTACAATGTGGAAAGAAGAGTTGAGTGATCATTTTGATGGAATTATATATTGAACATGTGAAGGTTTCAAGAGAAAATGATTATATGGGTTTGTTCAATTCTGAGCATAGTTGATTTGTGCTAAATTTGAGATCATGCATTGAAGTGTGACAAAAATTATGCAAGCTCAAACTTGGACTCTCAGGTAGGTTTTGACATAGTTGGCTCTATGATAGAACATTTTGAGAAGGCATTTTAATGGAGTTATATATCACACACACGAGGATTCCATGAGCTATTTATTATATGGTTGGATTCCTCTCTAAAAGCATAACATATGGTGTAATTTGTCGGACATGAGATTGATTGAAATAAAATATATATCTATCCAAAGTTAGCCTTCTAGGCATATTGAAAGGGTCCCCATACTTAATAATTTTAAAAGTATTTAAAGCTTGAGCAAGATCGACAGTGCACGTTGCTCTAAGGAGTTATGAAGCAGTATGATGAGGATAGGTGCATGATGTTTAATAACTGAGCAAAGATACATGATAAAGATCCAATAATGAGTGGGCATTCATATATATTGATCAAATGGTGAACATTTATTACTAAAGACTTGATTGATCCATATAGATTGATGGAGCACATTGAGTCAACATTTCAAGATTACATGAGATGAGGTTAATGTGACTAAGGTTTAACATCTGAGCATTGGCACCTATGCATTAAAATTAGTAAAAATCAATGGTGTGTATTTTATATAAGATAATATGACATGATATGTGAGCATTGTGTTCGAAGGTTAACTGTGACCATTGCTATTCAAATATTTGTATTTAACATAGGGAAAAACTAGAGCTCTATAATTTGTCTATATATTTTAATAGAAGTTGAATTTTCTAGTGCTGTAAAATTAAAAGATGAAGAGGACTACATGATGCATATAATGAATCTAATTTGAATATTTGAAAGTAATTACAATCAACGATATTGAGCATAGAAATTGACTGTGTTCGTACTTAATCTACAAGCTACCTGAGAAGGATATTTGTGGTTGTGTTGATACTATTTTGATGTATCATGATGAATTAGATATTGGAGCATGTTGTATACTCCATGAGGATGCTCTATGTGGCTTTTAGAAGTATGATCAATCTATATTGAGTATGAACAATGCTTAAAAAGTTGATTGTATGTTTGATAATGGTGTTCCTATGTATAAGGTCTCTGTTTGAGTTATTTGAGCATACACAGAGGTGAGCTAAGTTGAATATGATCATTTAAGGATGTCAAAAGGGACATAAGGAGTGGACCTATGTATTTTAACATGGTCCTATATTATTATTTTCTCAAGGGTGAGCTAAATGGGTGAATAGGTCTCTATGAGACCTATAAGAGCTACAAGGGCCCTATTAAAAGGTGTAATTACTTAAGGGTGACCCATAGATGCTATGGATGACCTATGAATATTGTATTGAACCATTCCTTCATGTGAAGAGATACATTAAGGGGTAAGGCATGCCTAATGGCTAACTAAGGTAGTGATTATCATGATTTTTCTATAAATAGTGGAACCAAATGTGTTGGTTTATAATATTTTTGTGAGTGACCTGGAGAGAATTGAGAGAGGCTTGTGTGTGTGTTTTTATGAAGCAAATGATGGGTAGAATGACCTGAGGATGAGTTGAAGAAAATATCAATTTATGGACTATTTGTATGACCTATAGGTCATATTCTATTGGTAGAATAATGCTCTTACAGATTGAGGGTAAGTGAAGGTGAAGAGTGATAAGTAGAGGTCCATCATCAGGTGTTGTAGACATCTATTCAAAGATAAATGTGTTATTGTGGAAGGTCAAAATCTAAGGTGGTTGTGTCCTCCTTGTAAGGTAAAACTTGCTAAAATGTCTAGTTATTATTGCAACTCAGCTAGACAGGTGTGGCAACACCTTATGGGATTGTAGTCTCACTAAATAGGGATTGTAGTTCCTTGATCATTTGTAGATGGTCTAAATTAGTTATTTTTATTATAGGATAGTAGTCCAATTGTAGGTTCCATTAGGATTTCTCCCCCAAGAGGGTTTCCCATGTATGTCATATGTTATGTGATTGATCTTGCATTGTCTCTCTTGCTCATTGATATGAAAGACGTGTATGCCTTATGAATGCTTATGGTAACTGATTAAGTGTTTGCAAAGATCATAATTGAAGTTGAATATTTGGGATCACTGATTCACCCCCCCTCTCAGTGATTGTACCTCTAATAACATATTATCCACATCAACACTTATATTAGTTTTTATATTTCTCCATATATAGTGGGGTAATTTTATGGTAACATGCTACCCATATTTATGCAAATTTTCAAATTGGCCAAAACACACAATCATATGATTCAGATTCATAGTTGTGGCTTAATTCTACACATTGGTACCATTATTATACATAATTTCAACATGAGACATACCTAAGGTGAATATTCTATGCAATGTGAACCTAATCTTACAAAATCCAAATTAGTTTCAGATTTCAAAAGTCTTTTATGGATTGTCATCATCCACTAGGTCAAACTTTTATGGATTGTATTGAGCCAATCTAATGCAGTAGTTAGTTCACTTTTTGGTATAGTCGAGATGATTAAATCTCTCAAACTTTCCAATTTTTTAGGTTGGACTTGATTATATCATTCAACCTCACCATTTTTATAGTATGAATTGACTTGGTTCACTCATACTCACCAGGTTATAAGTATGATTGGGTTACATGTTTAAGTTAATCTCAATTGTCAGGTGGCAACTCACCTTTTTATCCAAGGTTGGGGGCATGTGCCTTCCAATATCTCTTTATCTCCTTATATATATACACTTTATAGATTTATTCATTTCTCCTATTCTTAGTTTTAGTGATTCATAATGATACATCTTTCAAATCAAGTTGCCAATAGGTAAGACAATTGCATCGATACATAAACATACTTATAAATCTTGTTCTTTCAATTCAAATATTTTATATGATTTCAATTTAAAATTATATGCACTAATTATATACTATAATATGTTCTTGGTTGTAGGCTAGTCATAAACAAAACACTCAAGTTAGGCTCACGTATGTAAAGGCAAGGTGTGTTATACATGCCTAGGTATGCATTCCTTCTCCTTTAAACCAAAAATTTCATAACTAGATTAAAGGGGGGGAATGTAAATAATATTTATGAATTATATATCACCTCAGTCTTGTACACTTTAAAAACTTAGAACTTAGCAATTCTTCTTAGTTCTAAACCTTTTCCACTTTTGGAAGCCTTATATTTACTCTATATTGTATCTCTTGGCTTATCTCTTGGTCTGACTAGTCTTATGTTGATGATCCAAACCTTTTATCTTACCCAAAATGATTAAAATATGCTTATCTTATGCCCTTAAAAGTTATGAGCATGTGCCTATTTTTTAACTGCCAAGACATAATCAAAGGTCCTAGACCCCTACATCGATGCTAGTATCCTAGTCTGATGTAGGTATTTAGTACCCTAAAGTCATCTAATTTAAAAATGAATTGTATCCTAATGGTTGGACTAAGTGATTCAATGTGAGATATTTCTTGATAAGAGTGGTATATATTCATAATCACTCATTCATTTTTCACCTAGCATTCAAACCAAAGAACATTCAATTGAGCAAAAACTTCCTTAGTTATTCCTATTTCCATATGAGTCATAGGGACTACACATATATAGGTATGAAGTAATGGAGTATCTCAAGGGATTGATTTTATAGATTAAAATATAGGTCACTATTGTACTTGCTTTCCACATATTGTATGATTCACACACAAGCTAACACATAAGGGAGAACTACATCAGTTTGAGGCCCTGTTTGGAGTATTTGATATGTAGGTAGTGTTCATTGACAAAGGGATCTTTGGGGAAACTTGACATCATGTGTCTACTAACCCATTTTTCCCACAACCACTATGAATATGAATAACTAAGGTTTTACAATTTCATAAGGAAGTGATAATCCATGACCCAAATTTGAATACACCAAAGTGAAGGTGAAGATAAACCCAAAAGCATTCAGGTGGTCGCATCCTTTTATAGTTGGTATTATATACAAGACACCTATGTTTAGTTAAAATAGTAGCATCAATGCTAATGTCCAAGGATGATGCTAATGTCTATAGTTTTAGAGGCACTCAATCCAAAATTTGGTGACTATTTTAGAATTCTCTTCCAATCTACTTCCTACATGTTCCAGATCCAAAATCATGTTAGCATCAGAACTAACTAAGTACATTGTTTCTTTATCATTTATATATTTAGCATAGTTATACTTTCTATCTTTAACTTATCTTATTATAATAAATTTAATATATGTTATATATAAGTTTAACATTTAATTGGCTTGTTATAGGTCTGATTATCACCCTTGTACATTATCATTTCTATATTCTTAACCCTATCTACCCAAGTAAAATCCACATCTAAATTTAGGATTAAACAATTACCCCAGGTTCATAGTGGGGAGATATCTATGACCATCCTTTGGATGCGATCATTGGATAGTATTTTCCTATCACATATTCTAAAAATACCAAAAAAATAAAAAACTTCAAAAACCCATTTCTTTTTTAGTATTTACATGTTCTATTAACTTCTTTGCATATACGTTGTTGGTTCCATGTTTATAGATGGCATATTAATATTTTATATATACACTTGTTTCACATATCTTCTAAGTGATTTATGCATACACATATACATGATCTCTACACTTTTGGATGGTGGGCATTTCCTCTACTCACATCACCAGGACATTGGAGGCATCCACCTCTATGATCACAATACATCCAAGTTATATCACTCTATGGTAATTTTACATTATCTTGTTTGAGTTCATATATGTACTTACACATGATTTTATCTATGCTTATATCTTTCATAGTGTACTTGATATGCTATATGATAGAATAAGCAATACAATTGCAACACTAGTCAAATATAGATGTGAGACCAATAACAAAGATATTCACCATGAAAAAATAAGAGCAATGTTGAACACACCATAACACATATTTACTATGGGAAAACCTCATGAAGAGGTAAAAAACCCACCAATATTATTCATTATTTGAAAAATTAAATATACCCAATACAAGCTTTCTCTTCTTTCTCTTCTCTTTTTTTTCAGTACATCTTACAATATAAACTCTTTATTATATAGGTAAGGTAATCTGCCCATTATAAATAAACTTTTCCAACCACCACATTAATGGATCCAAACTCTCAAAAGGTCATTTTATATATTTTATTATTTATTTACATTAGGATAAACTCATGATAAATAATAAAATATATTATTATTTAACCAATATAATTTAATGTATTAAGGGTACATAAATAACATCACTTAACCATTAATTATTTTAATACTCCCCCTTAATATTAATTATGGATACATGGTGATTTTTAGGAGGTAACAATATAATGAACTTACACTCCATGAACCATTCATATAATGAGTTTTAGGAGGTAATAATTTAAAAAAACATCCTTCATCATGCCATAGTCACCTTTAAAAGATTATGCTATGTAAACATAGTCACCCAAAGGTATTACACTATTTAACTATAGACACCCAAAGGTATTACACTATGTAACTACAATCACATAGTCAACTTTAAAAGAATTACACTATACAACTATAGATACCCAAAGGTATTACACTATGTAGCCACAATCACATAGTCACTTTTAAAAGAATTACACTATACACCCATAGATACCTAAAGGTTTTGCACTATGTCCCCATAGGCACCTTTAAAAGAATTACACTATGTTATCTTAAACCACTTAAAGTGAGTTTAGGCTAGCATGATCATGAGACTACATCTCACAATTTCTCATGAATAATCAATCAAATATATTGAAATCTTTTATAACATAAAGACCTCCATGCTACTATGTGTTGGGTACAATGCAAAACTTCATATGAAGTTTACCAAAATCATATAAAGTGATATATTAAAATTCTTTACAATGAGAAGAAGTATAAAGATATAGAAGGAAACACACGACCCACATGGATTTTAAGAAGTGACATTGTCATGCACATTTCCCCTCAATGACAACTTTGATAAGCCTAGCATTGAATAAACTTCAATAGGCTTTAGTTTGTTGGTGTTGCGTTAAATTTTTTACCAAAGTTATACAATTTTAACTATCACCAAGAAGGTTGGTATAATGAATAACTTTCACATGATGTTATTATATCATCCTTCATAGCCACAAGGCTTCTTTAACAACTTTCACATAAAGTCTTCCACCAAAAACATAAACACATATCCAAAAGTAGACTCATCATAGCATCTACACCAAACATAAACACATATCCAGAAGTAGACTCATCATAGTATAGTTAGCATCACAATAAATAAATAAATTAGCATAATAATAAAAAAAATAATATAAACCAAAGTTTATAGTTTCTTTTACATACCAAAGTATTCACTTTGCTAATTTATAATGATTCAAGTATGGATCTTGCATAAATTTGGAAGAAACACTCATATCTTATAAAATATTTATCCTAGTAATGGTTAGATAAATCAAAATACCAATAAGATATTTGTAAATAAGGGTTAGCTTTTTTTTCACATAGTTTTTGGATCAAGCTTTAACACAACTTTCAATAGGAGTATATGTAACCTTGCAATCAAGCATGTTAAATTTAACAAATAAGTTATGTGATGCACATACAATAAATTTACTAATAATTTGATACTAAGTTAACCAAACATTACATATCTTATTAGAAATAATTTATATTATGATTTGAGTCATGAATATTATTTTTTCTTTCTTTTTAAAGTAGACACTAGAAGTTTGCATTTTACACTAAACCTATAAAAACAGTTTAAAAAGTAAAAATTTTAACATGTTTTATACTTGATTTTGAAATAAAAACACATATTCTAGTGAGTGAAAAACACTAACCACTTTAGTTTATTACAAAAAAATTCAAAAAATATAAATTATTACAATAAGGGTGAAAGTTGTGTCGCAAAAGTGGATATAAGTGTCATAAATAGTGTCGCAAATTGTATTATTTGACCAAATTGTTTTAAAAATAATGGAAAGCGGTTTAAAATCAACTCAAAGACCTTTTTAATGTGTCTAGAATATGCCAAAACTTACAAATCGATTGGTTGGACAACTATGGTCGATAAGCAATTGATAAGGTCAAAAGTCGAACAAATTATCGAACAAGGCACACGTTCCCTCATGAATGAACACAATTTTTTTTTAAATATCAAATTAAATTTGATCAAAAAAAAGATTGAGGGGATTTGAACACAAGACCTATCTCAAGCAAGTGTACTATCAAAAATAAGCTAGCCAACCCACCCACTAAAAATGTTAACATAATAAATACATTAGATTATATTTAACCTTTATAGGTTCTATTATTATTTTTTAAAAATGAAATAAAACAAAATTAAATACATGCATTAAAATAATGAAATAGAATCATATATTTAAATTTTTAAACAAAGGATTTTGAATGATATGTGTGGGGTCCATTACTTAGGTGGAATAAAAAAATTAAATAAAAGATTTATTTTTTAAATATTTTTATAAAACTATGGACATACCCATTTATTTTTCTAGCAAGCAAATTATTGGCTGAAGCATGGTGTGGGTGGAGAGTAGGGGAGGATTGCAAGAGCTCCAAACATCCATTTTCAGTGATCAAAAATTTAAAAACGCTTGCAAATTGCCCTCCAAAGCTACTAGTAGATCCAGATCTATCTTTTACAGAGTGCAGGATGATATTTTAGTGCTCCTACTACTGCTATGGCACACTATGATGCTTAAATAGAGGTAATTTTTTTCTATATTTCATTTTCATGCTCCTCAGGATCTAAAAATGACTGCAACAAGTTTAAATATTGTAGAAAACATGAAATCAACCTTTAAATCTCAGAAAATGACTGAGAATACTTGATTTCTAATTTTTTTCTTTTTCCATGGTCGTACAAGCTGAAGCATGGTGTTTAGGAAGAGAGAGAAAAAATTAAAAGAGTTGTAGGCAACCAAATCAGGCAAGTAAATATCAAAATTGTTTGAAAATGGTCAAACTTAGCAAATAAAATAATAAAAATTGAGATTTACCACCCAAAATCTGATTTTTAATTGATTTTTAGCTCACACATGCTAAAAAATGGTATTTGAAAGGAGAGAGACAATTGAAATCACCTACAAGGATCCAAATCAGGAAAAATAAGGGTCAAAAAATACTTGAAAATGGCCAAACTAAGCTAATGAAATAATCAAAATGGAGACTTACTACCCAAAAATAATTTTTTTACTCATTTTAAAGTTTTTTATGCTAAAAAATGACACCTCAAGTTGACTTGAAATTCCATATCTTCAAATGGTAGATTCAAAAACTTCTATAAAAGTGTAAGTAGGCCAAAAAGCAAAGATCTAGAATTTAGAAATATATTTCAAGCTATAAAAACTTTAAAAATGAAATATTTATTAATATTTATGATATTTAGGTCTTTAATAGACCCAAAAAACTGTGCCCAATGCTGGTCTTGATTTGAAATGCTTTTATTTGCTTAGATATGCAACTAGAGGGCTTCAAACACCTTCACAAAGATTATTAGTCCAAAAAACAAGAAAATATTAAATTTTTTTAATGCTTAAAGAAACAGTTTTAGCCCATTTTTAGATAGATCTATGACATAAAAATAACATTAAAATATGAAAAAATGTACAAATCTAAAATCTCTAGGCTCTAAGAGAGGAAAAAATAAAATAACTTACTTTTACTGAAGGAGAAGCTTAAAATATTCTCATGAACCTACCATGATTTGAAATATGGATGAATCTAAGCTTGAATACAAGCCCAAGAACCAATCTACGATCTTAGCACTTGATCACACATTAACCGGCTCTGATACCATGATAGAATAAGTAATCCAATTGCAACACTAACTAGATCAAGATGTGAGACCAATAGCAAAGATATTCACCATGAAACAATGAGATCAAAGTTGAACATACCATAACACAAATATACCATAGAAAAACCTCATGAAGAGGTAAAAAATCCACCAAAATTATTCATTATTTGAAAAATAAAATATACCCAATACAAACTTTATCTTCTTTCTCTTATCTCTTTTTTCATTACATCTTACAATATAAACTCTTTATTATATAGGTAAGGTAATATGCCCATTATAAATGATATTTTTTAGCCACCATATTAATGGGTCCAATCTCTCCAAAAGTCATTTAATATATTTTATTATTTATTTACACGAAGATAAACTCATGATAAATAATAAAATGCATTATTATTTAACCAATACAATTTAATGTATTAAGGGTACATAAATAACACCACTTAACCATTAATTGTTCCAATACTATGTACTTAACATTTTTTACTAACACATATATTCAATGACTAGTATGACATGTTTATGTTTTTATTTATGCACTTCTTTGAGTGTCTTGACTTCTTATTGTCTTGCTTGTTTGAGCATTTGAATATGATTCATTGTTTGCAGCCCTTATGCCTTTGTTTACCTTTTTGACATTTGAATATGCCATTGCTTATTGCATGTTGACATTTGAATATGTCATTTTCTTGTTTTTATGGACATTTGACTTTGTTATGTGCCTTTGATTGTGCAAAATTTGAACATACCCCTTATTTGAAGTCTCTTTCGACCACTGTCTTTTGATTGCTCTTGTGTGAGTGTTTGATTGCTTTTTGAGCTTGTACTATTACTATCTAGACATTAGCATGATCTACATCATGAATCTTAGGAATTGATGTGATCATATTATTCGTGCTTCAATGATATATCTACCTAGACATGTTTCCTCTATATGCTACATTATTTTTTCACAACTTACATGGTTATCTTATCCTTTTGAGGTAAGGTAAATGCTATGCCCTTAAAATTTGGCATGTTTAGGGATATGTGTAGTTGAATTTTGGCTTGGATAACCCTTTTACATATTATTATACATTTATCTATGCATTCATATACTTAGTAGGTCAGCCTATGGGTTATACATGGCCTTGGTAGACTTTATATAAGAGGTAGGGTTAGTTGTTCATCATCATATTGAAGTATTCATTTCTTATTGCAAGGATTTGGGAAGTTGTCCCCTTGAAGTGGCTTATCTATTATTCATATTTTTTGCTATATTTCTATATCAATGTGATACATTTATTTTATTCTAATTACTTGGTGAAGTAATATCATTCCAAGTGGTATTAGAGCATCGATTTGGGCCATAATCAGGTCAAAAACCCTATAACTTGAAATTTGGCTATATTTTATAAATGGTTGCGAATTTATTTACAAATTTTTAATTAAAGTTGATAAATAATTCAATTAAGCTTGCATTGAAATTTCAGATCATTTAGATTTGTGTTTCAAAAGTTATCACCATTTTAGAGTTTTTCATAAATTCACTCCATAGCTCACAATTTATAGAATTTTTCAAAATTATTTAAATTTTTGGAAATTTTGAAAAAAATTAGTTTGGGTTAGTTATTTTATATTTTTGATTTGAGGCCAACATATTTAAAAACATTCATGGTTAAAGTTGGTCAATGGGGTTAAATAAGGCTCATCATCTAGCCTTCTTATGGCTAGTCCTAAGAGTCATGGATGGGGTAAAGGGAAAGAAACCCCTAAAAATATTTTAGGGGATGACATGGAGTCAAAAAACTTTGATGTGATTTCTCAAATTTAGTTAAATCTACATGGCCTGATGCATAAATATGTGCAAGTCCAAACTCAAATGTTTGCAATGCAAGGGGAGCTTAATGGCGTAAACAATCAATTGTAAAAGATCACAACACAATTGGATACCATTTCATCTCATTTTCCACTCAATAACCCTCCACTTTTTCCTTCTAGTCTTCTTCCTCTTAACACTAACATTTCCAGTATCGGGATGAAACTAATGTTTCTAAAAATGGACTTGTCAAGTTTGATGGTAAGGATCCACTCACTTGGATCACTCAAATTGAAAATCTATTTGATTTGCACAAAAGTCATAATTATCAAAATGTGGTCATGAAATCTCTATATCTAGAACTTGATCCATTCATTTGGTATCATTGGTTATGTGCTCAAAATAAGAAGACTAGTGCTCTTGTTACATGGTAAGTATTCTCTGATGAACTGATGTCTCATTATCAGGTTAATGTTTTTGAAAACTACTTTAACCAATTAGCCAAACTATTAAAAATAGGAATAGTGAAATATTATATTCATTAGTTTTATAATCTATCCTTACATGTGGAGGACATCACTAAAGCAAATCTGACTGACCTTTTTTTGGGTGGACTAAAATATAGCATTCAATTATAAGTTCTTATGTTTAAACCCACAGCTGTATCTGAAGCTATACCAAGAGCATGCTTATCAAAATAAAAAGAGATGATAAAATGTCATCCTTTCACTACTAATCAATAATGAACCTTCCCAACTCCATCACTTCTTCAACCTACTAGATGGCATTGTAACAAATTGAAGAGAAGCGTGCCAAAGGGTTGTGTTATGGCTGTGATAAAAATTGGAGAAAAGGTCATCAATGTGATAAAAAGAAGTTATTTTACATTGAAGGGGCCAATGGAAATGAATAAGATGAGGAGGAATTTGGTAAGGGTTTTGAAAGACTCAAGGATGAAGCTACATATTCTCAACCTACTATTTTTTCCATGCCCTTGCAAGTATTTCTACTCCTTAAACTCTTAAGGTGGTGGGTTTCATTAAGAAACAGAAGGTCATGGTGTTGATTGAATCAAGTAATACACATAATTTCAAGAATAATAAATTGACTACTCATTTGAATTGTTTCATCTACCCAACCCCAAAATTTAGAGTCATGATTACAGATGGTGGTACAATTAATTATTCTAGAAAATGCCATAGTATCAAGTTAGTAATGGGGACTATTTGCTAGATTCTCCTATGTTTGATATTCCTATAGGTGGGAATGACATTATTTTTGGAGTAAAATGGCTCACCACATTGGGTAATATTGAGATTAATTTCCAAGAACTGTTCATACATTTTTATTTTGAAGGCAAGCTAGTGGAACTGCTAGAATTAAAATTTAAATCTCCACAAGTGGTCAGTTCACATCAGATGACCAAGATGCTAAAAAAAGGTGATAAATAAATTATGGAGCACTTATTTTCCATTGGTGTTCAAAAAACTAAGGAGTCTACCCATCTTGGTTTATAAAAAATATTGGATGAACATTCAGTTGTTTTTGGCCCCATGCCAAAAGGTCTTCCTCTTAGCCGTACTCATGATCATGCCATCAAACTCATTCTTGGAAGTACACCACCCAACATCAAACAATATAGATATATTTATGGCTAGAAGAGTGAAATTAAAAAAATGGTACAAGACTTTTCAGAGGTAGGAACCATTATCCACAACCAAGTGAATATTCTTCTCCAATAGTCATGGTGCGAAAGAAGGATGAAACTTGGTGGATGTGCTCAGATTATAGAGATATCAATAAGTTCACTATCAAAGATAAGTTTCCTATTCCTATAATTGATGATTTATTAGATGAATTACATGGTGTTGTTTATTTTATCAAATTATATCTTTGCTTTAGGTATCATCAAATCTAGATCCGTGAGGACATTCCTAAAATAGCTTTTCATACTCACGAAGGCCATTATGAATTTTTGGTCATGCCTTTTGGTCTCACCAATGCACCATCCACCTTTCAGAGTTTGATGAACACAATTTTTATGTCATTTTTGAGAAATTTTGTACTTGTATTTTTTTATGACATCCTTATTTATAGTAAAATTTGGGAAGACCACTTGCAACATGTGAAACAAGTACTCTCACTTTTTGAGCAACATTAATTGTATGCTAAAATTTTTAAATTTACTTTTGGAGTTTGGGAAGTAGAACATTTGGGTCATATTTTATCACATGAGGGAGTAAAAGTTGATCCAAAAAAATATAAGCCATCATGGAGTGGCATATTCCCAAGACACTTAAGCAACTAAAGGGATTTCTAGGGATAACTGCTTACTATCATAGATTTATCAAACACTATAGTAGTATTGCAGTACCGTTCACTTGTTTGTTGAGAAATACTCCTTCCAGTGGACCGATATAGTGACCAAGGCATTTGAACAACTAAAAATGGATCTGTGCACCACCTCGGTATTGGCTACTTCAAATTTTTTCAAAACTTTTATGGTTGAATGTGATGCATCTAGATATGGCATAGGTGTAGTACTCATGCAAGAGGGTAGGCCCATTGCCTTTGAAAGTCACCAATTAAAGGGTAAAAATCAGCTCAAACCCATATATGAGAAAGAGATGATGGCTATTCTACATGTATTCAAACAATGGAGACCTTATCTATTGGGCCATCACTTTTAGGTAAAGACTGATCATGATAGCCTTAAATATTTATTAGAACAACAGTTGTCCTCAAAAGAACAACAAAAATGAGCAAAAAAATGTTAGTTTTTTATTTTTAAATAGTTTACAATAAAATAAAATAAAATGTGGTGGCTGATGCACTATCTAGGTGAGACGAACCATTTGAGGCATTGTTATATGCCATGACCAGCAGGAAAAATGGCTCAAGAAAGCAAGGTCAGAATGGGAGAATGACAATACTACCCATGCATTGATTCAAAATCTGTAGTAGGGTTTAGATGGGATTGAAAAGTTTACATGGAAGGAGAATGCATTATAGTACAAAGATAAATTATATCTGTGTCAGAATTCTCTTCTTAAATCGAAAATCTTTCAAGAACTTCTTGTGTCTCCACTTGGCAGTCACTCAGGTTTTTTGAAAACCTATTATAGAGTCAAGAATGATTTTTTTTGGAAAGGACTCAAGCAGGATGTACAAAAATATGTGGCCGAATATATGGTTTGTCACCAAAATAAATGTGAAACCATTAAAACCCCAGGTCTTTTATAGCCCTTATCCATCCCTAGTCAATGATGGGAGGAAGTATCCATAGATTTCATTACTGGGTTACCATGATCTGAAGGTAGAAATTTTATCATGGTTTCTATGGATAGACTCATAAATTATGCTCTTTTTTTTCTTTATCTCAACCATTGGTGGCTAGTACAACAACTTTAACCTTTCTCAGTACAATTCAGAAATTGCATGGTACTCCCAAGATTATTGTTAGTGATCGAGGTCCCATATTTACTAGTAATTTTTGGACAAAATTATTTGCATGTTTGGTAACCCAATTGGCTCATAGCTCATCCTATCATATTTAATCTGATGGATAAACTGAGGTAGTCAACAAGTGTCTAGAAGGATACCTTCATCACTTTGTGTCAAATAAATAGGATAAATGGGTTTTGTGGCTGCCCTTAGATGAATGGTGGTATAATATTTCAGTGCATAATTCATCCAAAATGTTTCCTTTTATGGAATTGTATGGATACCATCCCTCATTTCACCCTTGAAGGCCCATCTAAATGTGTGTGTAGTGGAATAACACCTTCAACATCAATAAGAAGTCCTTGCTAGTTTGCATAAAAATTTAGCTTTGGCCCAAAATCGTATGAAGCAATAGACAGATCAACATAAGAGAGAGGCATTTTTAAATTGATTATTGGGTCTTTATTTGATTAAAACTATATAAATAGATGTACTTAAAGCAACATAAAATGGATAACAAACTATCTCCCAAGTATTATGGCCCTTATCAGATGTTGAAAAAAATTGATAGTGTGGCCTAGAAGCTAGAATTTCCTACATCCACTCAAATTCATCCAGTATTTCATGTATCTTGCCTTAATAAGGTCATTGGATAGAGAGTTACTACTCAAACTAAGTTACCAAAATTAGATGAGGAAGCGAGGGTTATTCTTGATCCTGAAGTGATCTTTCAAATGTGCACTAAGTAGTTACTATCTAGATTTATTATAGAGTATTTGATCAAATGGAAGAATCTACCTTCTGAAGATGCTACATATGAAGATGAATCATTCATGCAACAACATCCAAGATTGCTTCAATGTTGAGGATAATTTTGTTTTCAAGGGGAGGGGCATGCTACACCCTTAACTATTGGTATGTATAGGGATATGTGTAGCTAACTTGTGACTTGCATAACCCTTTTGTATATTATTTTACATTTCTCTATGCATTCATATGCTTAGTGGGTTGGTCTATCAATTGTACATGGCCTTGGTAGACTGTATATAAGAGGTAGGGTTAGTTGTTCATCATCATATTTAAGTATTCATTTCTTATTGAAAGCTTTTGGGAGGTTTCCCCCTCGAAGTGGCTTATTTATTATTCATATTTTCTGCTATATTTTCATATCATTATGATATATTTCTAATATTTTGCTTATTTGGTGAAGTAATATCATTCCAGTAACTACCAGTTTCTACTTCCCTCACCTCAAGGGGGGCATATTAGTGAGGGTAAGCCATAGAGGCTTGAATTCCACATTTCCTTATAGATTCATATTATAGTGGGGTAATGTTTTGGAAATATGTCCTCCACATTGGCACTTATATCAATTTTTTAGATTTCTCTATATATAGTGGGAAAATGCTTTGGAATCATGTTATCCACACTTACATAATTTCAAATTAGCTAGATTACATTGTTATATGATTCAAATACACATTTGTGGTAGAATTATATGTATTGGTACTATTAATATACACAATGTGATAATGAGACATATCTAAGGTGCATATGCTATGCAATATGTGCATAATATTATAAAATCAAATTAGTTTCATATTTCAAACACTTTCAAGGGTTATCAAAACCCATGAGGTTGGAATTTTATGGACTCTATTGAGCTAATCTAATGCAGTAGTTGGTTCACTTTTTGGTACGGTTGAGATGATCAAATCCCTCAATCTTTCCAATTTTATAAGATGGATTTGATTACATCATCTAGCCTCACCAATTTATAGTGTGAGTTGACTTGGTTCACTCATGCTCACTAGGTTATAAATATGATTTTACATGATTGAACTAATATCAAATGTCATGTGATAACTCATATTTTATCTAAGGTTAGGGCATGTGACATCCAATCCCTCTATCTCTTTAGATATATGTACTTTCTAGATTTATATTTATCCTAATCTTAGTTTCAGTGATTCATAATGATATATCTTTCAAATGAAATTGCCAAAAGAAAAAATGATTGCATCGATACACATGTTTATTCATAAACCTTGCTCTCTTTCAATTTTAATCATTTCAATGCTTTCAATTTTAGATCATATGCATTGATTATATATTGTAATATGATCTTAGTTGTAGGTTAGTCACTAATAAAACACTCAAATTAGACTCAAGTAAAGATAAAGTGTGTTATGCACACCTAGGTATACATTTATTTTCCTTTAAACTAATAGTTTTATTACTAGATTAAAGGGGGTAATTGTAGAAATTATTTATGAATTATATAACACCTCAGTCTTGTACACTTGGTAAATACATATGATTATGTACTTTTCAACTTCTAAACCTTTTCCATTACTAAAAGGTTCACATACAGTATCTCTTTGTGCCCAATTACTTATCTTTTAGTTTGAACAATATTATTTTGATGACTTAGACCTTTTATAATACTTAGAATGTTATAAACCTTCTTATCTTCCATCTCTGCATGTTTCAGACTGACACCTATTTTTTAATTGCCCAGACACAAGCGACCTAGTCAGACATTTTCATCAACACAAGTATCCTACCTTAATGCAAGTGTCCAGTGCCCTAAAGTCAACTAATTTGTAATTGAAAAGTATCTTAAAGGTTGATCTAAGTGATTTCATGTGAGATATTCTCTAAGGGGATTGGTATAAATATAGGATCAACCCTCATTCATTCTTTACCTAGAAAAGACCTAGAGAAACAAATATAACTTATCAAAAACACTCAATCAAGCACTCAAGAGAGCAAAGGTTCCCTATTTTTTCCTATTTCTATATCAGTCATAGGGAAAAAACATCTATAGGTCTGAAGTACTGAAGGAGTAACCCAAGGGCTATGTTTTCCAAGTTACAAACTAGGTCACTATTGTACTTGATTATCACACATTACATGATTCACATAAAATTCAACATGTAGGGGATACATATATAAGTTTGAGGCCCTCTTAAAACTATTGGATATGTAGGTAGCACCCATTGACATAGGGTTATTAGGGGCAATTCGACACCATGTGACCACCAACCCATTTTTTCCACAACAAATATGAATATGGAGAACTAGGGTTTTGATATTTTACAAGCAATAACAATATATGACCTAAATTTGAATACACCAGAGTGAAGGTGACATAGAACTCATAAGCATCCAGGTGGTCACATCTATTTTCATTAAGTATTCTATACTAGACACCTACATCCAAGTGAGATAGTAGTATTGATGTAACCATCCTAAGTTAGCTTACTCGTATCATCAAATGTACATTTGCCAAAGTATATAGCATGTATGAATAATAACCCTTAGGAAAATAAATATTTTGCATGGAAAATAGTGATTTGCATACTAAAACCAAGTGAAATATCTAATTTTATTAAGGCTCTTCATGCTCAAATTGTGATTTATGGGTGAAAAAATACACTGGAAAAAATTGACCAACTAAGATTGCAGTGGCAATCATTATTTTCCATGTGATGAGCTTGGAATATGGGTCATTATTGACATAATATTTCCCTCAATCCATCTCTCGAAGGAGATTATCTTATGCAAATCTTAGATTCTTAGATAACTATTACATGGAAAATAGATATTTGTCTTGTTTATATTAAACCAAAGACTAAACATTTACTTTGTCATTAATGTATAATACATAGCATATTTTAGTGATCTTTGGTGTGAAGAATGCTTAGGAAAAAGACACAGGCTTGTTTCTACGGACTCTGTAGGCTTGTTTCTACGGACTCTGCAGGCTTGTTTCTACGGACTTTGTAGGCTTATTTCTACGGACTCTGCATGCTTGTTTTTACGGACTCCGTAGGCTTGTTTCTACAGACTCCGCAAAGTCAATTCTAAGAATTATGTAAGGACAAAGCCATAAATAGGAAGCTAGAGGCCAGATAGGATTAGAAAGAACCATTCTAGCTAGAATCAATTAAGGAAAATAACCGCCTGTTATTTTGAAGGACTTGCTTTTGATAAAATTGTATGTAATCAAATTTTAGGACTATTATAGGATAAGATATTTATTTCATCAAAATAATTAGATCTCTTGGAAATCCAATCTCCTATCTTTGGATGAAGGGATCGACCAAGGAGTCCTATTCTTTTGCATCCTATTTTGAGTTGATTGTATTAGTATAAAGTGTAAGACTTTTGACTATGAATATATAGAAGATGTAGAGAAAATAGAGAATCAAGAATTACATATTATAAAAGTTTACAGGTTTTAGCCAAATTGTAATCATTTCATTTCTATGAATTAATACTTCAGTTTCTAGCACTGATTAATCTTTATTCCTGAGTCCGAGAGAAGCAAGGGCCCACTCTCCTTGGAACCAAGAACTATGTACAGTATTTATGTTCTATTTTATTAATTTGTTGTTATAATTAATTAGAATCTTATTACTGTTTGCATTTATTTATAAAAACATCAAAACAAATTCATAGTTTAAAAAGAGCATTTTCTTATTTCATTTCTTTTCTACGCAAAGTGTGTTTTCTTTTACAGTAGAAGAGTGAAGCAAATTTACTTTTGTAAGTATGAGTGTGAATTTAATTTCCTTGTAAACGTAAAATAGGAGTGTGATATTTTACTTCCAACAAAAGAGTGGATTGATTTTATTTATTTCTTTTTTTTAGAAAAAGCATGAATCACGTAGTTTAGGACACATTCCTTTCTTTAGTCAAAGTTAGAATAGGAACAACAAACAACCCCATAAGCATCCTTCTAGATCTACCATCCCATACCTTACTGTAGATAGATTTGGACACCAGCCCTGGTTGATAAGACATCAATTGAATATTGATTAAATGAGGAGATAGACGATACTCATCACCATGTTTAGTCAATACTTTCCTTGATAAAAAATGACATTTTATTAGTGCAGGCTATGAAAATAGAGAGATAAATGGTGGATTTTGGTAAAATTGATCAATATTTTGAATTTTTTTAATAGAAGAGGTAAGAGGCCAACAAGTCAATAAGATCCAAGGGCTTAAAAGAATCGACCTATTGATCACATGTGCAAATAAATAGAAGAATATGATGCAATAGTCAATAAGCTATTATTTATTTTAATTTTTGAAATTTTTAGAGTTTTGAAAATGTAACAAGTTAACCAATGATCCCATAAATGTAAGAGTTATAAAATGTTATGGATGTGCATGCATCAAAATAAAAAAATGTATCATGTGCATTAAGCAAACTATCTAGATAACTAGTTGTGTAATCCTATGTAGGAGAAGTAGCTCTAAGAGATGTAGAATAATGTGAAATTTGATGAGGACTAGTATTATATTATGCTAAATTTTGTGTCATTTGAGGAACATGTTGGTTTATGTGAATCACCAATTTTGATGATGTTGTATGTGATTTTTCTTGTTGAGAATTAGACACCTTTTTCTAGATAAACTTAATTTTGCATTAGTTGCTTTTGAACCTTTTTATGGATTGGTTGAATATAAACCTTGTTTTTAGGTGCAATAATGATTTTTTATAGATGTATCATTAAACTATGGTGGTGGATAGGATGGATGAGGTACCACAGATTGTAAAGGGTAATTATATTTGATTCTTTAAAACTTAATCACTTGATTGTATTGGATTTAATTTAGGCATCTATGTATTATAGAAGGTACAAAACATATATTTTATAACCATGAGCATACCAATATCATATAAAATACCCCTTATGGTATAAATAAAAATGGAATAGATAATATAGCAGGGCCAACTTGAAGAGGCAAGACAATGTGTCCCAAAGTGTTTTTTTGTTTGCCATTGAATGTCTTGAAACATTTAGATGTTGCTTGTATAACATGATGTGTGTAATAAAATAAATGAGGTAATGTCATTGTGCATGCATTCTCACTTGATATATTATCAACTTGTGCTCTATGAATATGTTGTTGATCAATATAAGCTCATATAAATAAAACGTGAAAATTAAAATCATCATTTGCTATCTCACTATCATCAAAGGACATGACTATGTAGTTTGGATAATTGTACCGATAATTACATCCAATGGATAATCATATGACTTAGGAAGTGTATGAGCATTATAAGTATGATGTATTACTAAATTGTCTTAGCTTGTAATATGATTAGGAAATGATTCACTAAAAATATTTAATTTAACAATTTCATTCTATTAAAGCTCAAATTCCTTTGTAGTATGCCTAACTCAATGACATTGTTGTTAATAAGAACTTGAATAAGGTGCTTGAGCTTGAAACATCTATTAGTATAATGAATTTTGCATCTATGGTAATCAAAATATGCATTGTTATCAAAATATTTTCCTTGAGGTTTATTCATGTCAATTTCAAATGGTGGTGGAAAAGTAATGAGAGTGCATTCAAGTAATTTTTAGAATAAATTAGGAGGTAGTTGTGGTAATCTAGAGAATTGACTCATTGGTTTATCAGATAAAAAAATCTTGTTAGAATGTGTATAAATAATATTAATTGTGATTTTTTCATCTACCGTAACATATGTTGATCTAGATTTATAAGATGATTTTATTTGAAACTTTGTATTAGAATTTGAAGTAGATGCAGGTGCATACTTGAGCTTGTTTAAAGAATAATATTGATTTATCTTGCTCTTATTGAATGATAAACCTATTAAAATGACTTGAATTTATTGAAAATAATTGAATCATGTAAAGGTGCAATCATATTTTGTTTAAAAATATTTTTTAATTCATTATCTACCAAGTTATGAGTCATTTTGACAATCATGGTCTTGTAATGAATTACACAATTATTGATAGGATCATTAGTCCCTTGTTCAAGCTTAATAATTTGTGCATAAGAAAAAATGCTCAAGAAATAAATCTACTAATGGATTGAATACTTTGATTGATTGAACTAGTATATCATAAAACCAAAGCAAGGCATAATCTTTTAAACTTATTGGAAACAACTTGGTTAGCAATTTTTCATTAAAGGCTAATCAAAACATGTTACATGAAAAGATTTGAGATGATTCAATGGATCTCATTTAACTTCATATGGTGGAAAATTAGGAGTTACATATCCTTTAGGTAAAGGTTATGATGCAATATTAGGTGAGGCTAGGTTGAATTCAATGATTGGATAGATTTTGGGATACCTTACTCTAAGTACAATACCTTAGCATGAAAAATGCAATAGTTTGCTCAAGGGATTGTGCAGGAGGTAAGGTATGTGATGTACTATGTATAGCTATCAAAGGTCCTAAATGAGTCACTTGGTTAGGTATGGGCATAAAACTTGTTATAGACCTTGTGTTGGCCCCAAGGATAGAGGTGTAGATGTAATAACGATATAAAAAATAGTAGTAGAAACATCTTGTGTATGATTAACGAGAGATTGTTCAACAAAAGCATTTGGTTCTTCAAATATACTAGCATGGTCATGTTCCTTATTCTCTTTTTAGGATACAAATAAAAAAGATTTAATATCATAGGATGGGTGTCAATGTATTTACTAAACTCTTTTGCATCAATAGGGTCAAAACTATTATTAATAGATGCATGAGTCTTAACACTTTCTATTGTCATAATGGTTCCATTAAAAGGGTGAAAAGTAAATAGTATAAAATTTTAAATATATGAATGCTCTTGTTCCCATGTTATACTTGAACTAACAATTTTTTTTCTTTAATGGTATTTGAATTTTAGGTGTGATTTTTGAACAACTAAAAATAAGAAATATTCATCTAATATAGCCATACATTCTTGGAATAGTAAATAAACTTAAAACTAAAATGTAAGATTCTAAAAAGAAAGAAATTATTTTGTGTATGGATATTAGTAATTTTTTATGAAATCCAAG
The DNA here is from genome assembly GCA_037957365.1 of Torreya grandis. Classification (NCBI taxonomy): domain Eukaryota; kingdom Viridiplantae; phylum Streptophyta; class Pinopsida; order Cupressales; family Taxaceae; genus Torreya; species Torreya grandis. The sequence goes on from JARHVA010002024.1 coordinate 1,370,436, forward strand.
GTCAAAATAAGATATTTTCAGTGTCAGATATCAAATCCAAGGTCAAAAGAAAATGCTTTCAATGTTAACTATTATGTCCAAGGTCAAAAACAAGTTCTTTTAGTGCCATATTTAGATCCAAAACTGAAAGAAAAGTCTTATATTTTCAGATATTCATGAATTTACCTAAATATTAGGACAAAATATTTGTAAAGAACAAAAGTGCATGATAAACTCATGTTCACCGATATGTTTTAATGAAATTTGAATTAATATGGAAATCAACCCTAATTAAGATAAATTAAATATAATATAATAGAATGCTAGAAATGTACTTTCAACAAGCAAAATGAAGGTAAATAACTAAATTCAATATGGTGCAAATGATTTAAATAAGGTTAACTATGAAAATAAATAACAAACTTAGTTGTTTTTGCTTGACTGTTGACTTATAGATGATTGAAATTGAAAATCAAGAACTGTATTTACAAGTTCCCAAAAGTGGGAAAAGCTATTAAAAGACATAATTGACATACTCAATATATTATTGACTCCCACTATTATCCTACTTGTTTGATCCTATATTTTGTGAAAAGCTAGGAATTTAAGGCACAATCACTTGTGGTGTATGATGTTGTATGTATGGGTATATTTGACCTTTAAAAATGTGTAGAAGACATACAAATGGATTTTGAAAATTTGAAATCCTAATAGGGATAATAATTATTGAAAAACTAACAATAGAAAAAGGTGGAGTCTAATTGGGCTGAGATGACCCCAATCACCCCTGATGACTAAACACTACTTACATATCCAATAATCCGAGGGGGGAATCAAGCTCACGTAGTTCTCCCGCTTAGAGTGCTTTGTGAAATTGTGCTCCTTTGATTATATGAATGCATATAAAATATGTTGAATACTTGATCATGTTTTGCTTAGGGTTGGATAAAATAAATATGTGGCATAGTTGAGGACTACTTGAAATGCTTGAAATAAGAGTTTGGAAGAATAGGTAAATTGTTCTCAATGTGCAATAGTATAAATATGCATCTATATTGAAATTTTTAAGTGAAAGAATAAGTGACTTTAGTGTGCCTTTATAGTGATCCAAAAGGGGAAACCACATGCTAAGAATCTTAAAAACTCAGAAGACAAGGTAAGGGATGGTTAAATTTTGAAAAATGACTATTAGAGGGTAATAGACAAAAACATCCCATAGGGACATAAATGCCTCCCACTAATATACCTATTGGATGTTTCTGTCCCTTAGGGAAACACATTGAATTTTTGATTTGGGTTTATCCATACAAATGATTTAGGGTATTTTTAGAAATTATAACACTTATATAGGTAAAAAATAAGGGTTTGGAATAAAAATAGGTCCTCTTAGGTGCTTAGGATAGGGTAAAGTGGCAAAATAAGTACTGATTAAGTACACCAATTGATTAAAATGGAAAAATCCCAAAACTAACATGATCAAGTAGTTGTGACCAAATTTAGGTTACAATATTCTTAATGTTATGATAGCATAGACAATCCAATATAAGCCTAGGAAAAATAATAGGGGAGGGATGGTGCCTATCACTACTTTGAGGTCTAGGGGGGAGGAGAAACAAAAGGATTCATACATGCCCTTTCCTAATGAGTAGTAATTGAAAACATCTTAAATTTGACATTCATGCAATATGTGTTACTAAGGAGAGATAAGAGTTCATCATTATTAATATCACAATTATTTTTATTGTAGCTAAATTTAATCCATTTCATTGCATGATATAACAATATATTTTATAATCTATGAAATAAGCATACAATTATGAGAACCATAACTTGAATTGTAAAGTATTAAAAAAACATCCATTATAGTTATTTTAAATTTTTGATTATGTGAATAAGAAAAAATTAGGAATTAGATCTAAAAGTAAAATATTAATATGAAAGAAATATGAAACCCTAATATAGAAGAGACCTAGGGTTTTTTGTGTTCAATTCAATGATCAGTTTCACCAAAATAGTTTAATAAGTTTGTGATTATGTGATATAAATAAGATAAAACTATGAATATTCAGATTATGTAAAATAGGGTAATAGTCATACAAATCTGAATGTAAAAGGGTATATTAATATTAAACTTATTATATTTGGAATTGGCTAAGTAATGAAGGAGAGATACACTTATCTCAATTTTGATTTTTATTACTTAGTGTATTCATCACTATTTATGATAATGATCTATGTATACTATGTAAACACTCGGATCATGAAATAGTTGTTCAAATGTTGTATGGAAATCACTAATGGAACTTAGACCCTTGTAATGACTAGTAATATCTAGGCTCTACTAGTACTATCCTAGTTGATTGTGTACCTAGTTGACTGTGCTGGTTTGTGATGCCTTAGAACATTACAAATATAATTGTAGATGAATTTTATGTGTGTGATTTCCTTTGGTCCTATACAGTGATATCTATTTTATTCTCTTTGATTTGAGACCTTAATCTCACTTTTAACATAAAATGACCCTAAGAAAAAGGATTAGTAAGTTGGGGTGGATAACCCCAACTACTCCTTGCTGCGTGACTAAACATTATCTATGTTCAAATAATCTGAAGAGGTCTAAGACCACACATTATTATCCAACATATATGTTATGTGCACACTATTATGATCAATCTATAATGTAATGTAATGTTTAGCTTCTAACACTTGGCATTGTGCAACTTTGACTTGCACGTTATTCAAACTTAGCTCTAAGACTACTATTTTTAGGGATATTCACATATATATGACTTTGGGATAATTTATAAAGAGATTTCTAATATATTTATAAATATTTTTAGGAATTATCAATGTAATATCCAAGTGATTATAACCTTAGGTTTTATTTTTATTTATAGTTGAATCTCTAATATTTTTCACTATGACTGACTATGAATCATGTCTAGACTGACCTAATGGAGATATCCCAATTTTAAAAATAGATGTTAATTTCTCTTGTACACTAATATAAAAGGTAAACACATATGGAAAAATTAAAACTAACTATTTCCTATATTGTCCTAGTAATGGAAATAAGTGATTTGAGATATGACGCTAATTTATTTTGGATTATAGATGATTCTTGCATAGACTAGCTTGACCTTAAATATTTGTATCTATTATATTGGGTTTGTAAAGACAAAATTTTATTAAATAGATAGGGGAATGTGTGTATAATATTCAAATGTGTTCGTAAAGTCTAAGCATGGAAAAGTGTCCCAAATTTATTGTTTCCAAAGTGTCTAATACCACATTTAGGTGTTTACAATATGATGTGGGAGAAAAAATCAAAGCTAATGAAAATCAATCACCTCAAAACATTCCATGTAACAAAAAAAAGGTAAAATATCCATACACATGAATGAAATACAAAAAGAGAAGATACCATACCTTCATTTGTTGGTCAATATAGAAGATCCAGATTGAATGAGTATTGAGGATGATAGTGATGATGATGACAATGAAATTCCTTCAAACATAGATGATTATCAGTCTCATCTAAAATTTATAAGGATAAGAGAGTACATAGATGATTCAAACATGGTAAACACTGATAAATTATAAGGTCTCCTCTATGGTCAACCCAAGTTAGATAAATGGAAGTCACCAGTTCCAAGTAATCATGAGAATACAAATGGTGTAACTGCATCTCTAGAGGAAACTTTACAAAGGAAACAAGTGAATAATGATTGTTATATGATACATCACCAACTAAATAATAATCTAATTTATAGGGAAGACATGGATATAAGTGTGAATGCTTGTTGTAATATCCATTAATGATATGAATCTCTCACAATAAATTATCCATTAAGAAAACACTTTGAAAAATCTAGTATGTCTTGAGTACAAGAGGCTCTACATATTTCATAATGTATAACTGATGAATATCTAATACCTGTGAAAAGTTTGGTTAACAATATAGAGTTCATGGAAGTAGGAAATTCCACATATAATGATACAACATTGTAAGTAACTACTTTAAAAAATAAACCAAGTGTTATATTAAAAATGTTACTTGACAAGAATTTGATCTTTTTACCTTCCATTAGATTTTGATCTATGGATTTTTTATCACATCAAAGACGAAACCATATTGTAGTTATCATAAAATAATGGGACATGCAACAAATAATTATGAGGAATTACACCACATTCTTCTCAAAATTTAGGGTCAAGGCATCATTACATTAAAACACTTCCAAAGTGAGGCTAAAACAATGGGCACTTAAATTTCACAAACTACTAATAGGCTCATTCTTTCTATCCCTCAAAGGAGGTGATTGTACAATTATCAAAACCTTCTCTTAAGGTGTTACAAAAGTTAATCGAGTGAAATATCATATATATCCCTTTGTCAATAGAGGTTGATATGATAAAGGCACAACATAAGGGCTTCAATATAAACACATATTGAGATTGGCATAGATGTAGAAGACATTCAACTAGTAGATGCTTTGGATTGAGACATAAGATATAAGTTTTAATCATTAAAAATTCTATTCAGATAAAAGATGTTAATAAACCTATTAATAATTTGGTTGTGAAATCTAAGATAAATATTAAGATATTTTATAATCCATTTTTAAAACATGTGAAACAAGAAATTAAGGTTGATCATGTTGACTATGATGACGATACTAGAGATTTTACAGAACACAATCATTTCTCTGATTAAAACATTGAAATACATGTTACTCTTTATGAAAAACATGTGAGATTTTAATATTTTATCCATGAAATCAATGTAATCATTGCATTGATGGGTTCATAGGTTATCTGAAACATAAAAAATAAAAAAATACAAAAAAAATCAAATATTCAAAAAATATAAAACCATAACCTACACATGAAATGCTTTACTAGTACAAATAATTGATTGATGTTATTTGTCATATATGATGAATTACATATTTATTCCTATGTACATGTTTCTAACCATCTACACAATTGAGATGCATGATATAAAGGTTACATAAGATACATGGACATACATATGCAAGGCATCATTTACATCCACGAGAAACCTTCTTACATCGGGGGCATATTTGTACACTTATCATGTTATCTATTTTTATTTCTTCTTTGATCATAGTAGGTTATTACATATGATTTTATGTTGCTTATACTTTATATAATGTTATTTCATATGGATATTATGCTTTGATATGCTAGATGATGGCATTCATTGACACGTGCTATATCATTATGACATTGTGTGATCATTGATGCATGTTCACATTATGTGATCATTAATTCATGTTATATTATGTGTTCTACAAGTGGATTGAATATATTTTCTCATGTATTATGTTTTTTGTGTTAGAGGATCCTCTATTCCAAGTCACAACCATTTTGGGTCAGAGTCATGTCATGTATTATGTGTTCTTTGATCATGATGTTGTTCGCATATATGTCTACATGGATACATAAATGATTGTTATTATGAGCTTGGTGACTTGATTGCTATTAGGCATATTTATATTATGTTTGATACCACACTTTATATCATACATATACTATGTATTTTATCACTGCATGTTTAATTTATATATCTACAAGACATTAACATGTGTATGCCCATCAACTTAGATTACATGTTTCTTATGCTATTGAATAATCAAATATTTTTATGATGAAATATCTTATCATTTTCATATACATACTTATATTTTTTTTATATAAGACATGGTGCACCTAAATTTCTATTTTGAGACGAGTGATTCACAAGATTCATCTTTAATATTAAAAGGGGGCATACAATGGGCTTGTTTTAGAGATCCAAACCATGATAGATAAACACTTGACATTTTAGGTTAGATTATGTGATTCATATGGGTCAGATTAGAAAATTAAGCCATATGTGAGGCATTCTAAAAAATTTTGAGGAATAGTTGAGGAATTATGATAGACATATGATAAAATTATATATCACCTTGATGTACATGTAGATTAGAATTGGGAGATGAATGTTGTTCATGCAAACAATTTTTATTTTTATATTGTGGATCAAAATTTAGGTCTATAATCCATTTGCAGTGGTCAATACATTTACATATGAACCTCTTTTAGGGTTCCAATTTTACATACAAACCTATTTTAGGGTTCCACTTCGACATACAAACCTTGTTTTGGGGTTCCACTTTTACATATGGACCTGTTTCAGGATTCTAAAAAAGAATTATTATGATATTCAAATCAATGCAGTTGAGGTTTCTATGTTACTCAAATTATAACACTCTTTATCTAATGGTGATTGAGGCATTAACATTCCTCAACTTATAGTTTCAATGGTCACATTTGCTTGGGGCATGCTCACCCAATTGTATTCTCTAAACAAGCTCAAACAAGTGTTAGCTTGTTTTATGTACCTTTAGGTTTATTTGATCCTTATATTTTAAAATTCACTCGATTCAATGATCTAATTTATTTCATTATTTTTTAATATTGAGAATACAATGATCTATACATGCTTTTATTACAAGTTTCACATGGAAAAAATGGGACATTTGGGCCATACCTATCAACACCAAGTGTAGTTATCATAGGTACAATTTTTTTCTTTTATCCTTTTAGTGTAGCATTTTAAATACTATATTAAAGGGGGGGAATTTATAAACACTTAATTTGGTATTAGACACATTGGTAACATCATCTATTGCACACTAACATACTTTAACATTACATATACATTTGGATCTCATCCCCACTTTCCCTCTATCCATCCACCCACTTGGTGTCTTGGCCAACCTTATTTACTAGATACACTTATTCAGGATCAACCTAGTATGTACAAGAATATTTTTAATCATACATACACCTTTTCATATTTTTATACCATTGATAGTATTGATAATGGTTGGATAATCCTAGGATAGTATCGATAATTACTAGACAATTATAATTGACGTAAGTGTCTGTCTTTGCTAATAGTGTCAAGGAGCATCCACTTGCTATTTTTAAAATAGTGAAGCCTTCATTAGGTTGGCCTAGACACATTTTCTTGATCAATCATAGAGGGAAATAGACATTACATATATATTCAAATCTTGTGCACACTTCCTCCTATTCATCTACCCACATGATTTCTTGGCTAACCTTATTTACTAGATACACTTATTCAATATCAACCTAGTCTATTCAAGAACCTTATATAATCCTACATATACCTTTTCCCAATTTTATATTATTGATTTTAAATTCTAGGACAATATTGGTAGTGGCTAGAGAGTTATAGTTACCGTGTGTGTCAACCTCTACTAAAAGTGTTTAAGAGCATACAAGGGATATTTTTCAAATTGGTAAGTCTCCATCATGTTAGCCTATACACGTTTCATTGATCAATCATAGTATAAAATAAACATTATGTATACATTTTGATTTTGTGCACACTTTCCTTTATCTATCCACCCACTTGATGTCTTGGAAAACCTTATTTATCAAATGCACTTATTCAGGATCGACTTAGTCTATAAAATAAAATTTGAGAATCCTACATAAATCTTTTCCATATTTTAGATCTTTAATTTTCACTCCTAGGATAGTACTGGTAACGACTGGATAATTATAATTACCATAGGTATCTACCTCTACTAATATTTTCCATAAGCATCCAATGACTATTTTTTAGATTGGGAAGTATCCATCAAGTGTCCTTAGACATGTTTCATTGATCAATCATAGTGGGAAATTATAGATTCATTTATAAATATAAATCAATCTTAAGGTTGTCATGCACTTGATCACAATGTTATAACTTGGCAATCACATTGAGAATCACTTGAAATATTGAGAAATACTTTAGCACTCTCTTGAGAAATTACCACAAAGGCATACATATTTTAAAACCCCTTAAATGACAATCCATAGAGTGAAATATGAATACACACAAAATTCAAAGTTTCATGGTGTCAAGTGTTGAATTTCAAACATTGCATTGCATTCTAGATCAATCATGATGTTGCATACATACACATAAATGGGATAACTAAATGTGATTTGTGCCATTATTCAAAATATTGGAACATAAGAAACACTTAATCACTCATTAGGGAGTGGTTTTGGATAGCCAACCCATATACTAACCCCTTTTCCAAGGGTTATCTTGTGGTCAAAAACATAATGAGGATGAATTATTAGGGGTAATTTTAGTGGCTATTTGTAGCCATTTGGCTATAAGTAGATATTATTCATCTTGAAAATGGCTAACTATGTGAAAATATACATTATTATCCTAAATTTTATATAATTTCATATATTTTTTCTTCTAATCACCCTATAAGATATATTCTAACCTATTTTGGGACATAGTTTCACCAGTGGATCTCATTCACCCTAAAATTATATGAGACATGTATTAGTTATTTTGAATCACCAGTTATAGTCTATGTATGTGTATATATGTATATATATCTTCATATATATATATATATATATATATATATATAGATATATATTCATACAAAAAGAATTTTTAATGTATTTTTCCTTAACATGTTTCATGTTATAAATTTTGGGTTGCGGAGTCAAAATTTCTTATGAAGAAACATTGTGTTAGGGTTTGATTGTATAACCTTTGAGGTTTGAGTGTGAAAATATACATTAGAGTATATTTTTATGCTTTGTGATGGAATTATATTGTATATATAACGACATGAATATATAAATGAAAGGATAGATTTTTTATATTTTCTAAATGTTATTTTGTTAATATTAGTGTACATGGATGATATGTTTTACCTTTTTTTAGTGTGATGTGATTCATGTGTGTATCTTCACAATTGATTTTATTAATGGGAGTATCAATGTTTCTTGTTGCACCTCAGGGAAGTGTTCAGGTCTTCAGGTCCAAGAAATAGGTTGGTGTAGTAGGATTTGAGTTTCCATCCATTTTATGTGCTTACCATAGCCTACACATAAATTAATTGGGTAACAAAAAAGTAAAAAAAAATGGTTCTATAATTAGGACCATGTTCAAAGAGAGCATGGACATTATATTTGAAAATGGTGGGATCTATATCTCTAGATCATGTAGAAGCTTGGTTTAATTATAAATATTTAGAGTTTGTGAAAAATGTTCTTGGAAATAAAGGTTTGAAGTCTAAGAAGTTTTTGGAAAAACATACTCTGTGAGATCTTTATGAGATATTTTGTGGGTTTCCAAAGCACATCCATGCATGGTTAGCTACATATGTGTTTGGAAGGAATTGAAAATTAAAAATTAAGTATGCTTGGACTGAAGAGTGAGTCAAGCAGTTGAAGGAGTTAGATGAGGAGTGGACATGTGTAATGAAATTACTTGGATAGATTATCAAATTCACAATAATGGATATAAATATAATTATCAAGAATAAAAAAATAATAATAGATACAAATAATAATATCGTAATAGAGTATATTGACACCAAATATTAACAACAAAGGAAAATACTGGATATGTAAGACCAAGCCACTTTAAGGTAAAAACCTCTAAAACCATGTAATAAGAACAAAACTCGTAATATGATCCCAAAGTATTAACCACTACCTCATATATATACCCTAATTATGATATGGTTACTCCATATGTTGACCCCACTAAAAATATGAAAACATAGATAATTGTGATATGATAAGGTAAAAGATTATGTTAGCCAAAAGTTGGCCACACATATCCCTACACATATTATAGGTTAAGGGCATAGTACACCTCTCCCACTAAAAACAAAATTTTATTCAATATTGACTAACTTTTAAATATTTTTTAGGAATGCTTCATCATCCCATGTTGCATCCTCAGTGCTCATATTCTTCCACATGATCAAATACTCTTTAATAACCATTACTCACAACCTATTCGTGCATGTATGAAGAAATTTCTTAGGTTCCAAATTGACTCTGCCTTCCTCATCCACATACATTAACTTAGTATATATGGATACTCTATATAAAATTACCTTATTTAAGTAGGAGACATGAAATACTATATGTATGCATGCACTATTGACATAACTCCAACATGTATGTAAAATTGCCAAATTTCTACAAAATTTGATAAAGGCCAAACTACTTAACAGAAAGTTTTATCTCCTTATTTTCTTCAAGGACACTTGTATGGTTTTAGGTGTAGAAAGACATAATCACCCACATCAAAATTACTTTTATTGTGGTGTTGATCCACTTGTTTCATTTGGTTATGTGCCATAGTTCTCTATTAGACTAGCTAGTACTTCCTATTGGTTTTGAATGTGTTCTTCAATAGCTTGAAGATTTGATTTACCATCATATATGATGTGATGGATGGGGGATGCTACCCATATAATGATAAAAATTGAGACATTTCAAATGAAGTATGGAAGGGATTATTATACCACCATTCTGCTAATAAAAATTAATGAACCCATCTCTCTTTTATTTAATGCAAAACAATGGAGATAACACTCTAATATTTTTTGACTGCCTCTATTTTTCCATCAAATTGAGGATGATATGACGATCTATGAGATAATTGATTATCCAAACACAAGAATAAATAAATAAAAAAACTATTGGTAAAGATAGGATCGTGATCACTTACTATGATCTTGAGGGTTCCATGTGGCTTTTGAACTATATCCTAAAAATAAAATATTGTTGTGCTCGCTATACTGGATGTGACAAGGCATAAAAATGGGCATGTTTTGTGAGCCTACCCATGAATACCATGATGATATTTTCCCCTTCTAACTTAGGAAAACTAGTTATGAAATACATAAAAACCTTCTCCCACCTTAGGGTAGGAATAGATAAGGTTTGCAAAAGGCTTGGGATTTTAATTTTCTTACCCTTGTTTTGATAAAAAACCATGCATTTGACCACAAATTTATAGATATCCCCCTGAGTCCTTCCAAAAATAAATCTTACTTTATTCTATGATAATTTTTTAAGAATCTTGAATTCTCCCTACTAGAGAAGCATGGAGCTATCTAAGGACCTTGTATTGAAGGTCAAAATTATTGCATAGGTAAAATCTATCTATGTACTAGAAGGCATTCCTCTTCTAAAAGTTTTTTGGGACACTAAAATAATTCTGCAGCCATTGTACCATTGTCTTTCTCCCACTCTGATACTATCTCATCTAACCAATTTATCTTCTATATGGTCATTTCACATAATTATTCCTCTATGAACTCATCCCTAATGGATAGTGCATTTTCTATTAAATTATCCTTTCTTTTTTTATATGTGATTTTAAAGTCATATCGTAATATTTTGGTCACCCAATTTTATTATTCTTCAAATGATAACTTGTGTTACAAGAAGTATTTTAGATTATAATAATTTGTCTTCATCTTAAAGTGTCTACCAACCAATGTTAGTCTTCATTATTTGATTTCTTGAAAAATAGACATTATCTCATTCTCAGTATATCCTTACGTTTGAGGTCACAACTCTCAAATGTAATTGGGTTTAGAAATAAGTGTGGAAAAGAGTAAAGTGAGTGTTGTGCAATTTTGGTGGAGCTAACTTCCATGCATATGGAGTTTACAAGTGAGAGAGAAGAGAGGATGAAAAAACATAATGAAAGAATAAATAAGGTAATCGTTGTAAAAGATCCTAGATGGATGTGAGAGCCTATCTAAGGATAAGTTATTAGAATACATGAGAGGCATGGAGGGCATACATTGGCTTTGTATAAATGTGAAAGATACTCCTTTATTTATGGTGATGGCACATGAAAGGTTCCTACAGTCCTTTATAGTTTTTGAGGAATCCATTAGAAATCATGGTTAAATTCATCAACGGTTAAATAGAAATTTAATATGATCCCTTAAATATATTTGAACTTAGATATTTTATGAGGATCAATTGAAAATTATTGTGGGCCATCAATAAATTCTAGTGATCTCCCATGACTAAAGGGGCATTGATTTTTTCAATTTATATGCAGTGAAATTTTTTGAAGTGGGTTTTATGAACAAAGTCCCCATTTCCATTATAATTTAAAGGATGTCCACCTTACTCCTAAAATAAAGTACCTTTACATTTGCTTATGGAAAAAAATCAAAAAAATGCAGAGATCATTCTATTTCTTAAAATCCATTCATTTATATAGATAAAAGAGGGTGCACAATATTGTTTCTTAACGTATACCTATCAACCTATTATTGCACCACTATTGCGATTTTTTTTTTTTTTGGGGTAGATTTTTATGTATATTTGTTTTAAATTGAATCAATGTAATCTTTAAATTAATTTTTTTCCCTTATATTTTATGTTAAATAGACTCCATTACCTTACAATTAATATGTAAATATATATAATTACAAATTAAAATAATTATTCATGGAAGATGACTTAAGGTATAATAATAAAGTCATAAAAAATAAATAATCTCATTTTTTTTTAATAATTATTAAATATTTTTTCAAAATACTAAATTATATTTTGTAATGTAAATACAATAAAAAAATATAAATATAAATATTATTTTTTATAATTATAAATACCATTAACAATATAAATGTGTTAGATTTGGATAAATGATAAATATAATGTTAAAATCTTAATTATGTCAATAAGCATAATTAAAAATGGAAGTTGAAGGTGGTGGTGGACCATAATACTTACGAAATGTTAACAATTAATGTTTGATCTATAATATGAAATCAATTCGATCATCATATTTAGTTTTTTTATTCTTGTTTAGAGAATTTGATCGAATAATAATAACATATTTGACATACGAAAGAGTTTGGAGCTCATTTTTTTTCTTAGAAATATTTTTTCGAGACCACATAGTGGTGTAGTACATTAAAGTCACATGCTATTAGTCAATGAAAAATTTACAGAGAATATAATGGAATCATCAATTAATGTGATATGTGACAAATCCAATATAGATGCCTTGAAATTGATATATCTTTATTTTTCTAGATAGATGTATTTAAGATATGTAAAGTAGTTGATATCTTCTTCTAAAACTAAAGTATTTATTATGCTTATAGTTGTAACTTAAAATGGGAGGCAAGGGGTGGTGAACTATAATTGCTATGAGATGTTAACAATTAATTGCAAATATTAAAGTTGATGTCCATTTGACCATCAAAGGATAGTTTTGATCTTTCATGTGATGCCCATTTGATTGTCAAAGAGCAAGTTTGACCTTAAATTTGATGTTCATTTGATCATTAAAGAGAAATTTTGACCTAACATATTATGTCCATTTCATATTCATATGGATATTTTCCTTCATTCTTAGATAAATTGATAAAATAATTGCAATATTTTGGGCATGCAGTTCCTTTAAAACTATTTTTTTAAATCTATAAAGATACTTTTGAGCACAACATAGTGATGCAATTAAACCAAGGTCATTTATCACCAATCAATATGAATATTTTAAAGAAGGTAATTGAATAATTAATCAATGTAGTATGTAACTAATAAAAATTCAAGATACTATGTCTCAAAATTAATATTTATTTATATTTTTCAAATAAATATATATATTAATATATATATAAATAATTTTAATATTTTAGATCTTATAATTTTTCATGTCTATTGACAAAAATAAATATTATGAAAAGAGTCATCTACTAAAATATGTTACTAAAATGAGTTATCTTACATGCTTAATAATAATCTTTTTAAAACAAAGCTTATCTATTTTTAACTCTTTATTTTAATAAATAACTAAATAAATAAATTACCACGGGTGAGATGAGGGAAATTTGAATCGATTGGGAGGAGGGAATTTTTTATTTTAACAAGAGGAGGGAAATTGTTTATCATCACACGCAGAGCCACCCAATCCATCAATGCTTCTATGATTAAGATCATTCATTTTACTTTTATATCACTTCTTTACTAAATGTGCATTGTTTATCCATTTATAAATGTGGTAGCGGAATTGCATTGCAAATTTCCATGATTTGAACCCCCATGGAATGCGTTGTATATGCATATTAAAACATTAAAAAAAAATCCTTTCCATTGTGCTCAAATTGATTTTATTACAACATTTAACATAAATTTAAATTATTTTGATTGTAGGTTTGAAAATGTTGAAAATATTGGTGGATTTTGTAAGATTGATATGTGTTATTATTTTGATCAGGTAATGGTTGTAGATTAATTAACACAATTTTTTTTGGATGGTATTCGTTTCGATCTTGATGTTGGGGGTTTAAATTATCTTGAAAGATTATTTAAATTTTAATGCTTCATTTTCTTTGAGATAACTAGGAACTCCTTACTGATAAAAAGAGGATAATTAAATCCCACAAACTTTTCCCTACAATTCGAACCCCTACTTAAACTTTTATGACGTATAAATTATTTAGGGTTATTTGTAACAATAGTATTTTCCATTTCCATATAATTCATTTGACACAATTTAAGATTTAAGACTTATTATTACTTCTTCATAATTTTTTTAAATTATTTTTAGAACAAGTTTAGATTTAGTTCAAATTATCTAAATTTATAGAAATGATGGTTACTTATTAATAGGTATAATAACTTTTCATTATAATTTTTGATTTGAAATAAATTATGTTAAAATTATTTGATTTATTTAAATACAATCAATTAAAAATATTATTACCTTTCATCAAATTTTCTATAAATTACCATGAAAGTAAATTATCATGAAGACACATAATCAGCATAAAGATATATGAAAAAACTATTTTTTTACATAATAAAAAGAAAATTTAACATGTAAAGATTGAGAACTTTCTATAAATCTTTGATTTATAAAAATTATTATAAAATCTCAATCAAAGTTTGGAAAATTTTTACAAAATTTCAATTTTTTTAATTAATTGTATAAAGATATAAAATCCAAAGCCAAAACTTCTCTTAAAAATCCACCCACTCCACTCTTTATAATAAATATTATTTTATTCTTATTAAAAATTATAAAAAAATAATACCCTTTCATGGCACCGTCTCCACATGAAAGAGAGGAGCTAAAACTACTCCATGGACCTTGTCCTTACAGCCCTAAAATTATTTTATTCTTATTAAAATAGGGAGATAAAATCTTAATTAATTAGTTGGAAGACATGCTTAACTTAATTAATTAGTTGGAAGACATGCTTAACTTAGTTGGAGTCATACAATTTTTTAGATTAACTTCATGTGCCATTCAATTGTTTTTGCATCAAAATGAGTTAGTAGTTATGTAGTGTAATTCATGTGCAAATATCATTTTCGTCCATCCACTTTGCTTACACGTTGTCAATAAATTACAGTGCAGATTATATAAACATTTGCTGACATTCTTCATCCACCTGCATTCTCTTCTCAAGCTTCCATATTGCCCATTCTATCCACAATTTTCACTTCATTCTGTCCATTGTTTGCATACCCAGAATATATATATATATATATATATATAAATAAACACTTTCGATTTTAAGTTCGAGGAAGAAGAAAAACATGAACATGTGGGTGTAACTATAGGCGCAACCCTTTATAACAAATATTGGAGGATTATAATTGTTTACGTGAAGCTGGCCATAGCAGGTCGTACAACGAGCTTGCATCTTCCATTAGAAATCCATTGAGTCTTCAAGCCTATACGGCACGTCTATGGCATGATATCTCAACTATGATATGACTGGTTTGAACATACTCATATTTATACAGGATTTAATTGACATTAGCATCGGTGACTCAGTTTTGACACATTTCCAACTCATCACTCACCCCATATTAGTATTGAATAATGTAGTTTCGAGTCTTACACTCAATTCGATGATACAATCTCCAACTCCACAGATCAATCTTCAAAACAACTTAGTTCAAAGCTCTGATTTGCAATAGATTCCCAAAAACAAATCCCCAACTCAACTTTGGTACCCCAACTCAGATTTGCAGACACTAAACTATGGAATGCTTAATACTTATAGCCGCCATCCAAGCTCCATACTATCATGCCCTTAACCACAATTTTTTTTTTTTTTTTATAATGTGTTTTAGTTTTTTAGGTTGTAGCTTTATGTTTTGGTATTCATTTTTTTAAAGATTTTAGTTATGTTGTTTAAGTTTTTAAAACTCATGGTTTTTATCTAAATTCGTGGTTCTAGATTATATATTAGTGCTATTTGTTTTTATATATTATTTTAAGTTTTTTTATGTTTGTATTTAAATTTAATTTTGTATTATGGTTAAGTATATTTTTATGTAATGTTTTGTTATATGATTTTAGGTTTGTTATTTTAAAATATAATTTTTGTAATAATATATTATCAAGATATGAGTTATGTATTAATTTAAAAAAAAATATTTTTTATTTTTTATTTATGTTTATATGTTAATGTTATTGTTAGTTAAAAAATAAAGTTTTATTTTATATCGAAAGTCTTGTGTTTAATCTTTTCATAATTTGTTTGTGTGTTTTATTTTTCTTTTATAAATAAATATTAAATAAGTTTATGAAGGTAGTTTCACCTAAATAAAACATGTAATAATTTCTTATTCAATATAATGGATGCATTCTTATGTGAAATTAACATCCATTTTGTGGGGAAAATATGTAGTTTTTTAGTCCATGAGATTCCTCTCCCCATGTTTGCACTAGGGGAACGTTAGGACTAATTCCTTCCATGTAGGTTTAGTGCTTCACATTAGAATATTAAATAATTAGGATGTGTGGAAAAATAATGTATGGAGAAAACATTGTAAGTGATTTGTTGGAACAATTCATGTAGAGTTTGTTGAAGATAATAAAAGTTGAATGAGAATCTCTAGGAGAGTTAAGTGTGAGAGATTTATGGGGATAAGAGTTGGTGTTGACTCTTAGTTTGTAAGAGATATTTATATTATATAATGTAATGTATTCCATTTAATAAAGAATTGAATTTGATTGATAAAAAATTACGCGTGTACATATGAACTTTTGGCTCTTTCATAATAAAGAAATTATCTAATATGGATTAATTTATATAGTTACACAATTTCTACTATCAATTCGACTTCCTCCAATTTATATTTGTCTATCCCTTCTATTTACTTTATATATATATTTGATAGTATCCTTTTATCTTATGGTGTTGGCTTGGCTAATACCATCTATTTTGTGCTTTTATCATTCCTATACTATATCACCTAGTGTGATTTAATTATGAGTGTGTTTTTAACATTTGTACTATATTGGTCTGATCGATACCATACTATTAGAGTCGGCATATTGAAACTATATTGCCCTGAATTATACCATCAACTTAGAGTTTAGGGTTGGTTTTGGGCATTGTAATAATATATTTGAGGTTAAATTTCATTCCTAATCAATAATATCACATTCATAGGCTTTAATTTTACTCACTTCTACCATAAGGAAGAATTAAGAGAGTTAGCAACTTATAACCTTATCTTAGAGATATTTTCTTGTGGTGTCATTGAATATCAATAGGAGTCATTGTGACTTCCTAACTAAGGATATATAGGTCTTCATCCAACCATTTGAGGTCTTCAACCTACAATATTCTCTTATAAAGTTGCACTTGAGCTAAGGGGAGATTGAAGCATCAATGAATCCATCCTAAATAAGTATTTCTATCCCTACGCTCTTTCCTTTATTTACTTAGAAAATTAAATATTGATTTTTTCATTTCATTGTGGATGTATGTGTGTGTATCTTTTTTAGGCTTTCTCTTACCAAATAAGTTGGTGTAGACACATAATTGCTTACAAGTACCATTAATCACTTTAGGCTACATAGACCCCTATTTGGTTGACCATTTCATCTTACCCATTTACAACCATTATAACCCATGATTCTATTACTTCAATTTTTATCCCTTTACAAACATTTAATTTACTTGCACATTTACAACCACAATTATAACCATTTATCTTTGTTGAAGTGAGAATTATATCCTTATGTCATAGGATTAGGATTTATAACCCTTTCATATTAATATTTAAGTTGTTGGTTACTCTATGATATATACAAATATCATTACTCTTTATCCCATCATTCAACTATACATAAGCTCAATTTGATTGACCTCATTCGAGTCCTAGTCTATTGATAAAAAGAGGATAAATGTAGGTCATCTTAACACGTGCATACATAAAATACTTTATAAAATTATGTCCTCTCAAATTTCATCCAGATCAAATTATCAATTATTTTTCTAAAAGAATGATAAAAAAAAAAAGAAAGAAGTAAACACAATTATTGAAAAATGATAACATGATATGCTAATATCATATTTTCACTTATAATCTGATTATAATCCTAAACTAAAGAAAACAAAATGAAAACATATGAATAGAAAAACTGTTTTACAATTAATTTTTTAATACATACTAACATAATATTGTTAAACTCATTGAAAATAAAGTTATCACTATCATTTTCATATTTACTACATGTATTAATTCATTATATAAAATCTACTGAAAATTAAACTAATAACTAAAATTATAAAGTCTATTAAAATTTGAAAAAATAATGTAATTATAAATTAGTCTCATCAAATTGAAAATATGCAAATCAAAATAGTGAATTATCCGAAAGTATGAACAACTAAAACAACAAGTAATATAAGTTCAATTTTATTCATAAAACATTAAATCAATGAAAAGGACTCCCTATTATGTGTGGTATTATGTTTATTTACGAGGTTTTATAGGGATATCAATTCTTTACCATTCCAAATTCATCATCTACCTCCAATTTAATTTTATTGAAAATATGAGTTACTACAAGTAGGGAACAAGAGCTACTGACATGTTAATGGCTTGTGGAGGCAACGCTATTAGGCATAGTCACAATGGCTTGAGAATGTTTAAGGTGAAGAATTTCAATATTTTGAGGCATGGAGTCAACTTCTGTATAAATTTGATTATTGACAGTGTATATTTGGTGGGAATAAATAGTTGGTAAACCATGTCCAATTGAATGATGCCAAAAATTAATTCTTTAGAATTTTCTCTAAGAGTTATTACCATGAGGAGTAAACATAGTACGAGGCATTATCTTCAAAACATCCAAGAAAATAGGGTCACTATCATTAAAATGTAAAGAGATGAGTGCCACGATTAAAGTTTTGGCTAAACATATTAACAGCCTTTCGGGCTTTAAAAAGTCTTCCTCAACAATTTATTTGCATAAGTGGTGCATCATCTTATTGTTGAGTGTCTGTACCCAAAAATTATTTCTACAAAAGCTAAAAGAACCTTTACTCTAGCCAAACATATGTACCTTTCAAAAGTATGAAATGATATGATCTTGAATTCAAATATCTTTGAAAATGAAATTTACCATTCTATTCCATGATATACTAATCATTCAAACTAAATCTATACCCACAACCAACATAACATTTAATTTTTTTTTAATACACTTTATATTTCAAGAAGAAATAACTGAAGTATCATAAAATGCAATCCAATCAAAGCCATAAAATCATAATAAATCATTTTCTAAATATTAAATGTAACAATACATCCTTCATTACAACTAAAACTATTATGGAAATATTTTTTATTATAATATCATAGTTTTATAGACGATGATATAGAAAGATAAAAAGAATGAATGCCTTTTTAATCATAAAATGCTATCCGATCAAAGCCATAAAATCATAATAAATCATTTTCTAAATATTAAATGTAACAATACATCCTTTAGTACAACTAAAATCATTATAAAAATATTTCTTATTATAATATCATAATTTTATAAAGGATGATATAAAAAAATAAAAAGAATGAATACCTTTTTAATCATAAAATGCAATCTGATCAAAGCCATAAAATCATAATAAATCATTTTCTAAATATTAAATGTAACAATACATCATTACAATTAAAACTATTATGAAAATATTTCTTATTATAATATCATAATTTTATAGAGAATGATATTAAAAAATAAAAATAATGATTGCCTTTTTAAGATTTAAATTTTCATGTATATTTTATAATAAACTTTTTTTTAAAACTCAAACCATAACAATATAAATGAAGACATTTAGAATAATATGATTTTTTAATGATTTTGTGTACCTTCAAAATATTTAAATATAAAAATCAAATATTACTGAAAGCAAATAGGCTGAAGATAAGCTTATAAAAATATTTGGTCATGTATGCGATTCCCATGGATTTTATTTTGAAATGAATAACTTGGCATCAATGGTATCATTTTACACGTGTCTTTTGAAAACTTGAAGACATGCAGAAATAAGTTGGGAGGATCAATTTTTTTTTTTAATATACATCTATGTTTAGCAATAAAAATTGATTGAAACTTTTAAATCATTTTATATTAGTTTTATCTTTGAAGAATTAGTTTTAACTTTGAAGAATTAGTTTTAAATCCATTTATAAAATTACACGCTTCAAATAAAAATGCATCTTTTAAATAAGAAAAATAATTGATGTTTTGTGTTTTATAAAAAATGAAATGAAATACACAATTGAATGTTAAAAGAACTATTTTGAAATCCATTAAATTTTTTTTTTGAATCATAATTTTTTTATTTAATTATACGCTTCAGTTCAAATCAACTTAAATTAAAATATATATCTAAAAATGATAATTTTATATACGATTCAAACGAGATTACTTTATATGTAGAATTTGGTGGATGAATATTTTTTCATCAACTAATTAACGGCAAAATGGGTATATCAATCACACCACAATGAGATTTATATGGCAAAATGGGTGTGGTTACCACAACATAATGAGATAAATCTCTCCTCTCAACAAAGGGAGGTTCCCTATAAACTATAATATACTAATATAAACTAAAAATAGACTCAGGGGTGAAATCATACCATCCATTTCTCTTTTTTCAGAGATGTTCACAAAATAAAGGAAAATTCTTGTGTAATTACTGAAGGCATTTCTCTTCTTTCAAAAATGATGTTCAGCAAACAACAGGGATTCTTCTTGGGTAGTAACTGGATCCACAAGAAACCCACGAAAGCACAAAGTCTTTCGTTGTTTCTCCTATTGATTTAGGACAAAGTAACACAATAGAATGAAGTGCCGCACAAAGTCTCTATCGAAAACTACAACATAGTAAAAGATTACGAAGGATAAGGGGAGCTCAAAGTCTCTCCAATATCCTAAAACATAAAACACACAGACTAAAGACAATTATGGTAGCACAAAGTCTCCCACAGTCGACTTCAGGACATCTTTCAGATTATTTCCACTTGTTCTGCTTATTTGATTAAATGGACAAGACTGTATTTAGGAAAAAGACATAAGAATGATTTCCTAGATAACACAAGTTATTTCAACATAAAGTCTGAAAGGTCACTTGCTTTCTCATTCACTTGATAAAATATGATCAACAGTTTGAGCTCAAAATCTCATGAATGTCGTTCAATTTAGATAGAGTTTTGCTTCTAATAACAGAGAGATCCTTTTTCTACAAATTGAGAGATTACAATATATAGTGTCCAAAAAGACTTGGGCGCTCGATTTCATGAAATGGCCCATGCTGCATTGAATGCATTAGAAATTCTACGAAGGGGCCATGTTGGAACAGGTCATCGGCCTTAATTTTTGGTGTTCTAAATCATCTCAAATGTCTCCCCCAAAGCATGGGTTGCTTGGTCTTCTAAAAGGTAAGGCCGTTCCTCTTTATGATACTTACATGACTGTCCACTTGTCTTTACTCAAATAAAGAAAAATAGGTTGTGCCATTGAATGCTTGCGCTCTCTGATACACATTTGGTGGACTGCTCCACCTACTGGAATAACTCTTCTACAAATATTTTGGATGTCTCTATAACTTTTCCTCTTTCCTTGCTACCTTTTGTCTCTTTCTGGTGATCTGAGCTCTCAGGGCTATCTTCTCACCTTCTGTTGGCTTCTTTCTCAGCAGATAGCTGACCTTGTCTTTGGGTCTACATTATTTAAAAATCAATGGTTATTTTATTACCTTGAATTTGACATCCATGGGGACGTCACTGGTCACTTTGAACCACTATGAACCTTGAACTCTTTGAACCTTTCAGAGTTCAATGGTTCAAGGTTCATTAATTCAAAGTTCAACTGGTTTGGCAGTTCGATGGTTCGGCAATTTTGTAAAGAGTCGCGTTCACTTAGTCTTCTTTATGAGTTCAAGGTGTCATTGAACCAATTATTTGCACCATTCGGTTGAACCTTTTTCTGGAATTTTCTACTTGAATCATTCGCTCAAACCTTTTTCTTTTTGAATGCGTTGAAGCTTTGAAGCTTTGAACTCTTTCAACCTTTCAGAGGCAGAGTTCAATGGTTCAACAGTTCAATGGTTCATTCTATATAATTGAATATCACCGTTGAACCTTGGCGTTGAACCATCCTTACAATTTTTTGGGAAATGCCTTAAGTGTTTTGAGATTTTTCCTTGCAAAAGCCCGCCTTTTGAACTTGCGATTTCCTTAGCTGAGAAGGCTTGTGTGATTGAATAATTTGACTGCTCATAACATTTTGAGAAATAAAGAGACTATTTTGGCATGTAGGACCGAAATGGTCGACATGTTGTCCACAAAAAATGAGTGACAAATTTTGGGAACAACAGCTGGCTCCAGTTGGGAAACTTCCATCGATTGTATTTTGAAACGATCGAAGGGAGTTGAATCTAGACTCTAAGTGCCTTCATTTATGCCATTGGGCTACGAAGTCATGCCATCCAAAAAGAGAAAGATGCCAAAAACTAAACGAAAAACACAAAACAAATAAAGACTATACAAATGTACAACTAGACTTATCTGATACTTCAAAGATTGAAGTGCTTCAGATGTTGCCCACTATGAGGCAGTAAAAATGGTGTTCTATCTTGATATATCAGTAATAAACTATTTTCACCCCAGAATCGATGATTGGAAAATAGACCTCTCCACCAGGAATCAAATTTTCTATGCATTCCTTTTAGTTCTCTTCTCTTGCCCCTTAACAAGACTTGATCTTCAATCTGAAAACCATAAATATTTGTTCTTTTGTTGAAGAGTTTCTTTACCTAATTTTGATGTGTAGCAATATGATCCATTACCATAATTTTTTGCCCTTCTATTTTAGTTAAGCACATGATTTGATTGTCACCATTAAACACTTACCAATGGTTGGCATTATCCAGTACCATTGGTCAAAAGACCAGTTCAATAGTGTACTTATGCCCTTTAAAATCTTGGTGAGGAACCATGAGAGTTGCAGAGACAGCCAAGGAATCTGCTTGATCGTTGAATTCTATAGGCACCGCAAAAATACTGAAAGCCTCAAAACTTTCAAGGCAGTTCCACACCAGATTGCGATAATGTCACAATCTTTCATTTTTAGTTTGATGCAGGTTCCTCACCTGACAAACCACCAGTTTAGCATCTCTTCAGGCGTGAAGAAGCTTAACATCTTTAGCTTGAGCAGATTTCAATCTGAACAACAAAGATTTATACTCGACGGTGTTGTTGGTATTATTGAACTGCAACTTATATGAATAGGGGAAAATATCTCTTTGCAGAGATATAAAAACAATTCCAGCTCCAAAATTGGTAGAAGAATTGTTGCCATTAAATTCTAGAATCCAGACATCATTAGAATCTGATCTCCTTTCAGACTTTTGTTTATTAGAGAGGAAAGATACTTCTTCATTTGAACAGTGCTTGACCAATTCTTCTAATGTCTTATCTAATTTTTTTGGATTGTCACTTATATAACTTTCATCTGATGAAATAGAAACATCTTCTATAGATAGAAAGTAGTTACCCATTCCTGAAGATTCAAACATAATTTGAGCTTCAGGGGTTGATGTTTGGGTGGAAATGTATTTTGACTCCTTCTCAGGAAGTAGCCTTTGCATGATGCCCTTGACATGTATCCTCACCTCAGACAGGTCCATGTTCAATTCTCCACCAACATCCTTGCAAAAATTTTGTCCAAGCAAAATGCCATAAGAAGCTAGAACGTTGACCACAAAGACTGTCATTTTAATCATTTCTTTTTGGGAACGCTGTGAATGCAAATTGGGCATCTTTCATCTATCCCAAAAGTGGCACTTGTTTGTTTTCCATGGAGAAACATCTTCCAAAAGTTTTAGTCAAAGTGAGACCGAGAGAGTCTACCACCTTGGTGGGCAAAACATTGTCAGAGGTGCCAGAGTCTATTATGCAGTTGTTCAGCTTATGACCATTTATCAACAAAAAAATATAAAAAGGTTCTGTCTTCCCAGGGGCAACAAGAGGAGCAATGACAATCTTGTTTTGGGTAGATGTATTCTTTGGGGGATCATGAGTTACCTTTGAAATATCTTGTCCTGTATGGACAGTTTTATTCTTGATGCATTCAACTAGCCTATCCAACTTCTTAGTGTTGGCTTGTAAGTATTCAAACTCAGACATTTAGATCTTGGTCTTCCTAGTATGATCAATTATGTCAAATAACAAAAATAAACTAGAAACAGAGGAAGAAAGTCCATCATTTTGAGTTTTATTAGGTATGGTACTAGTCTGAGAAATTAAAGTAGAAGGTACAGGGTTGTTTGAGGTACTTACTTTTTTATTGATCATTAAGTATTTTGATTGGAAAGATAGTGAAGTCCCCTGTTTAGCAATTAAAATTACTGGTCGAGATTCTTCCCTTATTTTTATCTTATCATATTTTTGAGTTGACTAGTTTTGGGACCTAGTAAAAACAATGTATGATCCATCAAACACTTCTCTCTTACTTCTAACTTCATCTTAGTAATTCAGGAAACCAATGTTGGAGTCACCAACTAATTTTTCTTCACCTTCTACAAAGAGATCAGTGTCATCTTCTTGGTCCAACTCAAGTTGGAAAGAGAAATCATGTTCAGCTTCATGGCAACCAACTGTTGAGTTCACTGATGTTGTTTTAATGGCAAGCTTCCCCTGTGGGGGAGGAAGATGATTTGGTTGCCCTTGATTCCAGACAGTATTGCCTTGATATGACTAGTTGGGAAACGTCCTCCTTGGTATATCTTGATAAGAAGGAGGTGCAGACATCCCTTGTGCCATTTGCTTTTTCAGAGCTAGCAATTCATTTGCTAGCTTTTACACTATAAGATCACTGGTGCCTGTAGAGAAATTTTTAGA
Organism: Torreya grandis; assembly: GCA_037957365.1. NCBI lineage: Eukaryota > Viridiplantae > Streptophyta > Pinopsida > Cupressales > Taxaceae > Torreya > Torreya grandis. The sequence goes on from JARHVA010002024.1 coordinate 1,395,483, forward strand.
AGATGAAGAAGATTTATTTTTGTTAGGATTTCTTCTTATCTTTCCTGCCAAGATAAGATCATCTTCAACCTCAGTTGCCAATATCTGAGCTACAGTAAGATCTATGTGGCTAGCTCGCCTCAACAAGAAACTCACTTTAAGAAATTGAGAATTGATGAAGAAGCACTTAAGATTTTCTGGAGTAGGCTGAGCAATTGTAGAAATTCTATTTTCTCAGATTGTCAAATTTAGCAATGAAGTCTCTCATGGGTTCATGAGGCTCCTTCATTTGTGTAAGTTGGGCTAATAGGGCAAGTGCATCTTTTGCGGGTTTGAACCTAGCCTCAAACTTAGCCTTGAGAGTGTTCCAGTCAGTTACTATTTGTGCCTATAGATGATAAAATCAGTCTGCAACAGTGCCTTGCAACATTTCCAAAAATAGTCTGACTACTATATCTTCAAATTCAACACCTATCACACCAATGGCTATTTAAAAAGCTATAATATGCTCATCAGGATGAACTCTCCCATCACCATAGAACTTGAAAAAATTCTTTCTTGAACTACAGGGTAGTTCATGTAAAAGTGGGGTTAGATTTAGAGGGCCAAAGGTGTTACCCAAGGGCCTTGGGCTGCCATGATATGACGATTGAAAGGAGGGATAAAGAAACTTTGTGGAGTACGTATAGACAAAGCTCTACTGGTAGAGGAAAGAGAAGCTTTGCCTGGTATTGGGGACTTGATGTTGGTAGGAGGAAAACTCTTGGTTCACTAGAGGCAAGATTGTGGAGGAGAAAGGTCAAAATTATTTCACTGCACAAACTCGAACATAGAATCAACAATACCTTGAGCTCTTTGGCTTCATGTATACGGTGGATCTGCCAGAGTGTAGAATGGAAAGGAACTGAAAATGCTTCAATTTGAAGCTTGAGGCTTCAAATTATGCATTCTTTCCCCAACAGAGTCACCAAAAAGCTATTAGATGAATATTTTGTCATCAACTAACTGACGGCAAAATGGGTATATCAATCACAACACAATGCAATTTATACGGCAAAATGGGTGTGGTTACCACAACATAATGAGATAAATCTCTCCTCTCAGCAAGGGGAGGTTCCCTATAAACTATAATATACTAATATAAACTAAAAATAGACTCAGGGGTGAAATCATACCATCCATCTCTCTTTTTTCAGAGATGATGTTCATAAAATAAAGGAAAATTCTTGTGTATTTACTAAAGGCATTTCTCTTCTTTCAAAAATGATGTTCAGCAAACAACAGGAATTCTTTCTGGGTAGTAACTGGATCCACAAGAAACCCATGAAAGCACAAAGTCTTTCGTTGTTTCTCCTATTGATTTAGGTTAAAGTAACATAGTAGAATGAAGTGCAACACAAAGTCTCTATCGAAAACTACAATATAGTAAAAGATTACGAAGGATAAGGGGAACTCAAAGTCTCTCCAATATCCTAGAACATAAAACACACAGACTAAAGACAATTATGGCAGCACAAAGTCTCCCACAGTCGACTTCAGGACATCTTTCAAATTATTTCCACTTGTTCTACTTATTTGATTAAATGGACAAGACTGTATTTATAAAAAAGACATAAGAATGATTTCCTAGATAACACAAGCTATTTCAACATAAAGTCTGAAAGGTCACTTGCTTTCTCATTCACTTGATAAAATATGATCAACAGTCTGAGCTCAAAATCTCAGGAATGTTGTTCAATTTAGATAGAGTTTTGCTTCTAATAATAGAGAGATCCTTTTTCTACAAACTGAGAGATTACAATATATAGTATCCAAAAAGACTTGGGCGCTCACTTTCATGAAATGGCCCATGCTGCATTGAATGCATTAGAAATTCTATGAAGGGGCCATGTTGGAACAGGTCATCGGCCTTAATTTTTGGTGTTCTAAATCATCTCAAATGTCTCCCCCAAAGCATGGGTTTCTTGGTCTTATAAAAGGTAAGGCCATTCCTCTTTATGATACTTACATAACTATCCACTCGTCTTTACTCAAATGGAGAAAAATAGTCCCCACCATTGAATGCTTGCGCTCTTTGATACACACCTGGTGGACTGCTCCACCTACTGGAATAACTCTTCTACAGATATTTTGGATGTCTCTATAACTTTCCCTCTTTCCTTGCTACCTTTTGTCTCTTTCTGGTGATATGAGCTCTCGAGGCTATCTTCTCACCTTCTGCTGGCTTATTTCTCAGCGGATAGCTGAGCTTGTTTTTGGGTTTGTATCATTTGAAAATCAATAGTTATTTCATTACCTTAAATTTGACATTCATGGGGATGTCACTGGTCGCTTTGAACCACTATGAATCTTGAACTTTTTGAACCTTTCAGAGTTCAATGGTTCAAGGTTCATCGGTTCAAAGTTCAACCGGTTCGGCGGTTCGATAGTTTTGTAAAGAGCCACATTCACTTAGTCTTCTTTATGAGTTCAAGGTGTCATTGAACCAATTGTTTGCACCATTTGGTTGAACCTTTCTCTGGAATCTTCTACTTGAATCATTCACTCAAACCTTTTTCTCTTTGAACGCGTTGAAGCTTTGAACCTTTGAATTCTTTGAACCTTTCAGAGGTGGAGTTCAATGGTTCAACGTTTCAATGGTTCATTCCATATCATTGAATCCTATCGTTGAACCTTTTTGATTGAACCTTGGCTTTGAACCATCCTTACAATTTTTTGGGAAATGCCTTAAGTGTTTTGAGATTTTTCCTTGTGAAAGCCCGTCTTTTGAACTTGCGATTTCCTTAGCTGAAAAGGCTTGTGTGATTAAATAACTTGACTGCTCAAAACATTTTGAGAAAGAAAGAGACAATTTTGGCCTGTAGGACCGAAATGGTCAACATGTTGTCCACAAAAAATGAGTGATGGATTTTGGGAACAACAGAATCATACATGTTATTTCAATCTTTTGATTGCATTTATGAATGTATATAGAAGTAGTTGGTATTATATTTTTGATAGGAGGAGAAAATTTAAGAAAAGGAAATAGTGGTACTAATTACAAGAAATAAGAGGAAATACTACAAACATATTTATATTATCCATGACACCAAAAAGTGTTTAAATAAAATTTTAAATAATTTTCAACTTATATAGTATATGAGAAAGACTATAATTAGATATTATATATGAGAGATTATACTCAAATATTAATCATTTTTTTATTATAGTCATTATTCAAATGACTTCTATGAGTAGTCATTACGTGAATGTTATTTTTCCTTATATATTTTTAATAATAATCATAGGGCAAGGGAACACACTTTAGTACATAATATTTGTGTGTTAAAATGGGTCCCCTTATCTTGTAATTATTATAAAAAATAAATGAAGAAATTTTTTATTTAACCAATGACTACTCATGGATGTCATTTGGGTGATGAATAAAACACATTCAAATATAAAATCCCAAAAAAATTAATATCTATTTAAAATTAATCATCAAATCCTTCAACTTATCATTAAATAAAATTATACTTATAAATTACAATGATCATTAGTAACAACTTCATTAAAAACCAATACCATATAACTCAAAATAAAATATATGATATTAAGTTTTTTTTAAACTGAAAAACCTTTCAAAATTTCATGAAAATATACATACATTTACATTTTATTAATTCATAAAATATATGAAATTAATTAAATTATTATATTTTAATTGAAAGAACCTTTCAAAAGTTGCATGAAATAACCCTAAATGCCCACATTCTCATAATACCTAAAAGAAACATTTTTGGAATGTAAATATGAGTTTTTGTTTGGCTGTTTCAAAGTTCACACAAACACTATGAGGAAGAAGGAAAAATATGATTAAGAATACATATATTAATATTTAATATATTGAGACAAGGTAAAAGAAATAAAGTATTGGATAAACATAAATATATAATCTCAATGTCTATTTAATTATATTTTAAGATTAATTTTGATTAATTAATAATATTATTATTTATTAATTAATTATTAATCTAAATTTATTAGAAATTTAATAATTAAATGTGAAACCATCTAAAAAGGTTAAACTCTATAATTAATTATATGAAAAGAAATATAATGTGAAAAGAGGGATGTTATTTTTGTATCAACATTTTCATGATGAGTTGACTTGGATTATTCTCAAGGTTTAGAATAAAATAATTCAAAAGTATATTTTATAAGATGTATGAATATATTAAACACAAATATTTTATAAGTATCATTTTGATTTTTTCAAAATGGTAAGCTACAAAGATATTAATAATTAATACAAGTTTTCATGGTAAAATGGTAATTTTTTAAAAATGGGTTAATAATAACTAAACATAGGTTTACTACTAGAGGTTTGAAAGAATAAGATGAAGTAGAGGTAAATTTTCAAAATATGGTAGTTTTTTAAAAGGTTATGATTTCACATGATAGGAATATTTTTATTACATTATCTCCTCGTGACTTTGTATATCAATTCAAAATACTCTACATTTTTTGTGTGCATGCAAATTGCATGTGTAGTTGTGTCGATCAACTCAATAAAGAAAACTTTATTCAATATATATATTTATCAGTAAATTATATTTGTATTTAAATATTACATTAAAATCACCAGATAATTATATATTTTTTGAAAGTATGAAAGGAATAGCTAGTCAATTGACTCCTTCATGTCGATTTTTCTAGATTAGCCAATGGAATTATGCATGTCATCTAAGATTCAGTAGATTATTAAAGACAAATTTAGGGGTATATTTTTAAAATCATATGTAACCACCATTAAAATAAATTACTCATGGTTCCATTACTCGACACCTTTTTTCATGGCCAAGGATTCCAATGATGATTTGCCACTTATGATGAATATTATAGTGAGACTGGAGATTATCAATATAGACCTCTCATTTATGAGGATCCCTATGAGGATCTTAATGACATCAATTTTTATACTAATAACATTTAAAAATATTCCCATGATGATCTTCCCATTTATGACCCTCATGATCCTTATTACCAGTGTGAAGACCCAAATGATGACACTTATAGTGGGACCAAAGGTTATCAATATGGTCCTTCAATTTATGATGACCCATATTAGGATCCTAAGTATATTATTTTTTCCACTTCTCACATGATTGAATACCAATATTATCATTTCCCCATCTATGATGATGATTATTATGAAGGTGAAGAAATTAATGTGATAATAGATGTTCCCATTGATGACATTTATGACATGGATGGGAATCATTCTTATGATTTCCCATCTTTAGTAATCCCCACTAAAAATTAAGTAATTATGAACATGGTTTCATTGATGTCTATTCACCCTCTATCCCACCTTTGAAAGGCCTTAAGAAGATAAGTTATCAAACCTTAGCTTACATTCAACCAACTTTTGTCAACTCATCCACCCAACTTAAATGCCTATCACAATACACATTATATGTGATTTTGATCCTTGAGACTATATAAACATGAATACCTATCCTACTTCATCTTGACCCCTTCTAATATACCTAAATCACCATTAAAATCACTTCCTTACAACTATATCATCTAACCTGATATCATTTAGTTGTAACCACTTTCATCCAACTACACCAATTATGACCTAGAGTGTATCGATATATTCCCCCTATTTCACACAACTACACTATCTATGACACATAATGTGATGATATAGTTCTCATTATTTTACCAAACTAAACCAACCATCAACCAATATAGTGTGTTGATACCATTCCCATTCCATCACTAGACTATATCAGCCTAGATGACACAAGTCATTTTAGTCTTCCATCACTAGATTGTATCAACTTAGCAGATAGAGTTAATTTTAGTCCTATTTCACTAGATTATATCAGCCTAGATGATACAATTTATTTTAGCCCTATTAGTATATAATTGTTTAGCTTGGCCGATACCATACATTAAAATTTACTATCACCTCCTAAAGATCTTGACATTATCCTAGATGCCACATTCCTTAATGTAACACAAATTTACACAAAACTTGAAATCATTATTAGGCCTTTTAATCTTGAGGTTAACTCCAATCCACCTACATCCCATAGGATAAGGAATCTTGTGATGCATATCCTCTTCTTCTCACACATGTTTGACATCTTATGATGCCCATCCTTTTCTTACTACACATATTGGGGCACCTTGTGCTACCCACACTTTTCTTCTTTTAGCCTTTAGGGAATCTTGTGATGACCATTTTTAACCTTATACATTCTTTTGAGGAATCTTTCATTTCCCATCACCATTATCTTGGCTTCTTGATATCTCATCCTTACCATGAGGTAACAATCAAGAACCTTTCACATCTTACAAATAAACAAATTCAAGTTTAGGAAACTTTTTTAGATAAATATGCTCGTATTTCACATGTTCTTCTTTGATATAATCATTAACATAGATACTGCTTGTTATTTTGTCTCATATTTCTTTCTTTTCATACATTATATTTCCTTAGCATAATTTTATTACACCATTTCTTCCTTTTTGGATCTTTGGTATCTTACAATTAGCCTTTGTTTCCCTAGTGGATCTTAGGTAACACTTTTGTGTTTTCTTGATATCATCTATATCACTTTACAATCAATATTTATTTCCCTTGTGGATATTAGGTATCACCTTCAAATTTTTTAATATCATTTATATCAATTTACAATCAGACTTAGTTTCCCTTATGTAGATTAGGTATCACTTTTGAGTTTCCTTTATATAATTTTATAGTCAGCCTTTGTTTCCCTTGTGGATGAAAATATATCACCTTTAGGTTTCTTTTCTCACATTTTTTCCATTTTTCCATTTGACTTATTTTCTTCATGATCATTTGGCATATTTTTTGAATTCTCCTTCTTTTTAAATGATTCCTTGTATCAATGATTATGTTATACCTCATTATAGGTTTGTATGGCATTTCTAATTACCTTACCATGATGATCTTCATATACATTTTACTTGCATGCTTATAGTTATTTTATTATATCATGTTGAGCTAGCATTTCTTTTAGGTTCTAATTTGACTCTCTTTCTTTGTAGCTTAGCATTTATTTATCTACACAACTCTGAGTTTTCTTTCATAATAGCCATAGTATGTATCTTTGGTCCCTATGTCTCTTGTCATTTTTTTCCTGACCTCTTTTTTTTTTAGTTTGTATGTTGCATGATAAAACCTGACATATCAACTAGGCCCTCATCACAAAACACCCATTATTTTGATTTCATTTATAGTTATTGCTCCCAACCTTAGCTATGTGTCTTCTTATAAAAATATAATGTAATGATTGAGAGTAGTGTTTTCTATATACATGAAAATTAACATATGTTAACCTATACACTTGAATCCCTGAGATTTGATTGAGGCAATTGACATAATGGTTGGGCTAGGGGTTTGGATAGTTGTTGAGTAGAATGGGATTTGGGATAGGTGGTGGTAATGGGTTCTCATGATAGAACCAAAAGACATTAACAACATCTTGATGCTCATTAAGAGCATTGATCTGCATGAAGATAGAGATATAAGGCCCTTTGATATATGATATCACAATAAGGTAGAGTTATTGGTCAATGTTAGGCTCAAGAAAATGAGGGAGGTTGGGTTAAATCACTCACGAGAGATCTAATCTGTCAGGTTGACTTTGGTTGACCAATGTCATCCACCAAGTGTGAATGATATAAGTGTTAGGAGTGTGGAGCTAAAAGCTTCACCAAGGAGCATACACAAACAGGTTCGGGTCTACACAGACGCCGGCGTCGGTCAGGAGCGACCGACGTCGGTCAGTTGCAGTTACAGAGGTGCCGACGTTGGCAGTATGGTCGGCCGGCGACGGTCACAGGCGAACAGGCAGGAACCGACGTCGGTTACCTGTGTGTCTAGAAAGCGATTTCCGAGGACAGAAGCGAGTGTTTGCATGATGAGTTTGAGTTGTAGACTCAAGCTCGCATCTCTATTGTTAGCAATATTTTTTTTAGAGCCCTTGTTGAAGAGGCTTAACTGTTTGTTGTAAGAGCATGCTCAAGTTTCCTATTTCTATATGTAGGAGAGATCTTCTAAGCTATTGTATGAGTGTGTAATAGAGTATGAGTAGAACATTGTGAATGTTTGAAGGACAGTACTTGAGAGAGAGCTCTTGAGGAATAGAGATCTAGTGAGAGATCTTGTGTGCATCTGAGAGAGGTGTGGAAGAACAAAGTTCTTCATTTGTATTCCTATTGTAAAGAGTTTTTAATACAAGTTTTCAGGGTGTTTTCTTGTATATCTTGTTCTGTGCTATTTATCATTTCAGTTACTTATCTATCTGATTTATTTCCGCATTCATTACTTTCATAAGTGTAATCCATTGTTGGTTGATCCTTAATAAGTGGTATCAGAGCTCAGGTTCACTAACAGGTGGTTCAGATCTGTGTAGTGTGTTCGGATTACAGGTTGTTCACAGGGATTTCTGTTTGAGTGGGAGAAGCAATGGCAGAGGAAAGTAAGTTGAGAATGGAAAAGTTTAATGGCAAGAACTATCAGCACTGGAGAATGCAGATAGAGGACTATCTGTATCAGAAGGATCTTTACTTACCATTAGGTGGGATAGCAAAGAAGCCCAAGGACATGGAGGATGAAGAATGGGAAGTTCTTGACAGAAAGGCTCTTGGGTCTATAAGACTGAGTCTGGCCTCCACTGTGATATCTAATTTGTCACAGGCAAAAACTACGGTAGAGTTAATGACCATGTTAGCAAATTTGTATGAAAAACCCTCAGCTTCAAATAAGGTATATTTGATGAAGCAGTTATTTAATTTGCATATGCAAGAAGGTGGATCTGTTTCTAATCACCTGAATGATTTCCATGGTATTGTTAATCAGTTAAGTTCTGTCAATATTGTATTTGAAGATGAAATAAAGGCTCTTTTAATTTTATGTTCTTTGCCTGAAAGCTAGCATGGCTTGGTAATGGCAGTTTCTAATACTGCTTCTGCTTCGAATATTTTAAAAGTAGAGGATGTGGTTAGTGTTATTTTGAATGAGGAAATTCGCAAGAAAAGTACAAAAGAGACATCTGGGACATCCGGGAACGCTTTAAATCTCGAGAGTAGAGGAAGGCAAAAAGAAAGGAGCAAGAGGAGATCAAGATCTAAGTCTAAGGGAAGAGGCAGATCCAAATCCAGGAATGGCAGAAGGCCACAATGCTGGAACTATGGAAAGTTGGGGCACATAAGCAGAGATTGCTGGTCAAAGCCTAAGGAGGACAATCAGCACGAAGGAAAGGAAGAGACAAAGGTTGCAGGTATTGCACAGGATGCTCTTATTTTCTCTTTGCATAATAATATAGAATCTTGGGTATTAGATTCTGGTGCATCTTTCCATGCTACCCCTAACAGAGAATATTTCAGTGACTATGTCCATGGAGATTTTGGAATAGTGTACTTAGGGGATGATGAGCCTTGTAAGATTATTGGCAAAGGTAAAGTGCAGCTAAAGATGCAGAATGGCAACACATGGGTGTTGAGGGATGTGATGCATGTTCCTAGTTTGAAGAGAAATCTGATTTCTGCAGGTAAGCTAGGTGATGAGGGTTGTACAGTAACTCTCACAGCAGATTCTTGGAAAGTGACCAAGGGTGCACTTGTTATGGCCAGAGGTAAGAGAGAAGGTACTCTCTATTTGTGTAATTGTGTTACTAACAAATCTCCTTCAATTTTATCTACTTCAGATGTGGATGCTAAATTGTGGCACTCAAGGCTTGGCCACATGAGTGAGAAGGGGATGTCAATCCTTAAGTCTAAAGGTATGCTTTCAGATTTGAAAAGTATGGATCTAGAATTTTGTGAGCATTGTGTATTTGGAAAACAGAAAACGGTTAGTTTTCTAAAGACTGGATCTACTAAGAAAAGGCAGAAGTTGCAGCTTATTCACACAGACGTGTGGGGACCGGCTCAGATAGCCTCTATTGGCGGATCACAGTACTATGTTACATTCATAGATGACGCCACAAGAAAGGTATGGATCTACAGTATTAAAAATAAATCTGATGTTTTTGAGACTTTCAAGATTTGGAAAGCCATGGTTGAGAATGAAACAGGCAAAAGATTAAAGTGCTTGAGATCTGATAATGGTGGTGAGTTCTGCAGTCTTAAGTTCAAATTGTATTGTTATATAAATGGAATCCGTAGGCAAAGGACGGTTCCAAGGACACTTCAGCAGAATGGTATTGCTGAAAGGATGAACAGAACTATTATGGAGCGTGCAAGATGTATGAGATTGCATGCAGGGTTGCCCTTAGAGTTTTGGGCAGAAGCAGTTGACACCGCAGTGTACCTGATCAACAGAGGACCCTCTACAGCTCTGGATGGTGGAATTCTAGAAGAGGCATGGACAGGTAAAAAGGTTGATCTCTCATATCTCAAAGTTTTTGGTTGTGAAGCCTTTGTGCACGTAGATAAGGAAAATAGAAAGAAGCTTGATGCTAAGTCTATGAGGTGCACGTTTATAGGCTATGGCTCAGATGATTTTGGTTTCAGATTTTGGAATCTAGGAACTAACAAGGTAATTAGGAGCCGTGATGTTGTTTTCAATGAAAGAGTGATGTACAGTGATCAGATAAGGAAGCTAGATCAAGCTGGGCAGAGCAATAATGAGTTGGATGAAGTTATGGTCCAAAATGAGCTCGCGGGAAAAAGAAATAATCACTTACAGGAAAACACAGAGACCGACGTCGGCAGGTTTGGAACCGGCGTCGGTAGTACAGAAACCGATGTCGGTCATACAGAGACCGACGTCGGCAGACCAGGCACCGGCGTCGGCCAGGAAGAACCGGCGTCGGTCAGTAACAGGTCTACAGGTGGCCGAGGTCGGTCACTGTCAGAAAATTTGGGTGGACAGATTGTGGAAAACGAGTCCAAGACACCAATCAGGAGGTCTGAAAGGGTAAGTAAGCCTCCAATTAGATATTCTCCTTCTTTATATTATTTATTGCTAACCGATGGTGGAGAACCAGAAAGTTTTGAAGAAGCTTTACAGGTGGAGTCCAGAAGTAAGTGGGAGCGTGGCATGGTTGAGGAGATGGAGTCCTTAAGAGAGAACCAAACATGGGATTTGGTTGAATTGCCAGCTGGTAAGAGAACACTGAAGAACAGGTGGACTTACAGGTTGAAGGAAGGCGAGGATGGACAGATGAGATACAAGGCCAGATTGGTTGTAAAAGGATTTGCACAAAAACCAGGTATCGACTTTGGTGAGATTTTTTCTCCGGTTGTTAAGATGACTTCTATAAGGGTTGTATTGTCTTTGGTTGCTTTTGAGGATTTGCATCTTGAGCAGCTAGATGTTAAGACAACATTTCTTCATGGAGATTTGGATGAGGAAATTTACATGGAACAGCCAGAAGGTTTCGAGGTCAAGGGTAAGGAGAAACTAGTGTGCAGGTTGAAGAAAAGCTTGTATGGCCTCAAGCAAGCTCCTAGGCAATGGTACTTGAAATTTGACAGGTTTATGACTGAGCATGGCTACAGTAGGTGTCAATCAGACCATTGTGTATATTTTAAGAGATTTGATAATGGTAGATACATTATTCTATTGTTGTATGTAGATGACATGCTGGTTGCAGGGTCTCACATGCAGGATATCTCAGAGCTTAAGGTAAAATTAGCTCAAACGTTTGCTATGAAGGATTTGGGAGCAGCGAAGAAAATCCTTGGCATGAGCATTAAGAGAGACAGAGAAAATCACAGGTTGATATTGTCTCAAGAAGATTATGTGGACAAGGTGTTGAAACGGTTCAATATGCAGGATGCTAAACCGGTAAGTACACCTTTGGCTGGACATTTCAAGTTAAGTAAAGAACAATGTCCCAATTCACATGATGAGGTAGAGTACATGAATAAGGTTCCATATTCTTCCGCGGTAGGAAGTTTGATGTATGCAATGGTGTGTACTAGACCGGATATTGCCCAAGCAGTGGGAGTAGTAAGCAGGTATATGGCCAATCCAGGAAAGGAGCATTGGAAAGTAGTACAATGGATCCTTAGATATCTGAGAGGAACCAGCAACAGACACTTATGCTATGGAGGTTCAGATACTTCTCTACATGGCTATGTAGATTCAGATATGGCAGGAGATTTGGATGGCAGGAGGAGCACCACAGGTTATGTTTTTACTATAGGTGGAACGACAGTTAGTTGGATTTCTAAGTTGCAGAAGGTTGTAGCCTTGTCAACTACAGAAGCAGAATATATTGCAGCTACAGAAGCTAGCAAGGAGATGATATGGATGACACGGTTCATGGAAGAGCTTGGAAGGGAGCATGGGAGTTGCAGATTGCATAGTGACAGTCAGAGTGCAATCCATTTGGCTAAGAACTCAGCTTTTCATTCTAGAACCAAGCACATACAGCTAAGGTACCACTTCATACGGTAGGTATTGGAAGATGGTGAGTTGAAGCTGGAGAAGATCCATACAGACAAGAATCCTGCTGATATGCTAACAAAGCCGGTTACTAAGGAGAAGTTGAATCTTCATTCAACTTCTATTGGTCTTCATGATTGAGTTGAAGATGGAGGAGTTAGAAGATGTTGCTGTACAGGTACTAGTGCAGCTGGTTTATTTCCAAGTGGGAGATTGTTAGGAGTGTGGAGCTAAAAGCTTCACCAAGGAGCATACACAAACAGGTTCGGGTCTACACAGATGCCGGCGTCGGTCAGGAGCGACCGACGTCTGTCAGTTGCAGTTACAGAGGCGCCGACGTCGGCAGTATGGTCGGCCGGCGATGGTCACAGGCGAACAGGCAGGAACCGATGTCGGTTACCTGTGTGTCCAGAAAGCGATTTCCGAGGACAGAAGCGAGTGTTTGCATGATGAGTTTGAGTTGTAGACTCAAGCTCGCGTCTCTATTGTTAGCAATATTTTTTTTAGAGCCCTTGTTGAAGAGGCTTAACTGTTTGTTGTAAGAGCATGCTCAAGTTTCCTATTTCTATATGTAGGAGAGATCTTCTAAGCTATTGTATGAGTGTGTAATAGAGTATGAGTAGAACATTGTGAATGTTTGAAGGACAGTACTTGAGAGAGAGCTCTTGAGGAATAGAGATCTAGTGAGAGATCTTGTGTGCATCTGAGAGAGGTGTGGAAGAACAAAGTTCTTCATTTGTATTCCTATTGTAAAGAGTTTTTAATACAAGTTTTCAGGGTGTTTTCTTGTATATCTTGTTCTGTGCTATTTATCATTTCAGTTACTTATCTATCTGATTTATTTCCGTATTCATTGCTTTCATAAGTGTAATCCATTGTTGGTTGATCCCTAACAATAAGATGAGGATAGACTCAAGGAGAAGAATATGGGATAAATGGGTGACTAAGATTTGATAAAATTGTATTAACATCCCTTGTTTTGTGGGATAACAATGATATGTGGATTAGAGATGCACTTTTATTCTTATAAAGTGGCTAAAGACTCTATGATGAGGTGGAGAATCAGAGTGGATCAAAAGACATCACATCTCAACTTAGCACTAATGTCAAACTATGTGATAATGGTGAGATCAGGTGCTCTAACTCTAGGGAATAGACCTTTCTAGATAATACTTGGTGTCTCAAGAAGGGTCATCCAAAAGAGACTAGGTGGAAGCTAGGGAAAAGTGTATGAACTTATTCAGTCAATGGATTACAAAGTGTGCTTCATGGAATGTTGAATCAAGGATTTTATGTGAAATTATTATGAAGATACATAAGGATTATATAGGATATGATTTATTTAACAGATGGGTAAGGATTTTGATATGATGTGGTTGCTTGCATAGATGGCAAGGCTTTTGTTGTTGATTATTTTTGGCATTTTCTAGGTTTTTAACCAATAAATACTTGCTTGTTAAAAATAAAGTGTTGAAATTAAATAATATAAAAATTTAAATTTTTTTAAAGATAAACTCTTTTCTATCCTTTTAAATGTTTGGAATGCATGCAATGGGAGAGGGAGGAAACTTATACTACTATGCAAGATGTTGATCTTTCCTAGATATACTTGTATGCGAACTAGCTGAAATGTTTTTGTTTATTTTAATTGGTTTACATGAAATGAAATAAATGCATGGATTAAATTTATTATTCACAAGTAATAAGAGAATATATTTGATCCAAAACGATATCAATGAAACACTTTCTATGAACTTTCATTGTAATCAAAGCAGGCTAGCTTTTCAACCTTTCTAACTTGCTACAAATAATCTTTTTATAATGAAGTGATAGGATTAAAGCAAACGATATAAGTTATAATTTTATATTTTGAAAGAGATAAATGAGAATTATTTTAATCCTTTAAAACCAATAATATCAACAATCTACTACCTTTATACGTTCACCTACAGTTGCCTATGTTTTTATGTTTGCCTAGGTGATTATTTAAGATGCAAGAAGTTTGTCTAGATCTTGACTAAAAGAAAATTTATATTAGTTGGAAATGAATTGAATATTTTATAAGATATATTTTTGGAATGATTAACAAGATGTACTGTTAACTTTAAATAAAACTAATCTATTGAATGAAATCATAAATCAAAACTAATTATGTTTTTGTAGCAAAGATAAATGAAAGAGATAGATCTATTTCACTATCAAAATTGCTTATATTATATTTTGAATGAGAAAATAGTTTAGTCACATTAAAAATTTATATTAAATCTAATATAATAAATAACAAATACTATAAAATTAAAATAACTCCAACCCAATTTTGGAATAAATTAGTTGAAGTGCAAGCAGTGTGTTGATAGAAGAATCCTCAACATGCTATCTCTATATGATCTTATGTAGATTAAAAAAACTCTCTAGCTGGAGGATACACAAAATCTAAAACAAGATAGAAAGGGGAGAAGACACAATCCATAAAAAAGAAGAGCAACTAAATTGAGATTAGCTAATGTCTTGGTTTGCAAATTCTATGTTGCTCTCACTAATGATAATTCTTCATTAGCAATTGTGTAGTTGAATTGAAAATACTAGGGGTTGAATATATTATAATTATAGCAAGGATATGGATATAAAATATTCTTGATAAAAATATATAATGGTAATTTTTGGATCTGAAATAAGGCCAAAATTGGCCTTCTTTAGGAAGAGAATGGAGTTTGCATGGGATAATTTAACTAAGTGTGATGATGAGTTCAAATTGAGATGAATTAAAGAAGGCTAAAATTAGGAGAGTGAGTGAGTTGGGCATGATTGGTAGTGAACACAAGTGATAATAATAATAAATATGAAGATAATTATTTAAAAGAAGAATGTGGAAGCATAGGGGGGTTTAGAGTTAGAGAGTTCCTTGTGGAGCACAAAACAAGAGGTTATTACATCATTATTAGATCTATATCAAAAATGTCATGCCATGTAATTTTTAGGTGAATACATATTACCCCCTTAGGAGGGTGCCTTGTCATGAATTGGCAAGGTTTAGTTCCAAGCAAGGTGTACTAAAATGAAATGGGAGTTTACAAATACTTACCTTGCTTACCTATACAGAAGAACGAAGCTGGTTGGGACTTTGTGCAACCTACAAATAGAAGATGATATTCAAGTGAAAATTTTAAAGAAGAACAAAAGTAAGATATGGAATTAGAACAAGGATATAATACATATTTTACATGTGGGGAAAATAATACTACCTGGACCATCCCATTAGGGGATTGAATCTAGTGTTGAGTCATGCATACTTGTAAAACTGTAAAAATGTGCTATAAAAGATAGAAAAGTCATTAAAATGTTAGTCATAAAACATTGATTTGTAATACTTAGAAAAATATCACATACACACATAATAATAAATGTAAATGTGGAATATTATGCTAAAAATGGAAAACTTTTGAAATAAAATGGCTAGTTTGGAGCCCAATATATTCAAAAACTTGCCAAAAACAATTCATTTGAGTCATTTACATTGAAGGGGAATTTTGAGCTCTAGTTTGTCAGTGACCATTTTGAGCATGAAAGAAATCATCAAAAAGAGTAAAATGTGAGGATGGTGAATGTTCCAGTGGGAGGTAGGATCAGGCCACATCAGGTCCATTTTTACTAACTTTTCATTTTGCCCCAATTTTAGAAATTTATTCAAATGTAGCTAAAATCTAGCCAAATTTATTTATTTTGCTTTGTGATCACTATGAGGGAAGGTAGATTAGGATTTTGTCACATTTTCTAGGATTTATTTATTTTTTCTTGGTTTTTAGGGGGGTTTTGGGGAACTCACAAATGGTTGGTAGAACTATCACTTGGGTTATAGAATCATCGCCTATTGTAGGGGCTATTTCATAACTACCATGATAGATTTACAACTACTACAAGGTAGTTATGGTGCTACCCCTATTGGGTGGTTATGTAACTACCTAAGGTGGTTACATTACCACCTTGGGGTAGTTTCACAACTATCACATGGTGTTTTTGTAATTGTTACCTATAAATAGAGTCAATTTTGTGAGTGTAGAATAAAGTGGATATTTTTGACTTGTTTAGATCATGAGATTAGTTTTATTGACTGAATGAATGATGTAGAGTCTCTTTTCTTGTTTTAGAGGTCTTATATATAGTGGAGTATATCTTGAGAGTAGGAGTGGCTCCCTCATGCCTTATCATTTCTGAAGGCTGATGAGTTGGCCCTGCTCGACCTGGTGGGGATTCTTTGTATTACATAACCAGGGATTGCCCCTTCTTCTAGCTAATTGTTATGCAACATGTTGACATAATGGGACCCTAAAAAAAACACATTTATGTTTCCTCAAACCTTAGGAGTGTGGAAGATCATTATCATGGATGTATACTAGATTACTAGTCTTCCTACAACTAGGCATTTGGTGGTCATTTGTGATGCAAATAGTCATCATGAGGCCCATAATTGGGCAAAACATTTTAGAGATGCTGATGTACCTGACATGGGTGTAAAGTATAGTATAAGGATTTCTCAAGTGGAGGGATCAATGATCCAAAACCTAAGGAAGGCCATGATTTGTATCTTTGCCTCCTATTTAGTGGGAGATAAGGGTGTTGATAAGCTTTTATATAGTTGGTCACCAATCATTATGTGTATAAAGAAGAGAGGGGTTCACTACATTTGGAGCTAGGAGATGTTGATAGGACCTATAGAAACTTACACCAAATTGGTCACCTAAGATCTCTCTCTATAAGCCACTTGACTCTCATTATAGGTTTGGTTTATGAGAGGATGATTCCCTATTATAGGGGAGTGTCGATTGGGGCATCGAGAGACATTAGGTCCATCAGATGGGTAGATGTGACACCCTTTCACACTTTGACCTAGAATATGTGGTCTTTGATAGTGGTAGATTTATTTTCTTTAATCTATTAGGACATGTTGGGCATTAGGATAATGAGGGAATTTATCTCATGGTAGCTATGGGGTCTATGCAAGTTTGGGATAGATTACTACAGGTCAAGGTACACCAGGTGGATCGAGTGTCTCAATAGTTTTGTATGCCCTATGCCAATAACCTTTGTATCCTTGGATTTTGTATAGAGGGACCTATGAGGCAAGGGATATGAGTTTAGGGCATCTATCATAACACCCAATGGTGAGAGTGGTACCTATCACCTGATTATCCCAATAAGTAGTTGGAGTAGGAGGACAAATTAGAGTGGGATAGTAACAACAGATGGGTCCAACATGACCACCATTACCACCACCACCACTATAGGGTCTTTCAAAATAAAAAACTAGGAAATGTAGAGGGTGAGGGTGAGGTCCCAAGTTATGATAAGTTAGAGGAAGATCTAGACATAGACGAGGAGGAGGCCACAGATGATGACTCTAATCTTGAGTGGTAGCAGGGAGATACATGTCAATTGTTGATTTTATTCATTCATGATTTATAACTTGGGTTTTGATTTCTTCTATTTTATTAGCTAATTTTATCTATGCTATATTTTTTTATGTCAGTTGGATCTAATTTATCTTGTGTGTTTTGTGATTGCATATACTATGGGCATATGGAGGAGGATGATCAGGGATACCCTAATCAATCTATTTTAGTTAAGCTCTGGCTTGACACAGGAGTAGTTACTAGTAGATCCTAGGATTCCTAAATGGATTAGGAACCATAAAGATGTGTTTTCCATAGCATATCATGCCTCAACTATGCTAATGGGATTGAGGACAAAGAAAAACACTCTGTTGGCTAGGGTGAGGAGAGCAAAGGCCTTGGTGGACACTATGGTTAGGGAAGGAAGAGGTGGTAGAGCCTCTAGTCATAGGACTGGGAGGATAACATCAATGAGAGGATCAAGTAGGACTCATCATCCCATAAACCCACCAATAGAGAGTGGAGGGGAGTTAGGATAAGAAATGAGTAGGATATATCATCAAAGTGACAACCTTGGTCATTCTACCACTTCAGCAACCCTCTAGAGAAGGAGGACTAATTTTTGAGACTTGTTTTTTAGATGTTTTGGTCACATCAATGTATATCTATATATTTTTGAGATGCCTTGAGGCATATTGGTCATCTAAGAAGGTGTTTGTATTAGTGATTTTTATTATATAAACTTGACAACTTATGTGGTGCACATGCACATGCATGCATGCACACATATATAATTGTTTTGGAATATCTTTTATTGGTCATTATGTGATGTAATTTCTCTATTTTTATATTATATTTTTAGTTTATGCACTTTAGAGGACTAGGCATGTGATGTTGTATGGATATGTGTATTTTCTTTCATTTTGATATGTTGCTATGGGGAAAATGCTTATGTATGTGTGGAAAGAGAATGCATGTAGACATTTTAACTGCGATGAATGTCCATATGTGACTAAAACTATGCTAATTTTGTTTTTTAAAGTGATTAATTAATTTATTTACTCACATAATACATTATTTCCAATTTTTAGCAAGGGATGTAAAAGGGGGAAACCAAATAGATGAGAGGTGAATCATGACTCAAAATTTTGTAGGATAAAGTAAGATGACCTCATCCTTATGAGAAAAGGGGGATGTGTACTTCTTGAAAAACTCATACAATAATTAATTTATGGGATTCATCTAAATGGAACCTTATTTGATAAATTTGGTGAGCGGGAAAAGGTTACCTTCTTTGAACACAAACATATAGACAAACCTTTCTGAAGAACTTTATTTTTAGATGCTCTTTTTTGACTTAACATTGATTTTAAATTTATCTTTTATTCCTCTATGTAACCCCCTAGACCTAGTATTGTGTGACCAAGAAGACACACAGGCTCATCACCAAAGGCTATATATAGGTGAGTAAGGGCATCTCTCCTAATGCCAACCCCATGTAACTAGTAAGATATGGGGGATCAACATCGAAGGTTAATAAAGGGTGAGAGATACATGATTTTGAATTTTATATGTGCATAAACTTTTAAATTTCATATGAGAACATATATATATATATATATATATATATATATATATATATATATATTATTTCTCTCTCTCTTTTTAAAGGATCTTACCCCCAAACCTTGGTCCTATGCAACTATTAGGATGTAAGGTCTCACCACTGAGGGCCAAGGTGGGCAAGCAAAGTCACTTATGTTTGAGTAATCCAAGGTTTTATTTTATAAAGGCACCATAAAGGGGGACTCTATCATAAGTAAGTTTATAGACTCCACTATAGGCTAACATTTTTATAAGTTGTGTAAGAAGATGTAGGGAAAGAGGTGTACTCTGCTCGTAAGAATTAGGACAAAGACAAGTGTAACATGTTGATTTTGAAGTGGTGAATGAATGTGAGAATAGGGTGAATGTTATGTTATATATTTCATAAATATTCGTATTATGCAAATTGACCAACTAAATAACTATAAAAATAATACTTCTACTATGCTTGTGGACATGTGACATATAGAAATGCAATGTAGGTTAAAATGGGGTGGTAAGTGATAACTAGATATAGAAACCTTTTATATGCAAAGATTTTATGAACACACCAAACTCTTCACCTTTTAAAGTGTATAAATGATAGGCTCCATTATTTAAATTTGTTGTTACTAGGTAGGGGCCTAGTCAATTAGGTCTAAATTTTTAACCCTCTCCTTTATTTTTGTCAATCTAGTTGTCAAGTCTAAGGATAAGGTCTCCAAAATGGATTGGATGCTCATGGATGTTTTTTTTGTATTATCTACACATGTGGTTGATATGGGTGATGTGATTGTTGGTGGTGGTGATTTGATGCTCTTTTAAAAGTTTTAATGTGGATAAACATCCTTCTCTACATTCTTATTTTCTAAGGAGGCCCCAAAGGGAGACACAAAAGGCTATGTATTTCTAATTCTATGGGTTGAATATCTTTAGACCCAAATACTAATGAATAAGGGGTTGATCGCATGGGTGTTTTAGAAGTTCTATAGGCCCAAATTACTGGATAGAGTTGTAGATGCCAATCTCATTTAAATTCATTGATGTTATTGAATAGGATTGATTTCATGGTCTTGTTAGAAGCCTCAACTTGGTTGTTAGCCTATGGATAATACATGAAATCTAGATGGTACGATATATTGAATCTATCACATAATTCACAAACCTTAGGGTTCTTAAAGGGGATCCATTATCGATAATGAGGACCTCTATGATATTGAATTGATAAAGGATCTAGTTTAAGATGAAATTTGTAATAAGGATCTGGTCACGGTTGTGAGGGGCATCACCTTTGCCCATTTAGTGAAATATTTGGTTGATATGATGATGAAATGGTGTCTATCTAAAGAAGCAGGAGAGAGTTTACCTACTAAGTCTAATACACAAGTATAAAAGGGACATAAAGTGATGATGGGATGTAATTCCCTAGGGAATTATGTATCTCATGTGAAAAATGTTGGCACTTCTCACATTTGTGTACATACTCAATGGAGTTGTGTTCTATGGTGGGACATAAATATCCCATCTTGTGGACTTTCCAAGTGGTCGCATGGCCACTGAAGTGTCCACTACACACATTATTATGATAATGAAAGAATACCTTTTCTGAATCCTCTTGGTAAACACACTAGATTGAGATCCCATCAAATGCCTTGCAATAAAGGACTACGTCTAAGATGACATATTTGGATGTGATAACATGAAGGTGTCTCATCTATTATAAATTGGCATGTTTGGGGTAAGTTTAGTTAACAAGGTAACTGATGATGTCTATGTACCAAGGAGAGGAACTGATAGCAAGTTTTTATATATGGCATATTATTTCATCAATAAAATTAGTATCCACAAGGTTTTAAACCTCTAAATGGGAATTAACCAACCAATCTATGATGATTTGTCCCTTAATGGACTTTTAGTTATTATAAGTTAGTTCAAACTTACTCAAAAGTGTGATGAAATGCCTAGCCTTCTGAGAGAGGTTGGTTGGGTAAGGAAAGTACATAAGGTTTTGGATTTTACAACCACTCTTGTTTCTTGATTAAACATATAGTGCCATATCTATTTAGTTACAAACACTATTTTTAGGCATTCTTTCATTTCTTGGGTGTATCATGTCTCATAATCAACAAAGGTTTAGTTAATGAAATAAATCACATATTCCTTACAAATGTTGTCTTATTGAGCCAACATACATGTGAGAGACACCTCGGTCACCCTTATGTAGAGTATGAGAGGCTTGTCTAGCTTAAGTGCCATGAGTGTTAGAGGGGACATAAGAAAACATTTTACTACTTTATATTCTTCTTGACAATCATTCATCCAAGTTAATCCATTATCTTATTGAACATATTATTGATGGGATGCATAGCAAAGACAAGATTAAAGACAAATCATTAGATATCTCCTAGTTTTAATTAAAATTTCTTGATGTCAGATTCATCTATGGGAGAGTTCATTTCTAAGATAGCTCATATCTTGGTGGGGTCAATGTCTATTTCCTATTTAGAGATGATGTATCCTAAGAGTTTCTTACCGGTGAATTTGAACACACATTTATCTAGATTTAGGGTAACTCCATATTCAATCAATCATGTAAGGATAATACATAATACTCATAGGTGGTCTTTTTGCTACCTTAATTTTCCAAGCATGTCATCTACGTATATCTCCAATATTATTTGAATGAGGTCATGGAAGATGTGAGTCATAGCCCTTTGATATGTTACCCTGATGTTCTTTAGGCTAACAATGGTATTACAACATAAAAAAGGTTCTCTAAGGTGTGGTGAATGAGGCCTTATTTTGATCATTGTTAGAGATGCAGATTTGGTTGTATCCCAAAAATCCATCCATGAGTGATAGAAGCTCATATCTTATGGTGGCATTGACAATGATGTCAATAGATGGGAGGTGAAGTCATCTATTGGGTATGCCTTATTGAAAATTGATGCATATTCAATCTACATTTCTTTTTGAGAATGGGGATGATGTTAGACATCCATTTGGAATAGTTAATTAGCTTAATGAAATTCACCTTTAAGAGCTTGATGAAATTCACCTTTAGGAGCTTAATGACCTCCTCCTTTACAATTAATGTGACCTTGGACTTGATGGGTCTAAGCTTTTGCTTGATAGGTTTTACACTGGATGATGTAATTAGGTTATGGATGACTACATCAAGATTGATGCCTATCATGTCAGTATAAGAGAAAGTAAAGGCCCAAGAAAGATCTATGAGAAATTACTTGTGGTCTTCCACATTTTGTTTAGAAAGGGAATATCCTATCTTGAGGAGTCTGGGGTTTTCCTCTATCCCAATATTAATGTCAATAGTTTCCTCAATTAGGGATGCATTTCCCTCCTCAAATATGTTAAGAATTAGGGCAAGGTCAAGGTATTCATATTCAATGTTGAAAACATCATGCTCATGGTTTAAGGAGAGGTAATCCTCTATGCAGTAGTAGTATTTGTCAAACTTGGTCCCGAGGACTAAGTTGGGATAATAGGCAAATGAGAAGCCCCTTTTATGATGAAAAGAGGGGAGATCATCATATGCTTGTAGGAATTCAATGATGGCCCCATCATTTTCAATTAGATCTAGGATAGGAGGGTCCTCATCTTTCTTGATGTGGTTGACTATTTGGTCATGAGGGGCCTTACTTATAATAGGCTCCATCTTGACTAAGACTATAAAATCTAATTTTGGGATTATTGGATAGGGGATGAAACATGAAGATGAGGTAGCCATAGAGTCAATAAGTTGGTTAATTTTTCTAGGGATTTCTTTGATAGAGACAAAATCAGATGACCTTGTGAGTCTTATACAACTAGAGGTGTTTATCCTTGGTTTGGTAGACTTTGGAAACTTGGTTTACCACTAGTTTCAAATCCCCCATGGATATTTAAGTTTTATATACTTAGGCCCTTTGTATTGAGCATAAAAAGTAGTATGGATTCATATTTAGATCCATTATTTATGAAATCAAAGTATAGTTTGATTTCAAAGGGAATAAATCACTCCTTAGGAGAAATGAGAATAATACCTAATCTAGCACCTAGGCAACACTTGGCTCTGTCATAATGCAGGGTCCACTGATCATGCATAAGAGGGGTTCATTAGGTAGAGTGTCCTATTTTTATGATATTTTAACCATGTGGATGTTGGGACTAATGATAAGGTGATTCACTTTAATGCAAACTACAATGTCTACTTCCTTTTTGGTCTCTAATTCTATGAATCCTATCATTTGATTTTTGCCTTGAAGTCCCAACTGAGGAGCCACATCGATGTTTGACACTACAAAAGTGGGGGTATTAACATCATGATTGCCTATTATCATGAATTTATTGTGTTGAGTGGGGTGACCTAATAGGTTATTTTTCTTTTGAACTTGAGCTAGGTGTATTTGGTGATAAGGGAAAGGGTTGTGGTAAATTTGTAGGTTCGAGTTTTAGGGAGCTATAAGACCATTTATAAGGGTCTAGGTGTTTACATGCACACCTACTAGGAACATATCCATAAATATTTGCCTTTGATCCTCCAAGAGAATTTGTATAAACTTGTTATATTCTTAGTAACCCCAAGTGTCATGGCTTATGACTTTGTGGAAGAGATAGTAGATGTTGGGATCATAACCTTAGGTCTCATGTTCTTTCCTTGTTGCCTAAACCCTTATTGGCTATTGCATTGGTAATAGTTTTTGTTTTAGAATTGGGGGCATTATTCATTTGAATGCTATTGATTTTGGTTGTGGTTTTGATATAGTGCTTTATGAGGTGGTGGTTAGGTAAAATCAATTGCATGAATGACAAGAGGAGGATTTTGATTCCTACCCTCTACATTGTTGGTGTTGGTGGTGTTATTTGTAGGTGGGTATTGACCATTGTTTATTGGGTTTAGTTTCTTAGCTTGATCATTGACACCATTAGTAGTAGCATCCCTATTGTAGTTCAAGATCTTGGAACCTTAGTTATTCATGTTGTTTGGGATTTGGTTCATACTTTGAGATCCCCCGTTATTTTGATTAGGGGTGAGCATGCATTTGTGGTTCTATTAGTTTACCATCCATTGTCAATGGCTTCTTGGTCAATGTATAGTGAAATTTTCAATGTATAGTGAAAATTTGAGGGCCTCATCATATGATTGGTATGGGAAATTTTGGATGTATTCTCTCATTTATTTGTTAAGGGAATGGAGGAAAAAATTGAATAACTCTTGTTGGTCCATGTTAGGTGCACTGGTAGAGGAATATAGGACTTGCTTCCATATTATGATGAAATGGGTAGTTGATTCATTGTATTCTTGTTTGATATGAAATAACTCTTATGTGCCAGTCTTTAGGAGTTTGTTCATGTCAAAAACTTTGACAAACCTTGCCATAAGATGGTAAAAGGAGTGTATGGACCCTTTGAGGAGGTGATAGTACTAGTCAAGGGTTATCCCTTTGAGTGTTTTGGGGAGGATCTTTGCTACAAATCCATCCCAAGGTAGGAGATCCTTGGAAATAGTGGTATAAGACTTCATGTGTGCATTGGGATCCCATTCCCCTTTGAATTTTGGAAGATTTGGTAGGGGACATGGGAGAAGGAATCCACATATGCTAATGTTGAGGGCCTCTTTAAGGTATTTGGCATAGGTTCCCATGTTGTTAAAATATATCACCATTATGAGCATGTTGGTATGAGGAGGTGGGGTCATGTACAGATTGACCTGATAGATACTAGAAGGTGTGGATGAAAATTTATAGGGCAACACAGAGTAGGCCAAGGAATAATTATTTGTCTGAGTAGATGTTGATTACATGTGGAAGTATTAGGGGCCACTATGCGATGTATGAGGTGTCATGAATTCTTATGGAAAAGTGTGTGGGGTTTATTATGGTGGTATATGGGTTGGGACATATCCCATATGTGGAGGATGACTATATGTAGGAGGAATGTGATTTGGAGGCATAGGGAATGCAAGATTATTTGCTACTACATTATTTGGTAGTGGTGGAGCATATGTTTATACACTCCCTACTAGAGTTTGAATGGGTGGTTGGTAATATGAATAATTTTTTGAGACATTAAGGTTGGGGACCCTGTGGGTGAGAATGTCTCCAAGAGGTTGATGAGAGACATGGTTCTAATATGGTATTTACTCTTGAAATGGTGGAAACATGTAGGTTTGTTATTACAATGTGGGGTAAGTTGTTGTTATAATGCAAGAAGAAGAGGGATGAGTTAGTGCAAGGGGATTTTGGCTTGTCCCTTGGCTTCAAACTTGTTGGTTATTTTCTAGGTCATGGATATGACCCACTAGGGTGTTAATGATTTGATTTGGACTAGTGTTGGTATTGGGCCTTGGGTCTTTAATGTAGTGAGGGTATATACTTGAGATGAGGCTATATAAGGGGGTTTTTTGGGGTAAGATCCCTAGGAGTAATGTTGATAGTGGTTGCTGGTGGGCTGGAGACATCTTGATTCCTATTGAGAGGATGTGCAATAGCTTGCATGTGATTGACCTCATCTTCTAAGTAACAAATCCTTCCTAAATAATGATCATATTTGGAAACACCTTTTAAATATGGTATTTTAAATCTAATAAATGGTCTTATGGCCATTCAAGGAGTGACCAAGTCTCCATATAAAAGAGTCATGGTGTTAGAGTTGGGGTTATTGCTTGTGGTTGCTGATATGTCATATATCTCTTGAATGATAACCCTAATCATTACTTGAGTTTTAGGAAGGGAGTAGTTATAATATTGGTGTTCTACATTAGTGTCAAAGTTTGGGTTATTCTAACTCATCAACAATAGCTCACTAGAGCTAAATTGGCCTCTCCTAGAGCCCTCTAGGCCAAGAGATGCATTGATGTCTTGTCTAGTCATATTTTAGGGGTATATGGATACCTATAGAATAAATGGAAGGAGAGAAGATGAAGAAAATAAAGGATATGAAGAATAAAGGGGTACACAAAGGATGAAGTCCTTCATGTTAGGTTCACCAATTTGTATGCACAAAAATTCATATATAATAACCTATACACTCAATTCCTTGAGGTCCAACCAAGGTAGTTGATGTAATAGATGGGTTAGGGGTTTAGCTGGTTGTTGAGTGGAATGGGATTTTGGATAGGTGGTGGCAATGGGTTCTCATGATAGAACTAAAAGACCTCAATAGTATCCCAATGCTCATTGAGAGCATCAAGCTACATGGAGATAGAGGTTTAAGGCCCCTTGATATCTGATATCATAAGAAGGTAGAGTTATTGGTTAATTTTAGGCTTAGGGAAATTAGGGATATTGGGTTGAATGACTTGTAGGAGAAGATGTACTTGATTGGGTTGACTTCATGTGACCAATGTCATAAGTATGAATGTTATAAGATGAGGTTATAACTAAGGATAATAATGTGGGATGAATGGGTGAATAACTTTGATAACATTATGGGATAATAATGATGGGTAGATCGAGGATGCACTCTTGTTCTTCTAAAGTGGAAAATTTGAGTGGATTAAAATACCTCACACCTTAACTCAACACTGATGTAATATTGTGTGATAATTATGGGACTAGTTTCTTTAATTCTAGGTAATATACCATGTCAAAAAAGACTTGGTGTCTTGGGAAGGGTCATCTAAAAGAGACTAGGTGGAAGCCAAGAAAAAATGTATGAGCTTGTTCAGTTAATGGATTACAAAGTGTGCTTACTAGAATATTGAATAAATGATTTTATGTGTATTTATTAAGTATATATACAAGGCTTATGTATTATATTATTTCTTTCATTGATGGGAAAGGCTTTTGATATGATGTGGTTACTTGTATGGATGGCAAGGCTTTTGTTGTTGATTATTTTTGAGCTTTTCTAGGTTTTAAACTAATGAATACTTGCTTGCTAAAAACAAAGTGATGAAAGTAAATAATAACAAAACTAAAAATAAATGAAATAAAAAATATTTTTATAATCCTTTTCAATGTTTGAAATGCATGCAATGGAAGAGGGAATAAACTTATACTACCATGCAAGATGCTGATTTTTCTTATATCTATTTATATGCGAACTAGATGAAATGTTTTTGTTTATTTTAATTAGTTTATGTGAAATGAAATAAATGAATGAATTTGATATATTATGCACAAGTAATATGAGAATATATCTGATACAAAACAAGAACAATGAAACACTTTATATGAACTTTCCTTATAAGTAAACTAGGCTTGCTTTTTAACCTTTCTAACTTACTACAAACAATATTTTTATAATGAATTGATAGGATGAAATAAAAAGATATAATTTATGATTTTTTTTGAAAGATATAAATTATAATGCTTTTAACCCTTTAAAACTAATAATATAAATAATCTACTACCTTCATACATTCACCTACGGTTGCCTATGTTTCTATGTTTCCCTAGGTGATTGTTTAAGCTGCAAGAAGTTTGTTTAGATATTGACTAAAATAAAAGTTATCTTGGATGGAAATGAATCTAAGATTTTATAAGATCTCTTTTTGGAATGATTGACAAGATTTACTATTAACTTGAAAAGAAACTGATCTATTGAATGCAAGCATAAATCAAAACTAATTCTATTTTTGTAGCAAAGACAAATGAAAGAGATAGATCTATTTCACTATTAAATTTACTTATTTTCCCTTTTGAATGTTAAACAAATTTAATAAAAATAACAATTTATATTTAATCTAATCTAACAAAGAACAATTATTGTAAAATCAAAAGAACTCCAACCTGATTTTAGAATAAATTAGCTAAAGTGTAAGTAGTGTGGTAATATAACTATCCTCAACGTACTAGCTTTGTATGATCTTATGTAGATTAAAAAAAATCTCTAGCTATAGGATGCAAAAAATCTTAAACAAGATAGAAAAATGGAGAAGACACAATCCACAAAAATAAGAGTAATTGAACTAGGGCTGGCTAATGTCTTGGCTTGTAAGGTTTGTGTTGCTCTCACCAATGACACTTCTTCATTTGCAACTATGTAGTCAAATCTAAAATACTAGGGGATGAATCTTTTGGAAATTGTATCAAGGATATGGATGTAAAAGATTCTTTATAACAATATTTAATGGTAATTTTTGGATCTAAAATTAGGCCAAAATTGGCCTTATAGTAGGAAGAGAGTGGAGTTTGCATGAGAGAATTTAACTAAGTGTGACAATGATTTCAAATTGAGCTAAAATGAAGAAGGCTAAAATTAGGAAAGTGAGTGATCTAGGCATGATTGGAAGTGAACACAAGTTATAATAATAATAAACATGAATCTATTTATAAAAAATGTGTGAAAATGGGAGTCATATGAGCTAATTTTGGAAGGCATTTCCACTTTGATAGAACCATCACTTTATGCAGGGGCAATTATAGAACTGCCACTTATTTTTTCAAAACCACACTAATATAACTAAACCAATGCTATTTTAATGCACAATCACCCTTCCATGGCATAACCACCTCTTAGGTTTCAAAAATATTTTGGCAGTTGTGGAAACTAAGGGGAAATTTTGTAATTGAGGGGGGCAATTCTATCACATGGGGATGCAATTTTGTCACTCATGGCCAGTTTTTTAAAACAATGTGGAAATGGATAGGAATTCCATGATAAAGGGATTGAAAGGGTAAAAAGAGGAATTTGGAAGCATAGGGGGCTTTAGAGCTAGAGAGTTCCATGTGAAGCATAAAATAAGAGGTCATTGCATCATTATCAGATTTGTATTAGAAATGATGCACTACATAATTTTTAGGTGCATACATTTTCCTCACTTATAAACAATCATATTCTATTGTGGTAAAAATTATAGCAATATATCTTCATGTCATCATTCACATTTCACATTATATTATGATGATGTTTCATAATTAATTATCATCGTACCATATTCATTTACACATTTTTTACAATTGAGAAAACCCAATTGTTATATGATCATTTGCATCATTTCCTAGTTTTGAATTTCCTTTTGGACTCACTAAGGTCAGTTTTGAGATTGCACTCTTCTCTAAGGTGCAAGTCTAGGAGTATTTAGGCACCATGGTATTTAGGTTCTCCTCTCTAGAAACTTATTTTAAGATATCTTGTGATAGTCATATTTAACACCTATGTTTGGTTCTTTTAAATCTATATGGAGGAGTAAAATATAAAAAACCAAAAGAATTAAAATCCATATCACAAGAAAAGGCAATGTTAAAAGGCAAATTGAATCTTCAAATTTAGATTACACCAAAAGACATAATATTCTTAGCACATCTCCTATTCTATCCAAATATCAAACTCCATAGTTACCCTCATGATATAATTGAGGTCCATTTGGGTAGGGTAAGCTAGTAGATTGGGATAAGAGGTTTCATTTCATATAAATTTCTCACATATGTACCTAATATTTAGAGTAGATTGATGACTTTGTAAGGGGACCTGAGGAATGGGTAATTCATTATGGGAAGGTAGAATCCTTTTAATTATCATGCATGTTAACCTTCATGGGATGATATTTATACTTCACTAGTTAGCACAAACTTATGTTTTCTAAGAAGGGTTCTCCAGGCCCATTGTTACTAAAATCTCTGAGTCTTACCAACTTGATCTAAGTGTCTTGATTCAATTAAATAAAAATATTTCACCTTAGTTATGATCACTTCTCATTTATTAAATATTTTCCCCTCTTGACAAGTATATTTTTTTCTAAATATCTCTCATTTTCTCCAATTCCTATTCTCTATCTCTTTCACACATGGTAGTAATATGGTAGTTCTAGCTTTTCCATATTTAGAATATAATCTACATCTTTGAGTTGTTGCAAGATGCTCTCCTAGCCATTGTCATATATTTCTAAGATTTTATCTTATTTATGTTTGGTACCTTGAGTTTTCTATTCATTTTTGAATTCCATTTGGTCCCTTTTTTCCCTTTTTACATCCTTCTTTGAATATGGTTTGTTACTCCTCTTACATTGATGCTTTTACCATAAATATGTCCTTTGTGTCATTTGTTTGATATGGATTGTTATATATCTTTCTTTGGTTGCATTTTTGGGATTTTGGGTCATAATTATCCTTGGTGTTTTGGCTTACTGATTTTCCTTTATTTTTATTTACTTCATTGGATATTTTGTTTCTAACCTAGCCTTATCAATCTCAGCCTACCAATTTTCCATGTTTTTCAATTATATCTAAGATTTTTTCATTTACATCCATTTTTTTACCATCATGTGTTTGCACACATTACTTTTCTCTACTTTTAGCCTTGTATCCACAAGGTTTCTCAAATGTATTTCTTGCACTCTCCATGATAAGGAATATGGTGTTTGCATGTAACCATTTAGAGAAAATATAGGTCAAGGTAAGTATATGTTACTTTCATTATTCATTTATTAGTACTTCCTTTTAGCATTCCTTTTTTAGTTATGATCTTTAATATTTTTATGTTTCTTTCCAAAAGCACCATCACACATTACACTATTGTGACAAGTGATGAGCTTCAGGTAGGGCATATGTATACATAAAATATTTTCACTTTTATCATTTACTAATGCTTTCTTTTACATTAGTTTGTTGATGCATCAATATCTCTATGTGCACATCTTAAAAGGTGTACTGGGAATGGGTTCGGAACAACTCCCGACACTTTATGAGAGATGTTTCTATTCTATACTATTATTGTTAGGATTTAGTCTTCTCATGTGGGTTTTATGCTTCACATTATAATATTAATTAATTGGTATGTGTGTGAAACTAATGTGTGGAGAAAATAATGTAAGTGTTTTTTTGGAATAAATCATGTAGAGTTTTTAAAAGATAGAATAGGTTGAGTGAGAATCTCTAGGAGAGATAAGTGTGAGAGATTTTTGGGGATAAAATATTAGTGTTGAATTTGAGTTTTTAGGAAATATTTACACTATATAT
This sequence comes from Torreya grandis, assembly GCA_037957365.1. Classification (NCBI taxonomy): domain Eukaryota; kingdom Viridiplantae; phylum Streptophyta; class Pinopsida; order Cupressales; family Taxaceae; genus Torreya; species Torreya grandis. The sequence continues at coordinate 1,426,757 of JARHVA010002024.1, forward strand.
TGAAATGTATTCCATTGAATAATTTTTTTAATTTGATTAAAAAAAATTATGTTGTGCACATCTGAGCCTTTAGACATTTTGAAACAAAAAAATTCTCCAATATGGAGTAATTTATACATCTAGTATCAGAGTGAGTTCCACTGGACCTATTTATTTGCCTACCATTCAATTATTATTGAATCAAAATGACTTAGTGACTATGTAGTGTATCTCATGTACAAATTCCATTTTCATCCATCCACCTTGATTGCATGCTACCAAAAATTGAAGTGTAGACCACATAAACATTTTTTGACATTCTCCATTCAGCTGCATTCTCTCCTCAAGATTATATGTTGTCCATTATATCCATAGTTTTCACTTCATTCTATCCATTGTTTTCATACCCAAAAAACTATATATATATATATATATATATATATATATATATATTACATTCTATATTAGGTTTGAGGAAGAATAAAAAAATTAGTTTTTATGTGTAACCACATGCTCTACCTAGGCGTAAACCCCATGTAATAGATCTTAGGGGATTAGAATTTTTTACATGAAGTTAGCCATAATAGGCCATACAAGTAGGTCATATATTTTAGTTTTATTAAAATGAGATTTCATATTCTATTTGAAAGCCATCAAGTCTTCAAGATTGAAAGAGACATGCATGGCATGATATCTCAAATATGATATGCCTAGTCTGAATGTACTCAGATTTATATAGGGTTTGAAACTAGCATCAATGACTCTATTTTGACACATTTCTAACTCAACACTCACCTTATGTTGAACATTGTAGTTGGGAATATAAGGCATTAAAATCTTGTACTCATTTTTATGATATAATCTCCAAACTCCTAGATCCACTTTGCCACATATCAATCTTCAAAACAACTTAACTGAGATATTTGGTTTGCATCCTCGACATCATTCAAACCTTACATTATGCATTGAAATAGGCTCCTAAAAATAAATCCCCAACTCAAATTTAGTAACTCAACATCGAACCTCCACTAAAAAAATCAACAAACCCTATCTCCAACTTATCAAGGCTGCAAGTGTCATAACCCCCAAATTTTGAGTTTCTAAAAACCTTCTTTTTAGGAATTATGCTCATAGATTCCAACAATAGAGACATTCAATGGATGAGATACATTATACAACTAACTATTAATACACATGTTTCATCATATATTATCTTTAACCATGTTTAAAAGAGTGGTAGCTAATAGGCTAGATGGGGTTAAACAACCATGATTAACTACATCTAAGTGGATAGTTAGTAATGACTAGTTAAGTTATTCAAGATCTTAAAACAACCCTCATAGTTACAATAGAATACAAATCATTAATTATTTTAAACATGCTTGAAAATATGACAAATATTCATAAATTTTGAACTCCATATTGGTGTACCCAACAAAAATCATCATTAAACTTACGTGAGGTCATTGGTGGCATTCATGGTTTTAACCACATACTATACCACTTTGGTCACTAGTTTACCATAGTTGGCCAATCATGTAACCAATATTATATTTATTTCATTACATATTTCATCCTCATTATATAATGATTTATATTATATAATCACATAGTTACCAAATAAATTGTCCTTACAGATAATTGGTGTTACAAAATACATCTTAATGCTTTCTACGATTCATAACCATTTGGAGTTCATAATGATTTTTGGACACATTAACTAAACTACACCAAATTACTCAAAATATCCATAATCACAATACTCATTTGGATTGTATTTGAGATGAGTAATTACTTATTCATATCGAATGCCATCCTTGAGTTATCATTAGGTTTTATATCCACTTATAGACCTTTGAGACTTAACCATTTTATCAAAATATCAAATACATGAGGCACAAGTATTAAATTCTGATCTATTAGTTTAACAAGTAACCTTTATGACTAAAATTTGCAGGTAAAGTTAGACCAATCAACTACCTAATAAATTTGAGTGGAAACAAATGGTCCATGTAAATAAATTACCATAGTTCATTGGTTTCTTTATAGCTCTCTGGTGTAGTTACTAAGCATCAATCATATAATTGAGATAATTTAATATATATATATATATATATATATATATATATATATATATAATTCAAATTCCTTAATGAACCCATATTGTTGATAAAATCTTGTGGATCACCCTTCAATTTTTAAAATAACCATGTAATGAATTTCTAAATAAAACATAATTAAATTCAAATAAAAAAGTTCTTACTTAGCTGATTTTAACTAGAGTATAATTTAAGCATTCAATAACTGATCATACAATCTAACTACCTAGCAGGATTACCATACTAATCTAAATAATATCCACATCAATTCATAGCTACCACAATTATTAGAGATCTATGTTACCAATAATTTATTTGTATTTATTACTACTACAATTTATATCATTCGTATTTAGAATACTCATAAAGAACTAGTAATGAAACTCTTAAAATGAATCGTAACTTCTTTGATAATTATGGGACCAAAAAGGGGCAATGCCATCATTTACCTAATAATATAAATTTATCCCAATGACCTCATTTTATTTGAAACATCATACAACATATATATAAATATTATATATATTTTAAATCTATAATAACTCCAATGTCAAATGTAATTACATGCTTGAGAAAAGACATCAACCAAATGGATCGACCAACATACTTTAAATCAACATTTCAAATATAATCCACCAGTCCTATTATTTCAATTTTCAACCAAATAAGATAAAAAACTTATGCAACATTCATTATTAATGCAACTAGCCTTATTACTAACCTCAAGTCATATATCAAAGCAAAGAACTTGAATCTTTCCTTTAAAGTGTGAAAATGACTAACAAAAGATTATCATACTAGCACTAAATAAATCCATTCTAAGAGAGTATTATCAGTACCAATAAATGACTTCAAAAGCCAATATTGAGTCATAATGAATATGCACAACCATGTCACAAACTATGGATTCACAGAAACCAAAACCCTGTTCAATAAATCCTCATTGCTATTCAAAATTAAGACTCATCTTATCCTATCTTATGATAATAAAAAGCAAATATAAGAATATATTTTATTCATAGAAATTAATACTAATAATGAATTCCATTTATGAAGTTATAGACATAATTATGTAGTGATAAAATGATTAAGATTTTAATATGACGATGATGTCGAGTTACCCTTCCAGATTAACACCAATTCTAACCATAATATAAACTCATGGAAAATTACTCAAAATAGTGATATATTTTCATGCATTATTATTACTATTGATCAAATAGAAAAGTATGACAAGTAATGGATCAACTAACTATACAAACCATCTTTGAATAATTTAGCAACATAATATGAGAATACAAAGATCAAGATTGATTTCCTCTTCATAGTATAACCACTACAATATTAGTATATTTATACCAAATAAGATATACAAACCTCTACACACTTCTTGCTAATGCAAGTAATCCTCATTATTTTTAATTAATGCTAAATAATAAAGTGCATCAAATCCATATGAATTAGATAATTAATACACATCCATTCTTTACTTAGAAACCCAATTTTTTTCCTTAGAATAAATCCTTATTACTATTTAAAACTATGATCCATATTACCTTAATAATGAGAGTAGTAAACTAAGACAAAATTTCATTTTATTCATAGTAGTGAATATCACTAACATGTTCATGTAGACAATATTTATGAGTTATATAACACCTCAGTTTTATACACTTGGATAAACTTAGGCCTTGGTTATTTTTCTTAGTTCTGGACCTTTACCATTTTTAGAAGTCTTGTATCTATTTTATTTTTTTCAACTTGGCCTATCTCTTGGTCTGACCAATCTTATTTTGATGACCCAAACCTTCTATCTTTACCATAATTCTTAAAAATGTGTTTATCTTATGCCCTTACACGTTATGAGCCTACACCTATTTTCTAATAGCTAGACATAAGTGTTAGTCCCAGAACCCTATGTCGTTGCTAGTGTCCTATCATGATATAGGTGTCCAACCCTCTAAAGTCATCTAATTTTCAAATTAAATGTATCCTAATGGTTATCTTAAGTGATTTAATGTGAGATATTTCTTGATAGGAGTGGTATACATTCACAATAACTCCTCATTCAGACTTCACTTAGCATTCATACCAAAGAGCATTCAATTGAGTAAATATTCCCCATTTATTCATATTTTCATATCAATCATAGGGACTACACATCTACAGGTATGAATTACTAAAGGAGTAGCCGAAGATCCTAATTTGATAATATACAAGATAGGTCACTATTGTACTTGATTTCCACATATTTCATCCTTATGCACACATAAGCCAACACATTAGGGGATAACTACACCAATTTGAGGCCCTCTTCAGAGTAGTGGTTATGTAAGTAACTTTGATTAACATAGGGGTCTTTGGGGTTAACTCACCACCACGAGCCCACTAACTCATTTTTCCCAAGGCACTATGTGTTTAACCCTAAATTGGATGTAGGAATCCTAACTTGGTGTTAAGAGGGTTAAGAAAATAGAAATGACAATGCATAAGGGTGATAATCAGATATATAATAGACTAATTAGATGCTAAACTTAGATATAAACATACAATAACTTTATCATGCTAAGTAAAGGCTAAATATAAAAATTACAACTAAGTTATACATGGAAATGATAAAGTAGTATACTTAGCTAGTTCTGATGCCAACATAGTGTTGGATATGGAATAGGTAGAAATTAGGTTGGAAGGAAAATTTGGAATAGTCATCATATTCTAGATCTAACACTTTTGGAGCTATAGACACTAACGTCAGCCTGGGATGGTTGTGTTGATGCTACTATTTGGGTTTGACATAAGTGTCATATACATAATATGTACTAGAAAAAGATGAAACTACCTGGGTGCTTTTGGCTTTATCTTTTCCTTCACTCTAGTGCATTTAGATCTGGGTCATGGATTGTCACTCTTCATGAATTTGAAAAATCTTAATTCTTCATCTTCATAGTGACCTTGGGAAAAAATGGGTTAATGGTCACACATTGTTGATCCGACCCCAAAGACCCCTCTATCAATGAGTGCTACCTACATAAATAATAATTTGAATAAGGCTTCAGACTAATGTAGCTCTCCCCTATGTGATGGTTTGTGTGTGAATCATGCAATATATGCAAATCAAGTTCAATAGTAACCTAGCGTGTAACTTGGAAAATTAGGCTCTTGGGCTAATAATTCAAACCTATAGATCTGTTATACCTATGATTGGTATGGAAATATGGAAGATTTGTTCAATTAAATGCTCTTTGGTAAGAATAATTAGTATCATTCTCATGTTGCTAGATGATAAATTAATGAGTGTTGATCTTGTATTTATATCAATCCCTTTAGATAAGTAACTTGCATTAAAGCACTTATGCTGACCATTAGGAAATGTTTCATTTGTAAAATATATGAATTTAGGGTACTTAACACTTGCATTAGGTTAGGACACTAATGTTGATGTTAGTGTCTATCCTAGATGTTAATTTCCAAGGAGTAGGAACGTAGATATTGTAGACACCTAAAATTGGCCACAACTGACCTTTGATCGGATTTCATACTGATTCCTACCAAACATTAAAAATTAATCTTAGTAATCACTAAACATCCCAAATTTGGTTGTGCATCATTCATCAAATCTCAAAATCATGTTGAGGCATCCCTATTTGGGGTACTATCTCATATGCAATAATAACTTTTCATATATTCATCCCTAATCACCTTGTGACATAACAAATGTCAATTTGGCCTATGGACCTATTAAGTGGGGCACTTGCACACTTATTTAAATTTTGAAATATCTAAAAGGCTAATTAAAATCAATTAAATAAATTAAACAAGATTAAATGCCTAGTTGAATTATCCATATGAAATTAATGAATATCTAAAAAAAGAAATTCCAAAAATCAAAATAGCCTAGCCTTTTATCATTATCTTTATGAGTTGTCAAAATATACTAACATGTCTAAGTTGAGAATTATGACTAGTAACTGAAAGTCATAATTGTATGACAACTTTTAACTCAATTGGAGTTAGTCTCAACTGAACCTTTTAATTTGAGAACTATGACTAGTAACTAAAATGCATAATTGCATGACAAACTTTATCTCAACTCAACCTTAACTCACCTTAGGTGAGAGTTAATTCCTAAAGCTATAAATACAAGGCATGCCCATTCAAAAACAAAGAATATCTCATAAGCCAAATATATAATATGAATTTGGAGAGAGAAAAACTTTGTAATAGTGTTATAATGCCAAAATATTGAGACAAATCAATTACAAGCCACATCAAATCCAATGGTACCAAGGAGAGAAGGAGCCAACAAGATTCATTTGCCAAAGATTTATTGAAGCACAAGTCAAGAAAGCCACTCAAAAAAACATTTGGAGCTCCCAAGGAAGGTAAAGGATTTGTGTCTTTTATGTTTTATTTGTGATTTCATCTAGTTTTTATTACTTAAGCTCTCCCTAGTGTCTAGGCTAGAGGTGTTAGAATTCAATGTGTTTATTTGGATTTGATTTTATCTTAATAACACAATACTAATCTCCCTTCTACAAATTATTTATTCATAGGTACATATTTAGAACTTGTTGAGATGGAAGATAATTACATTTTAAGCATTGTGGGAAAGATAAAAGGCTTAGGTCGTCAACATAAGAATGGTTAGACTAAGAGATATAGTCTAAGGGGCACAAGATAGAGCAAAAGTGAGACTTGTATAAGCAAGAAAGATATAGAAATGAGAATAAAAACTCAGGTCTAAGTTTTTCAAGTGTACAAGACCAAGGTGTTATATAATACATAAAATCATCTACATCCCCCCCTTTTAATATAGTAATGAACTTTTTGGTTTAAAGGAGAAGAAATGCATACCTGGGTGTGTATAACAAACCTTGCCTTTGTTTGAGTCCAACTTGAATTGAGCTGCAACCAATATCATGTTACAACATAAAATTAATACATATAATATGGAATTTAAAGTGCTAGAAATAGGTTTAAATTGAAATAACATGGTTTAAGATTACACCTATGTGTCGATGTAATCTCTTTACCTATTTGCAAGTCGATTTGAAAAATATATATCATTGTAAGGCTCTAAAACTGAGATTAGGACAAATATAGATAAATTTTGAAAGTGGATATATCTAAGGAGAGAGAGGCACATGTCCCCAACTTTGGATCAAAGTGAGTTACCACCTCAAAGTTAATATTCGATCAACGATGCAACCCAATGATACTTATAACATGGTGAGTGTGAGTGAACTAGTCACCCACACTGTCAAACTATTGAGGTTAGATTATAATATCAAGTCCAACCTAAAAACTTTACAATATTGAGTTATTTGATCATCTTAACCATAACAAAAGGTGAACTAACTAAGACAATAGATTGGCTCTATATATTTCATAAAAGTCCAACTAGTGGGTGGTGACAGTCCCTGAGAATGTTCTAAAATATGAAACTATTTTGAATTTTGTAATATTAGGTGCACATTGCATAACATATACACCTTAGATATGTCTCATTATGAAACTATGTATAACTATGGTATTGATGTATATAATTTTATGATAACTATGAATATGAATTATATAACTATGTGTTTTGGCCAATTCACAAAAAAATATGAAAGTATGGAGGTCATGCTTCCAAAGCATCCTTCCTATATATGGATAAATATGAAAACTAATATAAGTACCAATGTGTATAACACGTTTCCAAAATATTCCCTTAATGTAATCTACAGATGTTGAATACTTAATAAGTGTGGAGAACATGCTTCCAAAGCATGCACCCACTGAATCTAAAAATTGTGAATGTGTGGAAGCCATGCCCATATGACATGTCCCCACTAAATCTAAAAATTGATATAAATACCATATACTGAATGAGTGTGGACAACAAATATGCTTCCAAAGCATGCCCCCAATGTATCTGTAAATTATGCCAAGTGTGGATAACATGCCTCTATGACATGCCCCCACAAATATGGCCCTCCTTTGAGGTGAGATTAAGATAGGAATTGGTAGTTACCTCACCTCAAAAGGATAATACAACTATATAATTTATGAATGTAACCATGTAGCATATAAAAAGAACATGTATAGGTATATATTTCATTGAAGCACATATAACCAATGTGATCATATGAAGGCCTAAGATGCATGATAAGGATCATGGAAACATCTAGATAGTAACAATACAAGCTCAACAAGCAAATGAACACACACAAAAAAACACTTAAAATCAAGTCAAAAGTTAATAGTCTAAGGATACCAAAAAAAAGGGGAATATTAAAATGTCTCACAATCTAAGGTACATGACTTAGTCAAATATCCATAAAATCAAGGATGGCATATTCAAATGTCTATATAAAAAATAATGACATCTACAAATGTTAATGAAAACATGCATAGGCATGGGGGAAAAAATCAAAGCAACATATTCAAATGCTTGAACCAGGCATACAATAGCAAGTCAAGACATTCAAGGAAGTGTATAAAGTAAAGCATAATCAACCAACATAAACATGTCATAGTAACCCATAGATCCAATGTATTAGGAAAAAAATATCAAGTGTATAGCATATTAATTACTTTGTGTAAGATAGAATCATGGATAAAGGCATGCATTAGTATATATGTAAGGTCAAACATGATAATCAAACCATATACATTGTTTGTTTCAATATCAAAGAAATGAATGCTCCAATGTCTACATGACATGAGTAGAGGGAAGGACCAACATCCGAGATAGGAATATATCATGTATTTATGTATGGCTGTGTCACACTCAAGTAGAAGTGTGACACACATGTGTATATGTAGAAGTAACTAAATATGCCATCCATCAATACAAAACTAACACATAAATGCCAAGGAGCTAATATAACATGTAGGTGCCAAAAGTGTTTTTGAATATTTGAATGTTTTTGATTTTCTTGGTATTTTTAGAATATTTGAAGAGACTACTCTATGATATCATCTAATGGATGGTCATAGGTATATCCTCCCACTCAGTCCCTAATAACCTTAATTTGGATATTTTACATTATTTGCATCATGATTGAATAGGTTAAAAAGGTACATAATAAGTTCCTCCTCATGTTTAACATGTATAGTAGAACAAGTAATGCTATCATTTGGACTATGTATTAATTTGCCTTCAAGAGAAAAGAAAATAACTTGCTGATTTGGATCAATTTTTGCTTCCATTTTGTATATCCAAATAGTTCCTAGCGTAAGCACATATGGAGATGTGGTAGACATAACCCAAACTCATGTTTGAATTAGTTTAGGACTACAAACAATTGGTATTATTATGTTACCCAAGGAATATTTCCAACCCCCTTTGTTTTATTTATTAGATCAAAGCCTATTTATTTTAAGCATCTTACATTGCAAGTAATTTTTGCTTGTGTAGGATCAATATGGTCATGCCAAAAATAAGCACCACCCATGTATAAGTTAATTGTTAAATCTTATTAGCATGAATTATTTTTGTGTTGTTCACTTTGAGATTCTTGTATAATATATAGACCTTGGAATGGCCCTATGTTAAGTAATATTTATAAACTAGTCATATAAAGATTAGGAATACCATATTTTAGTTCATAATGTTCCTTAGGTAAGTTATCTCCATCCTTTGTGTGAGGGATAAAATTTTGTATTTGGAGTGAGATATGTTAAGTTCCATTGAATGAGTAATTATGAATAAGAATATATATGAACATTTTTATATAAATGGGTAGATGACTCATATTGTTTATGCAATGCTCTTTCCATGAATGGGGAACGAAGGTCTCTACTAAAGATAAAATGCAATTCCAAATTTAAGGGTATAAAGGCTAGCTCATATGATGTACTTTTGAATTGAATAGTATAATCTTGAAGGGATTCATCATCACATTGTTTGAAATTATGTAAATATTCTAATGTAAGATTTGGCACCTCATGGATATTGAAAGCCATGAAGAATACATATTCCAATTGTCAAAATGTGGTTAAATAACCCTTTGATATATTAAAGAACCAATTTTGAACCTCATCAAAAACACTCATATGAAAAACCTTTAGTAATAGTTTGTCATCTTGTATCCATTGACCAAAATAATGTACATATTTAATCATGTGGATGAATGGGTCCTTGTGTCTCAAAAAGAGAGGTAAATATAGTAATTCAACATTTTGTGGATAAGGATATTCAAGTATTTTTCAAGAGGTTTATTATTGAATGAGGTCATATGTGCATTATTATTATGAAAATCTATTTGCATTTTAAGTATATAAACATGCTTTTGAAGATCCCCAATAGTGGTAATAGTGAACATAAGATATTCCATGGGAATAGAGGTGTTTGTCATAGTTGTTATCATTGGTTACAACCTACCACATTTTTTGAATCTAGGCATATGAGTATCACAGTCATTACGTATAACAAGTGTAAGTTCACAATTAATAAATGTAGGGTAGCTTGGTAGTGGTATGGGATATTTAAACTTTGTTACTTTTGGTATGACAATTTGAGCTTAAACAATATTTAGTTGAGGTCCATTTTTTGGTATAGAATTTGTTTATAATGAATGTATGAGGGAACCATCATCTTTGCTAATTGGAATATTGTTTGAGAATGTAGGAATTATAGGGGTGTGTATATATTTTATTGAAGGCATGTCCCCCTTATAAGTTATTTGTAAACCATTCATAATTTCTTGATGTATTTGCCTAAATTTTTGGCAATCAAATGAAGGATCCTCTTGGTCATATATACCCACTTTTATGGTAAAATATGCTACTCCCCTAACCTATTAGATGTATCAGGATAGGAATAGATGAATTTTGGCTTAATTATACCTATTTGATGCTATATCACATTTATCTATGATTTTATTAAGTTATTAGGTTGGCCTATGGAGTAACCATGGCCTAGGTAGACTATATATAGGAGGTAGTGGGTTGTTATTTATCATCATATTGTAAATTCTGCTCTTATTGAAGCTTGTGGAGGTTTCCCCATCAAAGTGGCTTGTATTTTTATTCATATGTTCTACTATATTTCAGTCACATTGTGATCTATTATTGTTATTCTCCGATATTATTGAATTAATTTCATTTCAAGTGGTATCAGAGCTTCGATTTGGGCCATAATCAGGTCAAAAACCCAAGATCTTATAATTTTAATACATCTTAAAAATGGTTGTGAATTTTTATTATTTTTTTATTGGAGGTAAAAACTTATTCAAGTAAGATTCCATTCAAATTTTATCTCAATTGGATGTTTTTTGAAAAAGTTATTGCCATTTTAGAGTTTTTCATAAATTCACTCTATGGTGTGCAATTCAAGGAATTTTTCATATTTATTTAAATTTTTGGAAATATTAGAAAAACATAGTTGGATTATGTTCTTTGTAGTTTTTGATTTGAGGTAGACATAAGTATAAAATAACTTGATCAAAGTTTTGTCAAAAGTGCCAATCAGGGTCGACATTGTCAAGCCCTTTTACGGTAGGACCACAAACTAGGGGCTAAGGAAAGGGTGATAAAACCCCTAGTAAAAATCCTCACAAGGAAGAGATGGAGTCATAAGGGTGATTTAATAGATCCTTTATACTAGGGTTCTCTAAGATAGATCATAAAGTGAGCCAACTTGACTACAATGTGCAAGGCATTCAAAGTGAGATACAAGGTATACAATCTGATATGATATCTGTACAATCTAGTTTGGAGAACATCACGATGGATTTAAAATATAATCAGTCAAATCAGCTAACTATCACTATTACACAACCCCACCAAGGTGAATCTCCCAACTAGCCTAATCCAAATCCAAGTACCTTACCATAACAAAACCTATTACCAAAGGCAAATATGCGTAAATTTAATGGAAAGGATCCACTCAATAGGATTAACCAAATCGAGGTTTCTCTGATTTGCATCAGATCCCATGTGGAAAGAAGGTTACCATGGCATCCTTGTATCTAAAATATAAATAATTCATTTGGTATCAATGTTTGTGTGCTCAAAATAAAAAGATGACTCTCAGTGTCACCTGCTCAATTTTTATAGATGAAATGCAATTACACTATAGCAATAGTGTGACAAATAATTACTTTAGTCAGCTGGGAAAAATATGATATACTAGTTTAGTCAAGGATTATATTCATAATTTTAAAAACCTATCTTTACCTATGAAGATAATTTCTAATGAGAACCTGAATGACCTATTTTTGGGAGGCCTCAAGGACCACATTCAACATGGGGTATGCATGTTTAGTCCATTTAAGGTTTTTGATTCTATTATCATGGCACACAGGGCTGAGGAAAAATTCATATCCAACAAGAAGCAACCATTCACTTATTTTAGAGATCGTAGCATATTGACACCATCATTTCCTCCAGCTACAAGATTGACCCCTTAAAAAATTGAAGAGAAGTGTTAAAAAAGATTATGTTTTGGTTATGATAGCAAGTGGAAGAAAGGACATAAATGTGATGAGAAGAAGTTATTCTATATTGAGGGATCCAATGAAGATGATGATGCCTCCAATGATTATGAGGAAGATATAGATGAGGTACCTAAAGAATCTTAACCTACAATATCTTGTCATGTACTTTCAGTTATTAGCACTCCTCAAATACTTAAGGTGGTGGATTTACTCAAGAAATATAAGGTGACAATGTTGATTGACTTTGGGAGTACACATAATTTTATCAACCATAAATTGGTCACTTGATTTAATTATTTCAATTAATCAACACTAAAATTTTAGGTCATGATTGTAAATGGTGGCATAATCATTTATTCATGGAAATGCCATAGTATTAAACTTACTATGGGAAAGTATAATATAGATTCTTCTATGTTTGATATTCCCATGGGTGGTATAAAGTTGTTTTATGAGTCTAATAGCTTAGAATCTTGGGTACAATTGCGCTGAACTTCCAAGAACTATTCATGTGCTTTCATTTTGAAGGTAGAAAAATTGAACTAAAGGGATTATGGACAAAATATCTACAATTGGTTAGTTCACATCATATGAAAAAATGATAAACAAGGGGACATAAGGATTTATATCACAATTATGTTCCATAAAAGTTCAACCCATAAAGGCATCTCCGCATCCTAATCTACAGATGATTCTTTATGACTACCCATCTATTTTTGAGACCATGCCAAAAGGACTACCACCAAATAGAGAAAATGATCATGCCATTCAACTAATTCTAGGGATCAACCACCAAATATTAGACCATATAGATATCCATATGCATAAAAGAGTGAAATTGAAAAGATGGTCCATGAGATGCTAGAGGCAGGGATCACCAAGCACAACCAAAATACATATTCATTGCCAATGGTATTGGTGCATAAGAAGGATGACACATGGAGGATGTGATCATATTACAAGGAACTCAACAAGTACACCATCAAAGATAAGTTTTTTATTCTAGTAATTAATGATTTACTTGATGAGGTGCATGGTGATATTTATTTCACAAAATTGGATCTTCATTCGGGGTACCATTAAATTAGAATCAGGGATGAAGATGTTCATAAAACCACTTTTAGAACTCATGAGGGCCATTATGAGTTTTTGGTAATTCTCTTTGGACTTATAAATTCACCATATACTTTTCAAAGCTTGATGAACATTATTTTTAGTCCTTTTTAAAGGAAGTTTGTGTTGGTTTTCTTTGAAGACATATTGATTTATAGTAAGACATGGGAAGAACATTTAAAACATGTGAAAGAGGTGTTGATGGTTTTGGAACAACATTAAATTTATGTGAATCCATCCAAATTTTATTTTGGAGTACATGAGGTAAAGTACTTGGGTCACATTATATCCCATGAAGGTGTCAAAGTTGATCCTCATAAGATCAAAGCTATGGTGGATTGGCCAAAGCCCAAAACTCTCAAAAACCTCTAAGTGTTCTTAGAAATAACATGTTACTACCTCATATTTGTGAAATGTTATAGCATGATTTCATCTCTACTCACTACATTACTAAATAAGGATGCCTTCCACTAGAATGATGTAGCCACTAAAGCATTTGAGAAACTTAAAGTATCTATGTGCACCACCCTAGTTTTGGCTACTCCAAACTTCTCAAAGATGTTCATTATTGAATGTGATGCTTCTAGATGAGGGTTGGGAGCAATATTAATTAAATAATGAATACCCATTTCATTTCAGAGTCATCAATTCAAAGAAAATAATCTCAAAAAACCTATCTAAGAGATAGAAATGATGGCTATTATTCATGCAGTAAAATAATGGAGTCCCTATCTGATGGGTAGACATTTTAAGGTGAAAATGGATCATGATAGTCTCAAATAATTTTTGGAGCAATGATTATCATTTGAGGATAAAAAAAAGTGGGAAACAAAAAGCTATGTTATGATTTTTAAATCATATACAAGAAGGGTAAAGATAATGTAATAGTAGATGCACTATCTAGATGGGATGGGATATGTCCATAAAAGCATTACTTTGTGCAATGTCCATGTTGCAGGCAAATTGGGTAGATGAAGCTAGGTTAGAGTGGGGGAAAGACAAGGATACACATTTTATAATTCAAAATATCTAGCAAGGTTCTATAGCCTCTATAAATTTGAATGGAAAGGTAATCCCCTGTGGTATAAGGATAGGTTATACTTGTGTAAAGATTTAAATTTGAAGCATAAGATTCTTGTAGAGTCACATGCATCTCCAATTGGGGGACTCTAGGTTATTGAAAACTTATCACAAAATCAAGTGAGAAGTATTTTAGGAAGGACTCAAGGGAGATGTAAAAATTTTTGTGGCAGAATGCTTGATATGCCAAAAGAACAAAGGTGAGATAGTTAAGATCCCAGGTATGTTACAACCTTTAGCAATTCCTAGTAAAAGGTGGGAGGAGGTTTTCATTGATTTCATCATAGTGTTTCCTTGTTATGCAGGTAATAACATTATTTTGGTAATTTTGGATAGGCTTACAAAATATGCCCATTTTTGTGCCCTTTCACACCCATTTACAAAAAGTACAGTAGCGACTAATTTTTTGAAGGTAGTTCTACAATTACATGGAACCCCAAAAATAATTGTAAGGATTGTGATCTTATTTTCACTAGTAATTTTTGGAATGAACTATTTTCCTTTTTATGTACTTAGATAGCTTATAACTCATCTTACCACCCATAATATGATGGAAAAATATAAGTGGTCAACAAATGTTTAGAGGGGTATCTCTATTATTTTGTATCAGATAAGAAAGAATGTTGGGTTAAATGGATACCACTTACATAATGGTGGTATAACACATATTTTCATACCTCTTTTAAAATGTCTCCATTTCTAACACTATATGGTTACCATCTACCTTCCATGACTTCTTCCTTAAGGGTACAAACCAAGGTTTAAGATTCCAAGGAGCACATTCAACATCAATAAGAGGTTTTAGCTAGTTTATTAGAGAATTTAGCATTAACACAAAATAGGATGAAGCAACAAGTAGATCAACACTGTAGTGAGTGACATTTTGATGTGAGTAACTAGGTATTTTTATGTTTACATACTCATAAGTATATTTCATTGAAGCAAAAAAAAAGGACAACAAACTTACTCCTAAGTATTATGGCCCTTATCAGGTTATACAAAAAATTGGAAGTGTGGCTTACAAGATGGAGTTGCTTCATTCATCTCACATACACCTAGTATTTCATGTTTCCTACTTGAATAAGGTCATTAGATAGAAATTTTTAGCCGAGATAGAGATACTAGAACTAGATGAAGAAGGACAAGTCATTTTAAAACTAGAGAAGATCCTAAAATCACTATTAAGAGGTCAAGAACTAGAGAGAATAAGGAACATATGATCAAGTGGAAGAACCTGAGTAGTGAGGATGTAACTTGGGAGGGAGAAGATTTTTTGAAATAACATCCTTAGTTGTTCAATGTTGAGGATAATGTTGATTCTAAGGGTAAGGGCATAATATTCCCCTAAACTATTGCATGTATTAGGATAGGAATATCCAACTTGTGGCTTACTTATCCTTCTTTGATGTTATATTATATTTATCTATGCTTTCATTAGGTTAGTAGGTTGGCCTATGAAGTAATGATGGCCTAGGTAGACTATATATAGGAGGTAGTGGGTTGTTGTTTATCACCATATTGTGAATTATTATCTTATTGAAGCTTGTGGAGGTTTCCCCCTCGAAGTGGCTTATCTTTTATTCATATATTCTATTATATTTTAGTCATATTGTGATCTATTTTTGTTATTCTTCTTTATTATTGAAGTAATTTCATTTCAAAATATGCATGAAGGGCATGTTTAGATGAATTGTGTTATTGGGGCCTCATGGATTTTTTTGAGAAACCTAAGCCTTTTCGAGATGTATTATTTTTAGGAATAATTGACTAAACTATACCTTGCTCATGTTTTCCCAATGCTTGGCCTTTGTATCCATATTTTTAATAATATCAAAAAACAAAATTGTATGATGGTTGTGTAAGGAGTATGGGTAAAGGATCTTTATCTTCCTTAATATGGGTCAACTCATCTCTTAAAATGGTGGGAACATGGACCTGATTAAAGGGATAAATAACTACCACTATTCAGGGCTTTAAGATTATATTCTTTAAAAGTTGGAAGGATATAAGTGTAATCAAATTTTACCCCTTATTTGATAGAAAGTTGGAGAGTTTCATAATAGTAGTCATCAAAGCAATAAATATCATCCATGATAATATATATATATATATATATATATATATATATATATATATATATATATATATATATATATATATAGAATCCAAAACTCAGAAGTTTTGGTTGATAAATATTTCAATAACATAGAAATAACACAGTAACAATGAATTCTCTGAAGAGAGATGTAGTATTACTCAAGATCACAATACAAATATATGCTTATCTCTGGGAAGAGATGTCTGTCTTCACATTTTGGGTTACCTCTTCATTTATACACATTTTGAAATCATGGGGAGGATGTGGAAGGTCACCAATCTCGAGGGAGATTAAGTGGTTTGACTTCTAAGATTTAAAACAATACATAATTTGAAGAAATAATGGGTGAAGATTTCAAACAATACAAAATTTGAAGAATTAATTATCACCCAAATTGTTGCCTAAATTATTGCCTAGATCATTCCTCCCTCCTTGAAAAGTAATAGTCCCCATTGCGTCAATGTTCCCCATCAGGTGTGGTAGTTGTGTCTTGATTTGATCCTTTGTGAGCCACTCACCTTGGTAGCTAAGCTGGCCCCTTTTGACCACTCGATAAAGTAGAATAAAGCATCTTCTTGTTGTCTTCATCTAGGTATCCACAATCTGATCTTCTTCCACTGAAGCAAAACTCTATGGATCAAGCTCATCAATGTCTAGTTGTTCTGATATAATTGAAGTGTCTAATAGAGGTGGGTGATATGGTTTGAGGAGCTCCACATTGAATACTGGATCCAGACCAAGGTAGGCTGGTAGGTTTAACTCAAAAGCATTTTTGCCAGCTTTTTTGGTGATGGTGTATGGACCATATCACAGAGGCTGAATCTTTTTGTGTGGGCCTACAAGCCATTCCTTATGAAGTCATAACCAAACCTTGTCACCCAAAAAAAAATGGTGTACAATCCTATGTTTGTCATGGCATTACTTATACTTCTGATTCATCTTCTCTAGGATGTCATGAACTTGTTGCTGGATGTGTTGTATTTGTTCAATAAACTTTGTTGCTTTTACTACCTCAGATCTTCCATGAGGTGTGTATTCCATGGTGGAAAATGGAACAACTATATCAATTGGTGCCATGGGTTGGAACCCAAAACATACTTGGAATGGACTGTGCTTAGTCGAGTTGTGCAGCATTCGATTGTATCAATGTTGTATGAAAAGAAGTCCCTCATCCCATGTGCGTGGATGTTTGGAGTGATACATCCAAATCAGGACCAAAAGATGCTCAGGAACTTGCTATCTCAATTTGAGACAATGGACTTGGGGAGACCAAAATGGAGCCATACATGACTAAAATATAGCTGAGCAATTTCCTCAGTAGATATATTTTTCTTACAAGCAATCATGATAGCCATTTTTGAAAAATGATCAAATACCAAAAAAATATAGTCCTTGTCATGTTTTGAAGTGGGCAAACCTGAGAAAAAATCCATTGAGACAGATTCCCAAGGCCTGGTTGGTTTTAGCAATGGCGTGTACAATCCTTGCTTCTTATTTTTTGGCTTGGCTATTACACATGGGGTGCAAGATTTGAGATATATTTCCACATCTTTTCACATATGGCGCTAGTAGAAGTGTTTTTGAAGAACTACCAATGTCTTTTTGACACCAAAGTGTCCAGCTATCCTACTAAAGTGTGCTTCCCATATCATCTTTTGTTGCTATACAATTGGAACATAGATGTGCCCCATATGACAGAGGACATTATCTTGTATATAGAAATTAGAAACATGTTTACCTTTTTGAAGTACTTGATATGTATCAAAAAAGGTAGGATCTGCTTCAAACAGAGCACCCCAAGTGGTAGTCTCATGTCTTACAGGTTAAGAACTATTGTGAGTGCAGTAATTCATGGGTGGATCAGACAATATACAACTATATTTGAGCTCCCCTTTTTGTGTTTGATTATCAGGTGAAATTTCTGAAGATATGTGGCCCACTTTTGGTGCCTCTCATTTCATAGTTTGCTTTGCATCTAGATGAATTCCAATGGTTTGTGGTCAATGTGGATGACCATCTCTTTCCCCAAGATGTAGTGTTTCCATTATTTGTAGGCTTGCACAATGGCATAGAGCTCTTTATCATATGTTGGATATTTCATGACTGTATCAGTGAAAGTTTCACTATGATATGCAATAGGATGGCCATGTTGCATGATGACAACTCCCATGGCATATTCAGATGCATCTGTCATCAACTCAAACGGTTAGTGAAAATCTGACAAGGCAAGAACAGGGGTTGAGCAGAGTCTATTATTCAAATTCTCAAATGCACTTTGTTGTATTTCACCCCACTGAAATGTAGCTTTAGCTCCTCTTTTAGTCACTTGAGTTAGTGACCAAGCAACATGTGAAAATCTAAGAACAAACCTGTAGTAGACATTTGCAAGACCCAAAAAGTTGTGAAGCTCTGTGAGGGTCCTTGGTGTGGGCCATTCTTGAATAACCTAAAACTTTTTTAGATCAACATGGACCCCTTCCTCATTCAAAACATACCTGAGGTACTGAATTGTTGTCATCTTGAATGTGCATTTGTCAAGATTTGCATACAACTTGTGCTCCTGAAGAGTTTGAAGCACCTTACAAACATGTTGCAAATGCTCTTCCCATGTTATGCTATAGATGAGTATGTCATCTAAGTAAACAACCATGAATGAGTTGGTGAAGGGTCATAGGATGTCATCCATCATCATCATGAAGGTTGCATGTGTGTTAGTTAAGCCAAAAGGCATAACCAACCATTCAAAGATCCCCTCCTTAGATTTGAATGCAGTCTTCTAGACATCAGTGGGATTGATGGGAATTTGGTGATAACCAAATTTGAGATCAATTTTGGTGAAGAACTTCACACCATGGAGCTGGTCCAGCAGGTCATCAATCTTGGGAAGAGGGTAGCGATTCTTCATAGAGATTTTATTCAGGGCTCGGTAGTCAATGCAAAGCTTCCATGTTCCATCTTTCTTTGGTGCCAAGACAATTGGACTACCACAAGGTGAAGAGCTTGGCCTGATGTGACCCTTTTGGATCAATTCTTGAATCTATCTTTTTATCTCATCATTCTCCAAAATTGATCTGCAATACATAGGACTGTTATGTAAAGGTGATCCTGGGATCAAATCGATAGAATGTTTTACTTGGCAATGTAGTGGAACTCTTGTGGGTGACTTGAATAAGTCATCATATTCTCATGTGATTTGTCTTATCTTCTTTTGTTGTTTCATTGACTGTGTAGTCAGGACTGCAACATTGGCCTTCTTGGATTTTTGTGGTTTGACCACCATGAGAGAAAATTACTTTGTCTTCTCCACCAATCTCTTGCATTACTCAACACTAATTAGGGAGACAGATGTGGGAGACAATACCTCTAGTACCCTATAACACCATGTTCCAAGAGTGAGGGTGATCCTTTAGGTTTGTGATTCATAGATGCCATATCACTCATACATGAACAACTAACCAAGGAGTACATCACAAACATCTAGATTGACCACATCACACAAGACTTCATCTTGGAATGGTTTTATAACATATGAGAGAAGAAATTGATGGGTGACACAAAGGTCTCTCCCTGGGCTCAGCCATCCAATACTGTAGGGCTTTGGATGAGGCTTCATGGATAGATTTAGATTTTTCACAACTTTAGCAGAGATTAAATTCTTTTGACTCCCACTATCAAGAATGAAATGTAGAGGCTTACCTTTTACCCATAATTTGGAGTGAAATAATCTTTATTTGTCATCTAGTCTTTCCTCATGGGTCTATGATGAAGTGATGATGGTGTCCGGCTCAGCATCTACAATTTTTTCTTCATCCTCTTTGACTATGGGTTGTGTATGAGGTAGAGTAGTAAATGTCAAGTATTGTGACTCAAAGAGCAGTGAATTGATGGCTTGACATTCTTCTTTGGAGTGAGTTATAGTTTTGTGGTAATCACACCATTTTTTAGCCTTCCCCTTCTGGGATTTCTTATCCTGAAACTCCTTCTGCTTCCAATTTTGGCCTTGTGTTTGACCTTCCTTGTCACTTTTCCATTTTGAGGTTTGAATCTTCATATTATTTCTACCATGCTTCTGTTCAATCTTCACTACAAATTTATATGCCTCACCGAGGGTTTCCAAATTGAAGAGTTCCATTTCCCCCATATGTACCATTATAGTCCACCATGATATTTGATATTTTTATGTTTCTCACTTTCTTGATTGACCAATCTTGCAGAAAAAGAATGAAAAGTGTCTATGTAATCTTGAATAGATTGGTCCTTACCTTGGTGAAGTTGTTACCACTGTATGTATAGATCATCATACGCTCTGATGGGATATTATTCTTCTTTCACTGCTTCCACAAAATCATCCCAGGTAGGTTCCACCTCAAGGCTAATGACATCTGCACTAAACCTCTTTTTGTACACTTCCCACCAATTTTTCATGGGAAATGATGATTTCAAAAGAGCAAAAGTGATCTTTTCTCTATCGGTGAACTTATTTACAAAGAAGTAGGAAGACAGTTGATCCAACCAATTTTCTACTACATCAGCATTGATTTTGCCTTCAAATGTGGGAATATCAAAATTTACCTAAACCTTGAAGGGTGTTGGGGCACTGAAAGGATGTTCCCTAGATGAGGAGCTAGGAAGTGTAGCCGTAGAGCCAAAATTTCCCATTGAAAGTGTTTGAAGAATTTGGGAAAATTATTGCAGCATCTGTGCTTATTTCCATTGGAGGGCTTCATTCAAAATTTCCTTGAAAGGATCAAATGTCTCAGTGTTGTCCACCATTTGAATTCATTTGGAGCAAACAGGTGGAAAGTTTGGAAGCTGTGTTGCTTCCCACCCAAGTTTCTTGTAGCCTGACCTCATCCTCAAGATCATACACTCTCAAGACAAACCGCTCTAATACCACTGATCCAAAACTCAAAAGTTCTAGTTGATAAATATTTCAATAACATATAAATAACATAGTAACAATGAATTCTCTGAGAAGAAATGTAGTATTACTCAAGATTGCAATACAAATATATGCTTATCTCTAGGAAGAGATGTTTGTCTTCACATTTTGGGTTACCTCTTCATTTATACACATTTGAAAGCATGGGGAGGATGTGGAAGGTCACCAATCTCAAGGGAGATTAAGTGGTTCGACTTCCAAGATTTAAAACAATACAAAATTTGAGGAAATAATGGGTGAAGATTTCAAACAATACAAAATTTGAGGAATTAACTATCACTCAAATTATCACCTAAATTATTACCCAGATCAAATATATATATATATATATATATATATATATATATATATATATATATATATATATATATATATATATGAAGTAAATAAATATTAAGACAAAATATGCAATAAGCATCCTATAAGGTATGCTTAGGCAGAAATTATGTCCACATTAGGTTCACCAAATGTTTAACCCTAAATTAGATGTAGGAATCCTAACTTGGTGTTAATAGGGTTAATAATATAGAAACACCAAGTTAGGATTCCTACATCCAATTTAGGGTTAAACATTTGGTGAACCTAATGTGGACATAATTTTTGCCTAAGCATACCTTATAGGATGCTTATTGCATATTTTGTCCTAATGTTTATTTACTTCATATATATAAGCATCCTATAAGGTATGCTTAGGCAAAAATTATGTCCACATTAGGTTCACCAAATGTTTAACCCTAAATTGGATGTAGGAATCCTAACTTGGTGTTAATAGGGTTAATAATATAGAAATGACAATGCACAAGGGTGATAATCAGATCTACAATAGGCCAATTAAATTTTAAAATTAGATATAAACATATAATGAATTTACTATGTTGAGTATGGGATAAATATAGAAAGTGAAATGAAGCTATACACGGAAATGATTAAAAAGTAATATGCTTAGTTGGTTTTGATGCTAACGTAATGCTAGATATGGAATAGGTAGAAAGAAGGCTAGAAAGAGATTCTAGAATAATCATTATCTAGATAGGATGCTTTTAGAGCTATAGACACATATAGCAGCTTTGAATGGTTATGTCGATGCTATTGTTTGGATTTGATGCAAGTGTCCTATGTAGGATACCTACTAGAAAAGGATGTGATCACCTGGATACTTCTAAGTTTGTCTTCACATTTTTTTGGTACATTTAGATTTGGGTAATGAAATGTCACTCATCATAAATTTTTAAAACCCTAATTATTCATCTTCATAGTGGTCTTGAGAAAAAATGGGTTAGTGGGCACACAGTGTCAAGCTGACCCTAAAGACCCCTCTGTTAGTGAGTGTTACCTACATAGCCAATACTCTGAAGAGGGCATTTTATTGATCTAGTTCTATCCTATATGTTGGATTATGTGTGAATCATGAAATATGTGTAAATAAAGTACAATAGTGACCTAACTTATAACTTGTCAAATTAGGTCCTTGGGATGCTCTTTTAGTACTTTAGACTTGTAGATGTGTTGTACCTATGATTGGTATGGAAATAAATAAGCTTTACTCAATTTAATGATCTTTGGTAAGAATACTTGGTATTGTTTCCATGTTGCTAGGTGAAGAATGAATGAGGTTTAATCTTGTATTTATATCAATCCCTTTAGATATGTAGTCATATAAAATGTCACTTGAGTTCCAAGAGTGCTACTTGAGACCACCTATCCCTAGCTTAACCCTAGACCTATCTTAGGGCCTATTTGAACACTTATCCATCTTTCATGTAGGATACACACATCCCTAGACATGTCTCAAACCCTCCTTTATGCATCCAGTCCCCTAACACCACTTGGACATTAGTGTCATACATGGGCACTAACACCATAATGCCAGTGTCTCAATTGGGTACTATTGTCCTTTTATCTCTTTTTATCCCCAATAGATATATTTTCAATCCCAAAGACACATAGGGTTATCCTAGACCTATTTCAAACCTTGCACAAGTATTAAGCCCTTTATTCATTAGATGGAAATCAAATGTAGAATACACAAACAAGCTTAAAAAAATTTATGCACAATGAAGGTTATTAATCCCTATTATGCCCTATTTCCACTTATAGTCATCTAAAACCCTCCTAAGCTCATAATACATAGATTTTCTTTCTCAAACCTCACTCAAATCACTTAAACTGTCATTCATACTAGATTCACTTGAACTTATACCAGTACTTAGGTGGGGAGACCTACATCAGGCTTGCTCCTCCTCAGAGTATTGGTATGTAGGCAAATCTCATCATCATGAGGTGGTATGGGTGTCTAGCCTACCAAGCTAGTATCACACTTTTGCTAATTATACCAATAAAATACCCTAACCACATGGAGGTCTAGGGTTTGCATACAAAATTAGTCAAAATAAGTCATAGACAATAAAGCAAGGTTTGTCCATACATGAATAGGCTTAGAAGACTTAGACATAACTACTCCCAAAAGTATAGATCAATCCTTGCACAAATAATATTAACACCAAATGGGGACATTAACACCAAAATGCTACTCTCTAAGGTATGGCACTATTATCCAAGAGGGTTTATGATACCTAAATCTTGTTTATGACACTCAGACCAGCTCTTGTACTAGTTATAGCCTCAAGATCCTTCATCTCAGTCAATTTATAGCTAAGTATTCATTTATGTCATTCATTGCTATTATTATAAATATCAGATTAGTTTAATTCTTATACAAATCAATGGTTATATTTATTGAATTTTATACCCTAATTTATTGTACTCAAACCCTTTAAAAACTTAGGGCTTAAACTCCATAAACCCTTAAAATTTAAATCATTTGGTGAACCCAACTTAATTTGAATACTACCCAAACCCTACACTTAGATGCTCTCTGGGTTTGTATCTTTTTGTTTTTTATGCTCAAAATTTAATTCCATAATCACAGATTTGATCAATTATTTTATTTTGGAAATTCTATAATAAATTAAAATTATGAAAAGGTTCAAAATATACAACATTTTAGTTTTTTACTTTCAAACCTACAATGGTAGAATTCAATAACAGATTCAATGAGATAGATAAGAGATAATTACAAGATTTCATTTATATACATTCATATATGTAAGATGACCTTATCCATATTGTCCACAAAGAGATTCATAAATCCAATACTGGTCAATCTTCCACCCCTCAGATAATAATATTGTTACACCTATTTTGGGGGTAACTCAAAATGTACAACTTGTTTTAACTCAAAAACCTTTAACAATGACAATACCTCTTGTGGATAGTTCCTCCTCTCTCTATATATGATCCCTTATGTATGCGATCCATGATCTATAGGATAAGGTGTTACATCTTTAGCATAGTGCTATTAGGTCATTACATGACTTGGATTCTCATATTCCTTTACATACACCATTGGCACAACATATGGCAGTAACTCATTTACCATCCATATTTATGGCATCCAACTTAAGTTGTATGATGGTAAGGGTGACCTAGAGTATCATCTATGGGATTTTCATGTAGCATGTTTGGAATATATGTCCAATTATTTTCTCCTTACTAAGTTGTTCCATCATAGTATAAAGAAATTTGTCTTACAATGGTTCTATGATCTTCCAAATTATTCCATCACAACATTCAATCCATTAGAAGATATGTTTTTGACACACATTTCAATCAAAATCTATGATAAGGTTTCATATGCTCAAGTGGATCAACTTATGCAAAAATCTAATGAGCCGATAGCAAAATATGTCTTGCAATATAAAACTATATTGGCAAAGATGACTAGCCCCATGGTAGATAGATAACTCCAATACATATTCAAACAAAGTTTACTACTAGCATTGCATGAAGCTATTTTATTCAAGAATTTTCGAACATACATAGATTTATGCCATACAATGAAAGAAAGGGAAGTTAGGATTCTCTCTATGGGAAAATTAAAGTACACAAATGGATCAGATTCAACTAATAAGATTTATAATAATCCCCCATACAAAGTAAGGCCCATTAAAAAAAATAATGATCAAAAGGTCATTATTAACGTAGCTTCACAACCACCTCATTGCTTAGTTTTATTGACTCCTTCGTGGAGATTTTTTAAAAATCTTCCAAAACAACCAATACATGTTGTACAATATCTCTTGTAATATAATGTATTATCTCTCCCTCCCATCAAAAAGGTTGATATGACTAGGCTTATTCCAAATAACCATGATTCCAATGCATTCTATGACTACCACAAGGCACAAGGCCATACTATAAATAGATGCATCAGTTTGAGACATAAGATATAAGATTTGATATAGGCCAATGTAATTGAAGTAGGCATACTTACAGAGGAACCTAAAGATCAACCAACATAATCTAAGCCAATGAAAATATTTTTGGATCCATTTCTAAAACATATAGTAATGAGGAAAGAGGCACTTTAGGTGTTCATTATACATATTAGGCACATCCACCACTAACATACTATCATACTACTATAGAGGACACACACCTGCTACATAATATCATTGGTGTATATTATACTCTAGTGCCAACTAGACCTCTCAGCAATTTTTCAAAGTAGGAGATTGTTGATGATGATTTAGATTTATATTCACTCTTTGTATGAGCCTACATTAATCCTCATATTATTCAAATTGTCATGGTTGATAATGGGTTGAGTATTAACATGTGTACCATCACACTTGTAAAAAATTTGGGATATTCAAAGTAGGACATTTCTCTGACTCATAAAATTATTTATAGTTTTAGTGGCCATGTTTGGATCTCCACTATGGGGATTGTACTTACATTATAGGTTGGACCAACACATGTGGCCACTAGGTTCTTAGTTGTACCTAGTACACATTTGACATGTTATTAGATAGGCCATGGATATAGTAGCTTCGAGCCATTCCATCTATCACACACATATGCCTCAAGTATATATATGCTAATCAAGTGGTTATGTTTGAGGCCCTTCCATATAAGTATCCTTTACCTATCCCATAGGTAGTTACACAACAAACACCAGTTATAGGTTCCATTATCATACCAAATTTTTTAGTTGAGCCACTAGTGTAGGTGAGGTCTACTTCAACATTGTTACCATGTGTGCATACTCTCCCATGGAGACCCTTATTAGAGAGACCCCTATGTCAGAGACATGTTATATATTATAAAGAGCCTCCCTCTCCCCTTTTCATTTTGAGATTAGTATTATTGAGTTCTTAGAGTTCTCAACATAGAGCATCCACAACAACTACATCATCTTCTACTAGATGGGTCCCTAAGAGACCTATAGTTCATAGGCTAATTGAGTCAGCTTCATATATTCCTATCCCTACTCCATAGATAGTGTTAGCTATAGATCACTCAATACATCTAGTTCCTAGACCACATATACCTTTTCACACAACATGCACGGTCATTCTTCCTTTGTTTGATACTTGACACCTTGATAGTGAGTCTCTTGAGAGACTAATCAATTAGTATGTTCCTCCCTGCTTATACATAGTTTCATTCATTCTTTCTCTTTGTATATGGTTTCATTTTCATGTTACTTATACATAACTTATATCTAGAAAATACAAAAATAATATAATATGTAAAATACACAAAAACATTCAAATATTTTCTTAGAAAACATAGATTATAGATTGTATGCATTTCCATATTTACATTTCCTATACTTTCCTAGTACTATATATGTTATCTCTGTTAGTGTAGTCAGTTTTATCATGCATTTATGCTTCACTTATTCTTTTTGAGTGTTTTCATATTGTTACAATACTTAGGTCCACAACATGTATCCACATTTGATACTATCTACCCACTAGGGGCACATACACAAATAAATAAATTCCTCATTTGACAAATTCCCACTTTTAGGGGAATCCTATACACATTTTTGATTACCGGGTTACATCTTTCTATACTCTATATCATAGATTTAGCATTTTTCATATCCTAATATTGATCATCCTACACTATACATATTTTTTGCCTACTACTAGTACTCTAGACTCAGGTTATGTACATCTTTGCTCTTATATAGATTTGTACCACATGGTTATGCATGCTTTAATTTATAACTTTAATAATTTATAATTGATTATATCTCTATGCTTCTAAATCTATTCGAGGGCATTTGTATATGCCATTATTCTATGGTTCTACACCACTTCCTTTCAGTATATGTATGCTTTGGAAATATGCCTATGTCCTTGTGTGTGCCTTTTTTCTACTATGTATGTGGACACTTGAACATGTACTTAAAAATGGATTTACACCAACTTACTTTCCATTTGCATATGTAGACATTTGAAAATATCCTTGTATGTATTAATTTCTTAGATTTTGTGACATGTGCCCATGTCCCTTATATTATGGCCCTTTTAGATACTTTACGTGCCTCAAGTGTGTTGTATGTATGATTTCATGTATGCATCATGGACATGACACTTGTATCTTTATTGTTAGACACTCTAATTTTACATGCCATGATGGAACTTATGCATCTCCCCTTCCTCCTTCAGTGCCTTGGACATCATGTCCCATCCCCCTAGGTAGTTACTCAATTTATTACTTAGATTTTCTATCCATTCACATGCTTACATTGTTATATCTATCTTGATATCCTTATGAATGCTAGATTTGACACACATATTATGTTTCCAACTTATGCTCAAATTATCTTACATTTTGATGTCATGTATGCACATTATATTGGCTTATTACACATATATCTTTTATACTCAAGCTAACACATATCATGTAGAGCTTTTTATTTTGAGGAAAATTCTTGAATAGGTTCAACAACTTACCTGAAAAGAGGGTCCATGCACAAAGTTTTATCACATAGATTAGGCCATTTAAATGCATTCATAGTGCAATTTTTAGCATACAAGCACAAATTACAGAGCTTAGTTTTAAGAAAATACAATGGAAAGTAGACATGTATAGATCATAGTCAGTTTAGTATAAAATAACATAGTTAGACACTAGTGCCAAAATTCTACTATCAAAAGGTATGGCTCTATTGTTTAGTATCCCCATAAATAGGAAAATCTAGATTTTCCAAAAAATTATTGTAGGTACAATCCAAATTTGCATAGATTTTATTATAGATTATCAATTTTTACTCAATTTTGCATAAAATCACACCAATTGATCAGATTGGAGGCATCATGCATGACATGATCACTCCCATTTAGTTTAAAATATTGAGATATATATTATTACAACTCAATCTAGAATCTATATGCTTAGATATCTAGTTTAGGGGCATGTGTGTAACACACTATTTTTGTATGCTCACTTTTACACTAGTTGATCAAATAGAATGGAAAAATCCATGTCATTCTCTATGTTCTTAATCTAAACACCTTTTACACATTATGTACCAGATTTGATGCCTTACTTTACCTACATCGATTGGCATTATCGAGTAGTCCCTGAGCTACATGCCTGAGTGCTTGGGAGGCTCATGAGCTAATTTTCATTCTAGAATTCTCAAGTGGAAACAATTTGTTATATACAATTTAAATTACAAACATACAACTTTAGTTACATTATGTAAATTCAGTTACAAATGCATCTACTACACATAGGTAGGCAATGATGGAGTCATTGTCTACTTGAGTTATTAAGCCACCTACATAAGAGGGTTGCACAAACCATTAGTCCAATCCAAGATATTCATAGGTCATGATCCATTTAGAATGGGTCGGAAATGATGGAGTAAAGGATAAATTGAGTTCTTGAGCCAGCCACACATGGGGATTAAGCAAGCCATTCAACCCAGTCCAATTAATTTACTGATTGATCACTAGCTACACACATAGGATGTCACCAAGTTCATGCATTGGTTCACGTACACAGTGAGGTATATTAATTCCTTTCCTCTTTATTATCTCTCTACTTAGTTTTGTCTTTGATTTTAATATCTCTTAAGTAAGGATTGATCTATGCATGTTTCATTTCAAGGACATGTAATGGAACATGCTTCACATAGTTAGATCCAGATTCATGGGCTTCACCTCTTAGGTAAGTCTAGATATGTTTCTTTTTATTTATCCTAGTTATTTCATTTCATTAAATTTATAAAATAAATGGGGGGGGGGGGTAAATGTAGTCATCTAAAATGTCACTTGAGTGCTAAGAGTGTTACTTGAGACCACCTATCTATAACTTAGCCCTATCCATAAATATCTAAAAATTAGTCCCAGACCCTCCTTTAGGCATCCAGGCCCCTAGTGCATTAGGTTCTACCAACTAGGCCTTAGTGCCACAGGGCTAGTGTCCTAGTTGGGTGCCATTATCCTTTTCCATATTTTTAACCCCAACATACATCTTTTCAATCCTAAAGACACATAAGGTCAGCATAGACCTATTTGAAACCCTACACAAGAACCAAAAAATATATATAAATTAATTTTAAGTTAGATTAGGTTATTTAACTTAGCTCATGTTCACCTAGGTATTTATTTATTCCTACACTCTTATTGTTGGTAATTTAGGCTGTCAAGGCCAATTCCAACCTCTGTAATTAAAAACTTTTCATGGTCATCATAGTGTATTAAATTTCAAGTAAAGAGAGTGTTTTTTGTGTCATGTTCATAGTGTCAAGTGTCATTTTGAGGTTTTTATAGAGTTTTAAGTGGTTCTATGATCTAAAAGTGCTTTGAGAAAGATGGCAAAAAGAGGATAGTTGAGGACTTTTCATGAAGTTTTGCAGCATAATTAGGTATATAGAAGGTATGAAATGAGATATAAACTCAAAAATATTATAAAAATGCATAAAAAATCCATTTTAAGTCTTTTATAAGTCTATGATATGCCTATATGACATTCAATGGTAGTTGTCCTTTGTAAAACTATGTTTAGTTTGCCTAAAAGGACAAAATTTGGTATTTAAATGTAAAATATGGTAAGAAAAGACCATAAAACTAGTCAAAATATTCTTTAACATGTTCATATATATGAATTTACCTTATCTATAAACTTTCATACTTGGAAAAAGTCACTTTATGCAAGTTTAAGTGTGAAAAGGGTCTTTTTTGAGCTCATACATGCCATTTTTTTTGGCCCAAAAAGGTGTTAAAAGGTTTAATATTTGTATTAAAATGATTTTTCAATCGTTTTTTCCTCTCCATTATCTAAAATTTGTTGTGGAAATCTTTAAGTGTGAATAAAAAGAAAATAAAGGTCATATTTCATGCATTTTACATGGAGAAGTACATAATTGTACAACTTTTCTATATAGCTAAGGCCATGAAAGTGAGGAAAAGGACATATCAGGTGTTATAGAATAATTTCAAGGAAATAAGATTAAAAATAGGCCCAAAACTAGTTCACATCCTTCATCTTGCTTCTTTGCACATAGGGAGAACACTCTAGGTTTGCAGATGGTACAACCATGAGAGAGAAAATCTAGGTCTACAATTTTGGCCAAAGAAAGTAGTCTTAGAGAGCTTCCAACTGGAGTAAGTGGTTCTCAAATTTTTCATCTCTCCTTGATGAACCATCCCTTTGAATTCAAGGCATACATCAATAGTCCTGCATCTAGGAAGGTAGTCAATTTTATACAATTTCTCTTCATCAAGGTATCATATCAAAAAATTCTAGGTTGTGGAGCTTATCAGGAACAAAATTCA
Organism: Torreya grandis; assembly: GCA_037957365.1. Taxonomy (NCBI): domain Eukaryota; kingdom Viridiplantae; phylum Streptophyta; class Pinopsida; order Cupressales; family Taxaceae; genus Torreya; species Torreya grandis. Next base: position 1,458,139 of record JARHVA010002024.1, read on the forward strand.
CCTTTCCATGGAATTTATCAGTTATATTACACACTTTTGAGATCCAAATATATCTCAAGAAGGTAAAAGAGTGTAATTATATAGTCTACAAGCATATAAAGGAGAATTGTATAACTGAGGAGAGAAAAAGGGTTTCAAGATTTCTTAATTTGTTGTTTGTAGGCGTCTCCTTCATGTTACACCTAATAATTAAAGATTATAAAAATATTCCTCAAGATTCATAGTAATAATATCATACATATGCTCTCAAGATTCCTCAAAAATCACTGTTTAACAAATGTTAAAGGTTTTCTAGCATTTGTTAAGGTTTTTAACATATTCCTAGTTTTCATTTTCACCTTCTTATCCTCCTTAAATGGCCTCCAAATTGACATATGTGGTAGAGGATAACCAAATGTTTACATATGACTCTTAAAATTGGTCTTGGAATACTCCTCTTGTCTCTTATCATTGCATTTTTATTTCATATCCATCCTCACTATCATACACCACCATTTCTCACTATGATCATACACTTTTCACCCTCTATTCATGGTTTTCCATCATTCATCTTCACCTCACCACTCTTTCATTCATCTCCAATCCATTAATCCATTTTCATAAGGAGTCAAGGGGTAGAAACCATCATAAGTGTAAAGATGAAGATATGCAACCAAGAGACCCTACCAAACAACCAAGAATGACTACCTATAGTCATAAATAAACACAGTTAGGGACTTCCTCATGAAAGTAAAATGAAGGGAGAGGTTAGAGATACCTCCTTGAAGGTATATTATTATCTCATCAAGCTATAAAAATAGAAATACAAGGATAATATCATGTTTTTTTCCTTCCTTAAGGTCAAGTACAGTCTCTATCCATACAAGATGACCTCATACAATCACCTACAGTTGAGAAATGGCATAATATTTGTGAAGGTTTGGTCATGACATGAGAATATGATGAATATGGGAAATTAATGAATAGTTATTAATATAAATATGACTCCATTAATGTCATAAGCCCTTGGAAGGTAGTCATATGCTTGCAATTAAGTGTCTTATAGACACCTATAGGCCCGTTCTCAGGTCATAACCTACAATAGGCATGTGACTTGGTAGTATTAAGAATTTTCTAGGTTATTGGTGCCCAATTAGATTAACAAAATGCATGACTAGTTGATATGGATAACCTCAGTAGGTAGCTCAAAAATAACTTAAAGTAAAGGTCTTGGTGGCTGAAGCAAGTCAAGAACACTCCTATAGTCAGCTTTAAGAGAATACCTATAGCTAAGGAGAGAATAAGTTATGAAAGAGGCTCTTAAGGAGGTTTGAATTTCAAGTAAGGTGCTTGAGACTATGGAGATCATTTGAAAAGTGAAGGTGTAATGTTTACATATAGTTACCTATTGTTCAAGCTTTTCCAAGAATCCTTAAATCCTACTATAGTCCATATAAGGACCTATAGTCAAGTATATAATAAGGAGGAAAAGGCCTATTTTCAAAGAGATGGTTGCATGTATAAAGGAGATAGTTATATAAAGTGATGCATTTAATTTTAATCAAAGACAAATATTAAAGAGAACCAAACTCTTTTTTTTTTCATATTTTCTATAAAACACCACCTACAGTTGGGGTAAATTTCTCTTAAGGTATGAATTTTGAGTCACTATGTTCAAGATTATGAAAGGGATATTGTTATGGCATGAGTTAAAAGAGGTGTATGGTATTATCATAATATAATATCACATAATTTTTTTGGGAATGACTAATAAGGTTAAATGACAATCATATAGTTAGTCACTTCATAAAATGATCACCTATAACCTTCTAAATAGTCCCATTCCCAAAACTATCAAAAGGATTGAATCATAGTGGTTTATGAAAAGTCTCTTATCACATGGAATTTAAAGTAAAAATGATGATATAGTATTATTAAGAGAATGAATATAGTGCTCAAGGATAATATAGAGTCAAGATTCAACCTTAAAAGCACACCTACAACTATCATCTATGGGCCTATCTCCAAGAACATGGAGTTGACAATAAATGGTCTAATAGAAAATGAGAGCATGGTCTAATGATGGAGTTTGATGTTAAAGAGGATGATTAAAGAATATAATGATGATATTTATCATCAAGTGATCATGGGAGGATTACCAAAACATGATACACAATCAAGGTTAATTGAAATTACCATTTATAGCCATACAAATGGCATTACCCTCTCACACAGTCATATGCCCTAAAAGGCAAACTAAAAGAATATTAAATTTAAGGAGTGAATAAAATATGGAAATATTATTTAAATAAAGTATCAATTTATACATCTCAAAAAATCTGGTCAAAGATACTAAAAAACTTTCATGCTCATGAAGGTGAAAGGATAGGCCTATATAGAAAAAGACAGATTAAAGAGCCTGAGAACATTGTCAATAAGGGTTAACATGATAGAGATGATATTTTAGAGATGGTTTGAAGTGATATGAGGGGTAATAAAAGAAAAAAATAATATTTAAATAGATAATAGACATATTTACACGTCATAATTACCACTTACAATTGTGTCTAGTACACAGTCATAAAGAGGTTCTTGAAGGAGTTAAGGCCTGTTATAGGTGGCATGAGGTTGAAAGATAACCAATGGAGAATGAGACCAATAAAAAGAATAAAATGATGAAATTTAAAATAATATTCATCATGTTATATCACAATCCAAGGTAATAAATAATAATAACATAGTCATAGGTCTTATGAGATAGGAAAATGTAGGCAACTCAAACTAAATGTTGAGAAAATCCTCCTATAGGGAAAAATATGCATCATCAAAGCTTGAAAATTGGTAGAATTGATCCTCATGAATTAATATAATGAGTCATAATATTTTTGAGGTAAATTTAGGAGGGTATCCATTCACTATTTTAACACAGTCAACCCTTTATCTATTGGCAATTGAAATCCAAGCAGTCATATTTCTTAAAGAGTCTTAAGCTTGGGTAGAGGGTTTCAAGCTCATGGAAGTGTTTGATAAGAATAATAGGGTTATTTTACATATTAATAAATATTTGGGAATGATAACACTCAAAAACATATGCAAACCATGCCGTTGGGGGCTAAAAACAATCAGGTAGGCACCAAACCCTACAAGCACACAATCATCATTTTTGACTCTTTCATGAACATTTTCTTCATGAGAAGAAATTTTAAACATGGTGGAGGGTAATTTTAACCTTGGAGAATTTGTGGGAGTGAATAAAATGCATAAATATTGTCTTTTTTGAGCTTCTCAGGCTTCTTTCTTGTATACACAGTCTTGGTAGTCTCTTGATGCCCAATTTCACCATGTAGAAATCTTGAAGAGCCTTTTGCATGGGAGATCATGATTTTCAATATTTATGAGAAGGTTAATATACTAAATTTTAATGGAAATTGGTTTCTAATTAGAGGATTGTACATTATGAATAATCCTTAAGAAGATTTGGACCTCTAAAACCCTTGCAAAAGCATCATAACCACTTGATGGAGAAAATGAGCTAAATTTTGCATCCAATAGATGAATTTAAGATATAAAATGAAATTTAAGGTCTTCTCAACTCAATTTAACACCTACATGATCAGTTTTTTGGCATGTGTAAGACCTTAACTATATGATCTAGGCAACATAAGTCAATTTTAAGATAAAAATCAAGGGAAGAAAGGGTAAATACAAATTCAAAGGATTTGATAATATATATAGGGTCTTTAACTCTCTTGAGAACACTTTTTAAACCATAAATATTGGTCATTTGGTTCACTTACATAGGCAGATAGGTCTGAAAGTCAAAACACATAGCTATTTATATGTAGGGTGAAGATGAATGGGTTGATCAAGCCCATACCATGACTTCAGAGCATCATATACACGTCATTCATGTTGTAAATAGTACATAAGATCCTTTTAACTCATCATGAAGTCAATATGTTGAAGAAATCATGTAGACACCTATGCTTGTTCTTGATAACACTAGATAAGGCCATCAAGAGGAGGTATCAAGAGCTAAAGCAAGGTCATGAGCGCACTCCAAATCATCATGAACATCATATTTATATCATAAGAGAGATTTATGATAATTTTGAGCCATAAGGAAGTAGTATAATTTATCATATTGGCCAAAGAACACCAGATATTGCTTAGGGAACCTATTTTCCACTTTTAAAGGAGATTTAAAATGCTCACCATGATACACACATTTTTCATGGGAAGATAAGGAATTTGGGGGAGTTAGAGGGATTAATACACTAAAATTTTGTGTCATTAGCTTAGGCATTCAAGACCCCAAATTTATGAATAATTGTTAAGATCCCCAAGCACACTTAAACCCTTGCAAAACCCCACTAACAGACTTGTTTATGGAGAATTAAATAATTATGCATCCAAACTCATTGAAACCTCTTGAATATCACATATATCATGAATTAAAATCTGAGATATCCATGTCCATGGACATTGGTTGTATGGACGTTTTACAAACTTGGTAGAAAGCAGGGTTTTGAGAGAAAAAACATAAAAGGAAAGGTACAAGGTAGTTTAAAGGAATTAAAATCCATGGAGAGTGAATTTTGGAAATTTTTATTAATCCTAAAATCATAAAATGAGCATAAATATTCATATAATTTCCCTTAGGAGATCATCCAAAATAACCAGTTTGTAGGACATGAAGGAAAAAGCTACCTAGTCAACTAGTTTGACTAATTAATATGTGTTGCTTAACAATGAGGACTATTTTTATGATACAAGGATTTTTTTCATGTATTTTATTCATAATATATATATATATATAAATAAATAAATATTATATGTAGGTTATAATGGCCACCAAGCATGAAATGTTAGGCTACTAGCCCTGATTTAGCCTAGTAGGCTTATTTACTCAATCAAGTGAAGAGAATAACATATAAGATTGTTTTTAAAAGATAATGTGGAGTTTTAATGCCTCTTAATCTGGTAAAAATCACACAAAAATTATACTTTATGTCCTACATAGGCTTAAATAGTCCTGGTGATGAGTTAATTGGCCTTTACCTGCTTCAAACAAATGCATAACTCATCTTGAGTTCCAATCATGAGCCAACTCACTTCAACAAGAGTTTTATAAATAAATAATGGACTATAATGTTAAAGGATAGGATTGGATAATAAAAATAGGGCCCAAAAACTTGTTTTAAATTCTAAAATATTATGCAAAGATCATGCAATCAACATGCAAGACACTAGACACAAGGTAAGTCTAAATGACTATTGTTTGCAAATTGTAATTGAAAATTTACTTCAGTTAATGTTTAGATATACTATCCTTGTCCCATATATGCCAAATTTTCTAGAGATTATTATTTTTTATATATATTTATACCTTTAGTCCATTATTTTAGGATCCCTGCGGCTGGTATGGAGAAACTATACAAAAATTGTAACTTGTACTAGAAGTCAATAAAGAAAGTTGTTGCAGATTCATTCATGGTTGTTGTGTGTACTTTTGATTTTTTATTTTCATATAGAGATGGTTTAAAGTGATATGAGGGGTCATAAAAGAACAAAATAGTATTTAAATATATACTAGACACCTTTACACGTCATAATTACCACTTATAGTTGTGTCTAGTACATAGTCACAAAGATGTTCGTGAAGGAGCTAAGGTCTGTTATAGGTGGCATGAGGTTGAAAGATAACCAATGGAGAATGAAACAAATAAAAATAAGATAATAATGAAATTAAAAATAATATTCATCATGCTATATCATAATACAAGGTAATAAATAATAATAGCATAGTCATAGGTCTAATGAGATAGGAAAATGCAAGCAACTCAAGCTAAATGTTGAGAAAATCCTCCTATAGGGAAAAATATGCATCATCAAAGCTTGAAACTTGTAGAATTGATTGTAATGACTTAATATAATGAGTCATAATATTTTAAAGGTAAACTTAGGAGGGTATCCATTCACTATTTTAACACAGTCAACCTTTTATCTGTTGGATGTTGAAATCCAAGCAGTCATATTTCTTAAAGAGTCTTAAGCTTGGGTGGAGGGTTTCAAGCTCATGGAAGTGTTTGATAAGAATAATATGGTAATGTTACATATTAATACCTATTGGGTAATGATAAAACTCAAAAATATATGCAAACCATGCCCTTGGGGGCTAAAAATAATCAAGCAGACACCAAACCCTACAAGCACACAATCATCATTTTTGACTCTTTCATGAACTTTTTATTCATGAGATGAACTTTGAGACATGGTATAGGGTTATTTTAATCTTGGAGAAGGTTTGGGAGTGAATAAAATGCATCAATATTGTCTTTTTTGATCTTCTTAGGCTTCTTTCTTGCATACACAATCTTGGTAGCCTCTTTAAGCCCAATTTCACCATGTAGAGATCTTGAAGAGCCTTTTGCATGGGAGCTCATGATTTTTAATATTGATGAGAAGGTAAATATAATAAATTTTAATGGAAATTGGTTTCTAATTAGAGGATTTTACATTATGAATAATCCTTACGAAGATCTGGACCTCTAAAACCCTTGCAAAACCCTCATAACCACCTGATGGAGAAAATGAGCTAAATTTTGAATATAGTTGATGAATTTAAGATATAAAATTTAATTTAAGGTCTTCTCAACTCCCTTTATCACCTACATGATCATTTTTTTGGCATGTGTAGCACATTAAATATATGATCCAAGTAAAATAAATCAATTTTAAGCTAAAAAGTAGGGGAAGAAAGGGTAATTGCAAATTCAAAGGATTTGAGAAGCTATATAGGGTATTTAACTCTCTTGAGAAAACTTTTTAAACCATCAACAGAGGTCATTTGGTTCACTTCCATTGGCAGATAGGTCTTAAAGTCAAAACACATAGTTGTTTCTATGTAGGGTGAAGATGAATGGATTGATCAAACCCATACCATGACTTCAGAGCATCATATATAGGTAATTAATGTTATAAATAGTACATATGAGCCTTTGAAATCATTAGGAAGTCAATATTTTGAAGAAATTATGTAGACACCTATGCTTGTTCTTGATAACACTAGATAAGGCCATCAAGGGGAGGTACCAGGAGCTAAATCAAGGTCATGAGGGCACTCCAAATCATCATGAACATAATATTTAGGTCCTAAAATAGATGTATGATAAGTTTGAGCCATAGGGAAGTAGTATAATCTATCATATTGGACAAAGAACACCAGATATTACTTAAGGAGTCTGTTTTCCACTCTTAAAGGAGATTTCACATGATCACCCTGATACACACATTTTTCATGGGAATCTAAGGAATTTGGGGTAGTTATAGGAATTAATACACTAAAATTTTGTCACATTGGTTTAGGCATTCAAGGCCCCAAATTTATGAACAATTGTTAAGATTCCAAAGCAGACTTGAACCCTTGAAAAACCCCACTAGCAGACCTGTCTGTGGAGAATTAAATAATTATGCATCTAGACTCATTAAAAACTATTGAATATCACATATATCATGAATTAAAATTTGAGAGATCCATGTCCATGAACATTGGTTGTATGGATGTTTTAAAAACTTGGTAGAAAGTAGGGTTTTGATAGAAAAATCACAAAAGGAGAGGTACAAGGTAGTTTAAAGGAATTATAATCCATGGAGAGTGAATTTTGGAACTTTTTATTCATCATAAAATCATCAAATTGGTATAAATATTCCTAAAATTTCCCTTAGGATATCATCTAAAATAACCAGTTTGCAAGAAATGAAGGAAAAAGCTACCTAGTCAACTAGTTTAACTAATTTTTAGGTGTTGCTTAAAAATGAGGACTATTTTCATGATATGAAAATGTATTTAATTCATCATATTTTAAGGTTTTAAATACTATATGTAGGTTATAATGGCCGCCAAGTATGAAATGTTAGGCTACTAGCCCTGATTTGGCCTAGTAGGCTTATTTACTCAATCAAGTGAAGAAAATAGCATAGAAGATTATTTGTGAAAGATAATGTGGAGTAGTAATGCCTATTCATATAGTAAACATAATTTAATAATTATCCTTGATGTCATATACATGTTTAACTAGTCCTTTTGATGAGTTAACTAGACTTTACATGCTTCAAACACATGCATAACTCATCTTGAGTTCCAATCATGAGTCAACTCACTTCAACAAGAGTTTTATAAATAAAGAATGAAATATCATGATAAAGGATATGAATGGATAAGAGGAATAGGGCCAAAAAAATTATTTTAAATTCCAAAATATTATGCAAAGCTCATGCAATCAACATGCAAGACCCTAGACACAAGGTAAGTCTAAATGACTTTTGTTTACAAATTGTAATTGAAAATTTACTTGAGTTAATATTTAGATATACTATCCTTGTCCCATATATGAAAAATTTTATAGAGATTATTATTATATATATATATATTTATGCCTTTATTTCATTTTTTAGGATACTTGAGGCTATTATGGAGAAACTATACAAAAATTGTAACTTGTACTAGAAGTCAATAAAGAAAGTTGTTGCAGATTCATTCATGGTTGTTGTGTGTAATTTTGATTGTTTATTTACATATAGAGATGGTTTAAAGTGATATGAGGGGTCATAAAAGAACAAAATAGTATTTAAATATATACTAGACACCTTTACATGTCATAATTACCACCTATAGTTGTGTCTAGTACACAGTCACAAAGAGGTTCTTGAAGGAGCTAAGGTCTGTTATAAGAGGCATGAGGTTGAAAGATAACCAATGGAGAATGAAACCACTGAAAAGAAGATAATCATGAAATTTAAAATAATATTCATCATGCTATATCATAATATAACGTAATAAATAATAATAGCATAGTCATAGGTCTAATGAGATAGGAAAATGCAAGCAACTCAAACTAAATATTGAGAAAATCCTCCTATAGGGACAAATATTCATCATCCAAGCTTGAAAATTGGTAGAATTGATCCTAATGAATTAATTTAATGATTCATAATATTTTTGATGTAAATGAAGGAGGATATCCATTCACTATTTTAACACAGTCAACACCTTATCTGTTGGCTGTTGAAATCCAAGCAGTCATATTTCTTAAAGAGTCTTAGGCTTGGGTGGAGGGTTTCAAGCTCATGGAAGTGTTTGATAAGCATAATATGGTGATTTTTAATATTAATACCTATTAGGGAGTGATAAAACTCAAAAATATATGCAAACCATGCCCTTGGGTGCTAAAAATAATTAGGTAGGCACCAAACCCTACAAGCACACAATCATCATTTTTAACTCTTTCAAGAACTTTTTATTCATGAGATGAACTTTGAGACATGGTCGAGGGTCATTTGAACCTTGGAAAAGTTTTGGGAGTGAATAAAAATCATAAATATTGTCTTTTTTGATCTTCTCAATCTTTTTTATTATGTACACAGTCTTGGTAGCCTCTTGAAGCTCAATTTCACCATGTAGAGACCTTGATGAGTCTTTTGCATGGGATATCATGATTTTAAATATTTATAAGAATGTAAATATACTAAATTTTAATTGAAATTGGTTTCTAATTAGAGGATTGTACATTATGAATAATCCTTAAGAAGATCTGGACCTCTAAAACCCTTGCAAAACACTCATAACCACGTGATGGAGAAAATGAGCTAAATTTTGCATCCAATTGATGAATTTAAGATATAAAATGAAATTTAAGGTCTTCTCAACTCCATTTAACACCTACATGATCATTTTTTTGGGATGTGTAGCACCTTAAATTTATGAGCTAGGCATAATAAGTCAATTTTAAGCTAAAAATCAAGGGAAGAAAGGGTAATTACGAATTAAAAGGATTTGAGAAGCTATATAGGGTCTTGAAATATCTTGATAACACTTTTTAAACCATCAACAAAGGTCATTTAGTTCACTTCCATAGGTAGATAGGTCTAAAAGTTAAAATACATATCTATTTCTATGCAAGGTGAAGATGAATGGATTGATCAAGCCCATACCATGACTTCAAAGCATCATATATAGGTCATTCATGTTGTGAATAGTACATAAGAGCCTTTTAAATCATCATGATTCAATATGTTGAAGAAATTATGTAGACACCTATGCCTGTTCTTGATAACACTAGATAAGGCCATCAAGAGGAGGTACTAAGAGCTAAAGCAAGGTCATGAGGGCACTCCAAATCATCATGAACATCATATTTAGGTCTTAATAGATATTTATGATAAGTTTGAGCAATAGGGAAGTAGTATAATTTATCATATTGGTCAAAAAACACCAGATATTGCTTAAGGAGCTTGTTTTCCACTCTTAAAGAAGATTTCACATGTTCACCTTGATACACACATTTTGCATGGAAATATAAGGAATTTGGGGGATTTAGAGGGCTTAATACACTAAAATTTTTTGGCATTGTTTTAGGCATTAAATGCCCCAAATTTATGAATAATTGTTAAGATCCCAAAGCACACTTAAACCCTTGTAAAACCCCACTAGCACACCTATTTATGGAGAATTAAATAATTATGAATCTAGAATAATTGAAACCTATTGAATATAACCTAAATCATGAATAAAAATCTAAGAGATCCATGTCCATGGACATTGGTTGTATGGATGTTTTACAAACTTGGTAGAAAGCAGGGTTTTAAGAGAAAAAACATAAAAGGAGATGTATAAGGCAGTTTAAACAAATTAAAATCCATGAAAAGTGAATTTTATAAATTTTTATTTATCCTAAAATTATAAAATGAGCATAAATATTCCTAAAATTACCGTTAGGAGATCATCCAGAACAACCAGTTTGCAAGAAATGAAGGAAAAAGCTACCTAGTCAACTAGTTTGACTAATTTGTAGGTGTTGCTTAATAATGAGGACTATTTTCATGATATGATGAATTTTTTCATGTATTTAATTCATAATATTTTCAGGTTTTAAATATCATATGTAGGTTATAATGGCCACCAATCATGAAATGTTAGGCTACTAGCCCTGTTTTAGCCTGGTAGGCTTATTTACTCAATCAAGTGAAGAGAATAGCGTAGAAGATTGTTTTTGAAGGAAAATGTGGAGTTATAATGCCTATTCATCTGGTAAAAATCATGAAAAAATTATCCTTGATGTCATATACATTTTAAACTAGTCCTTGTGATGAGTCAACTGGCCTTTACCTGCTTCAAACACATGCATAACTCATCTTGAGTTCCAATCATGAGTCAACTCACTTCAACAAGAGTTTTATAAATAAATAATGGAATAATATGCTAAATTTTAGGATTGGATAAGAAAAATATGCCCCAAAACCTTGTTTTGAATTCCAAAATATTATGCAAAGATCATGCAATCAACATGCAAGACACTAGACATAAGGTAAGTCTAAATGACTTTTGTTTGCAAATTGTAATTGAAAATTTACTTGAGTTAATGTTTAGATATACTATCTTTGTCTTATATATGAAAACTTTGTAGAGATTATTATTTTTATATATATTTATGCCTTTATTCCATTTTTTTAGGATCCCTGAGGCTGGTATGGAGAAACTATACAAAAATTGTAACTTGTACTAGAAGTCAATAAAGAAAGTTGTTGCAAATTCATTCATGGTTGTAGTGTGTACTTTTGATTGTTTATTTGAATATAGAGATATTTTAAAGTGATATGAGGGGTAATAAAATAAAAAAATAATATTTAAATATATACTAGAAACCTTTACACTCCATAATTACCACCTACAGTTGTGTCTAGTACACAGTCATAAAGAGGTTCTTGAAGAAGCTAAGGTTTGTTATAGGTGGCATGATATTGAAAGATAACCAATAGAGAATGAATCCTCTAAAAAGAAGACAATAATTAAATTTAAAATAATATTCATCATGTTATATCATAATCCAAGGTAATCAATAATAATAACATAATCATAGGTCTAATGAGATAGGAAAATGCAGGCAACTCAAACTAAATGTTGAGAAAATCCTCCTATAGGGAAAAATATGCATCATCCAAGCTTGAAAATTCGTAGAATTTATTATCATGAATTAATATAATGAGTCATAATATTTTTAAGGTAAATTGAGGAGGGTATCCATTTACTATTTTTACATAGTCAACCCCTTATCTGTTGGCAGTTGAAATCCAAGCAGGCATATTTATTAAAGAGTCTTAAGCTTGGGTGGAGGGTTTAAAGCTCATGGAAGTGTTTGATAAGAATAATATAGTGATGTTACATCTAAATACCTATTTATGAATGATAAAAATAAAAAATATATGTGAATCATGCCCTTTGGGGCTAAAAATAATCAGACACGCACCAAACCCTACAAGCACACAATCATCATTTTTGACTCTTTCATGAACTTTTTCTTCATGAGATGAACTTTGAGACATGGTGGAGGGTCATTTGAACCTTGGAGAAGCTGTGGGAGTGAATAAAATGATTAAATCTTGTCTTTTTGATCTTATCAGGCTTCTTTCTTGCATATACAGTCTTGGTAGCCTCTTGAAGCCCAATTTCACCATGTAGAGATCTTGAAGAGCCTTTTGCATGGGAGCTCATGATTTTTAATATTTATGAGAAGGTAAATATACTAAATTTTAATGGAAAATAGTTTATAATTAGAGGATTTTACATTATGAATAATCTTTAAGAAGACTTGGACCTCTAAAACCCTTATAAAACCCTCATAACCACCTAATGGAGAAAATGAGCTAAATTTTGAATCCAGTTGATGAATTTAAGATAAAAAATAAAATTTATGGTCTTCTCAACTCCCTTTAACACCTACATGATTAGTTGTTTGGCATGTGTAACACCTTAATCATATGATCCAGGTAAAATAAGTCAATTTTAAGCTAAAAATCAAGGGAAGAAAGGGTAATTGTTAATTAAAAGGATTTGAGAAGCTAGATATGGTCTTGAACTCTCTTAAGAACACTTTATAAACCATCAACAGAGGTCATTTGGTTCACTTCCATAGGCAGATAGTTATGAATGTCAAAACACAAAGATGTTTCTATGTAGGTTGAAGATGAATGGGTTAATTGAGCCCATACCATGACTTCATAGCATCATATACAGGTCATTCATGTTTTAAATAGTACATAAGATCCTTTGAACTCATCATGAAGTCAATATGTTGAATAAATTATGTAGACACCTATGCTTGTTCTTGATAACACTAGATAAAGCCATCAATAGGAGGTACCAGGAGCTAAAGCAAGGTCATGAGGGAACTCTAAATCATCATGAACATCATATTTAGGTCCTAATAGAGATGTATGATAATTTTGAGCCATAGAGAAGTATTATAATTTATCATATTGGCCAAAGAACACTAGATATTGCTTAAGGAGCCTATTTTCCACTCTTAAAGGAGATTTCACATGCTCACCCTAATACACACATTTTTAATGGGAAGATAAGGAATTTAGGGGAAGTTAGAGGGATTAATACACTAAAATTTTGTGGCATTGGTTTAGGCATTCAAGGCCCCAAAGTTATGAACAATTTTTAAGATCCCAAAGCACATTTAAACCCTTGCAAAACCCCACTAGCAAACATGTTTGTGGAGAATTAAATAATTATGCCTATAGAATCATTTAAACATATTGAATATCACCTAGATCATTAATTAAAATCTAAGAGATCCATGTCCATGGACATTGGTTGTATGGATGTTTTACAAACTTGGTAGAATGCAGGGTTTTGAGAGAAAAAACATAAAAGGAGAGGTACAAGGCAATTTAAAGGAATTATAATCCAAGGAGAGTGAATTTTAGAACTTTTTATTCATCATAAAATCATAAAATGAGCATAAATATTCCTAAAAGTGTCCTTAGGTGATCATCCAAAACAACCAGTTTGCAAGAAATGAAGGAAAAAGCTACCTAGTCAACTAGTTTGACTAATTTATAGGTGTTGCTTAACAATGAGGACTATTTTCATGATATGAGGATTTTTTTAATTTATTTTATTCATCATATTTTAATTTTTAAAATATTATATGTAGGTTATAATGGCCACCAAGGATGAAATGTTAGGCTACTAACCCTGATTTAGCCTAGTAGGCTTATTTACTCAATCAAGTGAAGAGAATAAAGTAGAAGATTGTTATTAAAAGATAATGTGGAGTTTTAATGCCTCTTCATCTGTTAAAAATCACAAAAAAATGATCCTTTATGTCATATACATTCTTAACTAGTCCTTGTGATGAGTTAATTGGCCTTTACCTGCTTCAAACACATGCATAACTCATCTTGAGTTCCAATCATGAGGCAACTCACTTCAACATGAGTTTTATAAATAAAGAATGGAATATAATGATAAAGGATAGGATTGGATAATAAAAATAGGTCCCAACACCTTTTTTTAAATTCTAAAATATTATTCAAAGATCATGCAATCAACATGCAAGACATTAGACACAAGGTAAGTCTAAATGACTATTATTTACAAATTGTAATTGAAAATTTACTTAAGTTAATGTTTAGATATACTATCCTTATCCCATATATGAAAAATTTTCTAGAGATTATTATTTTTGATAAATATTTATTCCTTTAGTCTTTTTGTTTAGGATCCCTGAGGCGAGTATGGAGAAACTATACAAAAATTGTAACTTGTACTAGAAGTCAATAACGAAAGTTGTTACAGATTCATTCATGGTTATAGTGTGTACTTTTGATTGTTTATTTGAATATAGAGATGTTTTAGAGTGATATGAGGGGTCATAAAAGAACAAAATAATATTTAAATAGATACTAGACACCTTTACACGTCCTAATTACCACCTACAGTTATGTATAGTACATAGTCATAAAGAGGTTCTTGAAAGAGCTAAGGTCTGTTATAGGTGGCATGAGGTTGAAAGATAACCAATGAAGTATTAGACAAATTAAAAGAAGAAAATAATTAAATTTAAAATAATATTCATCATGTTATATCACAATCCAAGGTAATAAATAATAATAACATAGTCATAGGTCTTATGAGATAGGAAAATGCAAGCAACTCAAACTAAATGTTGAGAAAATCCTCTTATAGGGAAAAATATGCATCATCCAAGCTTGAAAATTGGTATAATTTATCCTCATGAATTAATATAATGATTCATAATATTTTTTAGGTAAATTGAGGATGGTATCCATTCACTATTTTAACATAGTCAACCCCTTACCTATTGGTAGTTGAAATCCAAGCAGTCATATTTCTTAATGGGTCTTATGGTTGGGTGGAGGGTTTAAAGCTCATGGAAGTGTTTGATAAGAATAATAGGTTGATGTTACATGTAAATACATATTGGGGATTGATAAAACTCAAAAATATATGCAAACCATGCCCTTGGGGGCTAAAAATAATCAGGTAGGCACCAAACCCTACAAGCACACTGTTTCTATTCAAATTTTGTTTTCAATTTCAAAGGAAAGAAACTTAAGAAAGAATGGTCAAGGCTTGTGTACCTGGATATAGTCTGCGCACCGTAATCCAGATGCTGTGTGTACTCCTCTTTGGCTGTGGAGGAATGACACCTGCAAAGAAAAGAAGCTTGGACAAAAGATGGCGTTAAATGGACAGATGGTGGGTTGTCAAGCGAAAGCTTGATCCCAGAAGTATGAAAACTTCCTTAAGGGATATAAACCCACTAATCAACAGAAAGAAATGTCTGATAAATAGCAGAATATGAAAGACTGAAAGTGATAAAAGATGGAAATGCAAAGGAGAAACAAAGACTTACTTGAAAGAAGCTGTCGGATTGATCACAGTCGCCGGCGTCGATAACTATACCGGTGTCGGTTGATAAATATGCCGACGTCGATTAATATGCCGATGTCGGTTGGGGTAGTGACCGGCATCGATCGGGGTAAAGGTCTTTGGATGATGTCTAGTTAAGTCTGTGGTTTGTGGACAGAGTTTAGTCAGGGTCTGGGTTTATTTGAATAGTCTGTGGACAGAGTTTGATCAGGGTTTTGGTCTGTGGACAAAGTTTTGGGCTTGGTTGAATGGTCTGGGGTCTGAGTCTGAGAGTCGGGTTAAATGGGCAGAATGTATGATCTGAGAGAGGATGGGAGAAATAGGGAGTTGGACAAATCAAGATTCAGGTCTGGGTTGATTAACAGTCTAGTCTAGGGAGATATTGCTTGAAAGAAATAACTGAAAAGAGAATAAAAACACAGACAATATACTTACCTGTGCCTTGTGGAAGATGTGGTACTGATGATTCTCATACCTGCTGTTGATGTAGCTTGTATGGAGAACCTGTTGCTGATGGAGAACCTGAAACAGTTGCTGCACCTAAGAGAGAAAGTGAGAGGCTTGACTGAGAGATTTCGCAGATTGACAGATAGTCCAAGATTAAGATTTCTGATTCACTTTTAGAGGTTAGCTGATTTCTCATTCGGATCATCAAACGAGTTTGAAAAACTGGTTAAGTATAACTGATGTCGGTGATTCCCCCGGCGTCGGTCGACACTTGGCCGACGTCGGCGGGGTTAGAACGGGCAAAAAGAGCCACCAAGCCCATTTTTCTTCCGCCAAGTGCCCTATCTGTTGGAGAATGCTGAGGGTTGTGCTAAATACACACGAGAGTTTGTTAAGAGGTTAGAAGAATTAGGAATAGATCTTGAGTGAGTCATAGGAGGAGAATTAGTCCAAGGCGAGGTGTCCCAGGCGAGGTGTCATGGGTGATGTGTCCAAGGAGGGAGGTTAATTCAAAATAAATTAATTATTTTAAATTAGAAATTGTTAGGAATGGGTTAGGAATGGACTAAGGGGGAAAGTGACCAAGGGTTAAACACTTTTTAGGTGTCTACATTTACCCCTTTTTGTCTTGTTGGTTGTTCTAAACAAACTGCAAGACAAAAACAGGAGTCGGTTGCCCCAGGTATGGGATACGGTTGATTTCATCTTGTTGGTTGTTCAAGTGAACTGCAAGACAAAAATAGGCGATGGTTGGTTGTCCCGATTATGGATGAGGTATCCCCCCTCAAAGCAGGAGTCGAGAGAAGGGAACTTAGAATCGGGTGCTGATTTGATAGAGAGTGGATGAAAAAAAGGGGGAAGATAGAGTGAGAACGCTGCAAAAGTTGTGATTGCGTGGACACCACTTCACAAGGATGATCAGGTCAAATTGTCGCAGGGCAAAGGTCGAGGAGTGCCAAAATTGAAAGAACCGGGCCCCAGCATTAGTCGTAGCTGATCGGGTTATTCAATCGAGGTTGAAGCTCCAATGGTCATCATGTTCCAGGTATCCCAGGCTTAGGAAGTGCTCCCGAAAACACGAAAAAGTCACAAGTAGTGTGGATCAACTGGCTTGCGATCTTATACTTGTGAAGGTCAAAAGTGTGCGCACAATTTTGCTAACCAATCATGAGGTAGCATACAGGCAAAAGCAACCAAGGCAAATGCTTTGGAAGTGGTTGCGGTTTTAGGAGATAGGCATGATCTCCAATGTCTGGTGGTCGATGGATGGATGCAAAAAGTGATCTAAATGTGCTCGAAGGGGCCAAAATGACATGGTCTGAAGGACTTGACTTGATTAGGGACATGATTTTGGTCATTTTAGAAGAGGTTTGAAGTTTTTAATGCCACTGACGTCGGTTATATAACCGATGTCAGTGTCCAAAAGAGACCGACATCGATGGAAATCGGCCGACATCGGCGGGTTAGGGCACGCAGATGCCGACGTCGGCGGCCTGCCAAATCTGACAAAACTAGATTGGCGGCCCACCAAAAGTCATTTGTTAATTGATTGAGAGAGTTAAAAAGAGCTCTGGAATTTCTTGAGTGAAAGTGACCCAGAACTGACCAAGGAGCTGTACGAGGTGGCAGAGAGACATTGGTGGAGAGAAGGAGTCGATTGGACACTGCAGGGACGCGTGTGGGCTAGGGGAAGTGTGAGGGTAGAGAGACATAGTGGACATGGCAGAGGGGAGTAGAGGACCCGCGGGAGGTCCACCACCAGCGGCACCCATCGTGCCACCACGCCAGCGACGCCGGGATGAGGTAGGAGAGTCTTTGAACCTCAGTTTGATTCATTTTGGTTTTGAATTTGTTTTTTGAAATTTTGGTTGTTTTAGACATAAATTAAGGGGGAGGGTAGTTAGGAAGGTGGGTAGGTTGTCTAGGAGAGCTTAGGAGTCATTTAAGAGGATTTTGGGGGGTGTAGGGGGTTAAATTGGGGAAGCCCTAAAAACTAGGGCTCGCCCCGTTCGACCCTAGGGCCGAACCAATCGCCGACGTCAGCGACCCCGCCAGTGTCAGCTGACCAGCTACCAGCATCGGTCACTGACCTACCGACGTTGGTCACTAAGTGACTGATGTCGGTTAGGTAAGTGCCGTCACCGGCAAGCTAACCGATGTCGGTTCCTACCCGGTCAGAAATGGTTCTGAAAAATGGTCAAGTTGAGAGGTCGAAGCTACGCTAAGGGCTTCTCGGGTGTCAGGGTAGGCTTAAATAGTTTGAATAGTTGATAAAATAGGAAAAGTAGGAAAAATGTGAACATGAAAGTGTCTATGGATGGATGCAGGCGAGGCAGACCTTGATGCTGCAGGATCGCCTCCTGACCTTGCTGACGTGGATACGTGGAGGTGTGTCTGTCGAGGAGTGGGCGCAGATGAGCGCAGTCGGGTTAGGTGGATTGAGATGCTACTGCAGAGTGGCGAGAGACGTGAGCCTCATGGTGGCTTTGATCGAGTGGTGGGACCATGCCACCAACACCTTCCACCTGCCTACGGGTGAGATGATGGTCACAGTTGAGGACGTGTACCAGATTTTGCGGCTTCCAGTATACGGAGCAGACCTGTATGCGTGCTTGAGAGAGGTGCACGACATTCACATAGTTACGCTATTTGGAGAGCACACCATGGAGATGAGCTACCACTCAGTGAGTTTTGCATATGAGCTGTTGTACATGACAGATGAGGATGCACATCGGCTGGTCATTTTGATGATGATTGGCATCACAGTGTATGCATTGCCAGATGTAGAGGGCGATAGGTTTCTGGTTGCTATGACCAGAGTTTTGATGGAGATGATAAAGCAGCGGACAATGTTCACCTGGGCGCCCGTATTTTTGGCCCAGGTGTATAGAGAGCTGTGGGGTATCAGCCAGCGGCGGCGGTATAGTCTATGTGTGGGCCACCTGCTACATTGCTGGGCCTATGAGCATATAGTGGTCACACGACCTCTTGGCCTCCTAGTGGCAATTCAGGCTGGCTTTAGAGTTGGATTTAGGTGATGGCGCGAGGTTATGGCGCAGACACGGGTGGATGGAGTGGTCAGAGACATTGACCACTATAGAGGGGTACTGGAGGCCCTGATTCCTGCAGACATTGTCTAGAGACCATACTTGGTCTATCCAGCATTCAGAGACCAGGGAGAGCAGCTAGTAGGAGTTCAGAGCAGGCGCTGGGTCAGAGGTAGATGAGCTGGCAAGATCGAGAGGATCCCTGCAGAGAGAGTGCGGCACCAGTACGGGCTGCTACAGGATGTGCCTCCCGCTTTTCCACAGTATAGGCGAGATGACATAGAGGTGCCGCTCCCACTACCAGAGGAGACAGAGGAGCTCAATTTTGAGGAGTTGCCAGCAGGACCTGGGATAGCCGACCCAGGGTGCATAGAGGCCTACACGGCATGGTGGGCAGGGCAGTATCGAGGCATATAGGTGGGTCCCTAGCCAGATCTATAGGCTGTCACGAGGGAGCGGGATACAGCCTGTGAGGAGAGGGACACTGCACGGGAGGAGAGAGATGCAGCTCAGGCTCAGGGCTCAGTTTTGCAGGGGTAGCTGGCAGGTGTTACAGGGCAGCTGACAGAGATGACAGGTCGGGTGGTAGCATTGACAGCGCAGGTCACTCTATTACAGGGATAGCTGGCTGCAGCCCAGGCACAGGGAGTGGCAGGGCAGAGTTTTGGAGGGCAGGGCCCATTGCAGCAGCCGTCATTTTCACAGGGGGCAGGACCATCAGTATCAGTGCACCAAGGTTAGCCATAGCCACAAGGGTCAGGACAGGCCACAGGAGCAGGGCAGATGGGTCCACCGTAGACTGTATTTATGGTTAGATACACTGATGTGCTAGACGAGATCGCGTATTATGAGAGGGCCATTAGGGGGTTCCCTCAGATACAATGATACTTGGAGATGAGGGCTGAGCAAAGCTGACAGAGATCGATGTCACGAGCGATGGCTTCAGGGTCGCGCAGATGGTAGAGATCAGAGGGAGGAGAGGATACAGCCTCTTCTCGGCCACCGCCACCACCACCACAGCCACAGCCTTGAGGGCAGCCCTAGAGATGTAGTTTTGATGTATATACCGGCCTGCGAGCCGAAGACGAGAGATGTATGATGAGAGAGAGAGACAGACACAGATTGTGTCTTTTTGTATAAAACTTATTTCTGATATATATGATGAGATTTTGGCTATTGATGTGTTATGGAGATGTTATAGATGTTAAATGTTTGCAACATTTTTCATGTGTTTCATGATGCATATTTTGATGTGATATTTATGATAATTATGATGATTATGTTATGATGATGATGTTTGATGAAAATGAATGTGATGATGACAATGTTTATGAAATGGTTATATGATGATGAATTTAGATTAGATGATGATAGATTATATGATGATGACTTTAGATTAGATGATGATAGATGTGATATTGAATGTTTAACTTGTGGATTATATGATGAGAATATTTAATGAGTTATGATGGATGAATTTTATGACTAATGACTTATGGTGTTATAATGAAAATGAGAGTATACTAATGATTATGTGAATATGATATTGATTGTGTTATGATTGACAGGTGACGAGAGAAGGAGATGGAAGAAAGTGACGAAGAAAATGGCCGAGCTAACCCCAAAAGACCCCATGTCAACTGAGTGCTGCCTACATAGCCCCTGTCGTTAGGGCCTCAGGCCAATGTAGTTCTCCCAAGAAGGGAGGAATGGTCAAAGGGATGGAATTGGTCTTGGTCGAGGTCAAGGTGAAGAGAAGATGATGTTACAGCCTTTTCCAAATGGTGTATTCTGTAACATTAGTCGGGGTTCTTCATCCCTAGCAATTTTCCATATTCGTGATGGATGTATGCTAAAAATGAATTGAGGTCTATTTATGCTTCAGCAAGTAATGGTTTATGCTTGACATAAATTGTGTGGTTGATAGTTTCCATGTGTATTGCTGTGAATGGAAACCATAATGATTAGGCTAGGTCATGTCAATGGTCTGAAAATGTTTGATTGGTTTGGTTTGAGTTTGGTTGGATAGATAATGATTTTGTTGGATGCGTGACCAAAATGTGTCAAAAGCGAAAGGTGAATTGCTCTTTCATTGACAAGGACCAGAATGAGAGCATGGATAGGGGTTGTTTAGAAACAAAAGACCCGTTCATGCATTGCGTCGTTGACCAGTGATTGTGTTAGAGCGGTAATCGAATCACTTGACATTAAAGTGAGCTTGAAGTCCCTTGAGTAGGTGATATGATAGGAGAAAAAAGGGTAACCCTTTTTAGAATATGGATAACTTTGCCCCTTTTTATAGGAGAGCCTGAGACAACTATAAGTCAAGTCCATGACCCGTATTTTTTTTTTTTTTTAAGAGCAGACTGATCAATGCGGGAAGTCCACATAAAGATGTCATTTGTTTGGTGGTCATTTGTGAAGCTGATCGATGCGGGAAGCTTCTAAGAAAATGCTGTTTGTAGCAAGATTTAGTCATAGCCATCCTTCGAGGGAGTGGTCTACACTTTGCTTTATAGATTTAAGGGCTTTTGAATAGCTGTCCTTCGAGGGATCAGTCTATTAGCTACAGTAATGATAGTGCAACTGTCCTTCAAGGGAGCAGTCTGATTTTTAATTTGATTTTGTGACTTTGGATATTTTGACATCTTGATTTAGTTTTGACAGAATATTGAGTCATGGACAAGACTTATAGAAGGTCAAGGGCTCCCTTTTATTAGGACGAAGCATCCGTACATCATAAAAGGGTTGTAGAGGATTTTGTTAAAGGAAGAAAGGTTGAAATTGTTTAAGGATTAAAAGGACAAGGATTGCTCAAGGGATGAGCTCAAGTTAAATGTCAAGTGGATGAGTACTCGACTAACAGTAGAATGGTCATAGATGCAAAGCATTAAGAGGCTCAAGTTTTGGTCAGCCTTCAAGAGAAGACAGATGATAAGTCCCTGATCCATATTTGTGCGTGATGATATAAGGTTCGAGCCAATTAGGAGCGAATTTGCCTCGTTTACTCCATTCCATATTGGTCACATGTTGGTTCTCTTTGAGGAAGAGGTCTCCGATATTGAAATCTCATTCTCTCAGAGTTTTATTATAGGCGCGTTTGATGCGATTTTGATAGACATGGAGATGATTGAGGGCAACGAGACGACGCTCATCGAGTAACTCAAGTTGAACTAATCGATCTTGACGAAAGTCATCATTAGAAAGAATGTCATGGAGTGAAATGTGAAGAGACGGGATCTATACTTCGAGAGGTAAGATGGCCTCTGTTCCATACACTAGAGAGAAAGGAGTAGCACCCGTAGAGGTTCGGATGCTAGTACGGTAGGCCCACAAAGCGAAGGGTATTTGAATGTGCCAATGCCTTCCAGTGTCATTGACCACCTTCATGAGAATTTTGGTTAGGATTTTGTTAGAAGCCTCGGCCTGCCCATTTGCTTGTGGGTAGTAAGGCGAAGAAAAGCTGAGTTTGATGCCGGAAGAGTCACAAAGTTTTTGGATGGTCTCATTTTTAAAGGACTTGCCATTGTCGGTGATGATTTTGTGAGGTACACTGAAACGACAGATGATATGGGTGTTGATGAAGTCGACAATATTGTCGACTTTTGTGGAGATGAGAGGGATAGCTTCCACCCACTTGGTGAAATACTCAGTGGCAGTGATGATGGATTGATGATGAAGAGATGAATGAGGGTTAATCTCGCCGATGAGATCTAAGCCCCATTGTAAAAAAGGCCAGAAATCCTGAGCAACTTGTAAGGCATGACTAGGGAGATGAAGCAAGTTAGCATGCTACTGACACTTGATGTAACGCCAAACATAATCGCTACAGTCTTGATGAAGAGTGGGCCAATAATAACCCAAGCGAAAGATGCGCTTGGCAACCGAGTTACCACTGAAGTGTCCACCACAAATCCCGTCATGGGCTTGTTTGACAGCATGAGAAGCTTCAGTGGAGTTTAAACAGTGAAGAAGAAGGCCGTCAAAACCTCTTTTATAGAGAAGGCCCCCTAGCATGGTGTAGCGAGCGGTGCGCTTAATGAAAGCCTGCCGCGCATTGCTAGAGAGGTTGGGAGGAACGAGAGAATGAGTCAAGTAGTCCTCAAGTTGTTTAAACCAAACATCTTGTGAACTGGAGTCTATGGTGTGGATGAGATTGATGTCAGTGGAAATGTATGAAGGCAATGGCACACGATGTACCATGACATAAATTCTTGATGAGGATGATGATGAAGAAGGAATATGAGAGGCAAGTGAAGCCATGGTGTCAGCAAACTTATTCGTCGATCGAGGAACAGTCTGCAATAAGTGATGGTCGAAAGATGCTAGAAGAGTGTCAACACGGTGCTTGTACCTTTGTAAAATTTCATTTTTACAAAGATATGAACCATTGATTTGATTGACGACAAGTTGAGAATCACAAAAGATGCTGATGGTCTTGATGTTTAAAGAAAGGGCAGTTTGAAGTCCCAAAATTAAGGCTTCGTATTCAGCCATATTATTGGTACATTCAAAGTCAAGTTTGAAAGACAGGGGCATGGGTTCACCTTCATATGGAATGAGGATGACACCCGCACCCCCACCGAGTTGACATTTAGAGCCGTCGAAGAACATCGTCATTTGGTAGAATGTGTCATCAGTCAAGAGGGTGGCAATAGATTCATTGGGAAACTCGCACTGAGAAGGTTGATTGTCGGGAAGAGGGGCATCCGCTAGTTGGTCAGCGATTGTTTTCCCTTTGATAGATTTTTGCTGGACAAATTCTAAGTCAAATTCAACAAGAAGCATGAGCCAACAAGCCATACGCTGGTTTTGATATGGTTTAGAATGCATGTATTTGAGGGGATCAGTGTGGGTGACGACAAAGGTTTTGTGATTGAGAAGATAGTGACGGAGCTTGGTAGTGGCAAAGACTAATGCTAAACAAAGTTTCTCGGTATGAATATACCGAGTTTCATAGTCAACCAGTGTTTGGCTTATGTAGTAGACTGCTTGCTCACGGTGTTGCTCATCTCGATGCGCGATCATGGCACCTAATGAATGATTGGTTGCAGAGATGTAGAGGTAGAAGGGTTGGTCATCTTTTGGTGGAATAAGGACTGGTGGAGAGACCAAATAGCATTTGAGGGCTTCAAAAGCCTCTTGGCAATCTTTATCCCATTTAAAGGAGACGTCCTTCTTGAGGAGGTGATGAAAGGGTTGGCAACGATCAGAAAGTTGCGAAATGAAACGGCAGATGGATTGGAGCTTTCCTTGTAGGCTGTGGAGTTGCTTGAGGTTAGATGGAGGTGGCATTTCGAGGATAGCACAGATTTTGGCAGGATCTATCTCGATGCCACAAAAAGAGACAATGAATCCCAGGAGCTTTCCTAAGAGGACCCCAAAGACACATTTCTTGGGGTTAAGATGGACTTGGTAATGAAGAAGGTGAGAGAAAATGATTTTGAGGATAGTCAAATGGTCACGACGAAGCTTGGATTTACCAAGCAGGTCATCGACATAGTCCTCCATGATTTTGTGGAGGAGATCGTGAAAGATGTAAGTCATGGCATGCTGATATGTGGCACTTGCATTTTTCAGACCAAAAGGCATGACTCGATAGCAGAAAGTTCCCCATGGTGTAATGAAGGTGGTTTTGTGCTGATCTTTGGGCACAATCAGGGTTTGGTTGTTTCCTGAAAATCCATCCATGAGCGATAACATCTCATGGCCAGCCGTAAGATCAACAAGTTGGTCAATGTTTGGGAGAGGAAAGTCGTCTTTGGGACAAGCTAAGTTAAGGTCACGATAGTCTGTGTAGATCCGGATCCCCCCAGTCGCTTTGGTGACAGGAACGATGTTAGAGACCCACTGCAGATAATCGATGGGTTGGATGAAGGAGACTGAAAGAAGGCGCTGAAGCTCTTCCTTGACAAGAAGTGCAACATGAGGATGCATTTTGCAAAGCTTTTGCCTAACAGGCTTAGCCTTTGGGTTTGTGACAATGTTATGAGTGGCAATGTTAGGGTCGATGCCAGGCATGTCAGCGTAGGTCTAGGCAAAGGCTTTACGATTGTCGGAGAGAAATGTGGTATAGTCGGCCTGCTCCTGAGTGTCTAAAGACTGACCAATCTTTAAGACTTGAGGAACATCAGAAGATGAAAGGTTAATGTCAATGGTTGATTCATTTAACATAACCTGTGTTTTAGAAGGGAGGGAGCGCTGAATGAAAGAATCGTCAGCACCCATATATGTAAGAATGGCATCGTCATCTATGCAGTGGACTGTGTTGATGGTTGCCGATTCATCGTTTATCATGCTGGGATAAACGAGAGGGAGAGACTTGGGAACCCCGTTGAGCTGATAGGTTAGGGGTTCTAAGCGGATGGTGTTTATGCAAAAAAAAATAGGAGGGATGGAAACCACCGACTCCGTAGGTGAGGATGGAAGAATAGGCGAGTCTAGAAGAAATTGGTCGATGTTTAGTTCAGGGGAAAGGTTTGTGGAAGCCTCAGTGGGTTCTTGGAAACCCAGTCCATACCGTTTCTTTGCATTGTCATCATTGGGTGTTTCAACAGGCTGATGGGAGCCTTGTTCATAACGTCCAAAGCCGAAACCCTTCCATGCACACCTATAAAGATAGGTATGTGCAAAGGTGGGATTGCTAAGAAAGGAGAAATCAGATGTGAAGATTTGAGGCGAGGAAGAAGGATTTGATTCAGTAGGAGCTTGATCTAGCCCCCCATAGACGAGATTGGTTTGTAGGCTAGGAGGACCATAAGGAATGACCATTCCGATTCGACAGTCATAGTTTGGTTTTGATGAAGTTGTCCATACTCTTGAGGAGTTTGAAACATGTCTAGAGTAAGGAGACGATATTCTCCTAGTGAAAGTCTTTGGAAGATGTCGTCCATAGGGTCCTTGGTTGGTAATTGAGAAGATGATGAGGTGGTGACTGCTGTTTGTGTGCTGGTTGACGCTTCCATGGATGGAGATGATGTTTGGGTTGATGCCTTGAGCGGGATAAGAACATCGTTTGGGCTATAGGTCGTGTTACAGGTCTTAAAAGGGGATGGGTCGGCAGGAATGACATGGACTTGTTTGTCGTGTTCAAATTTGACACAACGGTGAAGTGTTGAAGGGACACAAGCCATGGCACAGATCCAGGGTCACCCTAAAAGGATGTTGTATTGGAACTCTCCCTCGATGATGTAGAAGAGCTCTGGGATTGTGTGTGGACCAACGCGGATGTGAAGGACAACAGTGCCGATAGTGTTAGCGGTTGTGTCATTAAATGATCTAAGGATTGCGTTAGTTTTCAATACACAATTCTTTGGAAGGGCCAATTGGTCAAAGGCATGGGAGGAAATGATATTAATGCTAGCACCCCCATCGATCATAACTCATTTAATACGGGTTTGATCAATGTAGGCTGTGATGAAAAGGGCGGCGTCTTGATCTTCCTCGGTAGAGGTAGGAATCTCAAAATTACTGAAAGTGATGGAGGCGACGGGGGATAAAGAATGGACTAGGGCAACAAGTGGTTGAGGGTCTTCAGGTTGAACCTCAGCTACCTGTAGGGCTTTGATTAGAGCCTGGCGATGTTGGGGGGAGTTTTGAATAAGGTCATATAGGGTCATCTTCACAGGCGTTTGGTGAAGTTGTTTTATCATAGATTTTGTGATTGCCTCTGAAGAAGTGGGTTGGGACGCACCTAAGATGGAAATCTTGGGTTTTGGTGGTTGAGGTGCTTGGACAAAAGGATAGGTCCAAGGAATAGCGGATTTTTCTTTCGCCTTGTCCTTCTGTGACCTAGTGGTTACATGAATGGCGTTGATTTCGAAGATAGTAGGTGAAGAAGGGGTTATGGTCTGTTGGCGAGATGTTGATGTGGTTGATGAGGTTGGATGGGAAGGTGATGAGGGTTGGTCAAGAGTGTCCTCAAGGAGAAGAGTGTCTTTCTCCATAAAGCGGTGAACGACTGCCTTGAGGGCACAACAAGTCTCGGTATCGTGTCCTGGTGTGCGATGGTATAAACAAATCTTTGTATCATCGAACCAAGACGGTTTTGACCCGAGGGGTTGGAATGGCTTGATGGAAGGAAGGGTAATGCTAGAAGTTTGCAAAAGTTGGCGTAATATCAAAGCGTATGAACCTTCTAAGGGGTCCGTGCTTGTTGATGCATGACGCGCTAGTGACTTCTGCTTGGGGGATGTTGAAGAAGGTTTTCATACCACCTTTTGGGTTAGTGGTGCGATGACAGGTGAAGATGACACTTTGTTTGTGAGAGGTGTCAAATTTTTGAGAGGGGGTTGACTTGTTGTTGGCGAAGGAAGTAATGGAGGCAATTTGTGTTGGTTAAGAGTCAGAGTAGGAAGCACGCCGAGTAGGGTAGAAGGATGAGGACCCAAGATGGAGGGCAAAGTTGACGGTGGAGGAGGGGTTCGTCTTTGTGGTTTGGCAGTCTTCTTTGACTTGGTTGGAAGACTACTTTTGGTCGAGGTTTGGTTTAAGTCCTCCTTCACTTGCAGGTGAGTGAGGGCAGAGAGAGGGTGAATGCCAAGTGGCTTGATTGGTTTGGATTGGGTAGATGCGGGTTTAGAAGTGGGGATTTGGTCTTTGTTTGGAGTCTTGGGCGATTCTACCTTGGGAGAATTGGCAACATGAGATGAAAGGGCACGGGAATGTTGAAGAACTTTAAGATGTTCCCACAATCCCCGATGCTCCACTTTCCTTGAAGGGAGAAGTTCTAATTTCTCCACTAATTGGGAAAATGGCTGGGAGGATGTTGGATGAGGTTGGGATCCTTGAGAAGATGTGTTAAGTGTGGTAATAGTTTCAGACCCAAAGTGTGTGGGAGTTATAATTGGATTATTATTGGTTGAGGAAGATGGAGAGTCAGGTTCTTCTCTTGGTGGAGAAGGAATGGGAGAGTGTGACTTTTCAAGCGGGTAAAGGGCAAGAATTATGGTGCCCTCCACTTGTGGTCGAGGAGTGGGTAAGGTCAGGTCCTCCATAGGCAGAAGAAAAGAGGATGGTGAGACCAGTGGCACCGGTAAGGTTGAGGCATCCTCCAGGATGAGAGAGGTTGATGGAGAACTGATCGGGGAAAGAGGTTCGTCCATACGTGATGGACTGGTAGATGGGTTAACCTCTTGAGGTTGGTCGGTGATGAAGGGCGAGACCGTATTGACCGTTAGAATATCGTGTTCATGCGTGTTGTCAATTAAGGTCTGGACATTATTTTGGGTTGGTGGATGGTTGGGGAATGGTTGCTTGAATATGTCGATGCCCTAGTTTGGAGGAGCATTAGGATTATCTAGAACGAGCTCCCCCTTTTCAAGCATGTCCTGGACTATGTTTTTGAAGGTTTTACAATTTCTCGTGTCATGACCTTTGACACGATGGAAATTACAGAAGTCATTTTCCCTATACCACGCAGGGATGGCGCGTGAGGGATCAAATTATGGCAGTGGTCGAATTTGGGGAAGGTTGAGAATCCCCTGTTTAACAAGCTTTTCCAGTATAGACGCGTAAGATTCTCCAAGAGGAGTATATTGTCTTTGCACGTATCTTTGCTGGAATTGACGGGTGGTGCTCTGAGATGTTGATGGCTCAGGTTGATTAGATGAAGAGGATGAAGGTCTAATGGCCACAGCGTTAGCTGAAGTTTTAGACTTAGGATTTGATGATGAAGGCTTAGAAGAAGAAGAGTCATTAGTCTTAGAGTTGGGGTTCTTGCTTCGTAACTTGACTTTGTTCTCCTCGATGGCACGTAATTCAAGTTTACGGGCCATCGTGAAGGCTTCGTCAAAGGTACGGAAGGTCTGAACCCTTAAAGTGGAAGAAATGTGTTTGGCGCAAGCTCAGGAGAATAGTTCAATAAGTTCAATTTGAGGTAAGGAAAAGGAGAGCTGATTGATAAGGCCTCTCCAACGAGCAACGAAATCAGCTACTGATTCGTCCTCAAATTGACGGATAGTGTAAAGGTCTGTGATCGAAACCTTTTTGGTGATATTAATGGAGAAATGGTCAGAAAGAGCTGAGCCAGTTGTGTAAATGAGAAGAGGGAATGGGTGGCAATGGAGCTGTACTAGTCGAGTGCAGTGCCAGAAAGGGACATAGGAAATGTGCACAAGAGCAATGCGTCGTCATGGGCGATAAGGTAACAGGCATGTCTAAATGCCCGTAAGTGTTGCTGTGGGTCTTCCTTGCTTTGAAAGCGAGAAAATTTGGGAAGCTCCCACTGGCTGGGGTATGGTCTAATTGGAATGGAAGGATGAATAGGCTCATTGCAGATTTGCTCGTATGAGAGAGCATTGCGTGAGCCGGAAACGGAAGTCTCTAAGCTAGACATTTTATCCATCAGCATTTTGATGATATCTACTGACAGATTGGTGGGTGGAGCGCCCCCTAGATTATAAGGCACTTGAAAGATATTTGGAGGGGCGTATGACATGGATGGTTGCATAGACGCAACATATGGATAGCTGGTTATGGGAGCAAAAGTTGGGGCCAAGGGTACTTGTGTTATGGGGTTGGTTGGCACAAGTTGGATAGGAGCCATCAAGGATGGTTGAGGCGTGGCTACGCTTGTTGATGGGTAAACGGTTACTCTTGTATTTATTGGTGCAAGAGTAGGGGGAATAGAGACTAGAAGGTTTTGGAAAGGTGTGGGGTTTGGTGGAGTGACTTGAGGTTGAGGGAGTATCGAAACTCCCATGGAGGTAGGTTTAGATGGAGAGGTTACGTTTTGAAGGTAAGACACGGTTGGGTTATTGGTGGAGGTGTTGTCTAATGGTTGAATGGTAGGTGCGGTTGATGTGATTCTTGTGTCAACTAAGGAAGTCGGCATCCCATAGATTGGGTTGCCTAGGGAGTCTCATGTTTGGCTATTCGCGAGATAGTGTTGTAAGGCTTTGACGTTAAGGTCCAAAAATCGTGCAAAGTCTTGGTCCCCTTCTGGGATGATAAGAGTTTGAGGCGGGGTTGGGCGAATGGGAGTTCTTTCAGTCTCCGAGTTGAACTCCATTATAGGACTAGTTATAGATGGTGAAGGTGGAAGCGGTTGTTGGCTAGCGTGGTCAAGAAGGGCCTTGGTTTGACTGCATGTCAAAACCATTCAAGGCAAGAAAGGGTCAGGTTTTAGAAAACTGTGTTCTGTCAGTCTCAGAAAACCAGAATGGATGTTTAGACAGTCAGAAAGTTGGATTTTAAGCTTGCTACTTTGGAAAAAGAAAATAGATAGAGACCGACGTCGGTATAAAAACCGATGTCGGTGAAGAAGACTGCCGATGTCGGTCAGATGACCGATGCCGATTTAGAAAAGTTGCCGACATCGGTTACATAACTGATGTCGATTACTGTGTTTTCCATAAACTCAAAAAAAAAGTTTTTGGAAATGGAGAAGACGTCCTTACCAGCTCAAAAAAGACAGATAAAAATAGAGAATAAGATGATGACAGATAGAGCCTAGCGTTAAGTCCCTAGAAACAATTTTATTAAGATCGTGTGGCTTATGCCTTAATATGATGTTTGAGGAAGTTGGCTGTAAGAAGGATCCTAGAATAGGCAATCTAAAGATGGTTTCAGGTATGTTAAGGTGCTCAAAAATCTGTGTTAGCTTTCATACAGGCCTGGTGCTAAGGAGCAAGATCCCCTCACTTCACGATTCCAGTGGTTAGCTGGTTTCACTTAGCCAAAATATACTTTCACTATAGTTTAGACTCTGCCAGAGAACAGAGTTGGCTTTCCCCTTGGTGGTGAAATCCAAGTAGCATTGCCGGGTTGGGTAAGGTTGTCTGCTGGGTGATGAAATCCCAGTCGGGCCTTGTCTTAAGTGAGTTTCTATTCAAATTTTGCTTTCAATTTCAAAGGAAAGAAACTTAAGAAAGAATGGTCAAGGCTTGTGTACCTGGATATAGTCTGCGCACCGTAATCCAGACGCTGTGAGTACTCCTCTTTGGCTGTGGAGGAATGACACCTGCAAAGAAAAGAAGCTTGGACAAAAGATGGCGTTAAATGGATAGATGGTGGGTTGTCAAGCGAAAGCTTGATCCCAGAAGTATGAAAACTTCCTTAAGGGATATAAACCCACTAATCAACAGAAAGAAATGTCTGATAAATAGCAGAATATGAAAGACTGAAAGTGATAAAAGATGGAAATGCAAAGGAGAAACAAAGACTTACTTGAAAGAAGCTGTCGGATTGATCACAGTCGCCGGCGTCGGTAACTATACCGGCGTCAGTTGATAAATATGCCGATGTCGGTTAATATGCCGATGTCGGTTGGGGTAGTGACCGGCGTCGATCGGGGTAAAGGTCTTTGGACGAAGTCTGGTTAAGTCTGTGGTTTGTGGACAGAGTTTAGTCAGGGTTTGGGTTTATTTGAATAGTCTGTGGACAGAGTCTGATCAGGGTTTTGGTCTGTGGACAAAGTTTTGGGCTTGGTTGAATGGTCTGGGGTCTGAGTCTGAGAGTCGGGTTAAATGGGCAGAATGTATGATCTGAGAGAGGATGGGAGAAATAGGGAGGTGGACAAATCAAGATTCGGGTCTGGGTTGATTAACAGTCTAGTCTAGGGAGATATTGCTTGAAAGAAATAACTGAAAAGAGAATAAAACATAGATAGTATACTTACCTGTGCCTTGTGGAAGATGTGGTACTGATGATTCCCGTACCTGTTGTTGATGTAGCTTGTATGGAGAACCTGTTGCTGATGGAGAACCTGAAACAGTTGCTGCACCTGAGAGAGAAAGTGAGAGGCTTGACTGAGAGATTTCACAGATTGACGGATAGTCCAAGATTAAGATTTCTGATTCACTTTCAGAGGTTAGCTGATTTCTCATTTGGATCATCAAAAGAGTTTGAAAAACTGGTTAAGTATAACTGACGTCGGCGATTCCGCCGGCGTCGGTCGACACTTGGCCGACGTCGGCAGGGTTAGAATGGGCAAAAAGAGCCACCAAGCCCGTTTTTCTTCCACCAAGTGCCCTATCTGTTGGAGAATGCTGAGGGTTGTTCTAAATACGCACGAGAGTTTGTTAGGAGGTTAGAAGAATTAGGAATAGATCTTGAGTGAGTCATAGGAGGAGAATTAGTCCAAGGCGAGGTGTCCCAGGTGAGGTGTCATGGGTGATGTGTCCAAGGAGGGAGGTTAATTCAAAATAAATTAATTATTTTAAATTAGAAATTGTTAGGAATGGGTTAGGAATGGACTAAGGGGGAAAGTGACCAAGGGTTAGACACTTTTTAGGTGTCTACACACACAATCATCATTTTTTACTCTTTCATGAAATTTTATTCATGGGATGAACTTTAAGACATGGTGGAGGGTAATTTTAACCTTTTAGAAGCTTTGGGAGTGAATAAAATGCATAAATATTGTCTTTTTTAATATTCTTAAGCTTCTTTCTTGTGTACATAGTCTTGGTAGCCTCTTGAAGCCCAATTTCACCATGTAGAGATCTTGAAGAGCCTTTTGCATGGGAGCTCATGATTTTCAATATTGATGAGAAGGTAAATATAATAAATTTTAATGGAAATTTGTTTTTAATAAGAGGATTGTACATTATGAATAATCCTTCAAAAGATCTGGACCTCTAAAACCCTTGTAAAACCCTCATAACCACCTGATGGATAAAATGAGCTAAATTTTACATCCAAATGATGAATTTAAGATATAAAATGAATTTTAAGGTCTTCTCAACTCCATTTTACACCTACATGATCATTTGTTTGGCATGTGTAGCACCTTAATCATACGAGCCATGTAAAATAAGTCAATTTTAAGCTAAAAAGCAAGGGAAGAAAGGGTGATTGCAATCATACGAGAATCTAGATAGGGTATTGAAATATCTTTAGAACACTTTATAAACCATCAAAAAAGGTTATTTGGTTCACTTCCATAGGCAAAGAGTTCTGAATGTTAAAACACAAAGTTGTTTCTATGAAGGTTGAAGATGAATGGGTGAATAAAGCCTATACCATGACTTCAAAGAATTATATATAGGTCATTAATGTTTTAAATAGTACATAAGAGCCTTTTAACTCATAATTAAATCAATATGTTCAATAAATTATGTAGACACCTATGCTTGTTCTTGATAACACTAGATAAGGCCATCAAGAGGAGGTACCAAGAGCTAAAGCAAGGTCATGAGGGCACTCCAAATCATAATGAACATCATATTTAAGTCCTAAGAGAGATTTATGATATTTTTGGGCCATAGGGAAGTATTATAATTTATCATATTGGCCAAAGAACACCAGATATTGCTTAAGGAGCCTGTTTTCCACTCTTAAAGGAGATTTCACATGCTCACCCTGATACATACATTTTGCATGGGAAGATAAGGAATTTGGGGGAATTATAGGGATTAATACACTAAAATTTTGTGTCATTGGTTTAGGCATTCAATTCCCCAAATTTATGAATAATTGTTAAGATCCCATAGCGCATTTATACCCTTGCAAAACCCCACTAGCAGACCTGTTTGTGGAGAATTACATAATTATGCATCCAAAATCATTGAAACCTCTTGAATATCACCTATATCATGAATTAAAATCTGAGATATCCATGTCCATGGACATTGGTCATATGGATGTTTTACAAACTTGGTAGAAAGCAGGTTTTTGAGAGAAAAAACACAAGAAGAGAGGTAAAAGGTAGTTTAAAGGAATTCCAATCCATGGAGAGTGAATTTTGTAACTTTTTATTTATCCTAAAATCATAAAATTATCATAAATATTCCTAAAATTGGCCTTAGGAGATCATACAAAACAACTAGTTTGCAAGAAATGAAGAAAAAACCTACCTAGTCAACTAGTTTGACTAATTTGTAGGTGTTGCTTAACAATGAGGACTATTTTCATTATGTGAGTAATTTTTTCATTTATTTAATTCATAATATTTTCATGTTTTAAATATTATATGTATGTTATAATGGACACCAAGCATGAAATGTTAGGTTACTAACCCTAATTTAGCCTAGTAGGCTTATTTACTCAATCAAGTGAAGAAAATAACATAGAAGATTATTTGTGAAAGATAATGTGGATTTGTAATGCATATTCATATATTAAAAATCATGAAAAAATTATCCTTTGTCATATACATTTTTAAATATTCCTTGTGATGAGTTAACTAGCCTTCAACTGCTTCAAACACATGCATAACTCATCTTGAGTTCCAATCATGAGTCAACTCACTTCAACAAGAGTTTTATAAATAAAGAATGGAATATAATAATAAAGGATAGGATTAGATAAGAAAATAGGGCCCAAATTTTTTTTTTAAATTCCAAAATATTATGCAAAGATCATGGAATCAACATGCAAGACAGTAGACACAAGGTAAGTCTAAATGACTATTGTTTGCAAATTGTAATTGAGAATTTACTTGAGTTAATGTTTAGATATAATATACTTGTCCCATATATGGAAAATTTTCTAGAGATTATTATTTTTTATATATATTTATGCCTTTAGGTCATTTTTTTAGGATCCCTAAGGCTGGTATGGACAAACTATACAAAAATTGTAACTTGTACTAGATTCATTCATGGTTGTTGTGTGTACTTTTGATTATTTATTTGCATATAGAGATGGTTTAAAGTGATATTAGTGGTAATAAAATAATAAAATAATATTTAAATATATACTAGACACCTTTACACGTCATAATTACCACCTACAGTTGTGTCTAGTACATAGTCATAAAGAGGTTCTTGAGGTTGAAAGATAACCAATGGAGAATGAGACCACTAAAAATAATAAAATAATGAATTTTAAAATAATATTCATCATTTTATATCACAATACAATGTAATAAGTAATAATAAAATAATCATAGGTCTTATTAGATAGGAAAATGCATGCAACTCAAACTAAATGTTGAGAAAATCCACCTATAGGAAAAAATATGCATCATCCAAGCTTGAAAATTGGTAGAATTGATCCTAATGACTTAATATAACCAGTAATAATATTTTTAAGGTAAATTTATGAGGTTATCCATTCACTATTTTAACACATTCAACCCCTTATCTATTGGTGGTTGAAATCCAAGCAGTCATATTTCTTAAAGAGTTTTAAGCTTGGGTGGAGTGTCTAAATATCATAGAAGTGTTTGATAAGAATAATATGGTGATTTTACATATTAATAACTATTTGGTAATGATAAAACTCAAAAATATATTCAAACCATGCCCTTGGGGGCTAAAAACACTCAAGGAGGCACCAAACCCTACAACACACAATCTTCATTTTTGACTCTTTCATGAACTTTTTATTCATGAGATGAAATTTGAGACATGGTGGAGGGTAATTTTAACCTTGGAGAAGATGTGGGATTGAATAAAATTCATAAATATTATCCTTTTTAATCTTCTGAGGCTTCTTTCTTGCATACATAGTCTTGGTAGCCTCTTGAAGCCCAATTTCACCATGTAGAGATCTTGAAGAGCCTTTTGCATAGGAGATCATGATTTTAAATATTGATGAGAAGGTAAATATAATAAATTTTAATGGAAATTGGTTTCTAATTAGAGGATTGTAAATTATGAATAATACTTAAGAAGATCTAAACCTCTAAAACCCTTGTAAAACCCTCATAACCACCTGATGTAGAAAATGAGCTAAATTTTGCATATAGTTGATGAATTTAAGATATAAAATGAATTTTAAGGTCTTATCAACTCCATTTAACAAATACATGATTAGTTTTTTGGCATGTGTATCACCTTAACTATATGAGCCAGGTAAAATAAGTCAATCTTAAGCTAAAAATCAAGGGAAGAAAGGGTAATTGAAAATTAAAAGGATTTGAGAAGATAGGTAGGGTCTTGAAATATATTGAGAAAAATTTTTAAACCATAAATAGAGGTCATTTGGTTCTCTTCCATAGGAAGATAGGTCTGAAATTCAAAACACAGAGCTATTTCTATGCAGGGTGAAGATGAATGGGTTGATCAAGCCCATACCCTGACTTCAGAGCATCATATACAGGTCATTCATGTTTTAAATAGTACATAAGAGAATTTTAACTCACCATGAAGTAAATATGTTGAATAAATTATGTAGACACCTATGCTTGTTCTTGATAACACTAGATAAGGCCATCAATAATAGGTACCAAGAGCTAAAGAAAGGTCATGAGGGCACTCCAAATAATCATAAACATCATATTTAGGTCCTAAAATAGATGTATGATAAGTTTTAGCCATAGGGAAGTATTATAATTTACCATATTGGCCAAATAACACCAGATATTGCTTAAGGAGCCTGTTTTCCACTCTTAAAGGAGATTTCACATGCTCACCTTGATATAAAAGTTTTGCATGGGAAGCTAAGGAATTTTGGGGAGTTATAAGGTTTAATAAAATATTTTTTTTTGGCATTGGTTTAGGCATTCAAGGCCCCAAATTTATGAACAATTGTTAAGATCCCAAAGCACCCTTAAACCCTTGCAAAACCCCACTAGCAGACCTATTTGTGGAGAATTAAATAATTATGCATCAAAACTCATTGAAACCTCTTTAATATCATCTATATCATGAATTAAAATCTAAGAGATCCATATACATGGACATTGATTGTACGGATGTTTTACAAACTTGGTAGAAAATAGGTTTTTGAGAGAAAAATCACAAAAAGAGAGGTACAAGGTACTTTAAACAAATTAAAATCCATGGAAAGTGAATTTTAAAACTTTTGATTCATCCTAAAATCATAAAATGAGAATAAATATTCCTAAAAGTTCCCTTATGAGATCATCCAAAATAATAAATTTGCAATAAATGAAGGAAAAAGTTACCTAGTCAACTAGTTTGACTAATTTGTAGGTGTTGCTTAACAATGAGGACTATTTTCATGATATGAGGAATTTTTTCATGTTTTTAATTGATAATATTTTCATGTTTAAATATTATATGTAGGTTCTAATGGCCACCAAGCATGAAATGTTAGGCTACTAGTCCTGATTTAGCCTAGTAGGCTTATTTACTCCTTCAAGTGAAGAGAATAACGTAGAAGATTGTTTGTGAAAGATAATGTGGAGGTTTAATTCCTATTCATCTATAAAAAATCGTGAAAAACTTATCCTTGATGTCAATTACATGCTTAACTAGTCCTTGTGATGAGTTAATTGGTCTTTAAGTGCTAACACATGCATAACTCATCTTGAGTTCTAATCATGGGTCAAGTCACTTCAACAAGAGTTTTATAAATAAAGAATAGAATATAATGATAAAGGATAGGATAGGATTATAAAAATATCTCCCAACACCTTGTTTTAAATTCCAAAATATTATGCAAAGATCATGCAATCAACATGCAAGACACTAGACACAAGGTAAGTCTAAATGACTATTGTTTGCAAATTGTAATTGAAAATTTACTTGAGTTAATGTTTAGATATATTATCTTTATCTCATATATGAATTTTTTTTTAGAGATTATTATTTATATATATATTTATGCCTTTATTCCATTTTTTTAGGATCCCTGAGGCTGGTATGGAGAAACTATACAAGAATTGTAACTTGTACTAGAAGTCAATAAAGAAAGTTGTTGCAAATTCATTCATGGTTGTAGTGTGTAATTTTTATTGTTTATTTGCATATAATTGTTATAATTATCCCTTTTTTTAGTGTCTTTCCTCACCTACTACTATGATTTCATCCTTTATAGGTCACCTAAAGAGTTAAGAATAAAATTTGTGTTGAAGAATGTTAGTATGTAGTGTCTTTAAAGACCTTCATTTCCACACCTTTAATTTTCTAACCTTATTTCAAACCTCCATTTGAAAAAATAATTTTTATTACTGACCTAAAAAATTAATGTTGACAAATTATTCCATTTTGATTTATATGTGTGCCTAAGTTTTAAATTTTACTTAGGATCAATCACTATTCAGGTTCATCACCATCATTGCATAGATGTACCTTTTCAGTAATATTCCTTACTCTTTTCATCCCAAATATAAAGTAGGTTTAGTAATTGATCCAAAAATCACATATTCAAAGGATCTAGCCTCACAAATAAAGGTCTAGTCTAGCTACATGTATCCCAAAATCTTAGACCATTCTAATGATAGTCTAGATATGAAGCAAATCTGAGCAATTTGCTTTTAGCAGGGTGCTATCTGGGTTGCTAACAGTTCTAACATGCTCGGTGGGACTACTTATTCATATTAATTAAAGAATATATCTATGTATTTTAGTATAGTATTAATATTTAAGGTGTCATATTTAGATTTAAATACATTTCATGCCACCAAGAGTGGTTACAAGATCCTCTTCAAAAGGGAAAGAGACATATTTCACCGAGTTATCTTTCCAATTAGCAAAGAAGAAGAAGGCTTCTTAGTTCAATCCAAATCCTAAACCACTAGTTTCCCCTATTTTTGTTCAAATACCTCATCCTATTTTGATAAATATTATTCAACCAAACATTTTTGTAAACCCCATACCCCAGATGGCTAGTCCCAAAAGATAGGATTTTTTGCCTGTTAATGGTGGCAACCCCATGAACATCAATCAATTTGATGATATTCCAACTGCTACCATGAAAAGTATTCCCTATTTTATAGGAAAAAATATCATTACTCCTATTGAGCATATTACAGATATAGATATCCTTTGTTCAATGCACAATTTGACTCAAGAGAATGTAGTTATGAGTTTGTTGGCAACTTCATTCAAAGGCAAGGCACTTCAATGGTATAGAGGATTTACACTTGCATCTATTAATAGCTGGGATGAATTTGGATAAGTATTTTTCAATAAATTTTAGAATAAAAGTGATCATATTTCATTGGTGGAGAAACTTACTATAATCAAGATATTTCCTCATGAATTCATGGTGGATTTCAATTATAGGTTTTAAAAAACCTAAAATAGGATTCTTACAATTATCAAACCCATTCCCAACTACACATTTTTGTATTATTTGAAATATATTAATTCATATGTGGCTATTATTAACCCATACATGGGAGGGAACACTTTACAAAAGGTTTATGAAGTATCCATAAGGGCTAAAACTACCTAATACAAATAGGTAAATTATCTCCAAGACCACCTATGCCTTTGTTTCTATAAATTCATCCCCCTACTCCTACTATTACTCTAATAATAGATTCACAAGGTCTTTATCAAATAAAAGGTAATCAACTAGATACATTGGGGAAAATAGAGAGTGCACTTAAGGCTCAGAACAATAAGTTGGTTGCTTTGAAAAGGCAATAAGTTTCACCTTATAGGCCCTACTAGAATCCTAATCAAAATTACCAGTATAATAGGCCTTCCTATCAGTCTAATCAATAAGGACAAGGGAAAAATTATCAATCAAGGCAATATAATGCTTAAAATCCCAACACTATAAGAGATATCATAAATTTAGTGCCAACTCAGAGTAACTATGCTTAGGATGGTTAATGGAATAATCAGTGGGATCAAAAAAATAACATGGCAATGAATCCAAATGGTGAAAGTTTTCAACATTATTTTTGGAAAAAAAGTTCAAATCCTCCTCCACATGATAATCAACCACCTTCTCAACACAAGGAAGCTTATCTATCACATGGAGACATTCTTTCTTTCACCTAAGCTAAGGTGCCAAATCAACAAGGAGAAAGTAGTAGTAAAGCACCTACTGAAACTACAGTTTTCAACTTTTAGGAAGGTGAGAATTTATTTAATCACATGGTAGAAAATCAAGGCCAAAATATGTCCAATGTGGACAATTCCATTGCAACCCATACTAGATCAAAGAAAAGGGCAATTGGTGAAGGTTTAGGTCCTAAAAAGGTAGCTCCTTTCCCTTCTCAACCACAACAAAATACCACCACTGAAGATGTGCCTCAAAAGATATCAACTCAGTAAGTAAAAGATGGTAAGAGGTATAATTTGAAGGGTCATTTCATTCAATAATTCACACAAAATTTACGTAGAAATTTTTCTCCTAAAGTTTAGCCTAGGACAACCACCAATCCATTTAGTATTGTGGATCAAATGAAGAAATCTTCTGTGTCTATTTCTATGTGGGATACACTATTGATTCCAGCTCAAAAGGACCTCCTGCAAGAAGAGATTTTAAA
This sequence comes from Torreya grandis, assembly GCA_037957365.1. Taxonomy (NCBI): domain Eukaryota; kingdom Viridiplantae; phylum Streptophyta; class Pinopsida; order Cupressales; family Taxaceae; genus Torreya; species Torreya grandis. The sequence goes on from JARHVA010002024.1 coordinate 1,498,439, forward strand.
GCTCAATGTCTCAGATAAATAAATATAAAGAATACGTGTTATTATAAAAAATTCTAACTAAGTTCTTGAGCCTCAAGTTGCAAAGGTGATCAAGCCACCTCTCTTCTATCTTTTAGTTGTCATAGGAGATTATCTAGTTCATAATTATATGATTGCTAATGGGGCTAGTATCTCTATCATGCCTAAATAGATAGTTGATAAACTAAGACTGTAGTATGAGCCTCATGAGAAAGGAGTCTTAGAGTTAGATGGCTCTCCTACAAAAACTGTAGGTGTTCTTAGAGATCTTAAGGTCATACTTGTTACTTGTCTTAATTCTACCATTTCATAAGATGTAGTTGTTGAACTACCTTTTTACTTTGCACTATGATTATCTAGAGATTTCACTACTAAAATAAGAGGACATATTTATTTTGATTGGTCCTACATGGTTTTTAAAACCAGGTATGGAACAAGAGTCACTATAAGGTCTAAGCCTATATCTAGATTCCATATAAAACCTTATATGCCAAATATGTCAAATGTGAATTGTACTATCCTTAAAAAAGATGAAGATATCTGTGATCAAGAACCTTCCAAGTCACTTGAAGACATACCATATATAATCCTTGATGATTGGGATGTTTATAATCATGGATATGAACCCTAAAAAATTATTGAAGAATCAGGTTTTGGTGTCTACTGTATGCAAGAAGAAGGTGACTTAGTACCTAGTCTCACTAGCTTAATGCAGGATCAAGGAGTGTGGAATTTATACTTTGATGGGTGAAAATAAAAGAATGGAAGTGGGGCTGGTGTAATGTTAGTTTCTCCTCAAAATCAAAGGTAGTACTCTTCTATAATATTTTATTTCAGTTGCACATCTAATAATGCAAAGTATGAAGCTCTTATTCATGGTCTATAGTGGGAAAGAAAGAGGTGTGTTAAGATTTTATAGGTGAAAGGTGATAGTGAATTGGTAGTGATAAAATTTAGAGTTATAAGTGCATCAAATAATCCTCTTCTAAAGGCCTAGAAACATAGAGTTTAGAACCTTATGGAAGAATTCCAAGCATTTGATATTTGCTCCATTCTTAGAGGAGCCAATCAACATGCAGACAAATTCACTACCATAAGAGCATGATATGTAATTATGGATCAGCTCAAGGACACTAAATATCAGTCTTAAATAAATTCTATTTATATACCTTTAGTTTCAAATAATGATGTAAGTTGGTAGGTTTTTGACAGTGACAAACATATTGCCTGTTTCTTATAAAATGAGACAGAATTTTTCTCAAAGAATCATGATAAGTTGCAAAACCAAAATTAAGATCAAAAAATTTACCTAAAGGTTTGGTGATTTTAAAAATCATATTTAATGAATATGATCAATTGATAAAACTTGAGGTAATCATCTCTACCAAAAAATAACATTATGAGCAAATTGTCACAGCTGAAGGTAAGCTACTCAAGTTAGGAAAAGTAAACACTAATAATGAGAGAAAATATTTTATAGACTTTTGTAAGGATTTCATGGATGTTTTTTCATGTAAATATCATGATTTGAAAGGTTTTGATCCTAGGTTAGCACAACATACAATTGAACTTGAAGAAGATGCTAAACCAGTGAGACAAAAGTAAAAGCCAATCGACCCCAAGGTTGAGATCCTCATGAAAAAGGAACTTACAAAGATGATTGAATCCAATATAATTTTTCCTATCAAGAATTATACATGACTTGAAAATATTTTACTATGATAAGAAATAATGGAGAGATAAAGTTATGTGTAGATTTCAGATATCTCAACAGAGTATCATTAAGAGATCACTACCCTCTTCCCTCCATGGATTAAATTTTGCAAAGAATTTTAGGTTCATAAAGGTTATATCTACTAGATGGATACTTAGGTTACAACTAGATATTAGTGGAGTAAGACCAATAAAAGATATACTTCATAAATAAATAGGTTACTAATTCACATAAGAACATGCCCTTTTGACTCTCCAATGCTAGAGCTACATTCTAAAGGGCAATGGATATTGCTTTTTAGGAGATTTTGAGTGAAATGGTTATTTTTTATCTTGATGATATGATTAAAAACTCAAAATATTTGGTTGAAAGATAATTCAAGAAACAATAATAACATAATAACAATAATGCTATCTCTGAGAAGAGATGTCTTATTTATCAAATTTGTAGACCCAAACATATGCCTATCTCTGAGAAGAGACGTCTCATTTAGATTTCAAGTTACATATTAATTTATAAATGTTTTGAAGGTATGATGAGGATGTGGAAGGTCACCAATCTTGAGGGAGATTAAATGGTTTGACTTCCATGATTTACAATAATATAAAATTTGAGGAATTACTATTTTTAGAAATTTACTATTTTTAGACTGCACTACTAAAATTAAAATTTGGAGTACTTTCATTTGTTTTTCAGGGTTCAAAAATCACTAAGTGGATATTAGTTCCATCTCACAATGTTTGCCTCATTCTTAGCTTTCCAACAGTTCAAACGAGGAGTCAAATAGAGCTATGGTGCAAAAGTTATGGCTCTCGAAAGTTCTACCACCAATTGGGGTGGAACCATCACCCGAATTGTTCCCTAAAATGTTGTTCGGATCATGATATTAATATATTTTATAAAGATCCTAATCATCATATAATACACTTGAGATTGGTTTTTGATAGATGTAGATAATTTTGAGTTTCCTTGAATCCAAAAAAGTGCATCTTTGTGGTGCATGAGGGAAGACTCCTTGGACATATTGTATCCAAAGCTGGACATTCCATTGATCCTAAAAGAATAGAGGAAATCCTTTCTCTATCATTTCCTAAATTAAAGAAAGGGTTATGAATATTTTTGGGAAATATCAATTTCATTAGGAGGTTTATTATTGGATTTATAGAATTGGTAAAGCCACTCACTCATATGCGTAAGAAACATCAAGAATTCACATGGAGAAAACAAGGTAAGAGAAGTTTTAAGGCCATAAAAAAAAACATTAGATAAGATCCTACTTTTTTAAATCTTTATTTCACTAAGGATTTATTTATGTATGCTTTCTCCACATGTAGCAAAATTTCAGCCATGCTTATGTAACATAACATTAAAGGTTTGGAGTAGCCCACTGCTTTTTTAAACCAAGCATTGGAGGGATATGAAGAGAGGTATTATTTTGTTGAAAATCATGTGATTTTTATTATAATATGATTGAAAATTTTTATACATTTGGTCTCTAATAAAAATATCTTTCTAATGGTAGCTCATCGTAGTGTGAAGGATTTTATTCTTAACAAAGAATTAAGTGAAAAGAGGGTTGGTTGGGTGACCAAGTGCATGGAATATGACATTGAAGTAAATGTTAAAAAAATATGGTTATATCTATAGGAATTTTTGAACATATTTTAATATATGTTAAAGCATAAAAATAAGTGATTTCGATATTTCAAGACACTCAATACACAACTACAACTATCTCTCCTTCTAGTTGGACACATGACATTGCTAGATTCCTCCAAATAAGAGAGTGTCCTATGGGATTAAATACAAAAAAGAGGAGAAAATTTAGGTTGAAATAAATACCTTACATATTGATTTATGGATTTTCTTCAAAAATGACATTGGAGGTATGTTTTTAAGATGTGTTGAAACTAATCAAATTGATAAGTTTTTATAACAATTTCATGATAGTCCTTTCAGATGTCACTTTAGAACCAATAATATAGAATAAAAAAATATATTATCTGGTTATTTTTGGACTAAATTATTCAAATATGCACATACATGGGTTATAAAATGTTCCAAGTTTGCAATGTTTATAGGAAAATAGAGACTAGTTGCTATTCCTTTGAAGCCTATTCAAGTTGAGCAATCCTTCATGTAATGGGGTTTAGAATTAATTGGCATGATTAATCATCCATATAATTATAGTCATAAATGGGTTTTTGATGCAAGAGCATCGACATTCATTTTATTGGCAAGACATGGTTACAAGTTATGTTTAAATTCGAATTTCAAATTATTGTATTTTGCCTCCAAAATGTTATCTAAGGAGGAGTAATTGTAATTGTCAAAAGTGAAAAGTGAAAAGGTAAAAGTGATTTTTGGGGCTATTGAAGAAATAAGGGAGGAATGGTTGAAAATGTTTCAACCTTAGTATATTTTTAAAAATTACAAACTATTTCTGTTTTACCTTCAGCCCAAAATTGGGCGTAGAAGTTAGAGGGGAGAATCTTAACAAGAGCAAAAAAAAAAAAAGAAAAAAAAATATAGAGGAGGATGAGAGGTAAGAAGAAGTAGAGAGGAAGGACAGAGAGGAAAAAGACCTCTCATTCAAGGAAGAGATAGAAGAAGAAGAGTGGATCTCAAAGGATGTAAGAATGAAGGCAGAAAGTGAAAGTCAAATGAAAACGTTATGAATGAGAGAGAGAACAGAGGTACATTGGAAAAGAAGGAAGGAGGCGTGGAAAAAGGTCTGTAAAAACACAAACACATACCAGACATATATTCTCTGGTAAGATAAATAAAATGTGTGTTCTTTGTGTGTGGAAATTGATTTGAAATTGGTATTTGAAGAGGCTGTGTGTGTGTTTGTAAATTGATTATAAGTTGAATATTTAAAAAAAATCTGTTGTTAGAATATATTATGAATTTTGAAAAGACTGATGCTATATTTAGAGTGAATAGATGTTAAGTCTGTGATGTATGACAAAGCATATGAATTGATGCACTTGTGGAGATTTTACTGCTGGGTCGCATATCTTCCTGCTGGGCCGTCTCAACCTTCTTGCTAGTTCGCGTATGCCTGCTAGGGCATTTTAAAAGTATTGATTTTAATTCAGGTCATTTCAAACTATCTATATGATGTGATTGAGTCTGGATCAATTCCATATAATGTGTATCCTTGCTGTGTAAGAAACATGTGAATTGGCACTCAAACACATTGAGGAAAGTAGGCTTAAAGATGCAATTAAAGAAATCAGCACAGAAGATAGGTCCCCTTTCTTTTCCATAGATCCAGCAACACCTGCATCTTTTGAGTCTAGTGTAGAGGAACTCAAAAAAGAGCTTTTGGATGAAGATAATGGCATGTATACTCAAAACATCTGTGTGGAATACAATAGTCGGAGAAGAGTTAATGGAGAAGCACTAGTGGTAAGTCATTGACCTGAAGATCTTAATGTTGAGTTAGAAAGTTATCATACTAAAGCTATGCAAATAAATTGAGATCCATTTCTTGTATAGATAATCTTGGTTTGAAGAGGAACTTATGGATAGATACAGCTCAGGATTTGAATGTGTCTGTAGTGTAGAATGAATTGGGACGAATGTTTGGAACATTAATCTCTTCAATTCCATTGATACTCTTAATTTACAAGGCTTGAAGATGATCAGTCATTATTCTGTCAAGTCTGGCAGGTCTGGAAGTCATTTAATTATTCACATTGTTTTTAGTAAGAATACTACTGGAAATCTATGGACTCTGCTGGTTCTAAGGAGAACCAAGGGCAACAATTATTTTTATCAGAGCAGGGTCATGTTTGTATGATTTGGAATGAATCAGTGGGAAGTATGTTTATGATAACAATGAGGTTGCCCCTAGCAAACGTGCCACAGATCAGGACTTGACAAAGAGGTAAATAAATTGACATGGTTGATTCTATCTTGAAACATAGTTTACCTTGTTTGCAGCGTATCTAAGACCAATGCATTATTTTGGTATAAAAGCAGGCAAGAGACTCTGCATCATTTTGGTATCAGAGCTTGAAGCTCTTGGGATTTGCTGAAGAAAAGGTATGAGTAAGATTTAATATTCAGTTTAAAGTCTATGGTTTGAAGATTTGTTTTTGAGAAGTAAACAGGTGAAAAGGAAGTTTAAATCCATTGAGGCTTAAGAGGAGAAGAAGCCAAGGAAGGCTTAGTGAAGATCCAAGAAGAAGCTTGGATAGTTTGCCAAAAGACTAAGGTGAAATAGACTTAGGTGAGGTAAAGGATTGAGTTTGAAGAATTGAGAAGAGAAGCTTAGAGAAGCTCAAAAGTAAGGGAGCAAGTGAATGCTCAAGAGGAAGATCCAAAGCAAGGTAAGCTTGGATTTGTGATTTGTATTTGATGAAGTGTTGTATAAAGAGTTGTTGCAGGATTGAGAAAATGATCAAAAGACTAGGATGCAAAAGGCCTAGGTGAGATCAAGGAGATTGTCAAAAGAACAGTCAAGGAGAAAAGGCTTGGGTGAGACAAGGGATCAAGAGACCAAGGTGGAAAAGACTTAGGTGAAGATCTCAGAGATGGAAGTATTGTTGAATGCACTCTAGAGCAGCAAGGTACATGAGGGCACCAAGAAGAAAGCAAGCATCAAAGGTATGAATAGTTTTGTAATTGATAAAGAGATTGCTAATTTGAAGAGAGAGTTAGCTAAGATTAAAGATGAATATGAGTCTTGGATGCAGTTGAATAGGAAAGCATGGGTATGGCCAATAAGGAAAAGGATGAAGTGGCCAATTGATCTCCTAGTGAAGAGGAGAAGAAGGCAAAATGAGATTGCCAAGAAGAGAGAAGCCCATAGAGGCTTGAAGAGGATGAGTAGGTTGCCAAGTGAGCAACAAGAGAAAGAAGTTGTGAAGAAGGTTCTCATTGAGGAGAACAAGAGAAGAGAAGAAAGAAAATATGAAGTGTCAGGAAGAGCACTTGAGAAGATGAGAGTGTTGATGAAGAGAACACTCATAGGGACCTTATGGTCTCTTATTTTTATATCTAATGTTATCTTTGCATGGGTAATTGTAGGTATGAGCAGCCTTGTGAAGGTAAAAAAAAAGGCCTTGAAGAATGAAGAGATTAGTTCAAGAGAAGACACCAAGTGCACAAGTGAATGTGTAGGAGAAAAGAAAAAGTTTGCTGTTGTTGATAAAGAAGAAGAGATGCATTGGTTAATGCATGAGGAAGGTGTTGAGGAATCCATACAAGCAAGAGAAAAGATGGAAGATGAGGATGACTTCCATGATGCCATTGAAATCCAAGAAGAGGAAAGAGAACAACCAAGCATAAAGGAAGAGAAAGATTGCTCCATAGACCAAGCTATCAAAGAGGTAAATGAAGTGTTAAGACCTGATTTTGATTGTTATTGTGAGCATGAAGCTACTAATGTACAGGTGCAAGAGTTAAGGAAGATGATAGAGCCCTCAAAAAGAGAATTTAAGCATGGGTATGTGATGCCTAAATGGTGGAAGAAGCAAACTCCCAAGCAACAGGAAGTGATGGTACAAGAGCATAGTTATAGGATGCCTAAATGGCTTGTGAAGTCAAATGATAAGAAGAAGAATAAAATGTGGGTGCCTAAGAAGGCAAAGAGTGAAGAAGATGTGAGTGTTGAGACAACAACACTAAGAAGTCAATGGAAGAGGATTGAAGGTGATTCCAGTAGCCAAGAGAATGAAAATGAGAAAGAAAACTTCTCAAAGAATAATGAGGTAGAGCATGAGGATACAAGGATGAAAGGTAAGTCAATTGCTTGCAATGAATGGGATAATGATTTGTTTGAATCATTTAATGATATTTTTATGGAAAATGAGGAATGAAAAGTGGCTATGTGGACTAATATGCAGCAAGGAGAGAATTCCAAGAGGATGGATGATGAAAGTGGAGATGTGAAATCAGTTCACATGATTGAAAAGAGTAAGGAAACACAAGGTAATATTACTTCAATTGTATTTGATGAGTATATTGAAAATGTTGGTTTGCATAAAAACAGCTCAAGAAAGGATGAGATGAAGGGTGAGGCTAGTAAAGGGCAAGTAATCCTTGTGAGTGATCAGCCCAAGTTTGATGAAGATGGTGAGATAGATGAGATCTCACTAAAGGAAGAGTTGAAGATGTTGGAGGAGCTATTTGGTTATTCAAGAGAGATGAATGAAGGTACAAGCCATGATGAGAAAACCATTGGGAAGAGTGAAACAAGACAAGAGAAAAGCAAAGAAGCAAGGACAGTTTTGATCAAGGAGCAAGAATGTGAAGGCAGCCAAGAGGCTTCATGGCCTAAAGATTTTGATTCTAAGGTGGCTTTTGATGTTTTGAATGCAGGTATAGAAGATGAAAACTTTGGAGACACATATGAAGAAGCATGAAAGTGGGAGATGGAATCTGAGAAAGAGATGAGAAGGACATATCTAAAGAGGAAGAAAAGCAAAATGAAGAACAAAGACTACCAAAGAAAAGCATTGGTATTGGCAACAAGACCTTGGGATCCAGGGATAGAATGAAGACTAAAACATTGAGGAGATATCTGTTTCTAGAGGGAGAGTATGATGCAGGAGCATCTACATTCATTTTCTTGGCAAGACATGGTTACAAGTTATGTTTAAATTCGAATTTCAAATTATTGTATTTTGCCTCCAAAATGTTATCTAAGGAGGAGTAATTGTAATTGTCAAAAGTGAAAAGTGAAAAGGTAAAAATGATTGTTGTGGCTGTTGAAGAAATAAGGGAGGAATGGTTGAAAATGTTTCAACCTTAGTATATTGTTAAAAATTACAAACTATTTCTGTTTTACCTTCAGCCCAAAATTGGGCGTAGAAGTTAGAGGGGAGAATCTTAACAAGAGCAAAAAAAAAAAAAAGAAAAAAAAATATAGAGGAGGATGAGAGGTACGAAGAAGAAGAGAGGAAGGATAGAGAGGAAAAAGACCTCTCATTCAAGGAAGAGATAGAAGAAGAAGAGAGGATCTCAAAGGATGTAAGAATGAAGGCAGAAAGTGAAAGTCAAATGAAAATGTTATGAATGAGAGAGAGAACAGAGGTACATTGGAAAAGAAGGAAGGAGGTGTGGAAAAAGGTTTGTAAAAACATAGACACATACCAGACGTATATTCTCTGGTAAGATAAATAAAATGTGTGTTCTTTGTGTGTGGAAATTGATTTGAAATTGGTATTTGAAGAGGCTGTGTGTGTGTTTGTAAATCGATTCTAAGTTGAATATTTAAAAAAAAGCTGTTGCTAGAATATATTATGAATTTTGAAAAGACCAATGCTGTATTTAGAGTGAATAGATGTTAAGTTTGTGATGTATGACAAAGCATATGAATCGATGCACTTGTGGAGATTTTACTGTTGGGTCGCATATCTTCCTGCTGGTCATCTCAACCTTCCTGCTAGTTCACGTATGCCTGCTGGGGCATTTTAAAAGTATTGATTTAAATTTGGGTCATTTCAAACTATCTATATGCTGTGATTGAGTCTGGATCAATTCCATATAATGTGTATCCTTGCTGTGTAAGAAACATGTGAATTGGCACTCAAACGCATTGAGGAAAGTAGGCTTAAAGATGCAATTAAAGAAATCAACACAGAAGATAGGTCCCCTTTCTTGTCCATAGATCCAACAGCACCTGCATCTTTTGAGTCTAGTGTAGAGGAACTCAAAAAAGAGCTTTTGGATGAAGATAATGGCATGTATACTCGAAACATCCGTGTGGAATAAAATAGTCAGAGCAGAGTTAATGGAGAAGTGCCAGTGGTAAGTCATTGACCTAAAGATCTTAATGTTGAGTTAGAAAGTTATCATACTAAAGCTATGCAAATAAATTGAGATCCATTTCTTGTATAGATAATCTTGGTTTGAAGAGGAACTTATGGATAGATACAGCTTAGGATTTGAATGTGTCTGTAGTGTAGAATGAATTGGGATGAATGTCTGGAACATTAATCTCTTCAATTCCATTGATACTCTTAAGTTACAAGGCTTGAAGAAGATCAGTCATTATTCCATCAGGTCTGGTAGGTCTGGATGTCATTTAATTATTCACATTGTTTTTAGTAAGAATACTGCTAGAAATCTACAGACTCTGTAGGTTCTAAGGAGAACCAAGGGCAACAATTATTTTTATCAGAGCAGGGTCATGTTTGTATGATTTGGAATGAATCAGTGGGAATTATGTTTATGATAACAATGACATTGCCCCTAGCAAATGTGCCACAGATTAGGACTTGACAAAGAGGTAAATAAATTGACATGGTTGATTCTATCTTGAAACATAGTTTACCTTGTTTGCAGCGTATCTGAGACCAGCGCATTATTTTGGTATAAAAGTAGTCAAGAAACTCTACATCAGTTTTTATAGACACAAATTAATTTACCAAGTGCATGGAGGTAGTTCCACTCAAGGAGGTAAATGAGAACTCAATTCTAAAGTTCTATGACAGCCTAGTGACTTGATTTGGAGTCCATTCAACTATCATATGAGATAATGATTTAGAATTAAGTATTAAAAATGTATGTTAATGAACTCTTGATCATGGTATTTATCTTAAATATTCATCAAATTAATATCTACAGGGTAATGGACTAGCAGAGTCCACCAATAAGAATTTGATTAGGATCATCAAGAGAACAACATAAGACAATAAGAGAGGATGGAATACAAGGATGAAGACTACCTTATGGGTAGATAAAATCACTCCAAAGAAGGCCATTGGTCACTATATTGATCTTATAGTTTATGGAAGAAATTAAGGTTGCCTTTTTCATTGAAACTTTCAGCTTTGGAGCTTGCACATCAGCTAGAGCTTATGGAAAATGATGCAATGGAGGTAAGAATGAATGAATTGAGAGAATTGGAGGAAATAAGAGATAATTCCATGCATATCATGTGGTATAAATAATAGTAGGTCAATAAATCATTTGAAAAAATAGCTTCATCCAAGACATTTTATCAAGGTGACATTATACTCAAGTGGGATGAAAAATGTGCTAAACTAGGTAAACACTCCAAGTTTGATAGAAATTAGAGTGGCCCATATGATATTACTGATTGTAAGGAAAGTAATGATTTAAAATTATCAAAAATGAGTGGAGAGGAAATATCTATTCCTATTAATGGAATGTTTCTCAAGTATTTCTATTAGGAGAGTCACTCCTTTATACATAGTTGTAGTTTCATTCGTCTAAGTGCACATGTTACACATGCTTTATTAGTTGTTGTTTTGCTTCAGTAGTCAATTTTTGTTTTCAGTTGATGTCCTATTTATTTGTTTTATGTAAACTATATAATTTTTTTCACTTTTAGAGTATAGTCCAAGGTCTAGTATAGCCTAAATTTTCTTGACCAATAGGTTGGTCAACCCCTGTGAGTCACTAGAAATGTTGGTAATTTGGCCTGCCAAGGCCAAATGCTAACCCTTGTAATAATTTTTTTTTCATGTTCATCATAGTGTCTTAATTTTAAATTAAAGAGAGATTTTTTAGTGTCATGTTCATAGTGTCAAGTGTCATTCTAAGGTTTTGATAGAGTTTAAAGTGGTTTTGTGATCTAAAAGTGCTTTGAAGAAGATGGAAAAAAATGATAGTTGATGACTTGTCATGAAGTTTTACAACATAATTAGGTATATTGAAGGTATTAAATGAGATATAAACTCTAAAATATGATAAAAATGCATAAAAATTCCATTTTAAGCCTTTTAAAAGGCTATAATATGCTTATATGACTTTCAGTGGTAGTAGTCCTTTGTAAACTATGTTTATTTTTCCTAAAAGGACAAATTTTGTTTTTTAAATGTAAAATATGGTAATAAAATACCATAAAATTAGTCAAAATATCATTTAACACATTCATATATATGAGTTTACTTTAGTCATAAACTTTCATACTTGGAAAAAGTCACTTTATGCAAGTTTAAGTGTGGAAAGGGTCTTTTTTGAGCTCACATGCACCATTTTTTGGCCCAAAAAGGTGTTAAAAGGTTTAATATTTTTATTGAAATTGTATTTTACTTTTTTTTCCTATGCATTCTCTAAAATTGGTGGTGGAAGTATTTAAGTGTGAATAAAAATCAAAGAAAGATCATATTTCATGCATTTTACATGGAGAAGTACAAAATTATACAACTTTTATGTACAACTAAGGCCATAAGCATGAGGATAAGGAAATATAAGGTATTATATACAAATTTAAAGTCAATAAGATGCAAAATAGGCCCAAAACTAGTTCACATCCTTCATCTTGCTTCTTTTCACATAGGGAGAGCCCTTTAGGTTTGTAGATGGTATGACCATGAGAGAGAAAATCTAGGCCTACAATTTTGGCCAAAGAAAGTAGTCTCAGAGAGATTCTAGTTGGAGTAAGTGTTTCTCAAATTTTTAATATATCCTTCATGAACCATACATTTTAATTAAAGGCATACATCATTAGTCTTGCATCTCGGAAGCCAATCAATTTTCTATAAGTTCTCTTCATTAGGGCATCATATCAAAACAAAATTCACCTTTCCATGGAATTTATTATTATTTTTCACATGTGTGAGAGAGAAATATAGCTCAAGAAAGAAAAAGAGTGCAATTATGTAGTATACAAGCATGTAAAGGAGAATTGTACAGTTTAGGAGAGAGAAAGGGTTTCAAGATTTCTTGGTTTCTTGTTTGTAGGGGCCTCCTTCATGTTACACCTACCTCATTAAATATTATAAAAATATTCCTCAAGACTCTTAGCAATAATATCATACATATTCTCTTAAGAGTCCTAAAAAATCACTATTTAGTAAATGTTAAGGTTTTATAGCATTTGTTAAGGTTTTTTGCATATTCCTAGGTTTTATTTTCACCTTCTTATCCTCCTTGAATGGAATCCAAATTAACATATGTGGTAGAGGATAACCCTATGTATTTATATGAATCTTAAAATTGGTCTTGGAATAATCCCATTATCTCTTCACCCCATTTTTGTTTCATCTCCATCCTCACTGTCATACACTACCATTTCTCACTATGATCATTTTCCTTTCACCCTCCGTTCATGGTTTTCCATCATTCATCATCACCTCAAAACTATTTCATTCATATCCACTCCATAAATCCATTATCATAAGGAGTCAAGTGGTATAAACCATCATAAGTGTGAATATGAAGATATGGAGCCAAGAGACCCTGCTAAATAACCAAGAATTACTACCTATAGTCACAAAGAAACATATCTAGGGACTTTCTCATGAAAGTAAAATTAAGGGAGAGGTTAGAGATACCTACTTGAAAATATATGCTTATCTCATCAAGATATAAAAAGAGAAATAAAAGTATCATATCATGTTTTATGCCTTCTTTAAGGCAAAGTATAGTCTTTTCCTATATAAGATGACCTCATACAATCACCTACAATTGAGAAAGGGCATAATCTTTGTGAAGGTTTGGTTATGACATGAGTGTATAATGAAGAAGGGAAATCAATGAATGGTTATTAATACAAATATGAATCCATTCATTTCATAATCCCTTGGGATGCAATCATATTCTTGCAATTAAGTGTCTTAGAGACACCTACAAGCTTGTTCTCAGGTCATAACCTACAATAGGCATGTGAATTGGTAGAATTAAGACTTTTCTAGGTTCTTGGTGCCTAGTTGGATTAACCAAATGCATGACTAGTTGAGATGGATAAAATTAGTAGGTATATCAAAAATAACTTAAATTTAAGGTCTTGGTGGCTTAATTAAGTCAAGAACACTTCTACAGTTAGCTTCAAGAGCATACCTATAGCTAAGGAGTGAATAAGTTATGAAATAGGCTCTCAATGAGGTTTGACCTTCAAGTAAGGTTCTTAAGACCATGGAGATAATTTGAAAAGTTAAGGTCTAATGTTAACATCTAGTTACCTATTGTTAAGCTTCTCTAATAATCCCTAAATCCTGCTATAATCTGTATAAGGACCTATAATCAACAAAGTACAATCAAGTATATAGTAAGGAAGAAAAGGTGTGTTTTCAAAGAGATGGTGGTATGGTGTAAAAGAGATATTTATATAAATTTATGAATTGAATTTTAATAAAAGATAAATATTGAAGATAACCAAAATCTATTTTTATCACATTTTCTGGAAATTACCACCTATAGTTGGGGTAAAGTTCTCTTGAGGTATGAATTTTGAGTCACTAAGTTCAAGACTGTGAAAGGGATGTTGTTATGGCATGAGTTCAAAGAGGTATATGGTATGATAATGATTAAATATCACCTAATATTTTTTTGAATTACTCATAAGGTTCAATTTAAGATCATACATTTAGTCACTTCATAAAATGATCACTTAGAGCCTTCGAAACAATCCCATTCCCAAAATAGTCAAAAGGATTAAATCAAAGTGGTTTATAAAAATTCTCTTATCACATGGAAGTTCATGAAACAATGATGATATAATATTATTAATATGATGAATATAGTTCTCAAGGACAATATATAGTCAAGTTTCAACCTTAAAACCATACCTACAACTATCATCCAGAGGCCTATCTCCAAGAATATGGAGTTGATAACAAATGGTCTAATGGAGAATAAGAGCATGGTCTAATGATGGAGTTTTATGTTAAAGAGGATGATTTAAGAATAAAATGATGATATGGATCATCAAGAGATCATGAGAGGGTTACCAAAACATGATAGACAATCAAGGTTAACTGAAATTACCATTCACAACCATACAAATGACATTACGCTCTCACACAATCATATGACCTAAAATGCAAGCTCAAAGACTATTACCTTCAAGGAGTTAATAACACATGTACATATTATTAAAATCAAGTAGAAATTTTGAAATCTCAAAAACTTTGGTCAAAGCTACTAAAGCACTTGCATGCTCATGAAGATGACAATACAAGCTTGTACAAAAAAAGATAGTTTACGGAGCTTGAGAACATTGTCAAGAAGGGTCAACATGCTAGAGATGAGATTGTAGATATGGTTTTAAGTGATATAAGGGGTCATATTATCACCAAATAATAGTGAAATATATACTATACACCTTTAAAACTCATAATTACCACCTACAATAGTATCTAGTGCATAGTCACAATGAGGTTCTTAAAGGAGCTAAGGTCTGTTATAGGTGGCATGAGGTTGAAATCTAACCAATGGAAAATGAGACCAATGAAAATAATATATTCATGAAATTTAAAATAATATTAATCATTTTATATCATAATATAAGGTAATAAAGAATAAGAAGACAATCATAGGTCTTATGAGACAGGAAAATGCAGGGAACTCAAACTAAATGTTGAGAAAATCCACCTATAGGCCAAAATATGCATCATCCAAGCTTGAAACTTGGTAGAATTGGTACTCATGAATTAATATACCTAAAAATAATATTTTTTAGGTAAATTTATGAGGGTAACCATTCAATACTTTATCACAGTCAACCCCTTATTTGTTGATAGTCAAAATCCAAGCAGGCATACTTCTCAAAGAGTCTTAAGGTGTGGTAAAGGGTTTCAAGCTCATGAAAGTGTTTGGTAAGAATAAGAGGTGATGTTAAATATTATTAAACTTATTTTGGAATGATTAAACTCAAAAATATATGAAAACCATGCCTTTTAAGGATCAAAACTAGTAAGTAGGCACCAAACCCTACAAACACACAATCATCATTATTGACTCTTTTATGAAGTTTTTATTCATGAGATGAACATTAAGACATGGGGGAGGGTAATTTAAACCTTATCGAAGATTTTGTAGTGAAAAATATGCATAAATATTATTTTTTTGATCTTCTCAGGCTTCTTTCTTGCATACATAGTTTTGAAACCTCTTGAAGCCCATTTTCACCACATAGAGATCTTGAAGAGCCTTTTACATGGGAGCTCATGATTTTCACTAGTGATGAGGGGGTTAATATAATAAATTTTCATATCAAGTGGTTTCTCATTAGATTTTTTTAAGTTATGAACAATCCTTAAGAAGATTTGGACCTCTAAAACCCTTGTAAAACCCTCATAACCACCCGATGGAGAAAAGGAGCTAAATTTTACATCCAGTTAATGAGTTTGAGATAAAAAATGAACTTTAATGTCTTATCAACTAATTTGAGCACATCCATGACCAGTTGTTTGGCATGTTAAGTACCTTAATTATATGGACTAGGCAAAATAAATCAATTTTGAGCTAAAAAATAAGGAAATAAAGGGTAATTGCACATTAAAAGGATTTGAGAAGATAGATAGGGTCTTAAAATCTCTTGATAAAACTTTTTTATCCATAAAAAGATGTCATTTGGCTCACCCATATGAAGATAGGTCTACAAGTCAAAATAAGGAGCTATTTATATGCAGGATAAAGAGGAATGGCTTGATTAAGCCCATACCATGACTCCATAGCATCATATATATGTAATTCATGTTGTAAATAGTACATAAGATCCTTTTAAATCATCATGAAGTCAAGATATTAAATAAATTATGTAGATATGTATTTTTGTTCTTGAAAACATCAGAGAATGCCATTAATAAGAGGTACTAGATACCAAATCAAGGTCACAAGGTCACTCCAAATCATCATGAACAGCATAATCATGTAATAAGATATTTTTATGATAGGTTTGAGCCATAGGGAAGTATTATAATTTATCATATTAGCCAAAGAACACTAGACATTGCTTAAGGATCATGTTTTCCACTCTGAGAAGAGATTTCATATGTTCACCCTGATACACATATTTTTCATGAGAAATTAAGGAATTTTGTGGAGTTATAGTGCCTAATACACTAACATTTTATGGAATTGGTTCATGCATTCAAGGCCCAAGATTTATGAATAATCATTAAGATCCCAGAGCACTCTTAAACCCTTGCAAAACCCCATATTAGACCTATTTATGGAGATATGAATAAATATAAATCCAAAATCATTGAAACATATTTATTATCACATATATCATGAATTAAAATTTTTGAGATCCATGTCCATGGCCTTTGGTTGTATGGACTTGGCAAAAAGTAGGTTTTTGAGATGAAAAACCATAAAAAGAAAGGTATAAGGTAGTTTAAAGGAATTAAAATCCATGGAGAGTGAAATTTGGAAGTTTTTATTCATTATTAAATCATAATATGAGCATAAATATGCCTATAAGTTCCCTTGGGAGCTCATCCAAAATAGCCAGTCTGTAGAAAATAAAGGAAAAAGCCATCTAATCAACTAGTTTGACTAATTTACAGATGTTGCTTGCCAAGGAGGACTATTTTAATTATATTAATTTTTTTTATATCTTTAACTCATCATATTTTTATGTTTTCAATATTAGATGTAGGTTTTAATTGCCACCAAGCATGAAAGGTTAGGTTATTAGGCCTAATCTGGCCTAGTAGGCCTATTTACTCAATCAAGTGAAGATAATGGCATAGAAGATTTTTTTTGAAAGATAATTTATAATTTTAATGCCTCTTAATTTGTTCCACATCATGAAAAACTAATCCTTGATGTCATATACATGCTTAACTAGTATTTGTGATGAGTTAACAGGCCTTCAACTGCTTCAAACAGATGCATAACTCATCTTGAGTTCCAATCATGAGTCAAATCACTTAAAAAAGAGGTTTATAAATAAATAATGGAATATCATGATAAATTATAATATTGGATAATAAAAATAGGTCCCAACACCTTATTTTCAATGCCAAAAGATCATGTAGTAAACATGTAAGACATTAGACACAAGGAGAAGTCTAAATGACTATTGTTTGCAAATTATAAGTATAAATTGACTTGAATTAATTTTTAGATAGCCTATCCTTCTCCCATATATGAAACATTGGATATATATTATTATTTTTTATATATATTTAGGCCTTTAGGAATTTTTTTCAAGATCATTGAGGCTGGTATAGAGAAACTATATAGAAATTATAACTTCCACCAGAAGTCAATAAAGAAAGTTATTACAGCTTCATTCATGGTTTTAGTGTGTAATTTTGATTGTTAATTTAAATATAAGTATGATAATTATCATATTTTTAAGGTCCTTTCCTCACCTAATACTATGATTTCATCCTTTACAGGTCACTAAAAGAATTAAGAATATAAATTGTGTTGAAGAATGTTAGTATGCAGTGCCTTTAAAGACCTTCATTTCCACACCTTCAATTTGCAAACCTTGTTTCAAAAATTAATTTGAAACACTGATGTTTATAACTGATATAAGAAATTAGTATTGACAAATCATTCCATTTTGATTCATATGCATGCCTAAGTTTCAAATTTTACAAAGGATCAATCACTATTCAGGTGCATCATCATCATAACATAGATTTAAATTTTTATTAATATTCCTTATAATTTTCATCCCAAATATAAAATAGGTATAGTAATTGATCTAAAACTAACATATTTATAGTAACTATCCTCACAACTAGAGGTTTGGTCTAGCTACAGGTATCTCACAACCTTAGACCATTACAATGTTAGTCGAGATATAATGTAGGTCTAAGTAATTTGCCTTCAACAGGGTGCTATTTGGGTTGCTAACACTTATGTGTGAATATTTAATTTATATTATTTTATATATTATGATATATTATATATTTATCTATTATATATCATGGGGATAATTTTTAATTATTTCTATCCTTTAAAAATAGTTATCTCTTAGTCTTAGGCTTGATCTTTACTTTGATCTCTTAGTTATGATTGATCTCTAGCTTGATCTCTTAGCTATGATTGATAATTTAGATTGATCTTAATTTCCTATATATTCAATGTTAATTCATTATATTTTCATATAATTTATAGATATGGAGCTCTATATGGAAGCTTTGGAGATATAGATTATTTATCATTGAATGATCTATTTATGTATAATTTACTAAGATATTATTTGAGCAATGCATTAATGGATTTTAATTGGTAATGGTTTATGGATTGACCCTAATTGAGAGTTTTATAAACTATTTCATGGTATTATATTGGTCTCCAATATCCATTACTCAGTTCCTTAACTTTTCCTTGCTCAACATCTAGTATTCTCTTTCATGCTATGCAAAAAAAAATCTAATTTTTGGGAGGGGACTTCCTCTTTTTTTGTATTTTTGTTGAAGGTAAATTTTGGAGATGGAAAGAGTAAATCAAATATCATCAATACATACATATTATCTAAGAAAAAACATGATCACCTTAAATTTTATCCTAATTGGATATCAGAGACAAGATCTAAAAGCTTTTTGCAAATACATTTTTGGTTAAAAATGATTGTTATTTTTTAAATTGTAAGAAAATTATAGATGTTATCTCATAAAATTTTATGGGTTTGGTGCACCTTGTTATAGAATTTTAATTTTTTTTTTGAAAATTTAAATTTCATCAAAATTTGAAAAAGTTATTGTAGTTTTAATGAGCAATACTATTCAAAAACAAATCCTTGTGGGAAGATTTTTTAATTATTTTTTATAAAATAATATACTTGGATATTTTTTGATTATTTTTTATTAAAAATAATAATTT
Organism: Torreya grandis; assembly: GCA_037957365.1. NCBI lineage: Eukaryota > Viridiplantae > Streptophyta > Pinopsida > Cupressales > Taxaceae > Torreya > Torreya grandis. The sequence continues at coordinate 1,517,670 of JARHVA010002024.1, forward strand.
ATATTTAGGATACATAATAAGATATTGTATTTGTTTATTTCTTGGACACATACCTTTTTTTTCGATCTCATTTGTTGAAGACTAGAGGGTGAGGTCTGGTTTGGTTGGTGGCCAAACCCCTTCACAAGAAAATAGACTTTCTCCTTCATTGATTTCACTATTTTGATTGTATTCATGAATGTATTTTTGGATGAGTCTGATGTCTTTTTGAAAATTACCTCACATTTTACTATTGTGTATTTTTTCATCCACTCTTGTGTAGACATCTAGGGTGTCTAAGAAAGCTAGATCTGTCATTTGCAAGTATATATTTATGTTTTTTTAATTAAAAACACAGATTTTATTCTAAAAATTTATCTCTAAGTATACATAATCACGTCAAACCTTTTTTGGGTTTTATGTACCTTGTTTTTATATTTACAAATAATTTATAATTTTTTAATTTTATTAAGAAATGAAAAATTTATCACAATTTTACTAACTGATACTGGAAACAAAAATAATATAGTAGGAGATAGATGCTCAAGAGTTTTTATTATTATTTCAATCAAAAAAATCCATGGTACACTTCTAGTTCCAATGAGTGGATAAAAGGCTATGTTATTTTTTTTGTTCACATTCTTTTGATTTATATTACCATGTTTATTTATTTGATCCATTTATGACAAGAAATATGTATGAACTATATCTTTTGATCGACAAATAAAAATTGAGTGCTATTTTTTTCAAAGATGTATGTTTTTTAATATTTGATCTGTTAGTCTCATTTATTTTATAAAAATACTAAATTATAAAGTGCCAAATTTGGGGCACTCATTATTTTCATTGAGAGACGTTAAATTGTCAAGGGGAGATTTATTTTTTTGGGAGGGTTCTTATTCTTCTTCCTAAATTTTTAATTATTTTTTCACAATGGATTTCTACTTCTTTGAGCCCCTAAACACCTTAAATTATGACACTTAGAATATTTAAAATGAAAATACACTCACAGAAGAAATCTTATGGAGAATGGTGCTTGGTGACATTCCCCACTTTTTAAATGAGGAAGGTATTGACTGGATTGGCTCCATGAAAGATGAAGCTCTTTGATTGATTAGAATACATATTTAAGACACTCTAAAGTTCTATGTCGCATGTGCCACATCACCTAATGAGGTTTAGGATAACTTTGTAGCCTTATTTGTGAAGGATACTGAGTCTTCTGGGTCTTTTGAACTCTCTTTTACTCCACTTCCTTCTTTTACACTTCCTTATCCTATTGTAAGTGAGAATTTATTTTTTTGTGAAGACATAGATATCATTTCTCTTATTTGTGAGGACTTATTTTTTGATAGTTATTTACTTGAAGTACCTATTACTCCATATAGTTTTTACCCTTCCTATTAATTTTATTGATCGAGAGGACATGATTCTTGAAGATGTGGCACCTCCACCATCACTTTTGGAGATCATGGATGAGACACCATCACTACTTATTGAGGATGAATTTTATTATGCCACAGTTGTTATTCTTTCATCACCTACTCCTCTTATTTGTGAGGATATGTATTTAGACAATGATTTTCATGAGGAACCTATTATTGTTGTACATTCTAATTTGGAGCTTGTTGCTCCTACTACTGCTATTATTACTTGTTCTATGATGGATCCACTTGATCAGATGTTTGGTTTTTGTGAGAGATATACTCTTGTTTTTGGGTCTTGCACACTTAAATATATGGGATACATCAACATGGTTATTGACAATGACTTATAGAGTATTGTATCTACTGTTAGGCCTATTATTTGGTAAGGTCACCACAACATCAATATTTTTACAGGTGATGTATATTTAGGACATCATGATCATATACAATAGTTAGTTTTTATTCCTATAGGGAGAACTCATGGTTTGTGTACATGAGACTCTTTCAACTCATATGGATATGGATTCTTACATTTTTTCTATCCATGCAAGATATATAGTACTGATCTTTATGTGGGGTGAAGAAAGTCTTTCTTAAGGGGAATTCCATATGAAGTCTTTCCTTCCTTCTTTTCTCTCTTTTTTTTTGGCGAGGGGGGGGAGAGTTTTATTTTCTTATGGATTTTCTCCCTTTCTCCACTTTATGATAGATTGTTTCAAGGATATATTGTACATGAGTACCTAATCAAGCCTTATTATCAAGACTCATACTGTGGATATGCCACTTTATTTTTAGCCCCTAGCTTCACTTGAGGTGGGGGTGTTAGAGTAGGTTATTTACCTTAATTCATGTTCATCTAGGTACTTATTTATTCCCACCCACTTATGTGTGGATATTTAATTTAAATTATTTTAGATATTATGTTATATTATATATTTATCTCTTAAATATTATGGGGATAATTTTTAGTTGTTCCTATCCTTTAGGGATAGTTATCTCTTAGTCTCAGGCTTGATCTCTAACTTGATCTGTTAGTTATGATTAATCTCTAGCTTGATTTCTTAGTTATGATTGATCACTTAGTTTGATCTCTTATTTATAATTGATCTTCCTTTCCTATATATGCAAGACTCATTCATTGTATTTGCATGGAATTTATAGAGATGGAGCTCTAGATGGAAGCTTTGGAGATATAGATTATTTATCATTGTATGATCTATTTATGTATAATATATCAAGATATTATTTGAGAAATGCATCAATGGCTTTTATTGTGGTAATGATTTGTGGATTTGACCCTAAGTGACAAATTTATAAACTCTTTAATTTTAGTCTTTTATTAACTATATAGAAATTAGATGCAAAATACATAAAAAAGATTAGAACAATTATGCATAATCAAAGTTATTAATCCCTATTATACCTTAATTTTACATATAGTCATCTACAACACTTGTAAGCTTGTAATACATATATTTCCAATCTTAATTCTCACTCAAAGCACTCAAACTAACATTCATACTAACTTCACTTATACTTGTACTAGAACTTAAGGTGTGAATAACTATATTGGACTTGATCTCTCCTCAGAGTATTGGTATGTAGGAAAATCCCATCATAATAGGGTGTTAAGGATGTCTAACCTATTCAACTAACATCACACTTTTACTACTTATGCTAATATAATACCCTAACCACATGGATGTCTAGGGTTTTCATATAAAATCAATAAAAATAGATCATAAATAGTGAACTAGGGTTTGTCCATGTAGGAACAAGCTTAACAGGATTAGACATAGCTGCTCCTAGAAGTATAGATCAGTCCTTGCATAGAGGACTTTAATACCAAAAGTGGATACTAGCACCACAAAATTACCATCTAAGGTATGAAACTATTATAGAAGAGGGTTTTTGATAATTGAATCCTATTTAAGACACCTAGACCAACTCCTGTACTAGTTCTCAACCTATATATCCTTCATCTAAGTTAATTTATAGTTAAGTATTCATTTGTGTCATTCATTTCTATTATTATAAATATTATATTAGATCAATTCTTTCAAAAATCAATGGCTATATTTATTACATTTTTTATAACCTAATTTACTATACTTAGAGCCTTTAACAACCTAGGGCGTAAACTCCATAACCTTTAAAATTTAAATCAGGATAAGTAACTCACATTAAATCACTTCAATTGACCATTAGGATACATTTCATTTGAAAAATAGATGACTTTAGAGCACAAAACACTTGTGTTAGGTTAGGACACTAATGTAAATGTTAGTGTCTATCCTGAATGTTAGTGTCTGTGGATCAAGAAAGTAGATATAGGTTTTGAACTTGCAGATATGGAAGATATGTAGATTTTAAACATTTTGGGTAGGATAGAAGCCTTGGGTCACAATATAAGACTGGTTAGAATAAGAGATATATGTGTTTCTAATTGTTTTTGCTTTTCCACATTCAAAGGAGGTAAAAAACTAAGATAAATGGTCAGGGGTTTGTACGTACCCAGATGAAGTTTGCACACCGTTATCCAGACATTGTAGGGACTCCTCTTTGGCTGTGGAGGATGACACCTGTTGAAGAAAGAGACTCAAACATAGAGATTGTTAGATAGAGATAAGGTGGACTGCCAAGCAAAATCTCGGTTCCAGAAGCGTAAAGACTTCCTTGAGGGATGGCAATCCATTGTTAATAAGTAAAAGTATCAGAAATAAAGAAATGACAAATGACTAGCAAAGAGGAAATTAGATAATGCATACCTATTTCTTTGCAGTCAGCCTGACATAGTCGCTGGCACCAGTTATTCTGCCGACGTCAGTTGGTCACCAGTGTTAGTTAGGCTGCCGACGTTGGTAGGGGCAATGGGCCTGGTGGCCAGCGTCGGTCAGGGCAATGAGGCTTTAGACGAGTCTCAAGTCTATTTTGTGGTTAGCAAAATGGTCTGGGAGGTCTGTGGGAGCTTGTGTAGGGTTTGTAGGGCAGAGAGTGTGCCCTGAAAGAGGGACCAGATGGAGGATAGGGATGAGAGGGAGACAAGGGTGAGAGAAGACTTTTTAGCCTCTCTGAGAAGAACATATTGGGTTGTGTCAATAGTGCTTGGAAATGGACAATGGACTGATTGCTAATGTATTGAAAAGGACACTAAAATATAAACCAATAGGAATACTTAGCTGTGAGTGGAGAGGCAGAAGTGCAAGAGGCTATTTCCATTATGGCTGATTCAGGAGATGTCTTGCAACCTTCGATCCAGTTTGGAATGATTAGTGTAGAATTCTCGAGCCTGGATAGTGCTGTTGAGACGCTAATCCCTGCAAGAAGTTGAGGAGCGAGAGGGCTTGAACCCTGGAGGAAGAGAATTCATGTTCACGGGGGGTGAAACAGTGGTCAGATTATAGTTTTAAAGAAATTGGCATCGGTGATACCGCCGGCGTCGACCGATACTGACCGACGTCAGCGGCTGAAGAATGGGAAAAGAGGCTTAAATTAGCCTTTTACCCGTTCTTCCAACTGCCAGGTCTAATTTCCACTTGGAAAATGGTTGAAGGTGGATTAAATAAGTGTGAGAGGGTTGAAATAGGTCATAAATTGGACATAGGGTGATGGGAGGCATCCAAGGGGAGGTATCCAAGGTGGGGTGTGTCCAAGGGTGAGGTGTCAAGGGAGGTGTTATTAATTTAAGATAGTTAATTTATTTTAAATTAATAAGTGTGTGGGTTAGGAATGTGTTAGAAGTGGACCAAGGGGGAGAGTCGACCAAGAAGTAGACATGATTTTGGTGTCTACATTTGCCCCTTTTTGTCTTGTTGGTTGTTCTGACGAACTGCAAGACAAAAATAGGAGTAAATTGCCCCAGGTATGGGATAAGGTCATTTTTGTCCTGTTGGTTGTTTTGATGAATTGCAAGACAAAAATAGGAGTTGATTGCCCTGATTATGGGATGAGGTATTCCCCTTCAAAGCAAGAGTTGAGGGAAGAGAACTTGGAATCGGGTGCTGATTTGATAGATAGTGGATGGAAATGGTGAAGGCTTGAGTGTGAATGCTACAAAGGGTGGGATTGCACGTATACCACTCTACATGATAGGTAGGTCAAATTGTCATGGTCAAAGGTTGAGGAGTGCTAGAATCAAAATAACTAGGCCCCAACATTTAGTCGTAGCTGATTAGGTTATTCGATCTAAGCTGTATCTCAAATGGTCGTCATGTTCCAAGTATCCCAGGCTTAGGAAGTGCTTTTGGAAAACATGAAAAAGTCACAAGTAGTGGGGATCAACTTGCTTGCAATCCAATACTTGTGAGGGTCAAAATGTGGGTTGCAAACAATTTTGCTAACCATTTGTGAGGTAGCATAAATGCAATCAAAACAACCAAGGCTGAGTTGTCTCGAAAGTGGTCGTGATCGGAGGAGATAGGCGTGATCTCCAAGGTCATTGGTCGAGTCAAATTGAGATAGTTGGTCCATTAGATGGACAAACAAAGGAATGGCTGAGCTAACCTCAGAAGACCCCATGTTAACTGAGTGTTGCCTACATAGCCCTTGTCGTTAGGGCCTTAGGCCGATGTAGTTCTCCCTAAAAGGGAGGAAGAGGGTTGGTTATAGATGGGGTCAGACTAGGTTAAGTCATGGTTAGAGGTAGAATGGTTTGTCCATCAAGTAGAGGAATAAATGGATGTGGCTGAGCTAACCCCAAAAGATGTCATGTCATCTAAGTGCTGCCTACATAGCCCTTGTTGGAAGGGCCTCAGACCAATGTAGTTCAGGCGAGGAGTCAAAATGGTGGATGGTTGGTTTGGACATGGTCAAAGGTAATATGGTTTATCCATCAGATAGATGAACAAATGGATGTGGCCGAGCTAACCCCAAAATATGTCATGTCATCTGAGTGCTGCCTACATAGCCCATGTTGGAAGGACCTCAGACCAATGTAGTTTAGACTAGGAGGCAAAATGGTTGATGATTGGTTTGGACATGGTCAAAGGTAATATGGTTTGCCCATCAGATAGACGAACAAATGGATGTGGCTGAGCTAACCCCAAAAGATGTCATGTCATCTAAGTGCTACCTACATAGCCCATGTTGGAAGGGCCTCAGACCAATGTAGTTCAGACTAAGAGGCAAAATGGTTGATGATTGGTTTGGACATGGTCAAAGGTAATATGGTTTGTCCATCAGATAGACAAACAAATGGATGTGGCCGAGCTAACCCCAGAAGATGTCATGTCATCTGAGTGCTGCCTATATAGCCCATGTTAGAAGGGCCTCAGACCAATGTAGTTCAGACTGGTTGATTCAAAGTTGGTTGATGATTGGTTTGGACATGTTATAAATGATGAGGGTATGATGATGTTACAACCTTTTCCATATTGTGTGATGGTGTATTCTGTAACATTTGTGATGGGTCTTTGATCCCTAAAATTTTTCCATATTAGTAATGGTGTATGCTAAAAATGAATTGAGGTTGATTTATGCTTCAACAAGTAATGGTTTATGCTTGACATAAATTGTGTGGTCGATAGTTTCCATGTGTATTTTTGTCCATAGAAACTAGTATGAATAGGCTATGTCATGTTAGTGGTCGAAAAAGGTTTGGTTGGTTTGGTTTGGTTGGCAAATGATTTGGTTGAATGTGAAAAAAGTGTGGATAAAAAGTGAAAGGTGCACTACTCTTTCATTGACAAGGACCATAATGATAGCATAGGTAGGGGGTTTTTAGGAACGAAAGCCCCGTTCATGAATTACGTCGTTGACCATTGGTTGTGTTAGAGAAGTAATCGAATCACTTTAACATTAAAATGAGCTCAAAATCCCTTGAGTAGGTGATGTGATATGTTAGGATAGGATAACCCCGTTTAGTAGGGATAACTTTGCCCCTTTTTATAGGAGACCCTGAGAACGACTATAAGTCAAGTCCATGACACTTTTTTTTTGGTAGACTGATCAATGCAGGAAGTCTACATGGAGATGTCATTTTGTAATGTGGTCTTTTGTGAAGCTGATCGATGCGAGAAGCTTCTGAGAGAGTGTTGTCTGTAGCAAGATTTTAGGCATAGCCATCCTTCAAGGGAGTGGTCTATATTTTTGATTTATATGTATTTGAGGGCTTTGAATAGCTGTCCTTCGAGGGAGTAGTCTATTAGCTACAACAATGATGATACAGCTGTCCTTTGAGGGAGAATTATGCATTTATAGTTTATGACCTTTTTGATATGTTAGGCATCCCATTTTTATATTTGATAGAATTTGTAGTCATGGACAAGACTATAGAAGCTTAATGGCTCCCTTTTATTAAGACAAAGCATTCATACTTTATAAAAGGGTTACATAGGGTTTGTGTAGGGGAACAGGGTTAAAAATAAATAAGGATTAAGATGACAGGGATTGCTCAAGGGACGAGCTCAAGTTAAATGTCAAGTGAATGAGTACTTGACTAACAGTAGAATGGTCATAGATGCAAGGCATTAAGGGGCTCAGGTTCTGCTCGTTCATCGAGAGAGGACAAATGATAAGTCCCTGACCCATACTTATGCATGATGATGTAAGGTCCAAGCCAATTAGGAGAAAAATTACCTCATTTGCTTCTTTCCAAATTGGTCACGTGTTAAAGATGATAAGAAGTTGGTTGATGTTTGGTCGATACTTGGTTGATTGATGTTTAGTCAATGCTTGTTAATGTTTAGTCAAGGCTTGGTCGAGGCTTGGTCGAGGTCGATGTTTGGTCATTGTTTGGTCAAGGCTTGGTCGAGGTCGATAGTCAGGATAAAGTCAAATTCCCCCAGGTGCTTATGTGATAGGGAGAATGTCTGATAGAATTATTTTGAGAGGGCAAGATCCTGATCTTCCATGTTGGAGGTTGGAATCTCAAAATGACTGAAAGTGATGGAGGTAATGGTAGGTAATGATGTGATCAAAGCAACTAGTGGTTGGGGGTCTCTAGGTTGGACCTTCACTGCCTTTAAGGATTTGATCAAAGTTAGACAATGCTGCGGAGAGTTTTATATGAGGTCATACAAAGATGTCTTCATAGAGGTTTGGCGACATTGTTTCACCATGGGATTATAAATTGATTTTGAAAAAGTTGGTCGGGATGCGCCCAAGATTAGAGTCTTGAGTCTTGATGGTTGAGGAGACTTGATGAATGGATATGTTTGGGGAAGAGAAACCTTCTCTTTCCCTTTATCCTTCATGGTTTGTGACTTGGTGGCCACATTGAAGGTGTTGATTTCAAATAAAGGGGTTGAAGGTGATAGAGGAACCACAGTCTTGCGTTGAGATCCTGATGTAGGTGATGAGGTTTGAGAGGCATGGGATGGTGTTGATGGTTTGGTTAAAGAGTGGTCAAGAAGATCCTTAGTGAGAAGGGTGTCCTTTTTGAAGTGTTGACGAATGATAGCTTTAAGAGTGCAACAATTCTCAATGTCATGTCTGGGTGTGCGATGATACGCACAAAATTTAGTGTCATCAAACCAAGATGGCCTTGATCCGAGAGTTGATGAGTGTGACGGTGAAGAGGTCTGGGAGAAATGAGATGGTGTTGGAGATTTATTGACAATATCCTCAACAAGAGGGGTGTCTTTATTGATGAATTGGTGGATGACAACCTTAAGGACACAATAATTTTTAGTGTCATGCCCAGGTGTGCGATGATATTGGCAAATTTTGGTGTCATCGAATCAAGATGGTTTTGGTTCGAGAGATTGAAATGGTTTGATAGGTAGAAGAGTGATGTTAGAGGATTGTAAGAATTAGCGTAATGGAAAGGCATAAGAACCTGCTAATGGGTCTGCACGTTGTGTTGAAGTAAAAGTTGACAACTTCTATTTAGAAGCTGTTGAGGGAGTATTTCATACCATCCTTTTGTTTGGTGGTGTGGCCAAATGTATAGATGACACTTTCATCATAGGAGGCATTGGATGTTTTGAAGGAGGTATGTTTTTGTTAGGTGTTGGTCGTAATGGAGGTGATTTGTTTTTGTTGGGTGTCGGAGTAGGAATCACTTCTATTAAGGTGGATGGATGAGGGCCCAAAATGGAGGGCAATGATGATGGTGGGAGAAAAGTTCTCCGATGTGGTTTAGTAGCCTTCTTTGGTTTGGTTTGAGGGCCACTATTGTGGGGGGTCAGGTTCAAGTCTACCCTCACCAGATCTTCTTCGACCGAAGTGGGTGAGGTGGTGAGTTCCCCTCTCGACGGAGAAGGGATTGGAGAGTTTGGCTCTTCGAGAGGGCAAAGCATAGGGATGGTCATGGCTTCGGCATGTGGTCAAGGAATGGGGAAAGTATGATCCCCCATTGTTGATAAGAAGGATGAAGGTGAGGTTACCGGCACTGGTATGGTCAAGGCATCCTCCAATACAAGAGAGGTCGATGGAGAACTAACAGGAGAAGGTTCTTCCACCTGTGATGGAGGAATAGGAGAAGGCTCTTCTACCTGTGAAGGACCAATGGGTGGGCTAACCTCTTCAGACTGTGAGAGAGGTTGGTTAGGCATAAGAGGCGAGACTGTGTTGATTGTGCGTATATTATGCTCTTGGGAGTCATCAGTCATGGTCTGCACGTTGTTTTGGCTAGGGGGATGGTTAGGAAAAGGTTGTTTAAAGATGTCTATGTTTTGATTGGGTGGTGCATTTGGGTTATCCAAAACAAGATCACCTTTATCTATCATGTCTTGGACAATATTCTTGAAGGTTTTGCAATTGTTTATGTCATGGCCTTGGACACGGTGATAATGACAGAAGTCGTTTTCCCTATACCAAGTAGGGATGGCTTTTACGGGGTCGAATTGAGGTGGTCAAATTTGAGGGAGATTGAGGACCCCCTGCTTGATGAGTTTATCCAAAATGAAAGCGTATGATTCTCTTATAGGAGTATATTGATGCTGTATATACCGTTGTTGGAATTGTTTGGTGATGCTTTGTGATGTGGAAGGTTGAGATTGGTTGGTTGTTGTAGAGGATGGTGATCTAACGACCACAGTGTTTGCTGATCCTTTGGAATTGATGTGAGAAGAAGAAGGTCTAGAGGAAGAAGGGTCATTGGATTTTGCATTGTTATTTTGCAATTTGACCTTGTCCTCTTTGACCGCATAGAGTTCAAGCTTCCTGGCCATGGTGAAAGCTTTGTCAAAGGTGCAGAATGTTTGGACCCATAGAGTAGATGAAATATGTTTGGCACATGCCTGTGAAAAGAGCTCGATGAGCTCAGGTTGAGGTAAAGAAAAGGAGAGTTGGTTGATTAAGCCTCTCCAACGGGCAACAAAATCGGCTATGGATTCGTCATCAAACTATCTGTTAGAGTATAGGTCTATGATTGAAACCTTTTTGGTGATATTGATCAAAAAGTGGTCAAGGAAAAGTTGAGCTAGCTGGGTGAATGTGAAAAGAGAGTGTCTGGTGAGAGAGCTGTGCTAATCAAGGGCAACACCAGAAAGTGATAGGGGAATGTGCATAGCAATAACACATCATCATGTGCTATGAGATAACAAGCATGTCTGAATGCTCGTAGATGCTGTAGTGGGTCTTCCTTACTCTAAAAGCGAGTGAACTTAGGAAGCTCCCACTGACTGGGATACGGTCGGATTGGGACTGAAGGATGAATGGGTTCATTACAAATTTGGTCATATGAAAGGACATTGATTGAATTAGAAATGGATGTCTCAAGATTAGAAATCTTGTCCATCAACATTTTGATTAGATGAATTGATGAATTTGTAGGTGGGGTGCCCCCTAGATTGTAAGGTGCTTGGAAGATATTAGGAGGGGCATATGATGTAGTTGGTTGCACTTGTATAGGCACAACATATTGATAACTAGTCATTGGGACAGATGTGGAGACTAAGGGTGGTTATGTCATGAAGGTAGAAGGCACGACTAGGCTTGATGTTGCCAGAGGTGATTGGATGGTGGTGATATTAGCCAAAGGATGAGTAGTCACCCTGGTGTTGATGGGTGCAAGAGTAGGCGGGATGGAGACAACTAGGTTTTGGAAAGGGGTAGAACTTTGTTGAATAGTCTGTAGTTGATGGGGGGCTGAAGCCCTAATGGAAGTGGGCCCAGAGATAGAAGGAGAAGCCACACTTTGAAGATTAGTCATGGGTAGGTTATTAGTTGGGGTGACAGCCTGGGTGTCTATGGGTTGAATCACAGAAGCTATTGATATGTCTATCGTCTCAACTAAGGAGGTTGGCATCCCATAAATTGGGTTGCCTAAAGAGTCTTGCGTTCAACTTCTTGCGAGATAATGTTAAAGGGCCTTGACATTAAGGTCAAGGAACCTTTCAAAGTCTTGGTCCCCTTCAGGGACAATAGGGGGCTGAGTCAGGGTTGGTTGGGTAGGAGTTCATTCGGTCTCTGAATGATACTCCATTAGAGGACTAGTTATGGAAGGTGAAGGTGGAAGTGGTTATTGCCTTGTGTGGCCAACAAGAGTCTTGGTTTGACTACGTGTCAAAACCATTCAAGGTAGAATAGGTTTAGGTTCTAGAAATTGTGTACTTCAGCTCCAAAAAACTAGAAGGTGTGTTTAATAGCCAAAAAAAAGTCAAGTTTTAGGCTTGCTATTTTGGAAGAAAAGTTGCTGACAGTGACCGACATCAGTAGAAAAAATAGATGCTGGTACAAAAAATTTGCCGATGTCGGTGGTAAAACCGATGTCAGTTACTATGTTGTTGGGAAGGAAGAAAAAAAAGGTTCTGAGTTGTTTGAAGCTCAGAAAAATGCCTCCTCACCAGCTCAAAAATTTAGATAAAGTCAGAAAAGAAGATGAAGACAAGCAGACCCTAAACGTTAAATCCCTAAGAATCAATTTTTAGAGTCGTGTTGGCTTATGCCTTAGAGTGTGTTTGGGAAGTTGGCTTTTAGAACGGGTCCTAGAAAAATCAATCTAAGTTGGTTTCGAGTTAGTTTTGGTGCTCAAGAGTCTGTGTTAGGTTTCGTACGTGGCCTAGTGCTAAGGAACAAGCTCCCCTCACTTCATGAGCCCAGAGATAAGCTGGGTCACTTAGCCAGTATATACTTCCCCTAGAGTTTATAATCTGCCAGAGAACAGAGTGGGCTATCCCCTTGGTAGTGAAGTCCAAGTGGGATTACTAGGAAGGGTAAGGTATCCGCTAGGTGATGAAATCCTAGTCGGACCTTGTCTCAGGTATGTTTAGATGTTTTATTTGTGATAGTGGTCTGGTCATGTAACATAAGTGCACTAAGATTTATTCATAATGCATTTTAAGTTACTAGGTGAGCTAAAAATGCAAGCAAGCAGAAATGAAATGCAAAAGATTTTTAAGACCAAATTGAAATGTGTGTTCAGATGTAGACAAGTGGAGAAAAGGTTGAAGAGTATGAATTTCACTACTCTAAATGCAGGAAAGAAAGAAAAAGAAGGATTCTTTTTAACTTTGCTGATAGTGTCTTTTGGAAGAGATAGAGGAAAAGGATGCAAGAAGAGACCTAATGCACCTATATGAAAAGTTTGTTTTTAGAAGAAAAAGTATGAACCCAAGGAAAAGTCCTAGTGTCCCACCGAGCGTGCCAGAATGTTTCTAACTATTTTTGCTTTTCCACATTCAAAGGAGGTAAGAAACTAAGATAAATGGTCAGGGGTTTGTACGTACTTGGATGAAGTTTGCGCACCGTTATCCAGACATTGTAGGGACTCCTCTTTGGCTATAGAGGATGACACCTGTTGAAGAAAGAGACTCAAACATAGAGATTGTTAGATAGAGATAAAGTGGACTGCCAAGCAAAAGCTTGGTCCCAGAAGTGCAAAGACTTCCTTGAGGGATGATAGTCCACTGTTAATAAGTAAAAGTGTCAAAAATAAAGAAATGACAAATGACTAGCAAAGAGGAAATTAGATAATGCGTACCTATTTCTTTGCAGTCGGCCTGCCATAGTCACCGACATCAGTTAGTCTACCAACGCCAGTTGGTCACCAGCGTCGGTTAGGCTGCCAATGTTGGTAGGGGCAATGGGCCTAGTGGTTGACATCGGTTGGGGTAATGAGGCTTTAGATGAGTCTCAGGTCTATTTTGTGGTCAACAAAATGGTTTGGGAGGTCTGTGGGAGCTTGTGCAGGGTTTTCAGGGCAGAGAGTGTGCCTTGAAAGAGGGACCAGATGGAGGATAGGGATGAGAGGGAGACAAGGGTGAGAGAAGAATTTTTAGCCTCTCTGGGAAGAATAGATTGGGTTGTGTCAACAGTGCTTGGAAATGGACAATGGACTGATTGCTAATGTATTTAAAAGGACATTGAAATATAAACCAATAGGAATACTTAGCTATGAGTGGAGAGGCAAAAGTGTAGGAGGCTGTTTCTATTGTGGCTGATTCAGGAGATGTCTTGCAACCTTTGATCTAGTTTGGAATGACTGGTCAAGAATTCCTGAGCCTAGATAGTGCTGTTGAGATGCTGATCCCTGCAAGAAGTCAAGGAGCAAGAGGGCTTGTACCCTGGAGGAAGAGAATTCACATTTGTAGGGGGCGAAATAGTGGTCGAATTATAGTTTTAAAGAAACCAGTGTCGGTGATACTGCCAACGTCGCCCAATACTAACCGACGTCGGTGGCTGAAGAATGGGAAAAGAGGCTTAAATTAGCCTTTTACTCATTCTTCCAACTACCAAGTCTAATTTCTATTTGGAAAATAGTCGAAGGTGGATTAAATAAGTGCGAGAGGGTTGAAATAGGTCATAGGGTGATGGGAGGCATCCAAGGGGAGGTATCCAAGGTGGGGTGTGTCCAAGGGTGAGGTGTCAAGGGAGGTGTTATTAATTTAAAATAGTTAATTTATTTTAAATTAATAAGTGTGTGGGTTAGGAATGTGTTAGAAGTGGACCAAGGGGACCAAGGGGGAGAGTCAACCAAGAAGTAGACACGATTTTGGTGTCTACAATATGCCAAGGGGCATAAGATAAAGTAGATACGAGACTTACAAAAGTGAGAAAGGTATCAAAATGAGAGGAACAACTACGTTCTAAATTTTCTAAGTGTACAAGATTGAGGTGTTATATAATCCATAAATATTATCTACACTATGAATATGAAGAACTATGGATTTACCATTTCATGAGGAGCGATAGTCCATGACCTAGATATGAATACACTAGATTATAGGCAAAGACAAACCTAGAAGAATACAAGTGGTCATATCTTTTTACAACAAGTATTTTGTCTAATACATGTGCATCTAATTTAGATAATAGTGTCAACACTAACATTCAAGGCTAATTCCAGTGTTCATAGATCTAGATGTACCCAATATAAAATTTGGTGACTGTTCTAGAATCATCTTCCATTTTGATTCATGTATATTCTAAATCCATAACTATGTTAGCATCAAATCCAACTAAGTACATTATTTATTTGTCATTTCTATATCTAGTATATTTGTACTTTCTATTTTTAGTCTATCTCAATTTAATAAATTTAATATATGTTGTATATGAGTTTAGCATTTAATTAGCTTCCTGTAGATCTTATTATCACCTTTGAACATTGTCATTTTTATATTCTTAACCTTATCTACCTAAGTAGGATCCACATCTAAATTTAAGGTTAAACATTTGGTGAAACCGATTCATGTGAATGCAATTTTTTTTTGATCTAGAGCTTCTAAGGCTCTTAGGGTTTTAACTTATTATGATGTATTTTTAGATTTGAAACTTTACCCTAGGGTTTTACCCTCTTCTAGTTATAAGGGCTTCATATGCATAAAACTACAAGTTTATTCTTATTTGATTGGCACATTTAGGCCTCCAAATAGATCTATTTTAAAATTACTTATAGCAATTTTTTACTCAAGTTGGTATACTAAAAAACCTCTTTATGTTCACCAAAATTCAATATAGATATTTCAATTTTTACAATTTACTATTTTGATTAAAAATTGGTATACAAGGTGAATGGTGTAATTATTTTTTACTTAATTATTAAGTTTCATCAAAAATAATATTTTATTTTAAAACTTATCTTAGATCTCTGAAATAAATTCCCATTTTATCAAAATTGTTGATTCTTTATTTGGAATATTTTAGGGTTTTACTTATGAATCATTACACATTATTTGGCCTATTTATGAATCATAATAGATCAAATTTAAAATTACATAGAGGTTGTATGGTTTGCAAAAATATTATACGGATTTTATGAATGCAACATTTTACTATTTTTAATAAATTTAGACCTAAAGGTCATACAATGTACTTTTGTTTCCCTATTTTTTTGGGTTCATCACATATCTTATTATTTAAAAAAACCTATCTTAAATTTTCAAAAATCTCAATGAATAATTTGAAATTTCTATCATGATTGATTGCCCCCTAACATATGCATGTTTTTCTTATCCTATTCTCATATCAATTTTTAGAACATTTCAAATGGATACGAGGGAGCCTATTGCTCCTCTTAACCCTAAGGGAGGTGATAACTACAATTTATACAACCAAATACAAGCTATTACTCCTTCAAGAGGTAAGTTAGATGGTGTATGTATGCATATTCAAACTGAGGTACTTAGGGTTTGTGCTTGTGAGGCCATAAAAGATCGAATGACCAATATGAGAAAGTTAATACAAGAGTTAAAAAATTAGATTTACCTATAAAAACAAACACATAGTAGTGTTAATAATGTGTTTTCATCCTCATCTACCAATGTTGTGCCAAACAAGGTTTATTATCTAAATGAAAAGATAAAATAGAATACATATAAAACCAACGATTTAAAAGTTGACTAAAAGATTACTAAGAGTCCAAGTGAAATCCTAAGAGAAATAATTTAAGACAATGTGATCAAATTATCTCCTATACATATTATATGTAGATCCAAATACTAATGTGCATATCATAGAATGAATAGGCATCATATAAATCATTATTTTACATTGAATAACCAAATACAAAGTCATAACCATAGAGGTGATCCTATCATTGATACACCAATTATGAAAAACACTCATAGTATATACACCTCTCCTAAAGCACAAGTACCAAAACAAAAAATATTGGTACAAAAAGATAATTCAAAGAAAGATAAGGGTCAAAAGAATAATTAAATAGATTAAATACCATTACCAAAGGTTTTAAATTTTTTTAAATGATATAAAATTACCAAAGGAACCAATGCTACCAAAACCACCATAAAATAAATCATGTGAGCTCCCTTTGTTGATCAATACCAAACAACAAAAATGCACAATTCCAAATGATTATGACAATGGTGGTACTATTCCTAATACCAATATGGCAATTGAAAATTTGATAAAAGCTTGTTTTGATGCACTCGATACCTTACCACATGATCTATTTATACCTATAAGACCTGATGCATATTGGTTGAATCCATCTCTAAAAAGTACATAGCCAAATACAAATAAAGGCAAGGTAAACCATATAACTCAAGATGTGCATAAGGTATTAACATATGAGGTGCACACAAAAAATAATAATGGCATAAAAAAAAGGTTCCAACCATATTATGGCATGGTTTCTTATTCATATACGAATACTCCAAGTGGTATGTTACATGTTTAAGAACAACCTAAGAGGTTACATTTATCCTATAATAATGATTACATTGATGATTATGATATTAATAATACATAAGATTGGTATGATCCTGATGATATTGATTATGGAACATATGAATATTAAATACATGATATAGGGACTTCATATATGCATCTCATTGATGAGATTCTTGGGATTTATTTGCACTTATCTTGGTCCATAGTACCTTTTTGAAAATACCAAAAAAATAAAAAACATTCAAAACTCCAAAATTATTTTCAACATAAACATGTTCTATTGGATCCTTAGCGTCTATGTGTTAGTTCTATGTTGATGGAGGGAATATCAGTTACTTCTATAAACACATGTATGCCATGATTCTATTTGAGTGTAATACATGCATACACATATACATGATCTATTCCTATTTTTAGATGTTGGGCTTTCCCTCTACTCATGTGATGTGGACATTGGGGGAATCCACCTATTTGATCTTGATACTCATAGATTATGTAGTTTGATGATCATATTTAATCATCATGTTTTATTTTATATGTACTTACACATGCCTTTATCCATGATTATATATTTCATAAGGTACTTGATATGCTATGCACTTGATATTTTTATTAAACATTTTATCCATGAGATACTATGATATGTTTGTGCTAGTTACTTATGATTTATTTTATGTACTTATTTGAGTGTCTTACCTTACTATTGTACTACTTGTTTAAGGATTTGAAGATGCCCCTTATTTATAGTCTCCTAGGACCATTATATGTTGACTTGCTTTTGAGTGCTCTTATGTGTGTGCTTGTTTGCTTGTTGAGCTTTTCCTATTGCTATCTAGATATTACCATGATATTTATCATGCATCTTAGGCCTTCATGTGATCACATTATTCCATGCACTCCAATGATATATTTACCTAGACATATTATTCTATATACTACATGGTTCCATTCATAGATTATTCAGTTGTCTTCTCTTTTTGAGGTGAGGTAATTACCAGTTCCTATCTTCCCTCATCTCAAATAGGGGGAATATTAGTGGGGGAATGTAACAGAGACACGTTATACACATTTGGAATAGGTTTCATATTTAGTGGGGGCATGCTTTAGAAGCATGATTTTCACACTCATTCAATATTTGACACACCTAGATTTAGTGGGGGCATGTTTTAAAGACATGTCCTCCACATTGGAAATTATTTTAGTTTTAAAATTTCTCCATACATAGTGAGGTAATGTTATGATTTCATGCTACCCATACTTGTGTGAAATTTAAAATTAGCCAAAACACATATTCATATGATTCAAATACACATTTGTGGTAGAATTATATACATTGGTACTCTTGTTATACACAATTTCAACATGAGACATATCTAAGGTGCATATACTATGCAATGTACACGTAATATTGAAAATACAAATAATTTTTAGATTTAAAATTTATTCTATAGATCTTTACCCACTAGGTTGAACTGTTATGAACTATATTGAGCCAATCTATTAGAATAATTGGTTCACTTTTAGTATGATTGAGGTTATTAAATTACTCAATCTTTCCAATTTTATAGGTTGGATTTGATTACATCATCTAGTCTCACCAAATATATGGTATGGGTTGAATTTGTTCACTCATGCTCACCAGGTTATAAGTATGATTGAGTTGAATGGTTGAAATAATCTTAATTATTGGGTTATAACTCACATTTTTTCCAAGGTTTGAGGCATGTGCCTTTTAATCTCTCTCTATCCATATATATATATATATATATATATATATATATATATATATATATATATATATATATATATATGCACTTTATAGATTTGTATATATTTTTTCTAATCTTAGTTTTAGACTTTTATAATGAGACATCTTTTCTAGTCAACTTGCCAATAGGAAAAGTGGTTATATCGATACACAAGTGTACTCCTAAACCTTGCTCTTTCAATTTCAATATTTTCAATGCTTTCAGTTTTAGATTATGTGAATTGATTAGATACTATAACATGCTCTTGGTTGTAAATCAATCACCAAAAAATCACTAAAATTGGGATCATACAAAGTCAAGGTGTGTTAAACACACCTAGGCACACATTTTTTCTCCTTTAAACCAACAATTTCATTACTAGATTAAGGCATTGAGGGGGGGGGGGGAATATAGGCTATATGTATGAATTATATAGCACCTTAGTATTATATACTTGGTAAAACTTAGACCTTGGGTGTTCCTCTTAATTATAGACCTTTCCTACTTTTGGAAGTCTCACATCTACTCTATCTTTTTCCCTTTGGCCTATCTTTTATTATGAATAGTCTTATGTTGATGACCCAAACTTTCTATCTTACCCAAAATGCTTAAAATCTATTTATCTTATACCCCCACAAGTTTTGAGCTTGTAGCTATTTTATAATTGCTAGGACACAAGTGTTAATCCCAAACCCCTATGTTGATGATAGTGTCTTACCCTAACAAAGGTGTCTAGTGCCTTAAAGTCATATAATTTGTAAATGAAACATATCCTAATGGTTGGCCTAAGTGATTTAATATGAGATATTTCTTGATAGGAGTGGTATATATTCATAATAATTTTTCATTCATACCTCACCTAACATTCATACCAAAGAGCATTCAATTGATAAAAGCTTCCCTATTTATTCCTATTTCTATATTAGTCATAGGGAATACACATCTATATGTATGAAATACTAAAGGATTATCCCAAGAGCTCATTTTGACAAGTTACAAACTAGGTCACTATTGTACTTGCTTTTCACATATTTCACCCTTATGCACACATAAGCCAACACATTAGGGAATATATACATCAGTCTAAGGCCCTCTTCAAAGTAGTGTCTATGTAGGCAAAGCCCATTAACAAATGGGTCTTTGGGATTATCTCAACACCGTAAGCCCACTAACCCATTTTTCCCAAGGTCATTATGAAGATGAAGAACTATGGTTTTGCTATTTCATGATGACCAATAGTCCATGACCCAAATCTAAATGTACCAAAGTGAAAGTGAAGATAAAACTAGAAGCATCTAGGTGGTTGCATCCTTTTATAGTAAGCATTTCATACTAGACACATGCATCTATTTCAAATAGTAGCATCAATGATAACATCCAAGGTTGATGTTAGTGTCTAAAACTATAAAGGCACTCAATCTAGAATTTGGTAACTATTCTAGAATCATCTTCCAGTCTGCTTCCTATTTGTTCTAGATCTAGAACTATGTTAGCATCAAAACTAGCTAAATACATTATTTATTTATCATTTCTATATCTATCATATTTATACTTTTTATTTTTAGCCTATCTTAGTTTAGTAAATTCAGTATATGTTGTATTTGAGTTTAGCATTTTATTAGATTACTATAGATCTCATTATCACCTTTATGCATTTTTATTTCTATATTCTTAACCCTATCTACCCAAGTAGGATCCACATCCAAATTTAGGGTTAAACAATTCCTATAATAAGCTTATAACCAATAATATGTATTGATACTTGAGTAAGTCTGAAAATACATGATGATTTTAGTATTCAAAATAATTCAATCTCAATATAAAAACACTTAGAATAGTATTATCTATTCTTATCTCACAAATACTAATGCATAATAATAATGTATAATAATAACCAATTAACTATTATATGTATCATCCATGAAAACCATGTAACCATTTCAATTTAGGATACCAATATCAAGACTAGTTTTCTTTTCATAGTTCAACATATGATACAATACTCTATTTATCACTCATACAATTAGGTATTTTGAAAACAATAAATCCACATGAAAATTACTTAGCACTACTCTTGGTAGATTACTCATAATACAAGCTTTACTATATAATGGCACACACAAGTAAAATGAATTGAATAGTATTCATACATATACAACATGTCCTAAAAAATAATCCATCTACATGAGCATAATTATCCCAACCATCGATAAGTTTTCCATACCCACCCCAACCATTAGTTAGTAGGGAAAGCAGACATCCAATGATGAACAAGGAACATCCAAACAATACCAATATCATGATGGAAAAGAGTCAATGTAACTTGAGGGTTTCTTATAGTTGACAGCCTTAAACCAACAAAAGAGTAAAACCCCAACATAATCAAACAATCCATTTTAAAGATAAATCATTCATGGTAAATGGCCATGCTTGAAACTCATAAATAACATCAAAAGGTGCATATACAAAATCAATACATAATAATTACTCCAACTAGTAGTAAATCAAAGAAATGAATAACTAACAGTGAACACACAACTATTTGAGTAGTGAATCATTCAAATTCACCTATATTACATTTAAGGGTGAGGATAAATCATAGTCTCACCATAATAGTGTTCCTTGAATGTGTCAAAACACTAAACAATGGTATATTCAAGAGTTTATCAATTATCTCCAAACCATAATGTATTTTGCCTCTAAATTATCCAATACCTAGTAAACATTCAGTTTTTAAACAAGAGCCTCAAAACTTATTATAGCCTAATTTAGACTAAAAGATGCTTGTCAAGCTCTTTGCATCTTAAAATATCTTTTTCCCAGTATATCTATCCATCATCCCCCTTTTCTTTTCCTTGAATTTTCTTTTATGCATTCTTCCCAAACACCCAGTGGTAGTTCCAATTGGTAGAACTTCTAATTACACCAAATATAACTTCCACCTAACTCTTCTTTGAAATGCATACATAGTTTTACATTCATGGTGGTAAGAGCAAAAACCTCAACTTCCCTACATGTTTTCCACACTACCATGCACCATCCTCCAAAACCATCAAGTGGATTAACACAATGAAACCCTTTTCAAGTTCCATGAAAATTCAACCAATCTCATAATCATTGTGGTTTGGTAACCACTTTACCAATATACCTTCAACATAAGTATTTAGGACTTATGGTTTAATTTTTAATTCAAACAATTGCCATGTCCATGACCATAGACCTAGTCCCTTCATGGCCTATCCCAAATGTTATGCACATACACCTTAGTTCTCTTTGTGAACTAATAAAATTTATTTAAATGCCTAATTCATATAATGGACTCACAAGGTTATAATACATACCTTGTTACTTCATGCTTTATACATTTGAAATGTCCACTTTCGACCTAAAATTGGTCATAAAATGAAGAATTTTAGAAAATTTCTAGGGTTTCATGAACTTCAACATCTTATCTCTAATAATATAAGATGCCCACTACATCTAATTCAATTTAAGCTCATCACATTGAAGCTAGAATGTTCTGGTTCTCAACTCAATAATAGTTGATTGTTCAAAATAAAAACAAAGCAAAATGGACAAATTAAAACAATGAAAGTACATAATTGATAAAAAAATTACACCAAATAAGACTAATCAATATAGATCAAGCTCAAACGTTGATAGGTAAAAAGGCTCAAATTTTTTTACCACAATTTACATCATGCTATTGATTTTACCTACATATTCCTTTTTTTCCACTACCCATCAACTTCCAGTACCAACCTAGCTCATTGAGATAAAAACTTATAAACATGTTCATAAAGACATCAGTAGTATCTAACCTCATATGATAATTATGCCAATAATAAATAATTATAATGATGAATCAAATTTGTTAAATTAAATCTATCAATATCAATGCTAATAATATTATGAAATAATCATAATGTCCATAATAATGTTAATACAACATTATAAATCAAACTAATAATCATGATTAAAAGTATAGGCATGGATGGTCATGACAACAGGTCATACTCTACTCTGGTTTCACCTTAATCTGATGTGGACCATTTACTTCAAAACACTCAACCTATGCATAAAATCTAACACTACCATCCAAACTCCATATTATTTTTCCCTGGGCCACAATTTTATTTTTTATGTGTTTTAACTTTTTAGGTTGTAGCTTTAGTGGTATTACGTGTGTATTTTGGTATTCATTTTTTTTCTTTAAAGATTTTAATTATTCTTACCTGTGGTTTTTATCCAAATTCATGGTTTTGGATTATATATTAGTGTTATTAGTTTTTAGATTTTGTTTTAATTTTTTTTTCATATTTCTATTTAAATTTAATTTATTATTACGGTCAGGTAAATTTTTTATGTAATGTTTTGTTGTGTGATTTTAGGTTTTTTATTTTAATATGTAAATTTTGTAATAATCTATTCCCAGGGTATGATTCATGTAACAAATTAAATTTTATTTATTTATGTTTATGTGTTAACATTATTGCTAATCAAAAAACAAAGTTTTATTTCATGTCGAATGTCTTGTGTTTAGTATTGTCAGAGTATTTTTTTATGTGTTCTTTGTCTTTTATAAAAAAGTATCAATTATGTCTATGAAAACAATTTTACCTAAATAAAATATGTAATAATCTCATATTTAATGTAATGGACACATTCTTGGGAGAAAGTAACATCCATCTTGTGGGGTGAATATATAGTTTTTTAGTCCATGAGGTTCCTCTCCCCATGTTTGCACTAAGGGGGGAATGTTAGGACTTATTTTTATCATGTGGGTTTAGTGCTTGACATTATAATATTAATTAATTAGTATGTGTGTGAAGATAATGTGTGGAGAAAATAATGTAAGTGATTTGTTGGAACAAATCACATAGAGTTTTTAGAAGATAGAATAGGTTGAGTGAGAATCTCTAGGAGAAAAAGTGTGAGAGATTTGTGGGGATAAGAGATTGTGTTGACTCCTAATTTTTAGGAGATATTTACACTATTTATTATAATTTATTCAATTTAAAAAAAAATTGAATTTGATTGACCAAAAATTTATTTGTGCACATCCGATCCTTTGGATTTTTTCCAATAAATAAATTTTCTAATATGGAGTAATTTCTATAGTTACACCATTTCTACTATCAATCTAACTTCTTACAATTTATATTTGTTTAACCCTTCCATCTATTTCTTATATATATTTGATAATCTCCCTATATCCTATGGTTTTAGCCTAACTAATACCATCTATTTTGTGCTTTTATCCTTCATATACTATATCAACTAGCTCGATTCAATTCTAAGTATATTTTAAACATTTATACTGTATTAGACTAGCCAATACCATACTATTAGAGTTGACATATTTAAACTATATTGACTTGGATAATATCATCATATGAGAGCTTAGGGTTGGTTTTGGGCATTGGAATAATATTTATAGGGTTTATATTTCATTTCCAATCAATAATATCACATTCATAGGTTTTGCTTTCACTTGCATTTCTACTATAAGGAAGTATTGGGATAGTTAGTGGTTTACAACCTTATATTGGAGATGTTTTCTTGTGGTGTCATTGAAGATCAATATGAAGATTCATTGTGAAATCTTAACTAAGAATATTTAGGTCTTCATCGAACCATTTGAGGTCTTCAACTTACAATATTCTCTTATAAAGATGCACTTGAGCTAAGGGGGAGATTTAAGCATCAAAGGGTCCATCCCAATTAATTATTTTTATCCCCACACAATTTAATTTATTTACTTAGTATATTAGATATTATTTTTTCATTTCATTGTGGATATATGTATGTGTATCTTATTTTAGGCTTTACCTATACTAAATAAGTCGGTGTAGATATAGAATTTCCTAGACTTGCCATTAATCACATTAGGCTACATAGATCCCCATTTTTTTGACTATTTTATCTTACCCAGTTACAACCATTATAACCCATCTATTACTTTAGTTTTTACCCATTTACAACTATTTAATTTACTTGCACATTTACAACCATAATTACAATCATTTATCTTTGTTGAGGTCTAGTGAAAATTATATCCTTGTGTCATAGGCTTAGGCTTTAGAACTCTTTCCTCTTGATATTTAAGTTATTGGTTACCCTATGTTATATATAAATATATCATTGGCCTTAGCTCATCATTGAACTATACACATGCTCAATTTGATTAACTTTATTCAATTTTCAATCTATTGAGAGAAAGAGGATAGATGTAGGTCATCTTAGCCTATTCATACATAAAATACTTTATAAAATTATAACCTCTCAAATTTCATCTAGATCAAATTATTAATTAATTTTTTGAAAGAATGATTTAAAAAAATACAATAAAATAATTAACTAATTATAACATTATATGCTAATATCATATTTTCACTTATAATCTGATTTGAATCTTAAATTAAAGGTAAAAAAATGAAAACATACCAATAGAAAAATTGATTTACTATTAAATTTTTTCACTACATACTAATGAGTTTGGACCCAAACCATTGATTATGAGGGGCTTCCCTTTCATTGTATAAAATGTTTTATCACAAGGCATATGATAGATTTATGTCAAACTTAAAAAAAAAATAGGGGTACCACTTGGTGGAAGGATGACCTTCTAGATCATCTCACGATGAAAGCCAAAAATGATATACAAAGTGAAGATGAGGATAAAAATTTAGATATTAAAATATATTTGATACATGAAGAAGTGAAGACTAAGGAGGAGGGAAAATAAATTGAATCTTCAAGACTCATGGAGGAAAATAAATCTGAGCTAGAAGGAGCTTTATTGGATGATATTTTAGATTCATGTGAGAGTTTGAAGATCCATTACTAGAATATACTATAGAAGGAGGAGAGTAGACTTTGGTGAGAAACAAAAATAAATAAAAAGGAAGGAAGAGGGGAAAACCTCCTACCATGACCATTAGATCCCAAAAATAAAAAAAGTTTAGAAGGGTTTTTGTCGACAATAAAAAATGTCACATCAACGAATAATCCATTTCACTAATCATAAAGGTTAAGGTAGAATCATACCAGTCTAATAGTTAAGGTCTAATAGATCACAAAATATTTAATAGATGCACAAAGGAGTTTAAAATATTCTAAAAAATAATAAGTATGCCAAATACTGATCAATACTTCATTATAATTTTAGAAATCAATTATTCTCTTTAAATCATATGAAGGAAACATACATGAACATATAATCTAACATATCTGATAGAGAAAACCTATGAACAAGATAATCTCTTGAAGGAAAGATTTATGTTTCTTATAAATATTTCTATTTTACTCAAATGCTTCAGAATCTTCATGTTTACTTAGAAAAGATCAAAAAAAAAAGAAACAAATAGAATTTAAAGATAAGAATAAAATATTACAATGAATGCCTAAGAATAAAATTGAGATAACAATTAACATAATCTCATAAAACACTAAATTTAAGAAAGAAAGAAATAAACAACTAAATTAAAAATTAAATACTAACCTAAATCTAAAACTCATAATTAAATCAAATCTGAAAATAAACTAAATAAAATATTAACTCTATAATAAAACTTAATTTAATCTAATGTGAAAGAAATTATAAGGAAAAAATAACTATATTATAAAAATTAAAATAAGACTAAATAGAATTAAGAAAATAAATGAATAACTTAGAAAATAAGACTTTAAGATTTAAAATTATAATATCTAAACTATTAAAATAAAATCTAACTAATTAAGAAAAGACTAAGGATTTAAGAAAACACAATAACCAAAACTAGCTAAAGACTAAAAGCCTAATAAGGAAAACTAATTAATCTAAATTAAAACTAATTACTTAAACTAAATAACAAACAAAATAAAATAAGTAAATAAGACAAATTAAAGATAAAATAAATAGATTACGAGTCCTTAAGAAAAAGTCATCTTAATAAAGATAAAGTAAATTTTATCAAGAAATAGTATTTTTAGTACATAAATATTTAATATAACAACCAATACAATCTGAATGGATCAACAACATGTCACATACATCGATGTATTCATTTGTATTTGAGTTATTTTAGATTTTACTCATATGGCTACAAATTTTCAATCACCATAAGATATTAATCCTAACAGCTTCCATATAATCAGTTTATAAACTAAACTTGAAACTTGGATATACCTATACTAATTAAACATATTAATTTACCTTTAGAGAATGTGTCTTTGATCTATCTGTAAAAGTTGTTCTATCTCAGAGATGTTGCATAAAAAAAAGTATAATGATGAAATTTGAAGCAAATTAGATTCTTCAAAATACTTATGAAATGTGTCTCTCTTTTCATGTCTCTTTGATCTTATTTTATAATCTTTTCCTTATGAGATAGTTGAGGGATAAATTATAACTAGCTTTAGTTAGTTATTAGTTCAGTCGTAATTAACTCTAATTAAATCAATTAAATTTTCGTTATAACTTAACTTTATTTAAGATTTTAAATAAGTTTTAAGATCAAAATAAAATTTTAATAGACCAAAGGGGACAAACTCTAAATGAGT
Source organism: Torreya grandis (assembly GCA_037957365.1). Classification (NCBI taxonomy): domain Eukaryota; kingdom Viridiplantae; phylum Streptophyta; class Pinopsida; order Cupressales; family Taxaceae; genus Torreya; species Torreya grandis. Next base: position 1,544,887 of record JARHVA010002024.1, read on the forward strand.
GGGGGCCCTTAGACATCACAATCATCTAAATAAACATTTCATGCTAAATATTTAAAACAACCTAAGTAATTTAAATGAAGATTAAATATATCTAACATTGAATCATATACATTATCCATAAAGTTCGCATGTTCCACACCAAAAATATATGTACCTCTAAGATGTTTTAAACCATTGCCAAATACTATAATAAAAATTTAACTAGTATTAAAGTATATAAAGTATTTGAAAGTATCAAAACAACATAACTAAAGATCACTCAATATTTTACTTATCAAAGTCAGATAGCATCTCAATCAATGAATATCCATTGTCACTTAGATACTCTATAAAATTCATTATTTTAGCAAGGAACTTTATCAGCTTGACACCATCTTGATTATCTTAGTGATAAACTTTCATCTTGATTTTCTTAACCATCTTGGTGATAGTTGGTAAAGTTGAGGGACTTGTCTCTCATCTCTTACGATTAAGAGATAATCACCTTTCTTCTTCAAGTAAATGTTGAGGAAAATATGTGAGATTCAACTTTGAATATGTTTTAATTAGATTAATATGTTTAGAAGATGAAATTTTATGGTTGAGGCATACTAAGACATAATAATGTAATTTGGAAATCTGCTACAAGTCATTTTCAAGCAAAGACTGATAGTGAGGTGGAGAATGGTGGGAAATTGAATTATGATCAGATTACATGGATGTTTGCATATGTTGAGTTGAACCACTTAGATTTTTACATCTGAGAGGATGAAATCTATAATGAGGCCTTATCAACCCTTGATTTACTCAAGTGTTTGTAGGATTAAAAGGCAAAGCATCAAGAACATTCTAGAATATTATATCTGAGGTATTAAAATGAATTGACACACAAGTTCTGTTGATGATAAAAAATATCACATCAATGCATTATCCTTTTTGCCTATCACAAAGGTCAAGGTGGAATCACACCAGTCTAATAGTAATGAAAACAATCAAAGTTTATGTAGCAGAGCCGAATAAAGAGTACAAAAAATTATAATATAGCTGATTATTATATTCCACACTATGAATTTATTCTATTACTCTCTTACATTGACCCATACATAGAGACTAATATATAGGAAAATAATAACTTATAAATTGGGATACTACAATCCCTATATAATCTTAATTACCTAACTATATTAGTAAGAGATATATTATTAACAATATATTTATGTAACAAACTAACCCATAATAGAAACTTATTAACGTATTATTGTCTATTAAATAATAATTATGTTATACATTAATAATGTGAACACCACATCTCAACATTAACCTCTTTGTGAACATTATTAATCTTGATCTACACCCCCTTAATGTGAGCATGGAGAGAATATATATCTTCAATAACTGGTCTGAATAGAATCATATGCCAATGCATACTTTTAGGTCTGCATACTACTATTTGAATCTTGTTGGACATGACCAATACTATACAAAGAAATACATCTTGCATTTACTCCATGTGACCACAATAAACATGTCACTAACTGATCATCTCCATAAATAAGTAAGGTATCTTGAGTATCTCTGTAGTTAGAGAATTTGTATAGTTAGCTTCCCTCCTATACAACTATTTATCACATTCCATTATATCTACACTCTCCCTTTTCTCCATAAAATATTTATAAAATAGTAAAAAAATGAAAACACACAATACTAAAAAAATGAAATATCACGAGGATTAAATCTTTATTATCATCTTATGTAGTCTCTATTAATATTTTTTTTCATTCAAATAAAAACAACATAGATAATTTCTACTGCCACTAAAGAACTGTCTTTAGCATTAACCTATTTGATGTAGAACACACCACACTAAAAAAATAAGAAACCACACCACACATGTAAATAAGAATGCCCTTCTATTTTTATTTAAACCCATAATAGAAAAAATTATACCACACAAAAGATGTTATCAAATCATTTGGGCCCCATCATTGGTGATTGATGAGAGGCTCTGAAACCTTTAGCCTCCATTTCTTCGATCCTCTAGTAAGTCACTACTTACTCAACCAAAGAAGTCATAAAGCTCAGGTGCATTATTTTATCGAGAAAATTCTCCCCATAGTTCAGATGTCATATACAAATGAAAATGTGTTCGTGAGAGCAATTTTTTTTACAATTTTGACTCTATATGACAACATGACTTGATGATGACCCAATAAAAAAATTTGACACTTTTGATTTTTTTGACTTTTTGACTCTTTTATAATATTAACAAAATGACTGATAAATAATGTACATATGACCTCTAACAATTTTGAGTTTTTGACAATTTATAGCATTAGAGCAAAACTAAACAAACTCTTAAGAATTTTTAACAAACCTATATCTAAAATAACAATGGGTTCAAACACTTTATGAGACCTAATCGAGACAATATTACAAAAAACTAGACTATTTTTTTTACACATTTTATAATGACTCATTAACTATTTTGATATCAATGATATCAATATTAAAGACTTATAAAAACTACTAAAAACATATAAACTATGAACTATTAATGAATTACACCTTATTAAGGATGTGAAAAAATGAATTTGAAGGCAAACTCACATAACACATTCAATTTATAATCATAGACCACTGCAAACCAAAAAAACTAAATATAAATCTAAAATGACTAATAGACTCGAAAGAAAAACTATAAAAATTGAAAATCGAAAGGAATTTAGAAACTCATTATAAAGGACTGTGAATAATATGCTTGGAGAAAAACATATGTTGGGACCATCAAGAAAGTTGAATATGTTTATGCCAAACCACTCCAAGTTATAAGGTAGACCTACAATTATATTCTAGAATGTCCTTAATCCTTTGATGAAGATTTTTGAAATCTAATTGCACCAATACTAACAATGAATGCCAATGTATGGATCTGCATGAGATAGAAGAATTATATATTTTTAATAATTTTATGAGGCTAGATGCATGATTTAACTAAAGGATTGTACCAAATGTTCATAGTATTCTATCACCTTAGAAATAATAAAATATTCAATGTAGATAATGAATATCCAAAGCAAAGTCACCAAATAATTCTAAATTTCTGAGTGAGCACAATGTTGTTCAACAAATTGTTCCACCTTCTTGGTGATAATATCATGATCTTGAAGAGGTGAAACTCTCCCATCTCGATACTATTTCTTTTACTTTACTAAACGTGCAATGTAGACCCATGCTTTTGCATGTTGTGAGAAGGTTGAGCCGATGAAAACTAATCCATGAGCAATGATTTTAGAAAGTTGATTTGATGCATGTGGCCAACACCTCATAAATAATAACTCCATACATCTACTCAATCATTATAATATGAAGATCTTATATACAAATACATAGAAATAGAGATAATCAGAATAACATGTTTTCTTAGAAAACTTCCATGTATAGGGGCATTGTAGATCAGAATGAAAGCCCCTAAAAAATTTCAAAAATCCATTATTGATACTAAATCAATACCACTCTGATACTAGATAATAGAAACAATCAAAGTTTATGTAACAAATTTGAATAAAGAGTACACACATAATTATAATATAACTAATATATTATATTGCACACTATGAATTTATTCTATTACTCTCTTACATTGACTCAGGGAGAGACTAATATATAAACAAACAATAGCCTATAAATAGGGATACTACAATTCTTATAAAATCTTAATTACCTAACTATATTAATATGAGATATATTATTAACAATATATTTATGTAACAAACTAACTCGTAATGCAAACCTATTAACATATTATTGTGTATTAAACAATAATTATGTTATATATTGATAATGTAAACACCACACCTCAATAAATAGTTAAGGTCTAATAGGTCATAAAGGATCTAAAAGATGCACAAATAGGTTTTAAATATTTTAAGAAATAAAAAGTATACCAAATATTGATCAATACTTCATTATAATTTTAAAAATTAATTATTCTTTTTAGATCATATGAAAGAAAAATATGTGAACATATAATCTAATCTATCCGATAGAGAAAATCTATTAACAATATAATTTATTGAAGGATAGATTTTTGTTCCTTCTAAATAATTTTGTTTTACTCAAATACTTCATAATCTTCACATTTACTCAAAAAATATCAAAAGAAAAGAAACATATAAACCTAAAAGATAAGAATAAAATATTACAATGAATGCACAAGAATGAAATTGAGATAACAATTAACATAATCTCACAAAACACTAAATCTAAAGAAAGAAACAAACAAATAAATTGAAAATTAAATACTAAACTATATCCTAAACTTAGAATTAAATCAAATCTAAAAATAAACTAAATAAAAGAATAACTCTATAATAAAACTTGATCCATTAGCAACAACCCTTAGGTCTTATGTTAGAAAACAATTAGGTTTAAATATAATTCAAACCTAAAACTTTGTAATAGATATATGTTTGATTTACAAATCAAAACATATCACAACTTAAATATTATTTAATATAAATAATGTTAATCATAGATCCTTCAACATATAACTTACTGATCAAAATTATCATTTTATCAATCAATCTGTGCATCAAATCATGAATGTTTAGAAATTTGACCACTAGCATTGTATTCATAGGATTAAATAACTATTTCCCTGTCAATTCTATACATGCTGAATATTTTTATTGAATCCACGTAATGCTTTTGAAACTAATTATAATACTGAGTAATAATTTCATTAAATAAAATGGTCATAATAAATATTTGACATAATAATGAATTTTTAAATGATGCAATGAACTAAGACCCCCATACTAGTAGTTTTAAATGTCATGACATAAGTTGTCAATACAATAAAATCACTTAAAACACTTGATTTTAGAAGACAAAAAGAGGATGTCAAAAATAGGCATAACATTGGTGACTTTGCTAGCTAGTTTCAGAAATAAAATGAGGTAGTAAAATAAAAAATTGCCTATTTAAATATAAAACACCTGATAGTGAGATCCAAGTTAATCATTTCTCAAAAAACTAGATGTGAACCCATTTAAAAGTTATTTTAAAGGATGAAGTGTTCAATTAGGATGACATGAAGAAAAAGATAGATTAGACATGAAATTTTAGGTTAGATATACAATCAAATGTAAAAATTTTAAACACAAATTCTAAAAATAAGTACTAAGTTAAACACATTAGTAGCTAGTTCAGACTAATTTATAAAGAAAAATCTAAATTATATTATATAAACATCTTACCATCATTGTATACTTATAAAAATATAGTAGTCTTTTTGTAATTTTTCCTTCATATTAATGAATAACCTTACTCATGTAAACAGAATTGATCCAATAAAAAAAAATAACAATAAAACAAAAACACAAGCTAAAAAGAAAACAAAATAAAAATAAACAAAAATTAAACAAATAAATAAAAGAAAAGAGCTATTGATGAAACAATTTCAAATGATATTTATTAACTGAATAGTAAAACAAATTTCCTTCCATATCTTGCAAATGAAAAGTATTTTTTTGAAGTATATCAACAATATTATATGGTCCCAATAAAAACAAATCAAACATATGATGCTTACCTAGATATTTATGAGCTTTATCCTAATAAAGAACAAGATCACCAACCTTAAATATTTTACTAAAAATTTTTTTATCAAAATTTTTTTTCAATTTTTTTTTTTTAAGCTTCTTCCAAATTTTGTAAATCAATAAGCTTACTTTCATCTAATGCTATTAAATCATTAAACCTTTATTCAATTAAATTTTTGTCTTTTGATAATTATTGTAAAGCAGTATGACCATATAATTTTTTTAGCTTTATTGGTAATGTAGCTTCAAAACTATAAGTTAATATGAAAGGAGAATATCTTATGGATGATTTAATAATGGTTTGATCAACCCATAAAACCTCAAATATATTAAGATTTCAATTTATTTTATTCTCACAAACTATTTTTTTCATAATAAAAATCAGATTTTTATTCGTAGACTCAACTTGTCCATTCCCTTGAGGGTAATACTTAGAAGAATGATTAGAAATAATTGAATAACTTTATAAAAATTCTAAATATTCATTTGAAATAAATTAAGAACCGTTATCTAAAATAATCTCATAAGGCACACCAAATCTAGAATTTTTTTTTCAAAGAAATGAAATAGCTTCATATGTAACTAAGCTTTTTAAGCTTTTGCTTCAAACCATTTTGTAAAATAATCAATCATAGTTAGCATATATCTATAACTAGTAGAAGGAGGAGGATGAATATTTGATATAAAATTAATTCCCCATTTAATAAATGGATTTTCAAAAATTATAAGATTCAAAGACATTGTTGGTAATTTATCCCTATTAACAAAAAATTGACAAGATATGTAAAAACATACCTATTTTTAAGTATCTTGAAACAATGTAGGTCAATAATAATGTGCACTTAAAATCTTATAAGTTGTAGTTTTTGTAGTGTAATGACCACCACAACTACCTTCATGACATCCCCTAAAAACTTTGTAGATTTGAACATGAGTAAGACACCTTAGCAATATGTAATCATGATTTTTATAAAACAAAATTTTTTATAGCAAGAAAAATTTTAAATCCTGCAATCTCAATAACCTCATTTGTCTTTTATCCAAAATTTTATGATAATTCTAATTTTGAAATTAATATACAAGATCATGATAGCAATCATCCTCAGCTATTAAATAGTCTTAATCTATCATTTCAAGCCCAAACTTAAAAGTTTTAGAAAAATCAATAACCTTCATAGATTGAAAATGTGATTTTGTATTTAAATAATAATCAATGAATACAATCAAAAAATTAATAATTAAATAAGTATTTTTGGCTAAATATTTTTCTAATTCATTTGCTTTAATAATTTTAGATGTTTCAAATTCAAAGTCAAACTCTTGGATTCTTAAAATTCACTTGGATAATCTTTCTTGAATAGTGGGTTATTTTAAAATATAAAATAAAACACGTACATTAGATTTATGATAACTTTATTTCCCATCAAGAGATGAAAAAATTTAATTAACAAAGAAACTATAGATAAAATAATTTTTTTGATAAGAGGTTACCTACTTTCTGTGTCTTTCAAAACTTGAATCATATATCCAAGAGGTTTTTCATCATTATTTTTATCTTTTTGTGTTATTAAAACACCTATAGCTTTACCTATTGCATTAACGTAAATAATGAAAGGTTTAGACAAGTCATATTTAACAAGCATCAATGCATTTTCAATGGTATTTTCACATTATTAAAATTAGATCAACTTCTGCATCCCACACACATGACTACTTTTTCTTTAACAAAATCTATAAAGGATTTGATTTATCAGCAAAATATTGATTAAACTTATGCATGAAATTTATTTTTCTAAAGAAACACCTAAGACTACACTGATCTTTAGGTGGTTATAAGTCTTTGATTATTTTAACATGTTGAGGATCAATTGAAATACCATCTTTAGAAATAACATGTCTTAATAATTTATCTTTAGTAACACTAAAAATAGATTTCTTAGGATTAAGATAAATACCATATTTTTTACATCTTTCAAATACTTCATGCAAATGATCTAGATTTTTCTTTCTTTTTTTAGAATGGACTGTAAAGTCATCTAAGTAGAATTTCATGACAATGTCAATTAAATTATCAAAATCTACATGCATAACTCTTTGAAAGGTTGCACCTGTATTCATAAGGCTAAAAAGCATTCTATCAAAAGCAAAAGTCCCTCTTCGAGTTGTGAAAGTTGTCTTGTGCCTATCATATAGATTGATAAATATTTGATTATAACTAAAAATCCATCAAGACATCATTTTAGATCCTACAACTTGTTACCGAATTTGATCAATAATTGGAAGAGGAAAATTATCCTTTACACTAGCTTTATTTAGATCTCAATAGTCTACATAAAATCTAATGTCTCTATTATTTTTATGCACATGTAATAGATTAGATACCCATTCAAAATATGTTATAGGAAAAATAACACACCATCAATCATTTTATCAAGCTCTTTGTTGATGATGTCTTCCAGCAAAGGGATTATCATTTGTATTTTTTGTCTAACAAATTTAATACTAATTTTATTAAGAATGTCATGTCTTACACAATTATTATTATACCCTTTTATATATTTATAAGACTAGGCAAAAATATCAATAAATTATTTAAAAAGTTTAATAAATTTTATCTTCTCATCAGGTGTACATTGAATTCCAAAATAAACAACATTTAGTTCCTCTTTAGTTCCAAGATTTATTAAGATGGTCTCTCCAATAATTCTCCTAGAAGGTTCTTTTGTACATGATATTTTAGGCTAATCATTTGGATTAAACATGAATTCTAAACTGACCAAACCAACTGCTAACTATTAATATTTAGCTGTAAATAGTCTCTACAATTGAGAACATAATCATCATTATCAAAATAATTGTGTTTAAATAAAGCATCGATATGTTCATCATAAAAAAAATAAGTTAGTTTTCATTTAAATCATTAATTTTAGGTATGAAAAGCTCTAAAAATGAAAACTCTATAGTAGGTTCTATGTCACTCATGGTAGGATTAGAAGCATAAATAATAAGTATATCAACTTGTATATTAAGTTATCTAAGTATATGAGTGATATTAAAAGCTTTAAAATTATCAAGTAAAGATCAATTTTTTTGAGTCTATCGATAAAGATGAGTTTGATTTATTTTATAAACTTTCTTGTCTAATAACTAATTCAAAATCATCAAAAACTTCTAATTGTTTAACATTTAATTCTATAACCTTTTATAAACCAAGGAATAAAGCTTCAAATTATGTTATATTATTAGTAGTATCAAAAGATAATTTATAAGCATAATGAAAAATCCTACCTATAAAAGAAATGAGACAAATTCTTGCACCACTTCCATCTTGTGAATAAACATCGTCAATAAATAAGGTCCATAAATCACTCTTAAAAAAGATGTTTTACTATTACTATTTGAGTTCATCAAGGATTATTAACTCATATGTATCAATTCTCATTTCAATATAAGCAATAGAAGGAGGTATAAATTCAAACAGATTACTAGAACAGTCCTCTATTTGAATAAAAGTAATTTCATTTCCAATTGGAACTCAAGTAGTGTCTTTTCTAATAAATGCCTCAGTTGTTTTAAACCAGTCTTTACTCAAAATCATTGCATAGTTGCTAAGAATATCTATAATTTGAACATTAGTCATACATCTGATCCTTTCATTTTGTGTAATTTTAATCACAATATCTTGAAACTTATCACAACTTTTTATTTGACATGAATCAAAATATGTAAACTATCTATTATCCATTTCATAAAAGATATCTATTTGATCAATTATAAATTTTGACATAATATTCTTTGATGCACCTATATCTAAAATATAATTATGTATGAATTTATTAGCAATTTTGACAGATATATAAAATGGTGATATGTAATCTACAAAAAGATCATATATTTGAGCAAAAATTATTGATTGATTCTATTCATTATTTTGTTTTTCTTTTTAAAATCTTAATACATCTTTTAAATTTAGGGTTTTAATAGCCTCATTGATTTTTTCAAGCTATCTTGGCAAACTAGTAAATTGTAATAATGAAAATCCTACTTTTATAGTTGATAAATCATCAATGATATTATAACCCTTACATCTAGATGACATATATGCATATAATTTTCAAGATTATAATAAGTGTATTGAGAGTTATTAAAATTTGTGGATAAAAGATCCTTATATTTAAAATTCATTACAACATTATCTGATGCATTATTCTATATATTCTTACATTTATCTTGATTTTGAGAAGAATTTTGATTATTTTTAGCTTTATTTGAACTAGAATAATCCTTTTTTCTAGTATTAGCAACATAAGCAGTTGCAGTTTTAATGTCATTAAAAGATTCACTAATCCCACATATATTTATATTGTCAGATAGATCAATTAAGATACTTTTATTTCTTTGAATATATCTTTTAAATTTTTGAATAGCTATACACGTATTTAGATCATAATCCAGTTTACAAATATTATAATAAAGGACCTTTTTCTACAATTTTAATTTTTTGAGAAAATGATGACTTACTTGATGAATATGGTTTATCATTTAATTATTGCTTCATGATGACTAGTTCATTCATAAGATTATAAATGGTTTTTAAAATTTCTACATTATCTAAATTTATACTTGTTACAATTCTATCATTAAAACCAACTCGTTTTAATTTATTTTCATATTCTATAAAAAAGTTACAATTTCATCATAATCTATAATATATTTATCCTCTATATCCATTTTATATTTTAAAGGTAAAGCATTATAAAAATATAATCTTGACAACTTTTAGATGGTCTAATATCAGGTAGAATTTTCTAGCACAATCTAGTAAATCTACTTATGAACCCATAAATAGTTTCACCTAGATCAATTAAAATAATATCCAATTCATTGACTAAATCTAAATCCTTTTTTTGGTTTAATGAAACATAATTCTAAACAATTTTTAATATCTTTCCAAGTGTGGATAACACTTACTAGAAGACTAATAAATGCATGTTATGCTTTACTTTCCAAAATCTATAAGAAAACTCTAAGAGAAATCTTTTCATTAATAATACCAAGGGTAGTAAAAACTAATTTGAAAGCATCTAAGTGATCTTCTCATGAATCATTAGGGCTTATATAAAATTTATGGATGTTGAGTTTCTTTAATGAAGGTAATTTACTTAGACGGGAATCAATATTGATTGGATTTTCATAAATCCAAGGATTGTCGATGTGTTAAGCAACATATTCATCTGAATCATTTTCATCATCAATTGTTTCTATTTAATTTTTATTATTTTGAAGACATGGAATAAGATCTTGAACCCTCTATTGTTGTGTTCTTCTTCCTCCATTTGAAGTTTCAACCGTTTTAATCACTTGATCAGATTAACTTTTTTTTTTATGATCAGTGGGAGCAATAAAATTTTCATGGTGAATGAAATTTTAAATAAAATGAATTATAAGTTGAGGATTAACACACAAAATCTCTTCAATCTCAAGTCTAATTCTATAATTATTTTATTGAATTTGATTTTGCATTTCACATGTACGATTTGTGTGAATGTCAATAATATTTGCTTATTCTAATTCTTCATTAATTAATTGAATTATATGATGTACATCATATGGATTAATTTACCAAATGAATCGAGTCAGACTAGAAGTGATGTCAAATTGATCTTCAAAAATATCAATTAAGATTTGAATGACTAGATGTAGACCTCCAATGGTCATAGGCAACTTAAAATTAAAAAAAAAGAAAATAAGACTTCTAAGAGGATCCCCAATGGAGTAACCAAATTTGTTTAAGATGAAAAATGTCACATCAATGAATCATCCCTTTCAATTATTGTGAAGTTTAAGGTATAATCATACTAGTCGAATAGTTAAGGTATAATAAGTCACAAAAGATTTAAAATATGTGAAAAAGTATTTTAAATATTTTGGGAAGTAAAAAATATGCCAAATACTGATCAATACTTCATTATAATTTTAGAAATCAATTATTCTCTTTAGATCATATGAGGGAAACATATGTGAACATATAATCTAATCTATATGATAAAGAAAACCTATGAACAAGATAATCTCTTTAAGGAAAGATTTTTTTTCCTTATAAATATTGACATTTTACTCAAATGCTTCAGAATCTTCATGTTTAATTAGAAAAGATAGAAAGAAAATAAACAAATAACCCTAAAAGATAAGAATAAAATATTGTAATAAATGTCCAAAAAAAAATTGAGATAACAATTAGCATAATCTCATAAAACACTGAATCTAAAGAAAGAAAGAAACAACTAAATTGAAAATTAAATACTAACCTAAATCTAAAACTTGGAATTAAATCAAATCTAAAAATAAACTAAATAAAAGATTTACTCTATAGTAAAACTTGATTTAATTTAATGCAAAAGAAACTATAATAAAAAAAATAACTATATTCTAAAAATTAATTAAGTCTAATCAAAATTAAAAAAATAAATGAATAACTTAGAAAATAAAACTTTAATATGTAAAACTATAATATCTAAACTATCAAAATAAAATCTAACTAATAAAAAAAGGACCAAAGATTTAAGAAAAAACAATAATCAAAACTAGATAAAGACTAAAAACCTAATAATGAAAATTAATCAATCTAAATTAAAACTAATTACTTAAACTAAAAAACAAATAAAATAAAATAAGTAAATAAGACAAATTAAAGCTAAAATAAATAGATTGTGAGTCTTCATAAAATAGTCATCTTAGAAAAGATATAATAAATTTGATTGAGAAACAATATTTTCAATACATAAATCTTTGTTATAACAACCAATACAATCTAAATGGATCAATAACAAGTTGCATACAATAATATATTTCTTAGTATTCGAGCCAAGTATTTTATATTTTGCTCATATGACTATAAATATGCAATCATCATAAGATATTAAACCTAACAACTTCTAGATAATTAATTTGTATATTAAACATGAACTTGGATATACCTGTGATAATTAAACATATTACTTAACTGTTAGAGAATGTGTCCTTGTTCTATCTATAAAAGTTATTCTATCTAAAAGATGTTGAACAAAAAAGAACATAATGATGAACGTTGAAGCAAATTAGATTTTTTTCAAATATTTTTGAAATGTTCATCTCTTTTTATATGTCACTTTAATCTTCTTTTATAATATTTTTTTCAAGAGATAGTTAAGAGATAAGTTATAACTAACTTTAGTTAGTTAATAGTTAAGTCCTAATTAACTTTAATTAAGTCAATTATTTTTTAATTATAACTTAACTTTATTTAATATTTTAAATAAGTCTTAAAATCAAAATAAAATATTAATAAACCCAAGGGGATAGACTCTAAACAAGTGGGGACCCTTAGACATCAAAATCATTCAAATAAATATTTCATGTTAAATATTTAAAACAACCTAAATAATTTAAATGAAGATTAAATACATCTAACATTAAACCACATGTATTATCCATAAAGTTTGCATGGTCCACACCAAAAATATATATATTATCTAAAATGTTTTTAATCACTCTCAAATACTAGAATAAAGTTTTAATTAGAATTAAAACATTTAAAGTATTTGAAAGTATTAAAATAAAAAAATTAAAGTTCACTCAACATTTTATTCCTCATCATAATTGGATAACATCTCAATAAATGGATATCCCTTGTCAGTTAGATACTATGTATAATTCATTATTGTAGTAGGAAATTTTATCATCTTGATACCATCTTCATTATCTTTGTCATCAACTTCTAGTTTGACTTTATTAAAATATTGGTGATAGTTGGTGAGGCTGAAGGACTTATCTCTCATCTCTTATGGTTAAGAGGTAATATCCTTTCTTATTCAAGTAAATGTTGAGGAAAATATATGAGATTAAAATTTGAACATGTTTCAACTTGGTTAATATGTTCATGAGATGGAATTTTATGCTTGAGAGGTACCCAAGACATGAGAATGTAATTTGGCAATCTGTTGCAAGTCATTTTCAAATAAAGGTTGATGGTGATGTCGAGAATGACAAGAAATTAAATTATGCTTAGATTGTAGGGCTATTTGCATATATATTGAGTTGAACCACTTAAATTTTCATGTCCAGAAAGATGAGTTATCCAATGAGACCTTCTCAACCCTTGACTTCCTCAAGTATTTATAGGATTGAAAGGCAAAGCATCAAAAATATTCTAGAATATGAGATTTGAGGCATCAAAATGAATTGACACACATGTTCCTCTATTGAAGGGTATAGGAAAATTCATACTAGGGATCCTACCTACAAAATATTATCTTCTAAGAGTAAAACTATGAAGATATGAATCTCTATTTGAACTCTGATCATTTCTCAAAATATTATCACAATAATTATTAGAATGAGGAGATTTTCAACTTGAAATCTTCTGAAAGATGAAATAAAATAAAAACTCAGATCACTTGTAATAAAATTTTTCTCAAATATATGCCAAATCTATATCTATAGGTATATAAAATTCAATAAAAAGATTAAAATTTGAAAATAAACTCATCACATTATTATACATATCAACATATTTAGATACATGATGAGCTTCTCTCTCAAATTAAAAATAAAACAAACTCAACTCAAAACGAAACTAACTCAACTCAAAACAAAACTAGCTGATATACAAATTCTTCTGAAAAACTCACTAATTTTCCTTAAGAGACTGTTATCTTACTAACACTTTCAACTACTATAATATAGATATTCAATTTTTTTATCTTTGTAACTAACTGTGAATATCAAAATGAACTAAATCATGACATTATCAAATTGAAGAAAATAAACTCATATTCATTTGTAAAAATATAACCAAGACAAATCAACAAATTTTACTCAACCCATAAATGTTCACAATACAAAAACCAAAAATATTTTGCACAAGGAATATTTATCATATTATAAACTAATCCTTATCTAAAACAATGATATTTCCAATATCAAAGCTTTTATATACAAAAATATAAACAACCATCTAAATTTTTTTTCATGTTTTCCTTCATAACATTTAAACCATTTTTAAAAGAGAAACCAATATCATATTGAAAACCCAAAATTTTCCTGAAACAAAGTTTAATGTACAACACTTTTACCATATCAACTATGTCATTTACATTTCCAACCAAAACCAAAAAAATATCAAAATCCAACACAAACAAAAACAAAGTTTAGACATGCAATGCCCATTTATATTCAATATTTACCATCCATCAATAAAACTATCATATGAACTTTATAAAAATCCAAAATCAATTTGAAACAAGAACAAACATGTAACTTCTAAATATTTATCTCATATTCACTAGCCATCAACAAAACCTAAAACTTCACCAAACATTAAATAACTCCACAAGATTGTAACTCATCTATATGCTATGCAACCTCATAAAATCAAACAAACATTGCATGCATCACATTATTTTTAAATAAATAAATAATACAAAGTCAAAGTTTGCATTAGTTCCCTTAAAACACTGTATGCTTGAATAACCAACTTTAAATCTCAAATGAAGACATGTAGATCAATTTTAAATGTAGAAGTATTTAAAAAAATGAATACATGTGTAACCCAAAACATATCTAAAGAAAATATATATACTGAACTACAAAATATTTTCCATTTTTGACTGTATTTTCAACCATGCATTTTCAACTAACTTATAATTTTCAAGATTTTATGCATATTGATGATGATTCAAACTTAAATATGTTCTTGAGATAACAAACAAAAAATAGAATCTATACCTTGTCTGCAAATTTCTAGTTTTTCTATTCTCTTCCAAGTTTTTTTCCTCACTTATATAATGTTGTTTCCATCTAAACTTGTCAAATAATGGAAATTGATCAAATGAAAAAACTTTTTGTATTGTCTTGAGCAACATTAACTAACTTATACTTATATTTTTTAATCACATTAGCTACTGACTTTATCAATACCTTATCGCTAACCTATCCAACTCCTTTGAAAACTTAGTTAAGTTAATCATGAATACAGTTACCACTAAATCCATTACTAAATTCTTTAAAATGATGCATTATCTCAAGATTAAATGCCATAAAATTTGTGGGCTTAACCCAAATCTTAATTTGTCTACCATATCTCTTAAAACTCTACCAACTCATATAATATCATCATTTTCTTTGAACCCACAGTGAATTTATTACTTAAGTTACCATTCTCATCTCTTTAACCTTTATTAATATTTCCATTTAGGTATACAAACATTCAACCCTTTAATATGCAATGTTATTATCATAAATTGTTTGTAGGTCCTAGTGTTAATCTATTAACAACAACCCTTGGGTCTTAGGTTACAAAACAATTAGGTTTAAATATGATTCAAACCTAAAACATTGTAATAGATATATTTTTGATTTACAAATCAAAACATATTACAACTTAAACATTATTCAATATAAATAATGGTAATCATATATCCTTCAACATATAACCTCATGATTAGAATTACCATTTTATCAATCAATCTGTGCATTGAATCATGAATGCTTAGAAATTTTACCACTAGCATTGTATTAACAGGATCAAACAACTATCATTTTGTAGATTTTGTACATATTAAATATTTTCATTAAATCTATTTAATGCTTTCAAAACCACTTATAATGCTAAGTAATAATTTCATTAAATGCAGTAGTCTAATAAACATTCAACATAATAATGAATATTCAAATAATGCAATGAACTAAAACCCCCATACTAGAAGCTTTAGATGTCACGACATAAATTTTTAATATGATAGAATCACTTAAAACACTTGATTTTAGAAAATAAAAAGAGGGGGTGTCAAAAATAGGTACAACAAGTTCCTCTATTGAAAGATTTAAGGAAATTCTTACCAGGCCTCCTACCTCTAAAATATTGTCCTCTAAGAGCAAAAATATGAGAAGATGAATCTTATCTATTTCAAATCTAATCATTTCTCCAAATATTAGCATGAAAATTATTATAATGAGGCAACCTCACATCATCTGAAAGATGAAACAAATCAAAAATCTTGATCACTTGCAATGAAACTATTCTCAAATATATGCCAAATCCATATAAAGCTATATCTAGAGGTATGTAAATTTCAATAAAAAGATTTAAATTTGAAAATCAAATCATCACATTATTCTAAATATTAATATATTTTGATAAATGATCAAGAGTTTCTCTTATGAATTCAAATTAAAACAAACTTAGCTCAAAACAAAACCAATTGATAAATAAATTTTGCTAAAAAACTCACTAATTTCTCTTAAGAGATTGATATCTAACTGACATTGTCAACTGCGATGATACATATATTCAAATTTTTTACCTTTACAACTAATTGTGAATATCAAAATGAATTGAAACACGACATTATCAAACTGAAGAAAATAACTTCCTCATATCCATTTTTAAAAATATAACTAGACCAAATCAATAAATTCTCCTCAACCCAAAAATATTCATAGTACAAAAACTAAAAATATTTAGAGCAAAAAATATTTCTCATATTATAAAATAATCCTTATCTAAAACATTGATATTTCCCATATCAAATCTTGTATGTAAGAAAATATAAATAACCATCTAAATTTTTTTATGTGCTTTCCTTCATAAAATTTAAATCATTTTCAAAAGACAAACTAATATCATACTAAAAACCCAACATTTTCTTGACACAAAGTTCAATGCACAACACACATTTACCATATCAACTCTGCCATTTACAATTTCAACCAAAACTAAACAAAATATCAAAACCCAACATAAACTGAAATAAAGCTTAGACATGTAATGCTTGTTTATATCCAATATTTACTAGCCATCAACAAAACTATTATATTAACTTGCCAAAAACCAATATAAATATAACATAAGAATAGACATGCAACTTCTAAATATTTCTTTCATACTCACCAGTCATCAATAAAACCCAAAACTTTGTTAAACATCAAATAATTTCATAAGACTGTAACTCATTTATATGTTATGTAACCTCATAGAATTGAACAAACATTGCATGTATCACATTATTTTTAAATAAATAAATAATATGCAGTCAAAGTCTATGTTATTTACCTTAAAACACTGTATGCTCAAACAACTAACTTTAAATCTCAAATGAAGACACGTAAACCAATTTCAAACCCAGAATTCCTCAAAAAATGAATACTGTGTAACCTAAAACATACGTAAATAAAATAAATGTACTGAACTACAACATATTTTTTATTACTGACTATATTTTCAACCATGAATTTTCAATTAAATCAAAATTTTTATTATTTTATGCATATCGATGAACCCTCAAACTTAAATATGTTCTTGAGACAACAAATCAAAATCAAAATCCATATCTTGTATGCAACTTTCTAGTTTTCTTATTCTCTTCCAAGTTTTTCTCCTCATTTTTAGAATGTCACTTTCACCCAAATCTTGACAAAGAATGGAAATCAATCAAATGAAACTTCCTTTTATATTATCCTGAGCAATATTAACTAACTTAGGCTTATGTGTTTCAATTACATTGACTGCCAACTTTGTCATTACCTTACCGCCAACCTATCCAACTCCTTTGACAACTTGGCTCAATCAATCATGATTAAATTTACCACTAAATATATTAATAAATTCCTCCAAATGTTTTACGTACCTTAGGCTTAAATTCCATAAAATTCATGGACTCAAACCAAATCCTAATTTGTCTACCATATCTTTTAACCCAATTCATACTTGAAAGAAATTAAAAATTTTCCAGCTCACATGATCCCATCATTTGCTTCTAACCCATAGTGAATTTATTACCTAAGTTACCATTTTGGTCACTTTAGCCTTTATTAATATTGCCACTTAGGTATACAAACATTCAACCTTTAAATTTAAAGTTTTTAATCCACCAACATTCAACCCTTTAATATGCAATGTTATTATCACAAATTATTTGTAGGTCCTAATGTTAATCCATTAGCAACAAATCTTAGGTATTAGGTTAGAAAAAAATTAAGCTTAAATATAATTCAAACCTAAAACATTGCAATAAATATATGTTTAATTTATAAATCAAAATATATTGCAACTTAAACATTATTCAATATAAATAATGTTAATCATACATCCTTCAACATATAATTTTATGATTAGAATTATTATTTTATCTGTTATGTACCTAGGGATATGATATATTAATGTATATGGGTTGATGGAGATGCCGACATGTGGCACACATCCCCTTAGTTAGTTATATAGGTACAATATATTAAGATAATAGAGTAATTTATAGAATTAGTACATTAGGTAATGGTCGGCATATAGTGGGATTAAGAGGTTACCCATCCATGGGTTAGATACATGTCTATATATAGGAGATGATTATCATGATAAAGATATCAAGTAAGCATTGAGTCTTCTATTGTAAGAGGATATTGGAGGTTGTCCCCTCGAAGAGACATTGTGGAGTTATTCCTTCCTAAAGGAGTATTATATGGTGTTTCCCTAACTTAAGGGTATTTTTGCATATATTAAATCATATCATTATCAATCAATTTGTGCATCAAACCATAAATAATTAGAAATTTTACCTTTATCATTATAATCACAAGATCAGACCACTATTTCCCTACCAATTTCATATATACTAAATATTTTCATTGAATCCACTTAATGCTTTTGAAATCACTTATAATGCTGAGTAATAATTTCATTTAAGACATCAGAATTAATAAACATTCAATATAATAATTAATATTCAAATGATATAATGAATAAGAACCCCATACTAGCAGTTTTAGATGTCACAACATAAGTCATCAATACGATAGAATCACTTAAAAGACTTGATTTTAAAAAATAAAAAAGAGGGGTTGTCTAATATAATAATTCATAACATAAGGGGGATGTAACTAGTATAAAAAGGAGGTTCCTTCACACACTTTTTCCACCATTTTTCTGCGCAGTTGAATCTAGAAAAAACATCACAATTCATTAAATTTGAAACAATTCCAATATCTTCCAAGAATGTAGCACTGGAAAAAATGACAGAGCATTGTTATTTATTTCTCATAAATGGTGGAGATGAAAACAAACATGAATGAAAAAGTGATAGAAGCATTTACAGGCTATATATCCTCGTGTTTGAGCCAAATGTTGATGCTAGTCTTGAGGGACAACTTCGATGTGTAATGCAAAGGTGACTCAATTGCCACATCATAAACCCTGGATGATAGAATGCTAGTCAAATACAACATTGACGTCGAAGCTTAATCACAATTTGGATCTGCCCTCATCTTTTCTAAGACACCGCTGACCAGTCCAGCCTTGTATTGTAACAACTCTGTATTAATCTTCATTAATGGTGCCAGAGGACCTTTTCTGGCACCTTCCAAGGGTCTAGGATTGAAACACAAAAGTTGAGCGTCATCTTTTGGGATTTTTGTCACCTCCAGGCCATGGACGATCACATTCATGATGACAACTCTCTAATTGAAATTATTTTTAGACGATGACGACGGTGGTAACTCTAAAAAGTGCATGTTTTTCCTATAGATGAATGCAAAGGTGGTGGAAGGGGATTTGTGTATTTCTGAATAAAATGTGTGTAGTAATCTGAGAGGTTCCATGGTGGCAACTCTAAAAATTCCTTAATGTCTAGGGTTTAATAGCAGGCTTTAAATAGAGGATGTCTGAGCTCGGCATGCAGAAAGGATGTTAAAAACATATTGAGTCGCTACAGCTGAATCACACACCTTTGTTTTTATAATCTCCATTCAAGACCAGTCAGTCAATGTATCCAAATAAGACTAGACCACTTGGAGCCCTGTACCACACTTTCACTGATAATACACTTTGCATTTCATTCAGGGTTTACAAACACCATTTTTAACATGTAGTTGTAGCTAGGCAGACCACAAAATGGCGGCTCATGACTTGGGCATCCTTAGCAAGTGGGTTGAAATCGAATAATGTTTTTTTTACCCCCACATTTATATTAACATCACGTGTGATTTATAATATATCATTTAATAATAACAAGTCTCTTTGAGGTTCAAGCCCCTCTTGGATAGTTAAATCTATTTGCTAAAATAGTTATATTTATGGTATTGTGATATACAAGCTCCTATGAAATAGCTAGTTTGTTTAATATTAAGATCGTGTGTCAATTTGTGCATTAAACCATAAATAATTAGAAGTTTGACCTTTATCATTATTTTCACAAGATCAAACCACTATTTCCCTACCAATTTTATATATACTAAATATTTTCATTGAATCCACTTAATGCTTTTGAAATCACTTATAATGCTGAGTAATAATTTCATTAAATACATCAGTATTAATAAACATTCAATATAATAATTAATATTCAAATGATATAATGAATAAGAACCCCATACTAGCAGTTTTAAATGTCACAACATAAGCCATCAATATGTTAGAATCACTTAAAACACTTGATTTTAAAAAATAAAAAAGAGGGGGTGTCTAAAATAGGCACAACATTGGTGACCTTACTAGAAAATTTTAAAAATGAAATGAGAGAAAAATAAAAATTTATTTTTTAAAGATAAAACACTTGAGAGTGCGATCCAATTTAATCATTTTTCAGATAGATAGATGCGAACCCCTTTAAAAGTTATATTAAGGGATGAAGTGTTTGATTAAAATAGCATAAAGAAAAAGATATATTAGATAGAAAATTTTGGGTTAAATATACAATTACATATAAAAAAATTAAACAAAAATTCTTAAAATATGTACTACATTAAACACATTAATAACTAGTTCAAACTAATTTATAAAGAAACAGATGAATTATGTCATGCAAACATCTTATCATCATTGTATACTTACATAAATATAACAATTTTCATGTATTTTTTCCTTCATATTAATGAATAACCTTGTTGATGTAACCCAAATTGATTAAATCAAAAAAAAATAACAACGAAACATAAACACAAGACAAAAATAAAATAAAAAATAAATAAATAAAACCAAAACAAATAAATAAAAGAAAAGATCTATTGATAAAACAATTTTAAATGATGTCCATTGATTAAATAGTGCATCTAATTTACTTTCATATCTTGTAAATGAAAAACATTTTTTTCAAGTATAGTAGTAATATTATATGATCCCAATCAAAGCAAATCAAACTTATGATGCTTATCTAGATCTTCATGGGTCTTATCCCAATAAAGAACAAGATCACCAACCTTAAATGTTTTACCACAAAACCTTTTTATCAAATTTTTAAAAACTTTCTTTTAGCTTATTCTAAATTTTATAAAGTAGTAATCTTAATTTCATATAATGCTATCAAATTGTTAAGCTTTTGTTCAATTAAATTTGTATTTTCTGATAAATATCATAAAAAAGTATGAGTAGATGAGATTTGCAACTATATTGGTAATATAGCTTCAAAACCATAAGTTAACATGAAAGAAAAATATCCTGTGGCTAGTTTAACAAAGGTTCCATCAGTCCATAACACATCAAATATCTTAAGATGTTAATTTATTTTATTCTCATAAATTATTTTCTTCATAATGGAAATCAATTTTTTATTCGTAGACTAAGCTTGCCCATTTCTTTGAGGGTAATACTTAGAATGATGACTAGAAATATTTGAATAACTTCTTAGAAATTATAATTATTCATTTAAAATAAATTGAGGATCATTATCTGAAACAATCTCATACGACACACTAAATCTAGAAAAAAATGATTTTTAAGGAATGAAATAACTTCATATGTAACTGAACTTTTTAAAGCTTTTGTTTCAGACTATTTTTAAAAATAATAGATCATAGTTAGTATATATCTATGGCCAATGGAAGGAGGATGAATGTCTAATAAAAAATTTAATTTTCTATTTAGTAAATTTTTTTCTTAGGAATTATAAGATTCAAAGACATTGCTGGTAATCTATCCCTACCAATAAATAATTGATAAGACATGCAAGAACATACCAACTTATAAGCGTCTTGAAACAATGTAGGCCAATAAAAACTTATATGTAAAATATTCTAAGATGTAATTTTTGCAGCATAATGATCACCATAACTACCTTCATGACATTCCATATGAACTTTCTATATTTGATAATGAGTAAGACATCTTAACAATACGTCATCATGATTTATATAAAAAAAAAGTTTTTTAGTAAGCATAATTTTAAAGCCTGTACTCTCAATTACCTTATTTGTCTTTTATCCAAATTTTTAGGGCAAGTCTGCTTTTGCAAGTAATATACAAAATCATGATACCAATCATCCTAAGCTATTAAATTGTTCCAATCTTTCATTTCAAGGCCAAACTTAAAAGTTTTAGAAAAATCAATAACCTTCATAGATTGAAAATGTGGTTTTGTATTTAAAGAATCATCAATGGATAAAAGCAAAACATTAGTACTTGAAGAAGCATTTTCAACCAAATGTACTAATTCATTTCATTTAATAGTTTTATATATATTACACATTCAAGATCAAACTCCTGAATTATTAAAAGCCACTTTGCTAATCTTCCTTAAGTAGTGAGTTGTTTTAAAAGATAAAATAAAATAAGTACAAGAAATTTTATGATAACTTTATTTCCCATCAAAAGATGATAAAAATAAATTAATAAAGAAAATTGAGATAAAACAAATTTCTTGATAAAAAGGTACCTAGTTTCTGCATCTTTCAAAATCTAACTCATATATCTAATAGGTTTTTCATCATTATTTTTATCTTATTGTGTTATTACAACACCCATGGCTTTATCTATTGCATTAATATAAAGAATGAAAGGCTTAGACAAGTCAAGTTTAACAAACATTAGTTCATTTATAATGATATTTTTTATATTATTAAAAATAGAATCAAATTTTGCATCCCACACATATGATTGATTTTTTCTAACACAATATACAAAGGATTTTATTTATCAACAAAATCAGATATAAACTTACGCATAAAATTTATTTTTTAAAAGAAAGACCTAAGACTAGACTAATCTTTAGTTGGATGCAATTATTTGATTTCTTTAACATGTTCAAGATCAATTAAAATACTATATTTAGAAATAATACATCTTAATAATTTACCTTTATTAACATCAAAAATAGATTTTTTAGGATTAAAAAAATATCATATTTTCTACATCTTTCAAATACTTTACGTAAATGATCTAGATATTTTTTTCTCTTTTTAAAATGGACTATAAGGTCATCTAAGTAGATTTACATGATAATGATAATTAAATCATCAAAAACTAAATTCATAGCTCTTTTAAAGGTTGTACCTACATTCATAAGATCAAAAGACATTCTCTTAAAATCAAAAGTCTCTCTTTGTATTGTGAAATTTATCTTGTGTCTATCATCTGGATTGACAAATATTTGATTATAATTGGAAAATCTATCAAGTAAAGACATCATTTCAGATCTTGTAACTTGTTATAGAATTTGATCAATATTTGAGAGAGAAAAATTATCTTTTACACTAGCCTTATTTAGATCTCTAAAGTCTGCACAAAGTCTAATATTTCTATTCTTCTTATGCATAAGTACTAAATTAGCTACTCATTCAGAATATGTTATAGAAAAAATGACACCACCATCAAACATTTTATCAAGATCTTTGTTGATGGTGTCCTACAACAAAGAGATTATCTTTCATATTTTTTTCCTAATAGATTTAATACCAAAATTAACAAGAATGTCATATCTTACATAATTAACATCACACCCTTTTAAATATTTATATGACTAAGCAAAAATATCAATAAATTCTTTAAAAATTTGAGTAAATTCTACCTTCTCATCAGGTGTACACTAAATTCCCAATTAAATAATCTTTGATTCATCTTCAGTTCCAAGATTTATTGGGATGGTCTCTTCAATAATTTCCCTATAAATTTCTTTTGTATGTGAGATTTTATGCTAATCATTTCAAGTAAACATGGATTCTAAAATCACCAAACCAACTGATAACTTATTAGTATTCAATTGTAAATAGTCTCCACAGTTTATAACATAATCATCATTATCAAAATAATTGCCTTTAATAAAATCATTAATATGTTCATCACAATAAAAATAGGTCAGTTTTCATTTAAATCATAAAATTTAAGTCTAAAAGTCTTTAAACATGACAACTCAATAATAGGTTCTATGTCATTCATGGTAGGATTAGAAGCATGAACATCAAGTTTATCATCTCATATATTGAATTTTCTAAGTATATGAGTGATATTAAAAGCTTTGAAATTTTTAAGTAAGAACCAATTTTTTTGAGTATATAGATGAAGATAAGTTTGATTTATTTTATAAACTTTCTTTACCTATTTGATAACTAATTCAAAATCACTAAAAATTTCTAATTATTTAACATTCAATTCTATAGCCTTTTTAAAACCAAGACATAAATCTTAAAATTCTATTGTATTATTAGTATTATTAAAAGATAATTTATAATCATAATGAAAAATCCTACCTACAGAAAAATGAGATGAATTTCTGCACCACTTTTAGCTTGTGAACAAGCACCATCAAAATATAAGGTCCATAAATCACTCCTAAAAAAGATGTTTTATTATTATTGTTCAGGTTCATCAAGGCTTAGTAACTCATGTGTACCAATTCCCATTTCAACATAAGTAATAATAAGAGATATAGAGTTAATAGAATTACTAGGCTAGTCCTCTCTTCAAATAAAAATAATTGCATTTTCGATTAGAACCCAAGCAGTGTCTTTTCCAACAAATGTCCTAGTTGTTTTAGACTAGTATATACCTAAAAGCATTGCATAGTTGATAGGAATATATAGATTTTTAATTTTAGTCATATATTTGATCCTTTCATATTATGAAACTTTAATCACAAGATCTCAAAACTTACCACAAATTTTTATTTGATGTGAATCAAAATCTATAAGCTTTCTATTATCTGTTTTCTAAGAGATACCTATTTGATCAACAATAAATTTTGACATAGTATTCTTTGATAAAAATGTATCTAAAATGTAATTATGTATGACTTTATCAACAATTTTGAAAGATATATAACATAGTGGTATGTAATCTGCAAGAGGATCATATATCTAAGCAAAAATTGTTGACTGATTTCATTCATTATTTTATTTTTCCTCTTAAAATATTAATACATCTTTTGAATTTAGATTTTTAATAGCCTCATTGATTCTATCAAGTTATCCTAACAAACTAGCAATTTGTACTAATGCAAATCCTACTTTTATAGTTGATCAATCATCAATGATATTATAAGCCCCTACATCTAAATGAGGTATATGCATATAATTTTTAGGCTTATATGATGTATATTGAGAGTTATTAAAACTTATAGGCTAAGAATCATTATATTAAGAATTCATTTCAAAATTATTTGATTCATTATTATGTATATTCTTATCTTTATCTTGATTTTGAGAAGAATTTTGATTATTTTTAGCTATATTAGAATTAGAATAATATTTTTGTCTAGTATTAACAACATAAGCATTCATGGTTTTGATGTTATCTGAAGATTCATTAATCCAACTCATATTTATATTTTTAGCTAAATCAATTGAGATAATTTTATTTTTTGAATACATATTTTAAATTTTTGAACAACTATACATGTATTTGGATCATGATCTAGTTCACAAACGTTGCAATAAATAACTTTTTCTTCAATTTTATTTTTTTTAGAAGATGAAGACCTCCCTGATGAAGATGGTTTATCATTTAGTTACCACTAGACGGTGACCAATTCATTACTAAGATTATGAATAGATTTTAAAATTTATACATTATCTAAATTTATACCTATTATAGTTCTATCATTAAAACCAACTAATTTTAATTTCTTTTCATATTCTATATAAAAAGTTATAGTTTCATCGTAATCCATAATATCTGTATCCTCTATTGCAATTTTATACTTTAAAGATAAAGTATTACAAAAATATAATCTTAACCAATTTTTAAATGGTCTAATGATAGGTGGAAATTTTTAGTACAATCTAGTAAATTTACTTATGAATCCATAAAATAGTTTCACCTAGATCAATTGAAATATTAACCAATTCATTAACTAAATATATATTTTTTGGTTTATCGAAACACAACTCTAACCAATCTTCAATATCTTTCTACGTGTTGATAACACTTATCAAAAGACTAATAAATGCTTGTTATGTTTTACCTTCCACAGTCTATGAGAAAAATTTAAGAGAATTTTTTTTGTTAATAATACTAAGGGTAACACAAAATAGCTTGAAATCATCTAAGTGATCTCCTCATGACTCACCAGGTCTTCTAGAAAATTTAAGGACTTTGAGTCCCTTTAATGAAGGTAACTTACCTGGAAAAACATCAATATTGTTTGGATTTATATGAATCTAAGGATTGGATAGAGGCTGAGCAATGTATTCATCTAAATCATTTTTATCATCAATTGCTTCTGATTGATTTTTATTATTTTAAAAATCTAGAATCAAATTTGGAACCCTCTGTTGTGCTTGATATTCCTCCATTTAAAATTTCAAAAAAATTAATCACTTGATCATATTGATTTAAATTATGATCAACAGGAGTAATAAAATCTTTAAGATGAATGGAATCTGAAAGAAAACAAATTCTAGGTCGAGCACTAGCATGCAAAATCTATTCAGTCTCAAGTCTAATTCTATGATTATTTTATTAAATTTGATCATGCATTTCACACGTAATATTTACATAAATATTAGTAATTCTTACTTCTTCTAATTATTCATTAATTACTTTAATTAT
This sequence comes from Torreya grandis, assembly GCA_037957365.1. Taxonomy (NCBI): domain Eukaryota; kingdom Viridiplantae; phylum Streptophyta; class Pinopsida; order Cupressales; family Taxaceae; genus Torreya; species Torreya grandis. The sequence goes on from JARHVA010002024.1 coordinate 1,572,253, forward strand.
ATGATGTAAATCATAAGGCTTATGATACCAAGTAAAACAAGTTAGAGTAGAACTAATGTCAACCTGATCTTTAACAATATCAATTAAGGGTTGAATGACTAGACGTAGACCTCCAATGGTCATAGGGAACTTAAAATAAAAATAGACAAGAAAATAAGAATTCTAAAAGGATCCCTAGTAGAGTCACCAAATTAATTGATGATAAAAAATATCATGTTAATGAATCATCCCTTTTGCTTATCATAAAAGTTAAGGTGGAATCGTACTAACCTAATAGGTCACAAAAGATTTAAAAGATGCATAAAAGGATTTTAAATATTTTAGTAAATAATAAATATGCCAAATACTAATCAATACTTCATTATAATTTTAGGAATCAATTATTATCTTTAGATCATACGAAGGAAACATATGTGAACATATAATCTAACTTATGTGATAGAGAAAACCTATGAACAAAATAATATTTTGAAGGAAAGATTTATGTTTCTTATAAATATTTATATTTTACTCAAATATTTTAGAATCTTCATGTTTACTACAAAAATATTGAAAGAAAAGAAACAAATAGACCTGAAAGATAAGAATATAATATTGCAATGAATGCCCAAGATTGAAATTGAGATAACAATTAACATAATCTCACAAAATACTAAATCTAAAGAAATAAACAAACAAACAACTAAATTGGAAATTAAATACTAACACAAATCTAAAACTTAGAATTAAATCAAATCTGAAAATAAATTAAATAAAAGATAACTCTATAATAAAACTTGATTTAATCTAATGCGAAAGAAGCTATAATTAAAAAAATAACTATATTTCAAAAATTAAAATAAACCAAAACAAAATAAAGAAAATAAATAAATTAGAAAATAAAAATTTAAGATTTAAAACTATAATATCTAAACTATCAAAATAAAATCTAACTAATTAAGAAAAGACTAAGGATTTAAGAAAACACAATAATCAAAACTAGCTAAAGACTAAAAACCTAACAAAGAAAACTAATTAATCTAAATTAAAACTAATTACTTAAACTAAACAAAAGATAAAACAAAATAAGTAAATAAGACAAATTAAATCTAAAATAAATAGATTGTGAGTCTTTAAAAAAGAGTCATATTAACAAAGATAAAGTAGATTTGATTGAAAAATAATATTTTTAGTACATAAATATTCGATATAAATACTAATACAATATGAATGGATTAAAAACATGTCCCATATAGCAATGTATTCATTAGTATTCAAATCAAGTATTTTTTATTCTGCTCATATGATTTCAAATCTGCAATCATTATAAGATATTAAGCCTAACAACTTATAGATAATCGGTTTATAAACTAAACATGAAACTTGGATATACCTATACTAATTAAGAATATTACTTAACCATCAAATAATGTGTCCTTGATCCATCTACAAAAGTTGTTCTATTTCAGAGATATTACACGCAAAAAAGTATAATGATGAACTTTGAAGCAAATCAAAATCTTTAAAATACTTGTGAAATGTTCTTGCTTTTTCATATGTCCCTTTGATATTATTTTATAATCCTTTCCTCAAGAGATAGTTGAGAGATAAATTATAACTAAATTTATTTAGTTATTAGTTAAGTCCTAATTAAATTTAATTAAGTCAATTAAATTTCAGTTATAACTTAACTTTATTTAAGACTTTAAATAAATCTTAAGATCAAAATGAAATATTAATAGGCCAATGTTAGAAATCTGTGCTACCCCTTTTCTTTATTTTATTAATATAATAGTTATTATGGACTCATATACTTTGTAAGTCATCCCGTGAGCATTTTTTTAATCTCACATTCAAGAGAAGTAGTTTCTTATATTAGACTTAGTATATAAGTAAGTGTTGAGGTCAAGGAAGACATCCATAAATTTATTATAATGAGATTGCTCAAAGGAGGTTGCCCCCTTGAAGTTTCTTGTGATCAATTCAATCTTTTCAAATATTCTGTTAATTATCTAAATCTATTAATTCATGCTATTAATTTCTATTATTTCATGTATTTTATTAATTGTTGCAGGAGGATCCTCTCATCTAGTATCAAAACCTCTACCCAAGTTCAAGTCAAAGAGAAGGTGGCTACGTTGACATGGTAGTGTTCATCTAGGGCTCATACATACGGGGGATCTTGGTGTATGGGCGCAAATCCAACCTAGAGTTTGGGCTTTGGAAGCATGGTGGAATGTTATGATCCTAATGGGCAGATTTCACTAACGCTTTGAGATTTTGGTATAATAGTTTATTACATTTAGTATCAGAGCACTTTCTAGGGCCACAATTTTTTTCTTTCAAAAAGTCTTAACTTTGTTCTACTACTTACATAATTTTAGTAAATTTTCAAAAAATCTTAACTCTATTCTATTTCATAACTCAATTGAGTAATTTTTTGTAAGCTATTTTGGATCAGGGTAAAAATTGGATCACATAATTATGGGAAGTGCTTGGGTAAAATCCCTAAAAATCATCATGAGAAGTACCACATGAACCCCAAAGTAGTTGTCCCATTGAGAGGACCTACCAGTGAAATAGGGAATGGACCCTTCCCAATTGAGTAGTTCTCATCCATGAAGAAAACCAAGAGCTATTGCTAAGAGATAAATCCATAGCCAAAAAATTTCTAGAGAGTGGTACTCATTTAGATGGTATTGGTGGCTAGAGTGATATTTTTAAAACTCTTAGGAAACCATTGAAATTCAAGGCCCATTTCTATCAATTTCAGAATATTTTTAGTAGACTCTAAAAAATTAATCCTTAGAGTATTTGTAGACTATCAAAGGACTTGAAGGTAGATATTTGATAGGAACCAAAATCCATAAACCATCCACAGAGCATCAGTAGACTCTCATAGGACTTACTACTAGTTAAAAAATAGAAAAGAGATAAAAAAATAAAAAATAAAAATAAAAATAAAAATAATTTTTTTCATATTTTTTCCATATCTCTTCTTATGTAGACCCGTTGATCTTTGAAATTTATCTAGAAACCTAGAATTCCATTCCCCACATTTTCTTCCTTAAGGTCCCATATCCCAATTTCACTCCTAATTTCTACAAATCATAATTTTCTCTTTTTTTGGGTTTTGCCATAACTTCTATTTTTATCCATTTGCCTCAAAATTTTTCTATAGTGTTCATCTCCCTTTTCCACTCATTTATCCCTATTTCATAATTTTTTTAATTTTTTCATTTTCACTCCTAAAATTGTCCTTGCCTTTGTCAATCATACTCCCACTATGTAAAAAAATTAGTAAAAGTACCTTTACCCCTTTTGATTTCACCTCAATTAAAAAATTCCTTTACTAAACATGTTTTAACTCTAGTTTTCCTATCCATTTAAAAAAATTATTTTGGTCATGGTAGTAACCTGAATAGGAGAAAAAACACATGGAGGATGAAATTGCTACCCTTAAGACCCACATCAAATATCTTGATGAAAAAAGTCTTGGCCTCAATCTTCAACATACCACCATGAACAACAGACGGTATCTAGAGTCCTCTTCAGACACTGGGTTTTATTATTCTAGCACTTTTCATGGGCTGAAGCTTAATTTTCTTTGATTCAATGGTGCAGATCTGATTGGATGGATCTATCAGATAGAAAAATATTTTAGTCTACATAATAATTTTGATGCCAATAAGGTCCCACTTGCATTATTTCACTTGGAACATGGAGCCCTTCAATGGTATCATTGGTATACCAAGGCTCATGTTGAGCCCATATGGACCAATTTTTGCACCCTTATTTTGCAATGGTTTGGTCCTAGTGTTTTTGATGACTTTAGTAGAACACTCATCAAACTTCATCAAATAGGAACCATGTGAGAATATAAAATATAATTTGAAAAGTTGGCTAATCACACAGAGGGATTGTCTGATGAATTCCTTAAGAGTTTCTTTGTTAGTGGACTAAATGATGCAATTTGATCTGAGATCAAAATGTTCCAACCCAACATGATGATGAAAGCCTTAGGGTTGGATAAGTTGGTAGAGGACAAAATTATAGATCAATAATGATTCAAATCCAATTTTTCTCCATTCAAAAATATGGCTTCATAATGATCTCAAATAATGTCACCCCCTAGAACCACTTCTATCAAGCATTTGACTTAAGTAGAGATGCAAGCCCATATAATTCACTCAAGGACATTGATGTGTTGAGAAAAATATATACCTATTAGATGTGGACTCTCCCCCCAAAATTTAATATTGGGAAGATGTTTAAGATACAACAAATGATCCAGAAGAAGCTCAGTTGATTATGGAATCCACTTCTCAAGAAGGCCAATTAGAGATCACTCTTCATGCCTTAGCAAGAGAGAAATATCTCTACATTTAGTATCAGATCCTCCACTTGTGTTCAAATCGTAGATAGGGTGGCTTCACTAGCATGGTAGTGTTCATCTGAGGCTTGTACATGTGGGGGATCTTGGTGTATAAGTGCAAATCCAACCCAAAGTCTAGGCCTTGGAATCATGGTGGGATGTTATGATCCTGATGGGAAGATTTCACTAATGCCTCAAGGTTTTATTGTAACAATTTATTAAAACCAAAGGGTATAGATTCTAAATAGGTGGGGAAACTTAGACATCATAATAATCTAAATAAATATTTTATGCTAAATATTTATAATAACTTAAACAATTTAAATGAAGATTTAATACATCTAACATTAAATCATATGCATTATCCATAAAGTTTGCATTTTTCACACCAAATATATATATAACCATCTAAAATGTTTTAAACCATTGTCAAATACTAAAATAAATTCTTAACCAATATTAAAGCATATAAAGTATCTGAAAGTATCAAAATAACATAACTAAAGATCACTCAACATTTTACTCCTCATCAGAATTGGATAACATCTCAATCAATGGATATTCCTTGTCAGTTAGATACTTTGCATAATTTATTTTTGTAGCAGGAAACTTTATCAACTTGACTCCATAGTCATTATCTTCATCATCAAACTTCCATCTTGACTTTCTTAACCATCTTGGTGATCATTGGTGAGACTGAGGGACTTATCTCTCATTTCTTATAGTTAAGAGGTAATGACAATTATTCTTCAAGTAAATGTTGAGGAAAATCTATGAGATTCAAAATTGAACATGTTTCAACTAGATTAATATGTTAAGGAGATGGACTTTTATGGTTGAGAGGTACTATGTCATGAGAATGCAATTTGGCAATCTACTTCAAGTCATTTTTAAGCAAAGGTTGATTGTGTTGTGGATAATGGTATGAAATTGAATTAGGCTCAAAATTTATGTTTGTTTTCATATGTTGAGTCAAACCACTTGGATTTACACATATGAGAGGATGAGTTCTCTAATGAGGCCTTCTTAACCCTTGATTTCCTTTAGTATTTACAAGATTGAAAGGCAAAGCATCAAAATTTTCCAAAATGTGGGATATGATGCATTAAAATGAATTGATATATAGGTCACTCTATTGAAAGGTCTAGGAAAATTTATACAAGGCCTCCTACCTCCAAAATATTATCCTCTAAGAGCAAAAATATGAGAAGATTAATCTTATCTATTTCAAATCTGATCATTTCTCTAAATATTACCATAAAAATTATTAGAATAAGGAGGTGTCCAACTCACATCTTTAGAAAGATGAAATAAATTAAAAACCCTGATCACTTGCAATGAAATTATTCTCAAATATATACCAAATCCATATAAAGTTATATCTATAGGTACATAAATTTCAAGAGAAAAATTGAAATTTGAAAATCAACTCATCACATTATTTTGCATATCAACATATCCTGATAAATGATCGAGAGTTTCTCTCATGAAATCAAAATAAAACAAACTCAAATTAAAATAAAACTAATTGATAGACAAATTCTACTAAAAAATCCATTCATTTCCCTTAAGATATTGATATCTAACTAACACTATGTTAGGTTGTGGAGCTAAAAGCTTCACTGTATGCAGACATGGAGGAGTTGCTGAGTGTCACAGTCACCGACGTCGATTAGGCCAACTGACATCGGTCAGGGGTGAACAGAAGGGCAACCGACATTGGTAAAAGTTGGCTGATGTCGGTAATCTCCAGGCAGATAGGGACCAACGTCGATCGCCTATGCGGTTCTAGAAATGTTCGTTGCACAAACAGTTAATTCATTAAACTAATTATTTACATGTAAAAGGCTATTTTTGGTCTTGATTTGTGAGTCTAATTATTGTAAATTATAAGTCTAAGTTATTATTTAGTGTGGGATCTATTTATAGACCCATTGGCATGTATTGTAATTATGAGCAAATAGAGGAAGGCAAGGTAGATCCTTCCAATTGTAAGAACAGGGTGATCTACAGGTTGTTGCAAGATCAAGGAGAAGTTCTACATGTGTAAGTAAGATCATTTGAGTTGTAGGTTGTTGTAGGTTCATGGGAGATCTACTTGAAGTACTTTGAGTACTTGTGTACTGGCAGGGTTATTACTGACTGGTTGGAGGTGAACACCAATTCTATGTTTGAGTTGTGTGTTGGGACCATTTTTGGTAGGAGAGTGAACTCTTGATTGAGAATTACTGGGAGCCCTTGAGGTGTGGGAAGCCTCACAGAGGTGTAAGAAGAAGTGGCATCTTCTTTATTGTATTTTCTTTCTGGATGAGTATTAATACAAGTTTGTGTATTGTCTCTCATATTATGTGTCATTTGTGAATTCTAGTTACTTGTTCATTATGGTATAATTCCGTGTTTAGTTGCTAATACAAGGTAATCATATGTGCTCTTATTGAGGAGCAAGATCTTGACAAGTGGAATCAGCGCTGTTGTTGTTCTAGATTTCCTCATCACACTATCAACTACTATGATATATATATATATATATATATATATATATATATATATATATATATATATATATATATATTCAAATTTTATATTTTTTAAACTGACTAGGAATATCAAAATGAACTAAATCATGACATTATCATATTGAAGAAAATAACCTCCTTATATCCATTTATAAAAATATAATCAAGCCAAATCAACAAATTTTCTTTAACCCAAAAATGTTCACAGTATAGAAACCAAAAATATTTGGAGTAAGGAAGATTTCTCATATTATAAACTAATTTTTATCTGAAATAATGATATTTTCCATATCAAAGCTTTTATGTATGAAAATACAAACAAACTTCTAAAAATTTATGTGTGTTTTTCTTCATAACATTTAAACCATTTTCAAAAGATAAACCAATATCATACTAAAAACCCAACATTTTCTTGAAAAAAAGTTCAACACATAACATTTATTTACCATATCAACTTTTCCATTTACATTTCTAGCCAAAACCAAATAGAATATCAAAACCCAACACAAACTAAAACAAAGCTTAGGCATGCAATGCCTGTTTATATCCAAAATTAACCAACCATCAACAAAACTGTCATATTAACTTGTCAAAAATCCAAAATCAATTTGAAAAAATAATAAACAGGCAACTTCCAAATATATATCTCATATTCACCAACCATCAACAAAATCCAAAACTTTTCTAAGCATCAAATAACTCCACAAGACTGTAACTCATCTATATGTTATAACCTCATAGAATCGAACAAACATTGCATACATCGTATTAGTTTCAAACAAATAAATAAGATACACTCAAAGTCTACATTATTTCTCTTAAAATATTATATGCTTGAACAAACAAATTAAAATCTCAAATGAAGACATGTAGACCAAATTTAAACCCAAAATCCTTCAATAAAATGAATACTATGTAACTAAAAACACACAAAGAAAATATTTGTACTGAACTACAAAATATTTTCCATTATTGACTGTATTTTTAATGATGCATTTTCAACTAACTCAAAATTTTCAAGATTTTAAGAATATTGACGAAGCTTTAAACTTAAATATGTTCTTGAGATAACAAACAAAAATCAAAATCCATACCTTGTCTACAACTTTCTAGGTTTCTTATTCTCTTCTAAGTTTTTATCCTTGCTTCCAAAATGTCACGCCCACCCAAAGCTTGCCAAAGAATGGAAATCAATCAAATGAAATTACATTTTGTATTATCATGAATAACATTAACGAACTTAGGCTTACATGTTTCAATCTCATTGGTTACTAACTTTATCAGTACTTTACCGCCAACTTATCCAACTCCTTTAAAAAATTGGGTAAGTTAATCATGAATAAAGTTAGCACTAAATCCACTACTAAAATCCTTTAAATTATGCATGTAACTCAAGCTTAAATTCCATAAAATCTATAGGCTCAAACCAAATCCCAATTTGTCTTTCATATCTCTTAGCCCAAGTTACACTTAAAAGAAATTAAAGTTTTTCCAGCTCACACGATCCCATCATTTGCTTCAAACCCATAATGAATTTATTACCTAAGATACCATTCCCATAACTTTAGCCTTTATTGATATTTCTACTTAGGTATACAAACATTTGACCCTTAGATTTAAATTTTTCAATCTACCAACATTTGACGCTGTAATATGCTATATTATTATCAAAAAAAATTCATAGGTCATAGTGTTAATTCATTAGCAATAACCCTTAGGTATTATGTTATAAAATAATTAGGTTTAAATATAATTCAAACCTAAAACATTTTAATAGATATATGTTTTATTTATAAATCAAAATATATCACAACTTAAACATTATTCAATATAAATAATGTTAATCATAGATCCTTCAACATATAACCTCATGATCAAAATTATCATTTTGTCAATCAATTTGTGCATCAAACCATGAATGCGTAAAAAATTGACCACTAACATTGTATTCATAGAAGCAAACAATTTTTCCCCTACCAATTCTATACATACTAAATATTTTCATTGAATCCACTTAATGCTTTTGAAACCACTTATAATGTCAAGTAATAATTTCATTAAATACAACAGTCACAATAAACATTCAACATAATAATAAATATTCAAATGATGTAATGAACTAAGATCCCCATAATAGTAGTTTTATATGTCATGATATAGGTTGTCAATATGATAAAATCACTTAAAACACTTGATTTTATAAAATAAAGAGGGGTTGTCAAAAATAGGCACAACAATTTGCTTATTTCTTGTGGATCTACAATGTAGTCTTAGTTAGGCAACAACTTGATTTATTTCCACTGAAAGAGGAGCCTCATGAGTTTTTCAATATTTTATCTTTCTCTCCTTTATATAAAGGTAGAGTTCCTTTCAAAAAAATCCATTTAACCCTTAATAAAAAAACATAATACTGTCAAACTCACTAAAAATAAAGTTATCATTACCATTTCCATATTTACTACATGTATTAATTCATTTTATTAAATCCATTATCAAAGATAGATTTTAGGAATAGTCCCATGATCATGATATTTTGCAAGCCATAATGGAAATAAAGAACAAATCCAATAATGGTCAATCTTCTACTCCCCTAGATGCCAATAGTGTTGCACTTACTTTGGGGAAAACTTAAATTGTATAACAACTTGTTCTAACTTAAAAACCTTTAATAATGGAAACACCTCCTATGGATAATTCCTCCTCTTCAGATGTAAAATCCCTTAGGCATGAGATCTAAAATATATAGGTTAAGGTGTTACATCTTCAATATGGTGCTACTAGGCCATCCCATGCCTTGGGTTCTCATATTCTTTTGAATACACCTTTGGCACAACATATAGTGACAACTCCTTTACCATCTAGATTTGTGGCACCCAATTTTAATTTATATGATGGTAAGGGTGACACAGAGCACCATATATGAGATTTTCATCTAGTATGTTTGGACTATGTGTCTAATGATTTTATCGTTACTATGTTGTTCATTTGAATTTTAAAATAATATGGACTACAATGGTTCTATGATCTTACTAATTAGTTTATCACAACATTCAACCCATTGGCAGATGGCACATTTTGCAATCAACATTAGTGATAAGGTTTCCTATGCTCAAGTGGCATAACTCAAAAAACAATCTAATAAACCAATAGTTGAATATGTCTTGCGATATAAAATATATTAGCAAAGATTAATATCCCCATGGTAAATAGATAAATCTAAGAAATATTCAAGTAGAGTTTGTTACCAATATTACATGAAGCTATCCTCCTCAAGAGTTTTCCATCATTCACATATTTTTATCATACATCAAAATAATGGGAAGTCAAGCTTCTCTTTGTGGTTAAACTAAAGCACACAATTAGATCAGATTCAACTACTAAGATTTTCAATAAGCCCTCATACAAGGCCAAACCTAGTGAGATAAGAATGATTCAAAAAACATAGTTAATGCATCTTTAGATATACTACCTCACATGGTCCTATTAGCTCCTCCAAGGATACATTTCATGACTCTTCCTTAGTCTCCAACATGGGTTATACAATATCTCTTGGAATGAAATGTCATATATCTCCCTCCCATAAAATAAGTTGATACAACTAGGCCTATTCTAAATAATGATGATTCCAATACATTTTGTGACTATCATAGGACAATAGGCCATGCTAAAAATAGATACATTAACTTGAGACATAAGATACAAGATTTGATAGAATCTAATATCATTTATTTAGGCAATCTTATAGAGGCCCATTTACCTCAACAAATGGAAGAAAAATCATTTAAAATATTTTCAAATCTATTTCCAAAACATACAACTAATGAGACAATAAGCACTTTAGGTGTTCATTATCCATATCAGGCACAACCACCATCAGCATCCTATCATATTTAATGATGGCAATGCACCATATAAATAATATCATTGGGGTGTATCATACTATAATGCCAAATATACCTCTTATCAGTTTTTTAGAGTAGGAGATAAATGATGATGACACAAATTTCTACACACTCTTTGTATGAGCCTACATTGATCATCATCCTATTTAGATTGTCATGGTTGATAATGGGTCAAGTTTCAACATATGTATTATCACACTTCTACAATACTTGGGTTATTTAGAGAAAAACATTTATTAGATAGATATAGTTATTCATGGTTTTAGTGGCCATGTTTAGAGATCCATTGGGGAGATACTACTACCATTACAAGTTGGGCTAGCACATGTGGCCACTAGATCCATAGTGGTACCTATTTATGGCATATTTGACATATTATTGGGTAGGCCTTGGATACAACAACTTCAAGCCATTATATCCATCGTATATAGATGTCTCAAGTATATAAATTCTAATTAGGTGGTTATAATTGGGGGCCTCTTATATGAGTATCATTTACTTATTCCACAACCACTTACACAATAGTTTCTAGTTACAATTCTAGGCACCAATTATATTAGCACTCCTTAGATGGAAGTTGAGCCACCAATGCAGGTGTGATCTACTCCTATATTAGTACCATGTATTCATACTCTCCCATGAAGACATTTATTAGAGAGACCCTTTCATTAGTGTAATGTTTTGGATTCTATATGGCCTCTCCCTCTACCAAAACACAAAACAACATCACAACATATAATATCCACTCCATTTTTAGCTTCTTCTACTAGGTGGTCCCCTAAGAACCCTACATTTCATAGGCTAGTTTAGTTAGCTTCTTATATTAATATCCCTATTCCATAATCACTTTCATCTATATATCACTCACTACATCTGATTTTTAGATCCCATATACTTCATCACAAAACATGCACGATCACTATCCCTTTATTTGATATAGGCCACATTGATTATGAGTCTCTTTCCAAATTCATCAAGTAGTATGTTCCTCTCTACTTGTATATATATTCTCTTACCTTTCTCCTTGTATATAGTTTAATTTTCATGATTGATTGAACATAGTTTATATACTCAAAAAACATAAAAAAATATAACATGTTCAAAATAAAAAAACATTTAGATATTTATCAAAAACATAAAATATAAATTTAATGAAGTTCCATGTTTACATTCTTTATAATTTATAGGTACTACATATGCTATCTATCTTAGTATAGTTAGTTTTATCATACATACATGCTTCACTTACTCTTGTCAAGTGTTTGTTGATTCTTACAAGACTTAGGTCCATCACATAGATCTAGAGCTACTACTATCTACCCATTGGGGGAACATACATAGCTACACATATTCAACATTGATAAATTTACACATTAGGGTCATCATACTACATAGATTATAGTTTACCAGGTTACATCTTTCTATACTCTATATCAAAAATTTATCATTATTTATATCTTGATATTAATCATCCCATACTAATCAATTTTTTTTCTGACTACTACTACTATAGACTTAGTTTATATACAAATTTATTCTTATATAGATTTATACCACATTTTCATGCATAATTTCATTTTTATATTTCCTAGTTTAGACTTGATTGTGTCTCTTTTCCTCTACATCTATTCGAGGACATTTGAATATGCCATTTTTTCATGGCTCTACACTAATTACTTTCACTATGTGTATGATTTATACATGCATCTATATATTTATGTGTGCCTTCTTGATTATGTATGTGAACATTTGAACATGTCCTTTTATGTGGATTTAAGCCAAATTTGTTTGCTATTTACATATGTAGACATTTGAACATTTTTTTGTATGCCTTGCTTTCTTAGATTTAGTGACATGTGACCATGTCCCTTATAATGTATCCCCTTAACCTAATTTACCTTCCTCATATTTGTTTTATGTAATATTTCATGTATGTGTCATGGCCATGACACTTGTCTCTTGATTTTTACACTTACACCCAATTTTAGATGCCATGAGTGTTCTCATGCATATCCCTTCCCTCCTTGGGTGCCTTGATGGCCATAATGTCCCATCCCCTAGGTAGTTTACATAGATCATTCTTAAATTATGTAGCTCATACACATGTTTACATTATATATATATATCTTCACAACCTTATGAATTCTAGATCAAACATACATCATATATTACCAACTTATGATTGAATTATCTTACATTCTAATGTCATGAATACACATTATATTGGTTTATTACGTAGATATCATACATGTTTTTATCCTAACACACATCATGCAGATATTTTATTTTGAGGATAGTTATTAAATAGGTACAATAACTCCCCTCAAAAGAGGGGGCATTCACATGGGTTTGTCACAGAGATCAGGTCATCCAAGTCCACTCAGAGTATAGTTTTAAGTACATAAACATAATTATAGAGCTCTACACCAAGAAAACATAGTGAAAATAGTCAAAAAAAGATTAGAGTTAGTTTGGTATAAAATAACATAGATGACACTAGTGCTAAAACTAGGACACTAGTATGGTGTACTACTATCCAAGGTACAATGCTACTATCTAATAGCCCCAAAATAGGAAAATCTAGATTTGATATAATAACATGGTAGATATAGTCTATATTTACACAATTTTAGTCACATTTTATCAGATTTGATTAGTTTATGCTTAGTTTTACATAAAATCATACCAGGTTTACTTAGATTAGGGGCATCATTCACATCATGATCACTCTCATTTCAATTTTAGATACATAGGAAAATTGTTATAACTTAGTCCATAATCCATATTCATAGGTATTATAATTGGGGGAACATGTGTGGTACATTATTTCCACATGATAAGTTTTACACTAGCTCATCTCAAATGGAATGGAAAACAACATGTCATTTTCTATATTTTATATTTCATACACCATTTGCACTAGGTTCTAAACCAGATTGATGACTTATTCAATTTGAAAGAGTTGGAATTTCTATGTAGTCCCTGAGCTAAATTCCTAAGTGTTTGAGAGGCCCCTTGGTCACTTTTCATTTGAAAGTTTCTAAATGGCCCTAGGGCCATCCTACATATTTTCAATTATATTTCATAATTTTAGTCATAGATGCATAAATACACATGGGTAAGAAATGAAGTCTTAGCCTATTTGAGTTCTTAATCCACCTACATAGGAGGGTTGGACAAGCCATCATTCCAATTCAAGTTATTCATAGTACATAATACACTGAGTAAGGGTTGGAAATGATGGAGTCAAAACTAGATTGAGTTCTTGAGCCACCCACACATAGGGATTGAGCAATCCATTAGTGTAATCCCATCTATTCATCATTTGATCAATTTATACATACACACACAAAAGATGTCACCAGGTTATTGCATTGGTTTACATACCTAATGAGGTGTATTCATCCCTTTTCTCTCTCTCTTATCTATGTATTTAGTTTTCTATTTATTTTTGTAATCCTTAAGTGAGGACTGATTCACACATTTTTCATTTATAGGATACATAATGGAGCATGCTTCACACACTCAAACCCAGATTCATAAGTTTCACCTCATAGATAAGTCCAAGTACATTTATTTTTAATTTATCCTATTCATTTTATTTTGATTCATTTATATAATAGGGGGGAATATAGTAATATAAAATGTCACTTGAGTGCAATGAGTGTCACTTGATACAACCCATCCATAACTTAGCCCTAGACCTATCTTAGGGCCTTTTTCAAAACTTATCCAAATTTTATGCCATCCTTACTCATCCCTAGACACCTCAAAATCAATTTCACACCCTTCCTTAGGGATCCAACCCCCTAGTGCCTCAATTTATACCATTTGGACACTAGTTCTATACTTTGGACACTAGCACCCTACACTAGTGATCAAGGTACAATGCTAATGTCCTTTACCAAATTTGAACCCAAATAGATATATTTTTAATTCCTAAGACACCCAAGCTTAGACTTAACCTATTTAAAATTTTTCACAAGCACTAGATCAATATAAATACATGAATTTTATCCTGTTATCTACTAGATGGATATTAGATGCAAAATACACAAACAATCTTAGAATAAGTTGTGCATAATCAAGGTTATTAATCCCTATTCTACCCTACTTTTGCATACAATCATCTAAAACCATCTAAAGCTAAGAATACACAAATTTATAGTCTCAAGCCTCATTTAAAGCACTCAATTTAACACTCATACTAGAATTCACTTGTACTTACACCAAGCACTTAGATGGGAGAACTACATCAAGCTTGATCCCTCCTTAGAGTATTGGTATTTAGGAAACTCTCAATATAGTGGGGTGTTGAGGATGTCTAACCTACATAGATAACATCACACTTTTGCTAATTGTGCCACTCATATAGCTTAATAATATGAAGGTATAGGTTTTTCTCCTAATTCATATCAAAATGGTGTATAAACAGTGAATTAGGGCTTGCCCATATAGGAATAGGGAGATCAAACCCAGTATGAAGGTGCACCTAGAAGATCATATAATCTTGCATGAAGGACACTAGTATTAAAAGTAGGACACTAATATAATGCACTAATATCCAAGGTATAAAACTATTATACTAGAGGGTTTATGACACTTGGACCCTATTTGTGACACTTAGAGATCGACTTCAACACCAGTTTTCATCCCTCAGATCATCCATCTTGATTAGTTTCTAGCTAAGTACTTATTTGTATCATTCATTGTTATTTTTATAAATATCAAAATAGGTTGATTATTTCAAAAATTAATGGATGTATTTATTACATACTTTATACCCTAATTTACTATACTTATACCCTTTAACAATCTAGGGCTTACACTTCATAAACCCTTAAAAGTTAAATCACTATGTTATCATATTTAATGACATATTTTATTCCTTAAACTATACCTCCTCAAATTTGGAAGTGCAATTTATATTTAGTAGGGGTATTCTTAATCCTCTTAGATAAACAACATTACACAATCCCTTTGTTTCATTTGATATTTTATATTGGGTTTTGCGTAAATATGAATATTCTTTAACGAATACAAAAAATGAGTTACTTACTTCACCATATAAATCCAATATAGATAACATCTTCAAAGAAAATTACCAAAATTAGAAGGGTCATGAAACACTTCACAAACTTTATTTTTAACCAACAATACATTCCAAAGAAAAAATAGTGAAGGTATTAAATAAAGGAAAAGAACATGCTTACCAAATACCCCCTACAATTAAACCACATGCCTCATACAAAGATAACTATTCCAATTTGATTGGTACTGAGATATACCACATGATATATTGTGCATATTATTGGATAAATGAATGATAAATCTTCCTACTAATTCTAATTACCCACCACATAGATTTTAAAAGGTAAAAGGACAACACTTTTTCACTTACCATGGTATAAATGGGCACCAATATAATGATTTTTTTGATCTTGAGAAAAAGCTTATGTAGTTAGCTAATCGTTAAATTATTACATTTTGAAAAGACATATCTAGACATATTTCACATACTTATTCTAGAGTCTATTATAAGAGGGTTGAGACATCCCATGTTACTCCTTTTGTGTAACACATGGTCGATCAACCTTCACATAAGATAACCACTAGTATAATTCCTTCTCTTAGTGAACCCTCTCATAGAACTGATCTCCCCCACACTGATCCTACCAAGGAAATATTAGTTGATTGGGTCATTAATAAAGAGACACATGGAGAAGGTGTACCTATAAAACATATATGGGTACCTAAATAGATACATAATAATTCACAATATATTTCTACATATAATTTAGAGTTAGTGACATAAACACAACCAATAGTTTTATCACCACATTGTCATTATAGTCAACTTTTCTTTTTTCCATCCATATTTCATTACATATAGTGATTTACTTATTACCACTATAATAAAGGAATTTCATTAAATGGAAATATTTTTTATACAATTTTACATATATGAACATACATTATGGAAATAAATGTAATTAAAACCATATAAAAATTAACAAAAAATTAAACATTGCACATCCATTTGAAGCAAATTAAGCCATGTGAATAATGTCATATATATATATATATATATATATATATATATATATATATATATATATATATATAAATGGTATAGAGTTTATACAAATAAAAATATTAGTCATTTATTGGGGTCATATCCCCAAGTGCATACTCATCATTTATATCTATATCAACCACCCACGTGCCTCTCAATGTAGAATCAATTGTGTCTAGTATACTCTAAGTGTGATCCTATACCACATAGCTCACCATGGTATCCCATTCTTGATTACTTGCGCACAAGTCATACAAAGTAAATATATGTTACCTTTATCATACCAAAATACTATGTCAATCAAATACAACAATTCAAAAGTAAGGTACTTACATGTGGCTCTGATATCTTCCACATCTATAGGTGTTAGTACTAAGGGATCACCACCACCTCCATGTAATGAAATTACTTAGATGTTCTCATGTGTGTACTTATTGATCTCTTTATAGTCTGGTCACATCCTCTAAGTGCCATCTTTATTTGACACCATGACCACTAGGGAGTAATGTTCACTTTTGTTGTGTGAAATGATTCCTACCTCTAACATTTCCTGTACTATATTTTTAATTTCACTATTTTGGGCATAGGGATACCTATAGGGTATGATGTTGGGTGGTGTACTTATAAGAAGCAGTTTGATGGCATGATCATGCACTTGGCTTGGTGGAAGTCCTTTTGGCATGTCATCAAAAACAACAAAATGGTCATCCAACACCATTTTTAAATTAATATAGGTAAAATCCTTGGTTGGTTGAACTTATATGGAAAATAAGTGCATCAAAATCCTTTAGAACCTTTTTTGGTAATCTTCATCATCTAGTGGGAACTAACTAGTTGTAAAGATTTAACCTGTAACCCATGCAGTTTAAATGTCGTGCCTTCTAAATGGAAGAACATGAATATTTCTTAGAAATTCATCTCAATAGTGTCTAAAGTAGAGATCCATTGCACTCCTAAAACAATTTTAGACCCTCCCATGGGAATAAAAATCATAAGAGAATCTAACAGGTAGTCTCCCATAACAAGCTTAATAATGTGGCATTTTATAGAATAATTGATAGTACCACCATTTGCAATCATGATCTAGAATTTTGGAGTTGGGTAAATGAAATAGTTTAAACAAGTAGCCAAATTAATGTCTATGAAGTTATGTGTACTCCCAAAGTCAATCAAAATAGTCACCTTATGTTTCTTAAAGAAACCCATCACCTTAAAAGTTTGAGAAGTACTAATACCATAAAGTTCATGATAAGAAATAGTAAGTTTAAAATCTTAATATTCATCCTCAGGTTCGTACAAACCTACACCTGAGGATTCATCATCTTTGTCATCCTCATTAGAATCTTCAATGTGAAATAAATTATTTTCATCATAGTTATGTCCTTTGATCCATTTATATCACAACCAAAACACAAACCTTTTGCATGCCTCTCCTCTATTTTTTGAGGGTTCAATTGGGTAGGATGACGAAATTATGGTGCTAGGAATGTGTGTTCATGAACATTAGTGAAAGGTCTTAATTTGATTAGCTCTTTTTCCTCTAACATACATGCCCTTAGGATGGAATTAGATATTGAAATGGGACCAAACATGCAAACCTCCAATTGGATTATATCTTTGAGGCCACCTAAAAATAAGTCAATCAAATTTTCCTTGGTGATTTCTACCACACATAAGGAGAGATTTTGAAATTAATGAATATGATACTTTACAAATCCTATTTGGCATAGTTTGGCTACGTAGATGAAGTAGTTTCATGAGACATTATTGTGATAATGAAGCTGTATCTCTTCATAAAATATAGACCAAGAAACTAAGATACCCTTATTTTTATTTTGAGCACACAACCATTGATACTAAATGAAATTCTTAGGTTCTAGATATAAAGTGGTCGTGACCACCTTTTATGAACATGAAATCAAGTACAAAAAATAACTAGTCAATTAGCCAATGTTGTGGCCCATCTATTAAAAAATAACCTTCCACCACTCCAATTTAGTTCTCCTCCTCCAAAAAATCACAATTCCATTTAGGTCCCCTCTCATCCATGTGATGTCCCATTTAACTGCATCAAGATCAACTTTCCACATGATGCCATATAATTCTAATTGAAGTTGTTGAATTAATTTCAAAATACATAGATCAAAAGTTATAGACTACATATAATCCTTATAAGGAGTTTTATGGGTTTATTTACATTTCCTACATCTATGAGTTTTAGGACCAACCATTCAAAAACCCTATGAGGGTTTTATCCCTAAAAAAAGTGGGTTAGTAGATGAGACTATTGTGATTGCCTCACCAAGATGAATCCAATGATTTATGATACACATAAGGGTGAAAAATTTTGGCTCTAAAAATATTACTAGTAGAATACACCATTGTAATCATCTTGCAGAGATGAATCTAATGACTACTAATTTACACAAGGTTAAAAAATTTCCAAAATTTTTTTACTATTTTTTTTCAGAAAACCACTTTAGACAATACTATAGTGACAAAAAAAATAAATTCTTCTCAAATCAAAATTTATGTTTTTTTATCCTTCAACTCATAAGAGACGTACAACACTATATCTAAAAAAACACCACTACATAAACTTGTACAAATCAAAGTGTTACACCAAAAACCTCAAGGCATTAGTGAAATCTACACATCAAGATCATAACATCCCACCATATTTCTAAATCCTAGACTTTAGGCTAGATTTACACCCATACACCAAGATCCCCATGTGTACAAGCCTAAAATGAAAACTAAAATGCTAGCATATCCACTTTCTCCATGACTTGAACATGGGTGGAGGCTCTAATACTAAATTTAATGAACTATTACACCAAAAACCTTGAGGTGTTAGTGAAATCCACACATCAGGATCGTAACATCCCACCACTCTTTTGAAGACCAAACTCTGGGTTAGATTTTCATCCATACATAAATATCCTGACATGTATAAACCTTAGATGAATATTATAATACTGGTGTAGCCACCTACTCTGTGACTTGAACCTGAGTGGAAGCTCTAATACCACTTGTAATGTAATTAATTATATGTTTTCAAAATAGAATAACATATCATAGAAATGAGAGCAAAGATAATAGATCCACACAATAATTGACAAAAGAGTATAATTTTTGATAAATATAATTGAGCCACTTCAAGGGGGATACCTCTACGATAATTTAATAAGAGCATAATTCATAATATACCATGATAGAATAATAACCACTACCTATTATATATACTCTACTTAGGCATTGTTATTTCATAGGCCGACCATACTAAGAACATTGAGACATGAAATAAGATAATATGAAGGTATTTAAGTCACAAGTAAACCACACATATCCCTAGACATACTATAGATTAATGGCATATCACTCTATCACCTCCTACATCTCTTTATGCCACAAGTATGGCACCAAGTTGGGAAACTATGATTGGGAATAATAATGGCCAATGGGACCTTACCCACCACTAAGTGTAACCATATATAAACCTCACATCATCCCTTATAGCTAGGGGAACCATATGATCTCGCTCATCACCTAGATGTGAGGCTAGATCCCCAAGGTGTCACTTTTAGTCTATCATTTGGCCTATACCCACTTTATAATGTACACTACGTGGGTATGGAACTAATGGATTACCCTAATATATACATAACTACCAAAGTACATAGTCATACTAAAATTACTCATATACCTCAGTAAAGTAGTCAACTGACCACATGATGACTTAGATCCTCTAAAATTCATACCCATCCTCATGCCAACCAATAAATTCCCTATATAGACACCATATAATCTGATCTAATATCAATATATCTAAAATATTGTGGTAATCCATTATGGTGTGTAGTCTACTATGAGGGAGTACCCACTACTCTAAAAAATTCTATAGATGGGCCCACCCAGCTAGCAGTCCACCAAGGGGATGAACTAGAATAATATGTTCATAATCCCACACTTGTAATAAGGTGTTAGATCCAATACCACCATAATAACTCTCCAATTTAAATCTATAAATATCTCTATATAGGTGGGTTTATATGGTACAACCCCAAGAGTATCAGTACCCTCCTACTCAATTTCTCAAACTATATGATACATGTGATAATAAATCACAATATCACCACCCTCCATTGCTATAAGTGGGGCCAATAGTACACAAATGAACTTATGTATCCATAAAATTCCATCTATAATAATGATATTAAGACACAACATATTATTCAAATATACATTTAGTTCTCTTTTCCTAGTAAAATACATATGGGACCACTGAATGTAACCATGACTACCATATCCTACAACCTATGTTCTCTTACCTCTACTAGGTAATAAAAAAATATGATACACATCCTCTAATGTAACTATCATCTCCCTTGTTTTGAGCCAAAAGGTATAGGTATCTAGGTTCCACCTCTTAGCTAGTGTCATGAGAAGGTGGACATCATATGGGATCTATCCTACTAGGCCACATGGTCCAATCTGACCTAATCTATCATGACCCAGTTAGTTGCATCTAGTCCTAAATCTACCAACATGAGAAAATACCTACCATGCCAAAACTATCAGATATGTACATATTTATATAAAAAATAAATTAAAAAATAGTATTAGTTAGGGCATTATAGAAATAAAATATTAAATTTATAGTTAAAACCTAGAAAAATCAGCAATACAAAAGTGTCAGATGCTAACTTTGATGTAAGACATAAACATCAAATAGTTACATCAAACAATAGACACTACATCAAGGAAATAACTATCCCAATATTTAAAAAAAGTATCTCTTGACAATTAAAAAACAATAAAAATTAGTAAAAGGGACATATTTCAAAAATATAACTTTACCATGCAATTCATACTTAAACCTACTTACTAGCTCCTCAAAGTCCTAGTCGGTTAATGCTATCTAGAGCACCTCAAATCACAATGGTTGTGGGACGCTATTGTGCAACATTGCTTTTTTACTCAGAACTCAAAATTTCAAAAGGATAAAATTGAAAATGAATTGAAATTTATATATTAAAATATCCTTATATACAAATTCTATAATAACTTCAAACACACATATCTTGAGTACCAAATGTCTAAATTCAAAAATGTGAATTGCATTGGGATCCAGGTAACAAGCCCTTTCACATTATATGAATTTGGAAATAACTCAATAAATTAAAAAAAAATCATAAATTTTTTATTACAAATATATATTATCCAAATCACAAGTGTTAAAATTGAGAACTATACACTCTTGTACATAAAAATGTCACTTATTCTTTTTGTGATGAGGTGAGTAGTAGATTCTATTTTCCCTCCTCCTAAAAGCGGGGCATATCATATATATAGGCATTATTCATATTCATAATTTATGATTTAATGGGGTAATGTTATGAGAACATATCCACATTTATTCATTATTCAACATATCTAGATTACAGTGGGGGCATGCTTTGAAAACATGTCCTCCATTATTATTCCATGTTTAAACTTGTTAGATCTCCTTCACAACATATAATTCAGATATAAATTTGGGTTAACATTCTATACATTGGTATTACCATTATACACATATTACACAACAATGGTACTTGTGTAAAACAAATAGAAGGCACAATATACGTTAATTACTATATTAAATCCATATATGATAGGGGTATGAACAAGGGTTAATTCATTATATGTAATTCTACATTGATATATCTTCCATATTCATTAGATTATCATGGATTTTTATCATATTATGCACTATTACTATATCATGGACTTTATCACATCATAGATTGACACCCAGGTTAGACTGTTACATACTATTATTTGAGCCTTATCCATCTACAATGGTTGGTGTTATTTACATAGTGGAGTGATTAAATAATCCAATATTACCACCCTATGCACATGAGTTATGTTGGTTGGGAGATGATACTCTTGATAGCTAAAAAACTACTCTTCCTATTCTACGTTGGGGGCGTGATCACCTCCCAGCTCTCCTTGCTCTAGATATAACACCACTAGGGTATAACCTAGTTGACTACTTATGATATTGATCATATTTATATCTAAAATATGGATGAGTTTGCAAGTCCCCTTCTACTTCTCTAGTTTCCAACATGATAGATCCATTACTACATAGCACATACATAGGTGTATTCTATCAATGCTCTTTCTTTATGTTACTTTATATTATTATATATATACAAATTATATATGCTAATTACTCTATGACATGATCTTTATTATAGGTACTATTTAAACAAGAGATTCAAATAAAGTTCAAGCAAAGATTAGGTGTGTTGTCCACACCAAGGTATTCATTTTCTTTTCTTTTAAACTAGTAATTTTAGTTATTTATGCATTACTAGATTAAAGTGTTGGGGGGGGGATATAGATACCCATATTTGGTATAAACATAGTTTTGTATCATGTTTCATAGATTTTTACATATATACATATTTTGACTAAGAGTTATATATCTAGTGACATGGTCTTGTGTGGATCTCTTCACTTCCATATTATTTCACTTAATTTATCTACCCTTGTGGGAGTATATGTTGTGAATTGTCTTTTATCTAGTGTATTTTGGGCATCACCACCTATGTTTTTTATTATACCTATGTTTTTAGCCTCTAGACACTTGCATCCATGTTATAAATTTACATCGATGCAAGTGTATAACTATGACACAAGTGTCCAGACTTATCCTTTTATTGTTTTCTATATCTTTCACTTGGTGACCATTTTTTATCCCCTTTGTTTGTCTTATTATCAGCTTTTTACATGACACAAGATCATAATTCAAAATTAAGATATCCATATATATACAAAGGTTATGGTATAATTATATTATCGAGAAATTTCATCAAGAAAGTTATAATTAGCAAGTATTTTATTTTCCAAGCTACCAAATTGCACTAAATTACTATATTGAATATCTGAAGCACTCAAAAAGTCACTATACTCTTGTATTATTTGTAATAAGGGTTAATATAGGAGAAATAACATATAGTTACACAATTACAATTCCAAACATATGCCTAGGAGGGATAAATACATGCAAGTTTGAGGCCCTCTTTGGACTATTGGCTATGTAGGTATCACTTAGCAACCAAGGAGGTTGCTAGGGTTAGTTCAAATCATGTGCTAACCCATTTTTACCAAGTTACAAGAGGTCAAAGGTAAGAAGGCTATGGTTTTTTATTATTGTATGGATCTTAATAGATGAACATCTTATGAGGTACCAAACAAGCACAAATGTGATAGTGAAGGTATGACAAGATTTCTAATTCACCTTTATGTATACTTTAGGCTAGACACCTACATCGAAGTTAGACACCTACATTGACATAATTTTTTTATGGTCAATGAAAGAATCATGTAGGTGAAAATAGCCAATATGAAAAGTGAGCCAATTCTCAATCTTGATTAATTCCTAAATAAAACTCTAGATCACTATCACATCCCAAATCTAAACTTTGAACAAGATACAATCTCTCTATCTTTTGGTTGCATTGTATTTAATTACATTTATTGTACATAGTAAATGAGGTAAATTAGGTAAATTTGTATTATTTATTATATTTTATTGTGAAACTAAATATATTATTACTCCTTTTAAATGATTTTATTTCCTTAAGTGTGTTTGTGTAAAACCTCAAATAACATAATTTTTTTTTATCATACTATCACTTTATTTCCCATTATGACATATATAAATTTTCTTAAAACTTAAAAAAATGCCATAACAAACTTTTCAATTAATGGATAACTAATTTAAAAATATTTTAGCATTAGGCTCATGTATCCTATGGGTTTTTCTTCACAATTATGATCATACTACGTATTAACAACACATGTGGCCTTATTGGTCCCATTAATGTATAAGATAAAGCACTCATTCATGTCAAGTTTTCTAGGTACAAGAGCATTGTGATTGTATTTTTGATTTCATAAAAGTATACATATAATCCTAAATTGAAAATATAATTCTAATTTTTCTTAAGTAAAATTTACTAAGGGTTAGATTTATATATTAAATCAAAAATTAATTTGCATACAAAATTGATTTTACCGAAAAATACTAAGACTAGATTGATCTATAAAGGGAGGTAGTTACTTAATGGACTTGATATTATTTTTATCAATCAATATTACATATTTATAAATAACATGACCAATTAGTTTACCTTTAGTCATACCAAACATGACTTTTTTTGGATTTAATGATAAGCCAAATTTTTTGCACTTGACAAAGATTTCATGCAAATGATCTAAATGTTTTTATTTTTTATAATGATTATTAAGATAATATAATTAAAATTATATAATAATACCAAAAAAATCATAAAAATAAATGTACATTACTCTAAAAAAAAGTTTTACCTTCATTGATTAGTCCAAAATCCATTCTAATGAAAATGAAAGTACATCTATGTGTAGTGAAAGTAGTTTTGTGTCTATCTTTAGGATGTACAAAAAATTGACTACAAAATTTTATATATCTTTAGGATTAAAAAAATATTATTATAATTAAAAAAATACATATAATAAAGGCATAATTTCATATTTTGAAAATTGTTGTAATCTCTTATTTATATTTGGCAAAGAAAAAATTATTGTTAGTACTTGAATAATTTAGATCTCTAAAGTCCACAAAAAGATAAATTTATCCAAATTTTTATGGATTGGAACAAGATTATCTACTTGATAAAAATATATGAATAGATAAATGACACCACCATATAACATTTTAGATATTTCCTTACTAATGTTGTCTTCTAACAAGGAACTAATTTTATGAGGTTTCTGCCTAACACAATTTGTACTAGGATTTATAGGTATGTCATGTTGAATTATGGTAGGATAATAAACCTATAAATATTTGTGTGACCAATAAAAAATATCAATAAAATCTTTGATTTTTTTTAAAATCTTTATTTTTTCTTTGACCATATAATTAATATTCAAATAAACATATATGGGGTCCTCTTCCATACCCAAGTTGGTTGGAATAGTTTCACCAATTAAATTTTGGGTTGATCATGAGGAGTGAACACTAATTTGAGACTAAACAAACTAAGAGGTAATTATTTATACTCAGATACAAGTAATCACTATAATTTGGGATATAGTAATTATGATAAAAATAATTATCTTGTATAAAGTTGTCAACATGTTTCATCACAATAAAAAATATACCAACTATTCCTAAGATCAGGGATCTCAGGTTTGAAATTTTTGGAAAAACTATGATAATAAATAGGTTCAATTTCATTAAATGTTAGATAATAAACATAAACAAATTTTTTATTAACATGCATGTTGAATTCTCTAAAGATATGAAAAATATTAATTGTTTCATAATTTACAATAAGTGACCAAACTTTCTACATGTAATTATATAATTATGACTAATTAGTTTTATAGATTTTTATATATTATTTTATAATTAATTTTGAGTCACCAAAAACTTATAAATGATAATTTTTTTATTTAATAGGCTTTTAAAGACCAAGACATAAAGATTCAAACTCAATTTTATTGATTGTATTTTCAAAATATAATTAATATGCATACCTAAAAATATTACCCATAGGAGAAAAGATAAAAACACCAATGTCATTTCCATGTTGGGAATATGAATCATTTAAATACAAGGTTCATATTGTTTCCCTTGGTATTATTCTTTCATATTTTTTATTTGGTTCATACAGAGTTAGGATTCTGCATGTTCTAATTCCAATTTTCATAAAGGCACCATTATTCAAAATAGGTTTGATAGGTGTATTATTTTAATATTATATATGAATGAATGATATCTAATTTTTTATGGGGATCTAGGTTATATATTTTCCAACATAAGCTATAGTAGCTTTAGATCAATCCATTCTTAATAAAATTTCATAGTTAGTTGATGTAATATCATAAAATTGAAATCTGAAAATACAATCAATCCTTTCATCTTGAGCTAGCTTAATGACCATAAATCAAAAAATAACATATAAAAATTCAAGATAGACTTGAAATTTTTTATTTTCCAAGGTTTCTCTTATGTGTACTACCATTTTCCTTTCCATCTTTGTAGTATTCATTTGGTGACTCTTGTTGAAGCCTACATGGTAGTCTCATTTATTGTACCTTAAGGTTCCTTACCTTAGGGTGAGATTAGCCTATTTAATGACCACCTCCCCACATCATTTGGATATTTAAGTCATGACCAATAATGTGGGGCTCTATGCTATGATTCCCCCACTTAAAAAACCAAGGAAATTTTTCCTCGAGGTCTATCATGAGGTAATGATTCTCTACCACATGTTATATTACTTTGCCTATATTTAACTCTATTTGGATATGGATAGATCAGTTTTGATTAATATGTATTTTTGGTTCATATCCACTTTAAATGCATTCTCAAAACTTGGATGCAATTGGTATGAATTGATTATGGCATCAGGCTATAAAGAGTCTAAAACATGACCAAGGGTTTTTACCTACTACATTTTGTATATTTTACCCATGCAGGTGTGATAATGAATTTGGTGAATTATTATCTCCTTGATGGTTATTTTAACCTAGACCTAAGATTTTATTATCTTAGAGCATGATGTTCTAAAATTCCTTGCCTAGGTTGAGTACCCTAAGTTTATTTCGCCTTGTTGGAATTTCATAGACTAAATCATGACTTCCATTGGATGTGTTTTTTACCATGAACTTGCAATATTTTATTTAGCCCATCCTCAGAAGAGGGTATGCATTAAATTGGATTTATCTCAAGACATCAAAGAGTTTTTTAATATTCATGTTGGTGACTCTTGTTACTCCTAGAGAGTGGCTATATATTAAATTTTCCAACACATGTTTACATTGTCAAGCCACATACCATAAGATAAATACCATCCTCTATACTTTCCTCATAATAGGCTCATTTCTAAATGCATTTTTAATAATCCTAATAATACTTAGGAGGATGGGTGGAAAAATTTTAGAGGATGAAAAATAACTATAATAAGGGTATAGTCGATTAGAACCCTATTAGTATTAATAATATATATTCTAGTTATGAACCTCAATCACTTTTGACAACTACTAAACCTACTAGGGATTCACCACCCACTACTCAACTTGAAAAGGAGTATGATAAAACTAACACTCAAAGAGCTAAGCCCAAATTCTATAGTACCCTCATAGATACTAATTATGGCTAGTTCATAGGTTTCCTTGATATGTATTTTGATGACTTTAATCTTTCTCCACATCTTTTTTCATATCTAGGAGCAAGAAAATGCTCATGCAGTCCTTCCATGGAATAGTTAGCTCACTCTTATAGTCCTCACATTCTTAAATATATAGAGGATGAGGAGTATGTGGTAGAGTTGGCAAGTATATGATAGATTCAACTTTAGGAATTCATGCAGTCTAATAATGTTCACTTTCTAAACCATTGATATGGTGTCTTGAATGGCCTATATTTTGAGGATATGTCTCTTGACACTCATTAATTTTAAATTGTTATTCATAGGATGTTCAAGGTATTATAAACTCAACTCATAAATATTTGGTGAGACTTCCACAAAAAGTTTGCAGATATGGACATCCTCTATCATCAAGAGGTTAAGGTGGTGTATTTCCTTATCTATGATGTCAGTAAAATAATTGGCTTGATAATATGGTTATAACAAGTAATCATGACCTACATCATGGTGGCCTTATGACATTTTTTTCTTTGAAATAGCATCCTAACTTTGTGGATTCCTTATTTGACCCCTTGCATCATGTCATTTGGGTGCTTTTCAACATTGATAATTATTTTTTTAGAATTATTAATGTTTATGCCTTGAATGACACCCATGAAAAGATGATTCTCTAGTAATAGATCACTAAAAAACTAATAGATTCCCACTAGGATTTTTTTGGTGACTTAAATATGGTGGAGTAACCCATTGACAAGATATACCATCCATTGATGGGTTGGTTAGTTAGAGAAGGAGAATCTTGGCTCTTCATATGAAATACATATGGATTTTATGACCCAACACTAGTCACCATCCCATGTCTAAATTTTGGTACATAGACCAATATTCAAAGTAAATATAATCACATGCTCAAATGTATTTATTGGGATATGCTCTCCACTTAACCATAATTTTATTTCAACAATGTTTTTTCTCTACTAGTTGAAGCCATGCTAGATTTTGTTCTTTCAGACCACTCACCCATCCAATTTCACTCACCTCATAGTTCAAATTTCAAAAAAGAAAAGAAAAATTAGTTTTTTATTAATACAAATTTATTAGAGCATGGTCATACTATAGCCCACATCCATCAGTTTTGGAATCTTGTCCCCTAACCAACTAAGTAGCCAGGATGAATCTAATGTTAGGTTGATACCCTCAATTGTATGATTATATTTATCTAGATTTATGGTTGTTAGTTGGCCAAAATTTGGTGGTGATATTATTATAATACCTCCTTAGAGTTATGCCATGTAGTGTTAGTGCTTGAGAAAAAACCCTTTAGTGGGCCATTATAGCTATAGGTGGCCAGATTGAGACAATGTATCCATATTGTAAATCATTATAATTCTTGAGGGGAAAAAATTAGAGCACACATGTAATGGCTTAAATTTGGGGATAGAGTTTCCAAATAATTTTTCAAATGCTCAAATATAAATAATCTTCTCAATAAATTAAATCCATTTAGGATTTTGGCCAGTGCCTCACTAACGTTTCAGGGATGGTCAAATCCTTTTCCAAGCAATATTAACAAGTTTTCATAGCTCAAAATCCTTCCCTAGAGTGATAAAAATCCCTTGAACAATGTCTCTTAGTTGTCCCCTCCAAACTAACTCAAGCTCAATGGGGTGCTTGTGATAGGAAACTATTCATTAAAGATTTTTATGAGGTATTTATGCAAATGCCCAATGAAAAATCTCCTAGCTATTATGGATTACCTTGGGAATTTGATTTAAAAATATGGGACATTATAAGGCATAATTTATACAAATTTTATCTTGAAGCTTTCCACACCTAATCCTTGGGATCTGGTATTAAAAAAGGGCACATCAAATTCATCCAAAAACAAGGAGACCCCAAGTTAATTTAAAATTGGCAACCTATCATTCTACTCAAGGTCTCTTATAAGATAATTATAAAAGCTTTAACACTTCATATTTTCCACCTTTTACCTTTGATTATTCACCCTAAGAAAACTAGATTCATTCATGGTAGATATATTTTGGATAATCTCATTGTAATGTGGGAAGGGGCTCATCATCTAGTTAAAAGACCATGCTTACTAAAATTAAAATTGGAAAATCCTATGATCATATTAATTGGCCATTCATTCTGGCCATGTTATAAGCCTTAGGATTTGGCCTATCTTTATTGTAATTGGTTCAGATGTTATTTTTTGATGCCTTTGCCTCTCTTTCCATTAATGGAGTTAACTCTAAGTAAGTAAATATTTTTATATCCATTATGAAATGTTTCCCACTAGCACCTACTCTTTATGATCTGCTTGTTGAAGATTTTACTTATCTATTTGGTAATGTTCAATTTCAAGGGCTTATCCATGGTATCTCATTACCTTTTGAGGAACCTGTGCAACGTATAAATGAGAATTTTATAGATGACTCTTTTCTCACCCTCATTAAAGATGAAGATAATATTTACAATTTCATGCACTATCTATATATATATTTTTATCTTTATTCTAGTTATTCTATTCAATGGTAAAAACTTAATGTTATAGACAATGCTTCCTAACTTCACCTCCTTGGATGAGCAATTATGAGTGGAAACAATTCTACAATGATGAAAATTTAAAGTTCCTAGGAATTCAATTTATATTCTAGGTCTCCCCTTTTATCCTATGGAAATATGTGGTGGATAGAATTAAAAAAACCTTTCATATTGGATCACCAAACGTTTATTGCTAGATGGTAATTTATAATTTTTCTTCAAACCTTGTGGCCACCCATTTGTTTTATTCTTCTTGTTAGGTGTGTATACACATAATATTTTAAAACTTTATTAATTAATGATACTTTTTCTCTGGTAGGAACCCATCGAGTCTCAGTCTCTCTAAGTGCATGCCTTAAAAGGTGCATTGAGAAAGTGGTGGGTAGACCATTGGTGCTTAGTAAGATTTTTGTCCCCTCTACCACCACTTGAAATCTATACAAACTTCTCTTACACAATCTTACAAGCAATTCACTACCTTATTCAACCCTTACCTAAGCCAAAAACCTTTTTTGATATTTATCAAATAATGTCAGCCTGGGCTAACCTTATATTAAAATTAATATTTGCATGTTCTAGGTCTAGGTTAACCTTGCCCAACCTATACTAAGACCTAACATGATTTTATTAATTAAGGATATAGAGTTGAATTGGGTCGATCATATCATCTAAACTTTTGGAAAGGTTTACGGTTAGATCCAACTATATATACCCATTCATTTCACCTTTTTTAGAGATAGACATGAGTTAATTATTCATTTACACTTATTTACAATCTGATATTCCATCATTCTAATTGAGGAGTTATTGCTTAAGGTTTATAATTGGAGAATAATCTTATATTGTGGAAAAGGCTTGGATGCTTTGGTATATCTTAGTGATCCTTACAAACCATAATAACCTCTTGTGAAGCACTTTTGGTCAAGCGAGAGATTGAGTCTTAGTGAGTTTGTATTCAGCGTAAGTATCTCTAACTTTACTCTATTTTAGTAGATAAAATTAGCATAAGTAATGGATTTTGAATTTATTTATCTCTCCATGCATTAAGATTGTATATATATAGCTTAATTAGAATTATTCTATGCATGTTTAATTTTTATGTTTCTTACCCCACTTTGTGCCATGATCTTTGGTGAGCGCTAGATTATATTTTAATTTAATTTGCATATACTTTATGAATATATAAACATAAGACCTAGCAAGGGTAATTTCATGGTGTTGCTTGACTATAGGCTTTGTAACCCTCTCTAGTGATGTTATTGTGATAAGGGACCCCTTGGCTAGGTCTAGTGAATCCATCTTGGTCATGAACTTGAATGTCTAAATGTAAGTAGGATTTATCTTCTCTAAGTTAGGACTGATTAATAGGTTAGCTACATTTTCCTTTGTATACATTCTAGTGAACCTGACATGAAGCTAACCCTTGTAAGTTTTATTTCATGCATTTATTTTATTATCATATTGTATATTTTTATTTTTATAGTACTATATCAAACCTAATGATATGGCCTAATAGTTTACATGTGTAGGTTTAACACACAGTTGATCCAAAATGACTATGTTCTTTCTATGTAGGTCTTCTCTAAATATAGGTGACTAGATTGATTAGCTCAACATAGTCTTCTTATTTAGCTAAAAAATTGCATACATAGTTGAGCTAGTCGATTCTATTCATATTTTTCTTTTTTAGCTATAGGTTTGTAGACATAGTCGAGCTAGCCGACTCTATTCACAAATTATTTTTTAGCACATAGGTTTTGTAAACTACATCAACCCAGTCAACTCTATTCATATAATATTTAAATAAACACTTGAGAAACACAACACAAAATTTACCAACTAATCATCTTCAAAACCACCAGGGTTCATTCTTACCTTCTTTATAATTTATATTTTTCATTTATAGTATTATTTTTCACAAGTTTGTAGTCTATAAAACTGAAACCCTACAATGAACTGGGTCGACTAGCTCAACACAGATCTATAGCCTATCTTCTCTCTAGAATACATAGTCAACTTGTTCGAATATGTTATTATAGATATTGCTTCTATATAATAATAGTGACCATATCAAATTTATTTTATATTATTTGCATATAGTATTGCCTGAACTGAATCTATACTCTTCACAATCAAAGGAATTAACCTCTTTTTGCTAGTAATTAATTCACTTTCCATTTTTATTAATTTCATACTTTGAGTAACAAACATAGATTAATTAGGTGGTTTTTCAATTTATTGATTTAGTCACACTATTTTTGTCTTTTGCATACACTTCTAAATCACTTTACACTAAAAAAGAATTAAACATTTTCTTCCCAAGGTCTACCTACTTAGATTTCATCACCAAAGGGGAAACTGACTTAGTTTTCTAGCCAAGTATAAACATGTGGTCGATGGTATATATTGAAAAAGCACCCAACACCCTTATCACTGTAGGATTGTGAAGTGAAGGGGTAGACCCTAATACTAAGCCAGTACTATCACCAATATAGATCCCTTTTAGACTAAACTACTTGAAACTATCCATAGATTACTTTCTAGTTCCTTCTTACAACCAACTCCCCACCACATTAATTTCAAAATTTATTATAATTTAATAACATCTAAGGATAACCAAATAGTTAATGTTTACATTCAAGTTTTGTTACTTACTCTTTGATCATTGTATTTTGTATTGTAAAACTTACACTATCTAGCATTAGTGCAAGGTTTGTGTTGTGTGCTCTAATTAAATCAATCACATTGATCTAATTATTTGTGTGCTTCATTTTATTTTCTTAGCTATTTTCTTACAATTTTTTTCCTATTTTCAGAACACTATCATCCCTATTGAAGTAACCTCTTATAGATTATTAGTCTTGCTTACCTTCCATACATATTCACCCTATATGACTGTGTATCTTTTTATCCTATTTAATTTCTCCTTTGAGTACACAATTGGCTTTTATGAATGTGTATCTTTTCAGCCTATGTAGTTTCTCCCTCTGGAATAC
This sequence comes from Torreya grandis, assembly GCA_037957365.1. Taxonomy (NCBI): domain Eukaryota; kingdom Viridiplantae; phylum Streptophyta; class Pinopsida; order Cupressales; family Taxaceae; genus Torreya; species Torreya grandis. The sequence continues at coordinate 1,605,839 of JARHVA010002024.1, forward strand.
ATAATTGACCCATATGACTATGTATCTTTCTAGCCTATTTCAGATTTACCATCTCTAGAACACAATCAATTAGATCAACTATGTCTTTTGCATCTTGCTATGTGGATCTTTTCCATAGACTTTGTCAACCTAGTCAACTCTGTACCTATTGGCTAATACTATTCTATGTTTGGACGACTTCATTCCTATTTTTCCTCCTTGATTCCTAATTTTAAATTCTACTTTCAAGTATCATGAAATCCCCTATAAAAATATTTTTATATAATCTAAATCCGTTTAGACACTATATAGGATGTTATTTTATTCCTACCTTCACTAACCAAGAATATCTTCACTCTTGGATCAAATTTTCTCATCCCTCATCTCTTGATTGCAATATGGTTCAAATCACTCTAAAAAAATGAGAATGGTGGATTATACCCATTCCATACTTATCAAGATAATTATCACCTTCAAACATCTTACCATACTATGGGGATAATTAACACAAGCCTAAAAAATAACCCCATAAGAAACATTCTCAACACCAATAACCCACCTACTACCAATCCACAACCTAGAATCCCTCCCCCTAATACCAACTTGGGGAATCCTCTTACCAACACAAATTTTCCACACCTTATCTTCCATAATGCAATGGCGAAGCTAAGGCTAAAAATAAAATTCTCATTAAAATCCTTTAAAAGACCATATATGAAACCCACACGGATTGACATCTTTATTTATATCCCTCACTTTGGGCTTATTGTACTAACATTTATACTACCACTGGGATAACACCATTCTTGTTAGTCTATTGATCTAAGTCTATATTACCATTAGAATTCAAACTTACCTCATTATGTATATCTCTTCATGGTATTATTCTCAATGAGGAAGTATGTGAATCTCACCTTCATACTCTCAATCTTCTTAATGAACACTGTCTAGTCGCTTTGTAACATAATTGCCAATACAAAGCTCATAATGCCAAGTAACAAAATAAAAAGGTTAAATTTTGCACTTTCAATGTTAGTGATCTAGTCCTTAAATTATAATATACCTATGATAAATAAGGCAAATACACTTTAAAATGGTGGGGCCCTTATTTAGTAAAGATATTATTGGTCTTAGCACCTATCACCTCTAAATTAATGAAGGCCATGTTTTCAAAGACCCTACTAATGTGAAATTCTTGAAGAAATACTTTTCTTAGATATTTCTCTTATTATCATATTTCTATATGCTATCATACTAACATGTTTTGTAGGATTTCTATATGGGTCTCACCCTTTATAGTAGTCTCTTCTTCCACAAACCTTAGTTCCTTCTCTTGGTCCTTTGGTTTCTTTTTCTCATGAGATGCATTGTGATATTGTGGATATGACCCGGTCTTCCTCATGAATTCCGTTGTCATATCAACTTTATTATTTTCCAATGATTTTTACACCCTCTTGGGTTTCTCTTTTATGAGTTGTAGTGTAAGACCATGGATATGGCTAGGCCCTCCTCACAAATACCATTTTGCCCATTTTATTTTCACATGCTTTGTTCACTCTCTTGAATTTATCTTTTGTGAGTTGTAGTGTAAGACCATGGATAAAACCATGAATTCCTGACAAATACCATTTTATTTTGCATTTATTGCACCCACTTGGATTTTTATTTTATGATTTTTAATGTAAGACCATAGATAGGATGAGTCTCTCCTCATAAAATCACCATATTATTTCAAAAACACCTTTTGTTCTACCAAGTGTTCCTTTTCGAGAATGTTAGGAAATAATTACAAGTTTGTGATCTCATACTCTCAGCTTCAGTTTTTATTTTTTTTGTAGATAAAACTTGCACAAAAAACTATGTTGTCATGTTTCCCTACACTTCCATACATTCTTATGATATGGAATTATACTTACATGTCATTGTATCCCTTTTCACCTTTGTCACATTTTTTAAAATTTGAAGTAATTCAAATTGTTTCATGTTCATTCTCCTTGATTTCCTTTCCTTTCATTCCAATTTGGATAAAACAAGGTCAAAGTCAAGATATCACTTTTATTTCACATGAATTAATAAGACTCTTAGACACTATTCTCTCTATGTTATTTTTATTAGAAACTAAGTCCAAAGTTTTAAAATGATAGTCATTTTTAGCACCCATGTTTGGTTCTCTGAATCCATATGGAGAAGGAATAGAAAAACCATCAAAAGTTAAAAACCAAATCATTTAAAAAAAAGGAAATATTAAAAAGGTGACATACAAATTCAAAATTTAAACCACACCAAAATAAATGATTAATAACACATCACATCTCCTATCTCCAATCAAATCTCAAACTCCATAGTTGGCCTCATGATAGAGTCGAGGTCCATTGGGGTGCAATAGGCTAGTAGATTTGGATATGAAAATTCAAAAAAATGATCTATCAGTGCTACCTAATTTCTCATGCAGGTAACCAATATTTTTATTTGACTAATGATTCTGTAAGGGGTCTTGAGGAATGAGGAACAAGATGTGGGAAGGTAGGTCCTTTTTAATTTTCATGCATATAGAATTCATGGGATTATATTCATACTTCATTTGGTGACCCAAGATTTGTGTGATTAGGAAAATTTCTTCAAAGTCTTTAATGTCAAATATCCTCTTATTTTGACGAACCTAATCTAAGTGTCTTAACTTTGATAAAGAGTTTCACTAACTTATTTTTTTCCTTCATTCCCCACCACCCATTTCATTTCCCCCCTTGATAGTAAGTTTGATCCCAAATCTATTTTCCCACTTTTACACTCCTTATTTACATCTCAAAAACATGCTATCACTACTTTATTTTGATTTTATCTATTTTTAAAACAAAATAGTATGCTTGAGTGACTATTGATTACTTTCTCTTCATCATTGCTTTACATTTATAAAATTGTCTTGGTTTATTTACTTAATTTTTTTTTCCTTTTTTCTGAAAACTACATCTATTTGTATATTTTTTCTGTAATTCCTTTTTTTGGACAACTATGTCTATTTATACTTTCAATTGTTTTTTCTTTTGTTGAGTGAGGTTGGATTGTTAATTCTCACTCACCAATGTTATTTTCCCTTTTATGTACTTTTTCCATTGTTAATTGAGTAAGGATTGTTACTACTCACTCATCAATGTTTTTTTACCATTACTTTCCCATCTTTATTTAAGTAAGGATTTTTACTGCTTTCACATTGATGTTTGATTATCATTTTTACTTGTATGCTTAGTTTGATTTTTTACTTAAGGTTTACTTGTTTGCATTTTTCAGTCATTTAGTAGACTTGGATTTTGGTTACCCAATTTACTCTAAAATTTTGCCTTGGTCATTTGGTCCTAACTTAGAATTTATCACCCAAGCTTACCAAATTTCCAAGTACGTCATGCCTACATAGTTTAGTTATCTTGGCTTTCCTACATTTTTTAGTTTTTTCTCTTTAGTTTTGTATCCTTGAGTTTGTCCAAGGTTGTCTTTGTGCCCTCCATGATCAAAACTAAAAACTCAAAATACAACCATTAAACAGTAAAGGTAAGTCTAGGTAGGCATACATTAATTTTATTTCAGTTATTTCATTTTAGTTATTTTATGCTTTAAAATACTAAAATTCATTTATCTTCAGTGTTTTTTATTTCTATGTCCTTTTCTTGAAGCACCATCCCATGTTACACTTGAGTGACACATGATGAGATTCAAGTGGGGCATATGTATACACATAATATTTTCAAACTTTATCAATTACTGATACTTTCTCTCTTGTAGGAACCTATCGAGTCTCAATCTCTCTGAGTGCATGTATTAAAGGGTGCATTGAGAAAAGGGTAGGCAAACCATTAGTGCTTCACAATATTTTTTCCCCTATACAACCACTTGAAATCTACACAAACTTATTCTACACACCCTTCCAATCAATTCACCACCTTATTCAGACCTTACCTAAGTTAAAAACCCTTTTTGACATTTACCAAACAATTTCATCCTGGGCCAACACTATATTTAAATTAATATTTACACGTTATGGGTTTAGGTCAGCATTGTCGACCTAGATCAAGAGCTAACTTGATTTTATTAATTAATGATATAGGGTCAAATTGGGCCAACTCTATCATCTAAAAGTTTAGGGTTAGATCCAACTATATATACACATTCATTTCACCATTTTTTTGAGAGAGACAAAAGTTAATTATTCATTTGTGCTTATTTACAATCTATTGTTCTACCATTCTACTTGAGGAGGTATTACTTAGGGTTTATACTTGGAGAAGAAGTTTATCTTGTAAAAAATTCTTGGATACTTTGTCCTATCTTAGTAAACCTTACAAACCACAAAAACCTCTTGCGAAGCACCTTTGGCCAAGGGAGAGATTGAGTCTCTATCATCTTCAAGATAAGTATTTCTAATTGTACTCATCTATTTTAGTAGATAGAAGTAGCATAAATAATGGATTTTGAATGTATTTCTCTCTCCATACATTAATATATATATATACACACACACACACACACACACACACACACACACACACACACACACACACACACACACACACACACACACATAACTTAATTATAATTATTCTATGCATGTTTACTTTTTATGTTTATTACCCCCACTTTGTGCCACAAGCTTTAGTGAGCACTAGATTAATTTTACTTTACTTTGCATATACTTTGTGAATATGAAAACATAGGGCCTATCTAGGGTTATTGCATGGTGTTACTTGACTAGAGGCTTTATAACCCTCTCTAGTGATGTTATTGTGATAAGGGACTCCTTGCTTAGGTCTAACAGATCCATATTGGTCATGAACCTGAATGTCTAAATTATCAACAAACGAAAGTATAAGTCAGATTTATCTTCTCCAAGCTAGGATTGATTATTAGGTCAACTACATTTTCCTTTGTATAAAGGGTGTTGCTTAAGATTTTAGTCCAAATTATCAAAAAATTATTCTATGAATTTATTTGGTCTAATCCCTCCACTAGAAAAGGGTTCCATAGGGTGGCTTGGGAGTATTATTATCTTCCCCAAGAGGCAAGAGGCATGGGTTTTGATTGGTATTTCTCATCAAGGCTCAAATATTTGTGTCAAATAGATTATCTATACCATTAAATGAAATAAATATTAGAATATATTAATTCATCAATATTTTTATCAAGGCAACCCTCATGGATGTTCAATGTGGAAAGGCTTAGGTTTTGCTAACCTTATTAGTCTTACAACCCCTGTGAAAATTATGGGGTCCTTTGTGATTAAAATTATCTATAAAGCCTAGGAAAACATTAAACCATGTTTGTTATGGAATGGAATGGCTCGGGTTTTCAATTTGGTCTTTCTATCAACCAACATTCTCTTTGGTGGTCCCCTATTATAAATTGTCATGTCATCCTTCTTGCAGAGGTGCCATGAATACATTCTCTCAAGTTTTTTTGTATAAAAATTAGTATAGTGCAAGATATGATTTGCAAGAATTCTCATTTCTAGATTCCCTAGGATGAATTCAAAGATAAATATAATATTTCATCTATGTAAAAGGAATCTTATGAGTATATTATCAAGGTTGTCCCAACTAATTTACTTCACAAGATCACCATCTCCTCTTTTCAACCTTGGTGGAAGGTGTTGGGTCAATTGATCCAAATTACATTTAATTTATGTTTTAATTTGTAGTTAATATTGTTAGTAAATAAATTAAATAATGTTATCTTATAAAATTTAGTTGTCTTATGGGGTGAACCCACAAATTAGCTAGTCTCATTGTGTAACTTGCATAAAATATTTATAAGTTTAGGACCTTTGTAAATCTCAAATAATAAAATAATTTTACCTTGGTGAAAACTCTTTAAAATATTTTACAATGTAGATATTCATATTTACCTATGGATTTATGAGCTCCTATTAGTTCTATCAGAGTTAGTTAAAAAATAATTAGCCCAATGAAATAGGAGGTGAAAGAGAAGGTTCATGTGGAATCAAATTTCAAGACACATACAAGCTTTTGGAAATAAGAATAAGGTATAAACTTTTGAATATACCTATATTACATCAAAACATTGGAAAATTACATCATATATTTAAATTTTAAATAGATTTATTCTAATATATGAAAATCTTGTGACTAAATAATCTTTAAAACTTAAGATGTATGGCTCTTTGCCTTAAAAATCAGTTAGAATCTATTTAAATGCAATCTAAATCATTGTAGAAGCCTTTTGATTGCTCCAAATACATGAATCTATTCCTAAAATCGAAAATCAACCAATTGTATATAATTTTAAGGGTTTCAAATCTGATTTTTTGAAGTGGTATGACTTGCTAAAATTTACAAAGTTGTTCAATAACATTTTGATGAGTTTCTGAACCTTTTACATGCCTTAAATCTTATCCAGACTCACCTATAAGATTTTAGAAAAACCTATTTGAATTGTATGGCTTGAAATGCATTTTTACTTCCTCTTAAACATATAATGGCATTACCCTAGTCAAAAAATTTGATATGTGTATTTTTTTGTTCTTGAGAAATAAAAAAATTGTACAAATTTACACTTGTATGACCTTTTACAACCTTATCCATGCCCTACATGCTTCCTAAGTTCTTGAGTAGATTTGGTATGGCACCTGAACTTGGATATGGTGCAAAAAATCTCAATTTAAAAAAAATAAAGTCTAATGTTTGATAAAATTTGAAATGTACTAGGGTTACAAGGGGCCCACAAAGGTAGTAGTAATTTTTCTCATAAAATTTTCACGAGTGAAAATAAATTACATGCAAGTTATGTTTTTTTGTATTTTACCAAACATAAAAAATAGGTTTAAATAAAAAACATTCTATTTAAATTTTTTAAATGCTTATAGAACAGTTGGTAATAGCAATTTTTTGAGACCCTTAGAAGTTGGAGTGATCTAGAGTTTAATTCCTTCTAAAGTAATATTTTGGTCAAATTTATTTTTAACTTTGATTTTTGGAATATTTTTTTTATGAAAATGGTTTATTATATTTTTAAAGGCTTTGTAAAGAGAAATAGGTGACATAAGGGTGTATTTGTGATATTTACAATTTTTGACAACTTGTGATAATTTTTAGACTAGTTTTTATTTTGTGCAAATGTGGTGATGTGACCAGTCAAGCTTTAGATTTTTTAACATTTCAGACACATTAGAATGGTCAATTTTATGATTTAACACTTATTTATATGGTTTGTTTAACAAATGTATTGAAAATGATGCATAAAGTTACATTTTGGGTGGAAACTGACACCTTCAAAATGCATAATTTCATAATGTCCTCTCTTGCTTGTACTTTCAAAGAACCTATCATCCATTATAGTTCCATTAGGATCCTTTTTATTGACAAATTCTAAGTGACACAATGGAGGTTGGAGAATCTATTAAATGTTGTAGGACTATTCCTATTCTCTATTTAGTTATTTTCTTAGAGTTTGGGTTAAATGTTTGAATAGAAATTTTGGTAGCAATGGTATATTTATTTCATCTTCAATTTTGGTTTTCTTCACTTAATTCATATTCATGATGAGGAGTAGACGTGACAATTTTTTTTTGATGTAAGGGCTTCTCACCTCTCACCTGATAGGGAGAATAAACTACATGGATTTCAATCAATTATCGTTGATTATACAAGTTGACATAGGAGTTTCTAAAACCATAGTGTTGAGCAAAGGTCTATCATTGTTTGTTATATTTTAGGTAGATGTGCCATACATAGTAATGGATAGTCACTTGGATGGGTTTTTGTATGAGAATTATGTGGATAGATGTGGTTGAATAGGATTTGATCATGTTCTACTATAATAATATAAAAGTGATCTCATGGGATGAACATGCCTTAATCATGTTCATAAACCTCTATGCCATAACTTGTGGAGCAGTCTTATGTATAGACCAATAATAGTTTTAATCATTAACATAATGTCTAGTGTGTTAATTGTAAGTGTAATTGATACTTTTTATGACTTAAGAGTCATAGATATAGATAATCTCCTATACCCCTTTTTGGATCAAGGGGGTTTGTTGGGTCAGTTGATCTAAATCACATTTACTTTATGTTTAAGGTTTTAGTTAATAGTATCATTAAATACATTAAATAATGATAGTTTATAAAAGTTAGTTATCTTATGGATTGAACCCATAAATTAGTTGGTCTCATTTTGTAACTTCCTATAAAATCTTTATAAGCTTAGGTCCTTTGTAAATCTTGAATAATAAAAAGAGTTTACCTTTTTAAAATATATTTAAAATATTTTATAATGTATATATTCATATTTGCCTATGTATTTATGAGGTCCTACTATAAATGGTATGTTGGAACTCCAAAACTACACTACTTGCAAAGGATATGAATGGATCTTACCGCATTTTTCCATGATAGACAATCTAAATACTAGATGGGATATTCACTCACCCCTATTAGTCTAGGGGAGATGAAAAATTGGACCTAAGCTTGCTCACTTTGATTTCTCTTTGATTCATCATGGGATTATTATCATTAGAAGATTAGTTTAAGTTGGGGTAGTGTAACCTCGATGCCCATTCTACAATAACCTAGAGACTCTCATGCACTTATTCTAGTTTTTTCTAAAGTCTAAGTTGCCTAGTCTTAGATCAATTATATTTCAATCCCTTTCACCCAAAACTATTATATTGGTTTCATATTCTCTTGGGTGACTATCCTAAGATGCTCTCTCAATACACACAAGTTTGGCATGATTTCAGAGGGGAAATCCTATTCTGGTTATGGAAAGAAATGAAGTTAGTTTTATTATTTAATATTGATGATTATTTATATCTATAATAAGTCTATGGTTATTTATAACATGCTTCTATAGATTCAAATGCAAACCAAAAAAGTAGTTATGGAGATTAACTACCTATAATGTTTACTTCACCACTATGGGATTCCCCTTGTAATATTGTACATGTGCCTCCTAACCCAACTTAGAAATCATTTACAAGAGGTAGAAGTGGTACCTTATGGGGTGGATTTTATCACAACCAATCTCATTTGTGTTCTCAAAATTGAGCCATTGGTTATCCACAATGATGATACTCTCCTCCCCTAGCTCCATGTAAAAGATGGGGCTATCCACCTCTTCATCTCTAGGGTTTAGGTATGGGTCTCTCTACCCACTACAAGCTAACACATATAAAGTTTTACACCTATGAATGCTTATAGTGGCTAGAAACCACCTCTAAATAAAGGATTTTGACATCTAACTTTAGTTGTTTCACCCCATACACATAATAAGACACAAAAGTTCAAGAGGAGGGTGATCACCACAATTGTGATTCTAGGTAGGGCTTGGTTGCTAAAGGGAAGGATATCATGAGATCTAGTTGGGGTGATCCACTTGATCCATACCCCTCCTATGTTGGTATATTATATACTATTACTTATTCTTTTTTGATGTTATAGAGTTGTTTTGGGCTTTACCTAGTTGTTTGTTTATTTTGCTCCTAGGCTTGTCCTAGTTTGTTTGCTATTCTTGCTCCTAGATTTGCGGCAAGCTCTCTACCACCATTTATTTTTGTGAATAGTATTATACACGTTAATATTTATATTAATAATATAATATATATTTCATTAAAAAAATGTAGCAAAGATTTTTATTTGATAAGAGTCAAAACCAATAAGTTTATAATTGTCTCATTCATACAAAATACCTTATTGATCAACAATAAACTTATGCATTATAATATTTAATGCCCCTATCTCAATAATGAAATCTTATTAGTGATTGTAATAGTGTTAGGATAAAATAAAACATAGATTTATCCCCAAATTGTATAAAAGAGAAAATATGAAATGAATCAATCAAATATACAGAAAATAATCATAAACATGCACAAAATAGGAGACACCTAATTTAACATGGTTCACCCAAGATGGGCTACATCCACTAAACTTGTCTAGTATATTATTTCTAACAATAAAAGGGAGAAATAAATCTTGCAACAAAACCTATTACAACTCTCTACCTTCGCTACCTCCTCTCTATGTACAATATCTTCCTTTTTTTCCATCTTAGCCATGTATCAATACATTTTAGGGTAAAAACACCTAAACATAACCTCTACCATCATATCAAGAAACCTTTAATCAATGGCCTAGATTGACTATGAAATTAAAATTTTACAAGGCAATTTTAATAAAAATTTCACTTCAAGGGTGTTATCCCCAAAACCCCACCAAGGTACATGGCCCCTAGAACCCCCATCAAGGGGGCCATCCCCCCAAAACACCACAAGGGGGGTTACCCCTTGCAACCTAATGTGCCATTAGGGATACAAAAAATAGGATCCAAAACCCAGCTAAAATAATATCAAATTTTTAACCTCTAATCTTGGAAGACAATCAGGCTCCACACCTAACAAATAGACACTTATAAAAGTGGAATATAGTCAGATGAAAGATCATTATATTGAGAAAACACATATTCAAACTTATCATTATCAGATTATTTTTAAAAACCTATGATGTTTTGGGATCTCAATTTTTAACAATGTTATTTTTTTCTAGTTGACAAGGTAAAATGACATCTTAGAGTAAATAAAAATTAGTTTTGGTATTAATAAATCATTGATAATATATATGGTCCAATGTTAGCATTAATTTGATGATAAGTTCTAGGTCTATAGGCTAGTTGGTGTGAACTAGGAATTTGACTCAAGAGAGGATGGTTAGTATCGTGTTAGTCCCAAAATGAAATCAAAATGAAATAAACACACTAGCATAGCATCTCTAGGCCTAGTTACTAGGGGGAGATTAGTTAACAAAAATAGAATAGAAAGCACAACTAAAATTAAAAAGAAATCTTCTTTCACCTTCTTTGGATGCTCCAAAAAATTTATTGAAGTGGCTTTCTTAGTTTTGTGCTCATGAAGTCTACATAAATAATGTGTGGCTACCTCCATCTCTCCTTGGCATCATGTTTGGATTTGGCTTGGCTTGGATTGGATCAATATTTGGAAATTATAACACTAATTTGCATGAAGCTTTGGAATCAATTTAGTATTATAACGTTGGCATATGAGAGCTTAGAATTATGACTTTGAGGCTTCCTATTTATAGATTTTTTGAATGGTTTTAGGATCAACCATAACCATCCATCTCAATATTGAGATGTGTAACCATGAATAAATCCAATTATGAAATTAAATCTATAAGTATCCCCATTAATATTTTGGATAGAGGGGCATTGAATAGGCACAGAGGACATGGGAGAGGTTAGCCTTGATATTTTATGCATTAATTAGGCTTATGATTTGGTTTAATTATCTCTTAAGAATGATTAAGCACTTTGATTCAAACCTTGGTTCTTTGTGCATAAATTACTCAAATTGGTTAGAGTGTCTTGTTATTGGCTTAAAATTTGATTAGATTGGAATTAAGATGTGATGTTATATGCATTGGATATGTTATCCAATTTAGGATGCTTCCAACACTAAATAACAAGGGCACATGTCTTGTGCAAGAGGTTTGATAGAAAAGAGTAATCCAGGGCACCCAGGTATAAAATTGACATTTGAAACTAAAATGATCTGATCAAAGTTAGTTGGCCCATAGATTACATTGACCCATTTAATGATAGCCTAACAAAAATTGGCACTTGAATATATCAATTTCAACTCATTTAATGTGTTTTAGTGTTTAAGGCTAGATTGTGTATTTTGGTGGAAATTGGTCAAAAGCCTAATTGATGGTTATTGGTGGCTAGATTTAAGTGTCTATAGTTTTCCCCTATTTAGGAAGGAATTACAAGATATAAGCATAGTAACATCTTCTCAAAGAATGAAAAGGTCTTATATGCCTAAAAATTCAATGATGATGAACTAACTATATGATGCCCCCTCGAAGGAATGGTTGGCACAAGTAGGTCAGCAAATGGTCCCTTAAAAAGAAAGAAGTGGAATGAAGGAACCAAAGAAAGGAAGATGATGGGGTGAAAACATAATGAGTTTAAAAAATTAATAAAAATCATTTAGAATGCAAGTGGGATAGTGTACAATGGTTTGCCCAAAGGTGATTATAGGCATTGTACCCCAAAAGTGGTAACGTGGTATGATAACATAATGATTTTCCCAAGGTGGTTATAATCATTGAGAAGATGGAGATACCCTAGTTAGGATAGACAAACTAAGATAAAAACATGCCCCTATTTGGGCATATAAAAATTAAAATTGTTGAGAACATAATTATTTTCCTAAAGATGGTTATAATCATTGAAAAATTCAGGTGGGATAGTGTGCAAAGATTTTCCCAAAGGTGGTTATAATCATTGGACCCCGATTATGGCAAACATTATTGATTTGACTGATGATGATGATAATTTGATATATAGGATAAATATTAATTGGGATAACCTACTAGTAGGGAGATGCTAGTCTGGACTAAACAAAGGTTGAAATTATTTTGTTATTTAATTATGCTTTGTAGGATATGACTGGGATGTTAGTGTCAAAGAGATGATGATGTTGCCATTGCTAAACAGACTTCTTGGAGCTAAGGTTTGTTGTATCATGTGTCAGTAGGCATCATGGTAGAAAATCATGAGGACTTGGCCAAAATATGTAGGACTGACTCTCGTAATCCAATATGCAATAGAAAATAATGCACTAATGATAGAAACCATGATATGAATGTAGACATATGAATATATATGGATTCAAGTATAAGTGCAGGCAAGGAATCACCCAATGAATGCACATAAATTGAATCAAGACAACAATATATAAAGCAAAAAAATAATAACACAAACAAAACAACAAAGAAATAAACAATTATAAATTTAAGCCATACGAACATTTCCCTTAGAAAATAAGCAACAAATTAACAAACTAATAGAATAGGGGAATAAAAGAAAAGGAAGGGGTGGTCGAGTTGTCTTTATATGCACTAGAAAAGTGGATGCTACCTACATAGTTCCATGGATGTAATATCCAACAAAAATGAACTTGATTGATGGGGAAGGGTATGGTAAAATAGACATGTGATATGAAAAGTGATAGGTTGGTAGAATGATAGGTTAGAAAAAAAGGTATTATACAAAGAAGATTAGCAAAATGATATAACTTGAAATAGTTATTATAGACAATACACCAAGTCACTCAAGCATAGTACTGCTTGAGGTGGATAATGTTCATTAGTGCATCAAGTTCATGGCCATCTGGTGTGGTAAGCCTGTATGCTCTGATTCCAAAGTTTGTTGTAATGATGAAAGGACCAATACAATTGGGTTTAAACTTAACTTTATGCTTATTTTTGACTATGGTATTCTTTTGGTTTTCTTTAAGGATAAGATCACCAAGTTCAAATTCTCTATGCTTGACATGCCAATTGTAGTGGCCTTTGAGTTGGTTATGATATGCATGAAGATTATTGAGCACAACTATGCATTTTTCATTAAGTAGGTCTAGTTCTTGCAAGTGAGCTACTCGATAGTCATGATCATCTATGACATGCTTGAAAGATATGCATAAAAATGGTAACTTGACCTCAATGAGAAGGATGGATTTTGTACCATAAACTGTTAGGTTGTGGAGCTAAAAGCTTCACTAATGCAAACATGGAGGAGGAGGTTGTTGAGTGTCACAGTCACCGGCGTCAGTCAGGCCAATCAACGTTGGTCAGGTGTAGATAAGAAGCTGCTAACATCGGTCAAGTATCGACCAACATCGGTCCCTGTTAGCTTAGAGATGACTAACGTTGGCCGATACCTGACCAATGTTGACAGCTTCCTATCTACACCTGACCGACATTGGTTGGCCTGATCGATGCCGGTGACTATGACACTCAGCAACCTCCTCCTCCATGTTCGCATCAGTGAAGCTTTTAGCTCCACAACCTAACAATCTCCCACTTGGAGATAAACATTTGCACTATACCTATACCTGTACACTATCTAATTTGTTTCCTGGCTTGTATCCCTCTTCAAGATCAATCTTGAAGACCAACCACCACACAACTTGTGATGCAACACTTATCATCCAAGTAACCTGCCACATCTGCATCTACAAACCCATGTAGAAAAGAACTTGACCCTGCATAGCATGTTAACCTGTTGTTGGTCCCTCTCAGATACTTGAGAACCCACTGAACCGCTTTCTAGTGCTTCCTTCCCGGATTGACTACAAACTTTCTGACAGCACCCACTGCTTGGGAAAACTTAGGGAGTACACATGTACTCAACCTCATCATGTGATTGGGGACCCTGTTCTATGAACTGTCCATCCATAGGTGTGCTGCCTTATTCTACATCCTGCACTACCTTCACACAATCATCCTGTGACAACATCAACAAGTGAGTATGGAATGGCTCTTATGGGTGTACAATGATTGATATGGTATACCCAAAGGGCACAAAATATCTGAAGGTGCCAATCATGACCAACATTATTGATAATATTTTTGAGAATGTTGACAATGGTTTTGTTCAATGTTTTGGCTTGGCCATTACCTTGAGGGTAATATGCTGTAGAAAAATGTTATGTGATGTTGTATTCGACACATAACTTGTCAACATCCTTGTTCTTGAATGATCCTCTATTATCAAATATAATTTTAGAGGGGATATCATAGTAGCAAATGAGATGGTTGAAGATGAACTTATAAATTTGCTTTCTAGTCATGTAAGTGAGGGGTATAGCTTCAACCCACTTAGTGAAATATTCAACGGTGGTAAAGATATGTTTATGGCCATCAGATGAAGAGGGATTGATCTTCCCAATGAGGTCAAGGCCCCATGTAGCAAATGGCCATGGGTTAAACATTAGTTTTGAAGTCTTTACTGGGGCATGAATTAAATTGGTATGCCATTGACATTTGTCACACTTATTTACATATGCAGCTGCATCTACATCCATCATGGGCCAATAATAACTAGTATGTAAGAGATTTTTGGATAAGATGACCCCACTAGTGTGGGATCCACATAATCCTTCATGAACTTATCATAATGCTAGTGTATATTCTACTGAAGTTAAACAATGAAGTAGAGTTCTATAAAAACTATGGTGGTAAAGGGTTGATCCAAGTGAGGTATAATGAGTGGCTTGGTAGATGAAGGATTTGGTTTGTTTTTGAGAGAGGTCAAGTGGTAAAAATTGGTCATGAAGGTAGTTGTAAAGGTCTGAGTACTAGATAAAATTAGGACCAACAATATCATAAATCATTATAACAGTTGAAGGTTTATGATCTGATGCGAACAAATTCTTGATGAGGAATTGATACTCTCTACCTTTGTATATTTGTCAAATTAGAGAGCTGATAGTAGCCATGACATCTGTAGTTATATTACTATACCTTGGTATATGCTCAAATTAGATATCTATAATTTGTTGTTTTAGAGTGTCAACCGTGGCCTTATAAGGAACCAAGTTGTCATCTTTGGTCTGGAAATGGTCTCTGACCTAATTGATGATCAACTAAGAATCACCATAAACCTTGAGATGAGATATGTTCCATTTTACCACTTGGCAAAGCCCTACAATAATTGATTCATATTTGGCCATGTTTGTACAAGGAAAAATGATTTTGAAAGACTTAGGGATTAGATCCCCCTATGGTGTAATAAATAAGAGGCATGCCCTTGATCCATGTGCAGTAAATGATCCATCAAAATATAGCTTCCAATATTATTCTTCAAGAGGTATGTCAATGATGGTCATTATAGATTCATCAAGAAATTGGAATGTGAGTGGCTCTGTATTAGTAAGGGGTGCTTTGACAAGATGATCTATAAGAACTTACCCCTTAATAGCTTTTTGATTGATGTATTTGATGTCAAAATCACTTATAAGCATGATCCATTTAGACATTCTACCTTGTAAAGTTATTTTAGATAGTATGTTTACTTTTGAAATGACCATGGTCTTATTGTTCAACATGAAATGGCATATTTTTTGAGCTATGAATACCATGGCTAGATAGGCTTTTTCAATAGGCATATAGCTATGTTCATGCATGACCAATGTATGGCTTAATTAGTATGCTGCATGCTATTTTCCATTGTCATCATGTTGAGCTAAAATTGCCCCCAAGGCACTATCTATAGCTGATAGGTACAACAAAAAAGGTTTTCTTGGCATAGGGGTAACAAAATAGATGGATTTGCTAGGTAATATTTTAGCTACTTAAAAGCTATTTGGTAGTGATTATCTTAGTGGAATGTAACTCCCTTCTTCAAAATATGTGTAAATGGATGACACTTGTCTACTAACTGAGATATGAAGTATCAAATTGACTGGATCTTACCTTATAAATTATGGAGCTGCTTCAAATTAGTTGGTGGTGGCATCTCTATTATAGCTTAGATTTAGCTAGATAAACTTCAATGCCTCAATGAGACATGATGAATCTAGGTAATTTACTTGATGTTACTCCAAATACAAATTTCTTTAGATTTAGTTAGACTTTATACTCATGCAATCTTTCAAATATTTTACGTAACATTACTAGGTGATCGACCTTGGTTTTTAATTTGCCTAATATGCCATCGATGTAGTCTTCAATAATATCATGCATCATATCATGGAATATGATGGTCATGGCTCTTTGATATGTATCTCTAGAATTCTTAAGACCAAATGACATTACCTAATTAAAAAATGTGCCCCATGGAGTGGTGAATGTTGTCTTGTGTTGGTCTTCTAGTGCTATTTTGATCTAGTTGTATCCTAAAAATCCATCCATTAATGAAAGCATTTCATAACCTACGGTGGAGTCAATGATCATAGCAATATTAGGTAGTGGAAAGTCATTTTTAGGGCAAGCTTTATTTATGTCTAAAATATTAGTACATTTTCTAATTCCTTCAGGTTTTTACTAATAGGTACAACATTAGATATCCATTCTAAGTAGTCAATGGATCGAATACATCCTACTTCTAAGAGTTTTTATAACTCTTTATTTACAAATACAAAAATGCAAAGATGCATCTTACATAACCTTTGATTAACTGGTTTGGCATCAATATTTACTACAAGGTGATGTAAAACTAAGGCGGGGTTTAAACCTAGCATGTCAAAATAAGCCCATGCAAAGTATCTATAAATTTTCTTAATAGAGTTGTAAAGACTTCACATTCTTCCTCAGTGAGGGATGTGCCTAATTTTATCTATTTTGGGTCTGATGGAGTCTTGATGTTTACCTCTATTTTATCCTTGACTAGAAGGGTTGAACTATATTCTAAGATAGTAGGCAAAGACTTGAACTATCAGGCTATATCAGAGTCTTCTAGTAGGACTGGCTCTTCAAATTCACCTAGGCATGATGAATATGAGTCCCCTAATGGGAGATCTAGCTATGTGATAAAAATAGTTGTAAATTCTTGAAAAATTTGATCAAACACTTGTTGTTTCTCAAAATTAAACTTAGATCCATAGACAATTTCCTTGTTGGTGGTTAACTATTCTAAATTTGAAGAAGAATGAATACCCCATTTAATGGTGCCTAAAACATGTTTTCACCACTAGACTGGCCTTTATCTTTATATGTTCCCTAGTTAAAAAACACCTCAAAGAGGTTTTCACTTTGGGACCTCAATGTTTTATTTATTTATTTTTGGCTAAGGGTGTTCACCTGCTCTCCAAAATAGGCTTCAGGATCTAATGTGATTGAGGACCTTGATTTATGATCTCCCAACGGAACATTATTTCTAAGGCCTAGAAAATCACAGAATGCCTCATCATTCTAAAAAACATCAATTGATAAATTGGGTTCTTATTGGTCCCAATCTATCAGTTGGGGATAGTATAATGGTAGTGGGTTGTGATGAATGATTGGGGTAAGGATATAAATGGTATTGTTATCAAATATGTGGGTTTCAACTAGGTCATCAAAAGGTTATGATCGGACTCTACTTTTCTACCAATGTATTCATCACTAGTGATGGTGATGCAACATGAGTAAGGTATATGGAGTCACCCTCATGAGGTATAAATTCAAGTCCATAGGGTCTTTTGTATTTGGTCATGGAAATTATCTCAAGTGTTCCTTATTGATTAGGTTTGAGGCCTCTTCCTTCATAGTCTTAATTTTCCATGATCTTATTAGGAATAGGATATTTTGTACTCTTATAATAATTAGCTTTGTTGTCATTGTATAACCATGATTCATCTCCCTCAAGAGGGTCTAGTTATAGGCTAGATGTTGGTACAAACATGATATGTCCTTTATCTTTGCTCTTTTGTTTCCATTGTGGATGAAGTGACTTAGCTTTAGGTCTTCTAAAGGACTATGGAATGTTCACAATATGAAAGGTATCATGGGTCAAATATTCTCCTAGGTCATTAGACAAAATGGTGTAATGATTAGAAGCTTTAAGAGGTGGCATGTGGGAAAGGGAACCCAGGGTATTAGGATCTATGCAATTATCCTCTAGAGAATCAATAAGTATGGCCTTTCCTTTATCTTTCTTGGAACTTGGATTCATGTCATATTGGTAATTGTAGCTTTGAAACTTGGCCTCAAGATGTTTGTAGTGCTGATATGGGTGAAAATCTCTTAGAATATTTACTTCCATCCCTGAGTGGGAGAAATTGATACATTGGTGCAACATTGATGCGACTACATGAATATCATGTAACCAAGGCCTACTTAGAAGCATATTATATGATAACTCAAGATCAAGCACATGGCAAAGTGTATCACGGGTCAAAGGCCCAATGATAATTGATAGACTAATGGTGCCTTGTGATTCTCTCTCCTAATTATTTTAGTCTTTAATAATTATCATTTTTGGTTAGAGATCTACCATTATGTACCCAAGAAGCTGAATGAGATTTAGAGACACTATGTTGAGGCCTGATCCATTGTCTATAAGGACATGTTTCACTTTGTGAAATTTTATACAAACTTCAATGTAAAATGGATTATTATGGAGAGATCCAAGGGAAGACATATCACTTTGGTTAAATGTGACTTGTTGGGTGGAAGCTAGGTGCCCAACCAAAGCTTGAAATTTATTAGGGGATATGTCACTAGAAATAGTGGATTGGGTTAAGAACTCATTCAAAATGTTTTTTTCAATTGTTGACATATGAAAAAATCTAAAATGGATATTTGTGTAGGAATCTATTGTAATTATTCCATAATATCAAACTTCTTGTCTTAAACAATGTTAAATGGTTTGTTTTGAGGTTGAATAACTAGTTTGATAATGGGTGAAGTGGCAGATGGCTATGGGCCTAAGATGGTAATATTTGACCTCTAAGTTATGATTTTACAATAAATATTGAATACAAGACCATGATTTCTAGCAAATTATGGTGATGGCGTGGGACCAAATAGGACAAGTCTCAATTATTGATGCACTTGTGTATGGTAATGGGGCAAGGTCAAGTTATCGGTATAAGGTCCATACATTGGAATCCCTATTTTTTGCTTCACTTATGTGTGGTCCTAGGTCAAAGAAGGATTTATGAATTGATTAGATTGGTTTGGTATGGTTATCAATGGTCTCGTCTAATTAGAATTTGGTCTAGGATTAATGGAGATGGTATTAATGCTACCTCCTGTAATATGGCCTACAACTCTATTGTAGTAATATGAAACTACATGGTAGGTTTGTTGGTTATTACAATTATAACTTTGGTTATATTTATTATTCTAGTGTTGTTGATTCTATTATTAGTTATACTGGTTCTATTAGTTTGGCCTTTGATTTTGGTACTATTGATTTTGTTGTTACATTGGTTGGTGTCATTATTACCATTATTGTTGTTATTGTTGATGGTTGTTATGTTGGGGAAAAGGGTTTTGATAAATCCCAAGAGTCTGATTTGAGGTGGAAGCACCACCATCCAATGTGATCTCCCCATTCTCTAACATATTATCAATCAAATGCTTGATTTACACACATCTTCATAAATTGTGCCCATTGACCTGATGATATTCATATAATTCATTTTCCTGGTACAAATCAGAATAAGGAATGCCTTGCAAAAAATGGTTTGGTATAGGCCAACTAATCAAATTAGTGGTAACAAGTTTATGAAACACATATTCAATAGGCTCTCCAAGGTCACTAAAAACATGATGAGTAGGTAATATTTTTCTTAGAGGAGGAACTTGTAATGGCAAAGGTGGTTGCATTTATTACATGAGCCTAGGCCATTGTGCTTGGTACATTGGCTAAAGAGGTTATTAGGTAGGAGTAAGTTGAAAAGGTGGCATAGGTTGAGAAAATGGTGTTTTCACCATTTGGACATGGTGTGACTTGATTACTCCATTTCTCACAACATTCTTATTGCTATTGAATTGCTTTATTCTATCTTGGTTATTGGCTTGTGTCAGTTTGATGCTTGCATTTATAATTGATTCCAATTTTGGCCATTTCCATAATTGGTACCTTGATTCTGATTATTTGAAGTGAGCTTGATGATCCTTTAGTAATAAGGGCTCATTTAATCAACAAAACTTTATCAATGATCTCTTTGAAAGTATGCACACATTGTAGTTCTAGATGATAAGATATCTCACTATGAAAATTTTTAGTAAACATAACGGCTAATTGTTTATCTAGTAAACTATGGGTGAATCAATTTTTAAGGGCTCTCCATCACTGTAGATAACTCAAAAACTCTCACTAGATTTTTTCTTTGCTTGTGTCGAGTCGACCAATGAAATCTCATGTTTGAGATTGTAGGAAAAGTGTTGCACAAACATTTTTGAAAGGTCATCAAAAATAGATACTAAATTCATGGGTAAATTTAAAAAGCACTCCAAGGCTTGTCCTGCTAGACTCCTTGGAAACAAAAATAAAAGGTATATGTCACTTTATACCACTAGCTAGCATGAAACAAAGAATTATGTTAAATGGGCTTTGGGGTCACCTTTTCCCTTGTATTTATCAAACTTTGGGGGTTCCTATCCTGGAGGAAATAGAATCTATAAGTATTCCATGTTAAAAGGATAGGAACACACATCATCCAACTTAAAAATTTTACCATGTTTCCCAGCTTGGATGGCAGTAATTGCATCCTTCATCTATTGTAATTCTTTTTCTAAGAAACTATGGGAATATTAGCCTAGGTAGATGGTTGGGCAATCATGAGTGGAGCATTTAGACCAGGGTATAATGGAAATATTTATTGAGGTATAATGGATTGGTTAGGAAATGTATTAGGAATATGCATACACAAATTAGGGTTTGAATGTTGGAATTGCATGTATGGCGATGTAATATTATGGTTAGGATTGGTTATGAAGGTTTGATGTTGAGGATTTTGTGGTTAGGATGGAAGGATGTAACTATATTGTGCCTATTGTGGTTGAAAAGGGACATGTTACTGACTAATCAAACCTTGTTGTTGAGTGGGAACTTATGAACCAAGACCCTATTTCTAAATGAGTGGCACACTTTAAACAAAAGGTAATTATTGCCTAGTAGGTACTTGATAAATATTAAAACCTCCTTGTTACATGAATCCCTATTAGGAGGTGAATTTATGTTGAAGATTTGGCATTTGTTGCTGACCAATATTTATATGTTGTTGGTTAGACATCATTTATTTTTGAATTGGCACACTAGATTATAACTAAAGAGGTATGTTTACTACTACCTAATGAGGTGGGACATTAGTTACCCCTTGTTGACATGGAAATGTATTCAGCCTCTGTTGTATTGGTATACTAGATTGTGCCTATTATTGTGGAATACCACTCATCACTTGTTGAGGAGTAGGATTCATCACATTTTGTTGTTGAGGCATGACATTGGTTGTTGGATGGCTACCTAATCTTGTTGGTTGTGCACTTGAAGAAGTAGCTAGTTGAGGATTAGAAGTAGATGGTTGAGATTGGGATGTAGAAACTCCTACTCCCTAATTTTGAGAGCCACTTGTAGTGTTAATAAAAGGCATATTTTGTTGGCTAGCTATTTACATATTAACACCACTTTGGTTTGAACGGGATGTTGCTTACGCATTATCCACTATGTTTTGGCCACTATTTTGTGTAGAAGAAGAAGATACTTCTTTGATATTTGGTGTATGAAATAAATTTTCAATTGAAGTGTTATACATGAATGGGTCTACACCCTAATTGTCTTGATTAGTCAACTCTATTAACACTCTTTTTGAGTGGACTAAATCTATGAGAGGCATACTTGACATGGTCATTTGGTTAAAATTGTGTGCTAGGTTCAAGTAGGTTTGGTATGATGTATGCATCTATACAACATGATCCTCCATGGGGTCCTTACCTTTGACAAGCATACTAAGGTCCTGATATGTTGTTTGGACTAGAGCTAAAGCATTGATAGAAGAAGCATGTTGACTATACAATATGTTATGAGGCATTCTTACTAGACTTGGTAAATTCTCATGGAAGAAGTTTGTCAGAAACTTGGCCCCTACCTCTATAGCTCTAAAAAAAATCTCATATTTGTTCTCCAATAAATGATTTTCAAATAAATAAGGATCATACATGAAAGGTGCATTACTAGAGTACAATTTTTGAGGAAAAGGTTCTTCAATAGTAGGTATCATAGCTAGGTATTGTGTGGTTTGTTCTTGGTCTTGTTTTAAATATGGTGGTGTATTAACCAAATTGTTGCTAATGGATCTTGGTTTTTTCCCCTATTTGAGTATTATAAGAGGGATAAGGATCCATCTCATATGAAATATTATTTACATAGGGGTATTACACCATTTCTTCTTGCACAACCACATTACTAATCCCTGGATTGTACATGAGTCCACTATGAGTGTAAGAATACATGTTGGGATCCATAGTTAATGTTTTGTGATAAAAATGGAAGAGAGTTATACATACTATAAAATACAATGTCTAAAATATGACGTTTAAACTTGGTCTAGATTCATCAAAAGGATGGAAAGGTTTATGCAATGATTTGTGATAAAACAAGCTAATGTTAAGTATCTAACATTACACGTCTTATAAAAAAAATATTAAGTAAATGGATTGAAAATAAAAATGACAAACTCTAAGGTTGAAGTGTTTTAAATTAGTCTAATCTAGGAAAATAAATTGTTGATAGGTCTTTTGGCCAAACGTGGTGTCAAAAGCTAGGTTTAAATAAGGCATGTGCTAAGACTCTTGGCCAAATGGCATCAAAAGGTAGACTTTGAAATAGATGAGATTTTAATCTAATGGAATTAAAACACTACTAACAAAAACTAGCCATTTGACTCTTGGACATGAACTCGATCAAATAGGTATAAGGTATGAAACAAAAGGCACTTTAGAGATAGTTTGTTTTCTCACAAATAATGGTATAAAACTTGGTTCTTTTGACAAATAGGCTAGGCCAATGTGAATGGAATAACTTTGCTAGACAAAGATTCACAAAGGTATACTCATATTGGCTTAAAAAATGTGTACAATCTTGAACTCTATGTAAAAGTTCTATGAAATAATGTTTGAAATGTTTTGGGAAGCGTAACAATGTTAGACTACTCAAAAAGATGTAACAAAATGTTTGTTTCAAAAAATATAAGGCAAAGATGGTTTCTCACAAATTCAGCAGTGTAACACTACCTTTTCTTAACTCAAATGACATACATACCTTCAAAGTTTTGACAATATCTCTAAGGCAAAAAAGTATGTATTCAAATGATATTGATGGAAATAAGATGGTAATACAAAAATGTTTGGTGCATAGACTCAAAGTGTAAGTGTTTTCACAAGATGATTGAAGTCTAAAAAGTGTTCATAATGATTATGAGTCTTAAATGGCCTTTAACCTAAATTTGAAATTAAACCTAAGTTCCCTCAAGTTTAGTGCAAATGGAGATCCCACTTAACACATCAACCATATGAACTTATGAAGGTGCAATTTCAAATTTATATTATAAATGAGGGACTTTAAACAATCTTTGGTAAAATTCTAGACTTAATTAGATGACATAACTACCCTAAAATGGATTATATGACTCCAAATTTTGATGAACTTTGAACAAGGCAAATTGATGATTCATGTGGGCAGCATAACGCCTCTTTGTTCAAATGAAAATGAGGACTATGTGTTTTGGTTCGTATCATTTATTTACACCAAGTTTTGACTCTAAGCATGACCTTAATCTAGGACAAAAGCAATTAGTTAATCACTCTTAGGTCCTACACTGACAAGGTTTCTTGGTATTATTAGAATTTGTCAATATACATCATTTGAGAGGCATTTTTAATGTTCATCCAAATTTAAATATGTATTATATAGTAGGGGTTTTACACCCCCCCTCTCTTAAATGATATTACTAAGACATGGACCTTGAGGCATACCTTTCACCAACAACACTTCCATGATAAGTGGGGATTTGTCTAAGATCTACAAGTTTTCAAATGTCTCAATAGATCAATTACCCAATGACTTTCACGTCATGTTGAAAAAGAAACACACTTAAATTGGGTTTCTATGGCACTTGGCTTGTTGAAAAAATGTCTTGTCCTTTTTCTAACCACTACATCCATCGCTTGCTTAGTATAGTATGATGTCTAAATTGAAGAGACATCCCATGTGCAACTCCAACACTAGAAATTTGTTTAATTTCTCAAACCTATGATCCTAGTGGGAGTGGTTGAAGCTAGTGCTGGGAGATGAAACCCCAAGTCAAATCTTCCCTAAATAACTTGTGGGAGGTAATGAAGTCCCCCTCGTAAGCCAAGTTTTCATAAAAATAAATGACTAATATAAAAACTTTAGGTTCATTTCAAGGTCACCCAAACTATTATGAGTTTTTGGGGAGTGATTTATATGACATTATTTTTATGCCTTGGACTAGGCATGTTTTCAATAAGGATGATGATTTTGATTACAAAAGTTCCTTAAAGAGGATGGATGGAAGAGCATACATGCAACATCCCTCTTTTTTCCAATCAAATTCCAAGTTTAAATAATTATTGAAGACAAAATTTGACAAGTGAGTTCAATTTTAAGTACCAAATGAAAGATTAGGTGGTGTTCTTTTGACACTTTGGTCTTAAGTTGTAACTTTGAAAGCAAAATTTGTCAAAACATTTACCTAAGCACCTAAATTTTTCATTAATCACTAAAACAAGGATCCTAATCCATTTTAAACTATAAAAAAAAAGTATAAAGACCATGTTTTAACAAATTCCAAGCTTGATCCTGTAATGAAAAAGTTAGTATGTCCTTTAGATTTCAAGCTAATTTGCAAATGAGTGAAGAAACTTTATAAAATGAGATATTTATTTTGAAATCATAATTACATAGTTAATCATGTTATTTCCCTACAAAATCACAATTTTAGACAATAATATCATTGTTTTGGGTTAGATCAAATAGAAAACATAATATCATTATTTACTTATAAAATTTTTGCCAATTTTAACAATATCACTATTATAAAACAAAATCATTGTTACCAGATAGAAAACACAAAATCACTATTTTATTGACAAAATTGCTGCTCAAATTAACAATATCATTTCCCAGAATGATGATATTGCTATTTTGCAAAATCATTGCTCAGGTGAATGAAATCATTATTTCAGTGAATGATATCACTATCTAGGGCTACAAAATCACTTTTTAGCAAATAATGATTTTTTTTACAATATCACTATTGTGACATCAACGATATTTCAATAGAGAGCAAAACTGATGTTACTAGGAATAAAAATGCAATTAAAAAAAAATGAAATTTTAACTTAAAATTTCACTCTTTTGACTCCTTCACTCCAAGATTTTGCATAAAATTGGTTAGTAGGTTGCTTTAAATAGCCTTTTTGAGCAAATCTATAGGGCTAAGGTCCCACCGAGTGTGTCATTATGTGAACTAGGAATTTGACTCAAGAGAGGATGGTTAGTATCGTGTTAGTCCCAAAATGAAATAAACACACTAGCATAACATATCTAAGCCTATTTACTAGGAGGAGCTTAGTTAACAAAACTAGAATGGAAAACACAACTAAAATTCAAAATAAACCTTCTTTCACCTTCCTTGGATGTTCTAAATAGCTTGTTGAACTGGCTTACTCAGTTTTGTGCTCATGAAATCTACATCAATGAAGTGTGGCTACCTCCATCTCTCTTTGGCACCATGTTTGGATCTAGCTTAGCTCAATTTTTGGGCATTATAACACTAATTGGCATGAATCTTTGTAATTAATTTAGAATTATAACTTTGGCATATGCGAGCTTAGAATTATGGGTTTGAGGCTTGTTATTTATAGATTTTTGGAATGGTTTTAGGATCAACCATGACCATCCATCTCAAGATTGAGATGTGTGGCCATGAATAAATCCAATTATGAAATTAAATATACAAATATCCCCATTAATATTTTTGATAGAGGGGCATTGAATAGGCATGGAGGGTCTTAATGAGGTATGGGAGGGGTTAACCTTGATATTTTATGCATTTGTGGCCTAGGGATGTCTTCCCAAGAAATGATGTCACCTGATGATATAAACATTCAATATTCATTTACAAAAATAAATTATTCAAAAATTTCCATGGAATTCTTAATTAGTCTCATGATTTGGTTTAATTATCTCTTAAGCATGATTAAGCACTTCGATGCAAACCTTAGCTCTTTGTGCACAAATTACTCAAATTGGTTAGAATGTCTTGTTATTGACCCAAAATTTGACTGGATTAGAATTAAGATGTAATGTTAGATGAATTGGATCCATTATACCATATAAGATTTTTCCAACACCAAATAACAAGGTCACATGTCTTGTACAATAGGTTTGACAGAAAAGAGCAATCTACGGCACCTAGGTGCAAAATTGACATTTTAACCTGAAATGATCTGATCAAAGTTAGCTAGCCCATAAATTTCATTTCCCCATTTAATGATAACCTAGCCAAAATTGACACTTGAATATATCAATTTCAACTTATTTAATGTGTTTTAGTGTTTAAGTCCAAATTGTGCATTTTGGTGGAAATTGGTTAAAATTTTGATTGATGGTCATTGGTGGCCACATTTAGGTGTCTACAGTTGGTACTGCATGTTGATAAATACAATAGGAAAAGTATTTATTTTATTTGAATTTTCATTTGGATTATTTATAGTAGTATAATTTTGGATTACAACTTTACTTTTATCTTATGTTGAAGGTTTTAAAGAATAATGTTAGTTTTATTAGCTTTTACTACATCTATATTATCCATAAGAGTAGGATTGTAATCCATTTTCCTTTTTAGGACAACATAAGCATTAGTAGTCTTAATTTCACTCAAGGATTCAATATAACCACACATGTTTATGTTATCCACCAAGTCAATAGAAATGATATCTTTTCCTTGAATAAATCATTTAAACTTATGATCAGTAATGTATGTATTAGGATCATGGTTAATTTTAAAAACATGAAAGTAACGCACTTTATCATTAATTTTTTTGAGTATTTAACACTTTAATTGAATTTTTAGGTTGTTCATCTAATTTTCATTTAATTACGACTAGATCATTCTCGAGGTTATGAATGGAATCTAATTTTTTTACATTATCAGAAGTTAAACCAGTACAAAATCTATATTTAAAACCAAAATGTTCAATATTATTTTCATAATTTATACATAAAGTAATAAAAGTGTCATATTTTGTGAGATATTTATATTCCATAGCTATTTTGTATTTTAGTGGTAAATAATTGCAATAATATAACCTTGCTAACTTCTTAGGAGGCATTACATCTGGTGGATTATTTTGTCTAAGTCTGGTAAATATGGTTGGGAAATGATAGATGGTTTCACCAAGATCTATAGTGATAGTTGCTAACTCATTAACAAGTTCTATATCTTATTTCAATTTTCTAAAATATAATTCAATCAAATCTTCTATTTTTCCATTCACAATGAATTTGGTTGGTAGGTTGATGAAAGCTTTGATAATATTTACCATCTAAGGTTGGAGAAAACAACCTAAGTGAAATATTTTCATTAGTAATACCAAGAGTAACACAAATTAGTTTGAAAGAATAAGGATAATCCTCCCATGATTCATAAAATCAATAAAAAAATTAGTGATATTAACTCATTTTAAAGAAGGGAATTTAGTATAATGATTCCAAATACCAATGGGGTTACCTTGCATCCAAGGATTAGCTTGTAAAATAAGTATGACATCGTTGATTATATTCCTAGTTTTATATATCATTTTAAGGAGATTTAACAATCCTGAGGTGGTTTATCATAAATAAACCTAAATTACGGTTGAGAATTCATAGCTAAGATCTGTTCTTCTTATTGTCATAAACATAATTTTTTCTATGTTATATGATATTGAGTTTATGCTGCAAATAAATAGTATCTCTCTATTTAAAATGCCATGTCCTCTTCAAAATTGATATCCTAAGGATTTTTTGAAGGTTTATAGGATGATTATACCAACTAACATGTACCAACATGATGCAATATTAGCTTATTATTCTATTAGGTTAAGATCAAGTTGAATCACTAGTGAAAGATTAGTAATGGCCATAGGGAAAGAATAAAAGATAAGATTATTTGAAATACTTAAAAATAAAATTTATTTAAGCAATCCCTAGTGTATTTTCCAAAAAATTTTATGGTTAAAATTGTCATGTCAACTAATCTAGTGGTTTGATTATAATGAAGGTCAAATTAAAGTCATACTAATCTAATCGTAGGGACCTATGAATAAAAAAATCAGTTCCAAGGCATTCAAAGGGGTATTTTATAGTTAATAAAAATAAGTTTAATAACATTAAATACTTAATCAATTTATGGGATTCAATATTTATTTTAAAGTATATTTAAATACAGAAGATATCAATTTCAATATCAATTCTTAATATTATATTTAGACTATAAAAATTATAACTTTCAATCCAGTCAACATATTATCATATATTTCTTTCAATTTATTATATATATACATACATATATATATATATATATATATATATATATATATATAAAATGTATATATATGTGTATATATGTGTGTGTGTATATATATATGTATGTATGTGTGTGTGTGTGTGTGTGTGTGTGTGTGTGTGTGTGTGTGTGTGTGTGTGTGTGTGTGTGTGTGTGTGTGTGTGTGTGTGTGTGTGTGTGTGTGTGTGTGTGTGTGTGTGTGTGTGTGTGTGTGTGTGTGTGTGTGTGTGTGTGTGTGTGTATGCATATATATATATATATACATATACATACATACATACATACATATATATACACACACACACACACACACACACACACACACACACACACACACACACACACACACACACACACACACACACACACACACACACACACACACACACACAAATATGTGTGTGTGTGTGTGTGTGTGTGTGTGTGTGTGTGTGTGTAAGAGTTTAAATATATGTCATCAATCCTCTCCAATAGAGAATATTTTATAAAAAGACCATGGATTGGAAGATTGAACATTTTGAGTTATTTCTCTTTATTAAAATATATTAATATATTTCCTTTTAGTACCACATCAAGCAAACAAAAAAAGAAAAAAAAAAAAAGAAAAAAATAAATAGCAAATGTGAAAGAATAAAACAAAAGATAACACAAAGTATTAATAAAGTTAAATTATACTAAAAAATAATAATATGGTCAACTAAAGAAATAATAATAAAACTAGAGATTAGTTACAAAAAATACAAAAATATATGAATTTAAAGACTAAAA
The DNA here is from genome assembly GCA_037957365.1 of Torreya grandis. Taxonomy (NCBI): domain Eukaryota; kingdom Viridiplantae; phylum Streptophyta; class Pinopsida; order Cupressales; family Taxaceae; genus Torreya; species Torreya grandis. The sequence continues at coordinate 1,635,453 of JARHVA010002024.1, forward strand.
CAAAACTATTTTTTAAAGAACAAAGAATTATAATGAAAAGTAATCTAAAAAAGAGTTAACATTGAATAAGAAAATAAGTATAAAAATATATAAGTTTGAACTCAAGTCATATAATAAGAATAATATTTCATTGAGAAACCATAACATATTTCATGATTGATTACAAAATATTTGAGAAAATTATATTGCATATTAATGAAAACTTGACAATTTGTCATACATTGTTTGAAGTATTCTTTATTTTTAGGCAAAGTGCAATTTTTATTCTACACATATGGTTGTATTATTATGCATTCATCAAAGAGTTAATAAATTTATAAGTAAATAATAAGCATGAATATATGACACTTTACCAAGAAAGACACTTCACCACCAAAGAATTTGTCATTTGGTCTTGCAATTAATACACAATCTCATAGACTTAAGATAAAAGAGATGGATAGTATAAAATATTAAAAAATAGATCTTGCACATGTATGATTTCCTCTTCAATTTATATCCTTTTAGTCCTTTTAAACATTTACTTAAGGTGCAATTATAATTTAAGTGATACCTGCCTTTTAGTTAACTTAAAATAAATCTAGTTAACATTAAAAAAAAGTTAATATACTTTATGACTTTAGGTTTAAAATAATAAATCACTTACAATAAAGTGAATTACATAAAAGGAATCAAATGAATATTTATAATACCAAAACATTTATTTAATCATGGGTGCCAAGAGCCTTCCTAATTCACTAATGACTTAATTTATCACTAACACAAGTCATCATGCAAGCCAATCCTCGTAAATGAATAAAATCAAAGGAAAAAAATATTTTATAAAAGTATGTCCTCTCAAATATCATCCATAGTGATCAAATTATCAATTTTTATTCTATAATAATGATAAAAATATTAAAATAAAGTAAACACAATAATAGAAAAACTATAACATCATTTATTAATATCATCATTTCACCTATAATTTGATCTAAATATTAAACTGAAGGGTAGAAAATGAAATATATCAACTAAAAAAATAATTTGTGATAAAAAGAATTATTGAATACTAAATAGAATACTGTCAAACTCACTAAAAATGAATTTATCAATATCATCCCATATTTAATGCAAGTACTAATTCACTATATCAAATCCATTAAAAATTAAATTGATCACTGCAACTATAAAGTCTATTGTAATTTGTCAAAATATTTTAGTTATAAAGTAATATCATCAAAATAAAAATATACAAATACAAAAAATGAAGTATCTGAAAGTATCAACACAAAAACATGTAATATTAGTTCATTTTTATTCATCAAAAACTAAATAAATCAAAGGAAATCCTTGTTTAGTGTGGTATTCTATGTAATCAAGAGGTGTTATAGGCATCTACTTCTAATTATCCCTCTAGAATCATCATCTACCTTCAATTTAATTTTCTTAAAAATACAAGTTACCATAGGTGGGAAAGAAGGGATACTATCAAGTTTACATATTGTTGGAGGCAACATTATTAAGCATAGTCACAATACCTTGAGAAGGTTGAAGGTGAGTAATTTCATTATATTGAGGCATGGAGTCAAATGGTGCATTATTTTTACTATTAGTAATGTAAATTTGGTTGGAAGAAACAATTGACAAACCACATAGGATTCGAGGAAATTTTCAATTGCTTATTTGGAATCTCCTCCAAGATTTATTACCCTGAGAAGTAAACACAATATAAGACACTATATTCAAAACATCCAATAAAATAGGGTCACTAGAATCAAAATATAAGGAGACTCAAGTGTCAAAATTAAATTTTCACACAAATATTCTAGTGGCCCTTTGGGCCCTAAAAGGTCTACCTAGATAACTACTTTGCATAAGTGGTGCATCATCTTGTTACCAAGTGTCTCTACCCCAAACATTATTTCTACGAAAGCTAAAATAACCTTTAGTCCATCTAGACATATCTACCTTCCAAAATCATGAGATGATGTCATATTAATTTCAAAAATATTTGAAGATAAAAATTACCATTCTATTATGTGATAGAATGATCAATGAAACTTCTTTTATACTCACAACCAAAATATCATATGAACAAACTATACTACACTTAATAGTTCAAGAAAAAAAACTAAATATAATAAAATGCAATCCAATAAAGGCCATACAATCATAATGAATCATTTTTTAAATTTAAAATGTAGAAATACACCCTTTATTGCGATTAAACTGGTTCTAAGATATTTATCGTTATACTATCATAGTGTTTGAGGGCATGATATAATAATTGAAAAAGAAAGAATGCAATTTTAGGGTTTAATTTTGCATATATATCTTATAACAAAATGTTAATTTAAACCCGAACCTTAGTATTTCAAATGATGACTTTTAGAATAAATATAATTTGAAGAGCAACTATTAACCATTTTGTACACCCTCAAAATATTTAAATGTAAAAATCAAATAACAAAGCTTATGATATTTATAATGACATCTTAAAATTATCTATTAATGTTGAATTTGAAAAAGATATGCAAATCCTTTAAACAAAGTCATATATAATATATTAGTCCATTTTGAGAAAAAAAAAATCTAGGAACAACTAAACAACTATTTGAAAATCTTTTAAAAGAATACAAGCATCTCAAGAGAATGTTTCAAAAATTATTCTTAGAGATTGAAAAAATTATATTTATTTAACTATCAATAGTAATAAAAACACTTTTCCTTTGATAAGACACAACAATGAGAAATAAAAAACTCTTTTATATCTTCCACAAAATGAAATCAATAAAAGCTATAACATTTTAAAACCATATCTCTGATTACCCTTTGAAAAATCCTTCAAAATAACATAAAATATTGTTACCAAAATGATAAGGCATGCTAAGAAAACTCAGTGCATATTTTTTTTTTTTCAAAATGTGTTTTTGAAACCATTATTCTATACAAACATATCCAATAAGCTGAACAAAATTTTCAATATAAAACTATTGAAAGCAAATGAGTTGAAGATAAGCTCACTAAAATATCTAGTCATGCATGCACTTCCCATAGATTTTATTTTTAGATTAAAAACTTGGCATGTATAACTATAATAACACTATTAAAAGTCTACATGTGGTTCTTGAAAACTTGAAGGCATGTAAAAATAAGTCAGGATGAAAAAAAATGTTTTTAAAAAAAAAATTATATACAACTATGTTTACCTTTAATTTTTTACACAAACAACTAAGAGAAACTAGAAAATCATCTCATAATTTGTTTACTTCATATGAGAATCATATCCATAAAAAAATAGAGAAAAAATCATTTCAAAAAATACTTGATTCAAATAAATATTCACCTCTTAAATAAGAAAAATAGCTCACATTCCATGCTTTAGAAAAGGACAAAATGAAAAGTCCAATCGAATGCTAAAACAACTATTTCAAAATCCCTTAAATTGTTTGAAGCATATAGGGTAAAACCATAATTTATTTTGAAACCTTAGCACTAAAACTAAAAAAATATCCAAAATTTACAGTACCCATTTATGCAAGAACATCTATTAATGCATTATATTACCATAAATTTACAAAAATGTGAAAATTGTAAAGTAAAATAGTCCTAAAACTACTCTCGTAATGATCTCCAAACCATATAAAAACATATAAAGATAGGGTTTAGTTTTTTTATAAACTTATTATAATGTCTTAAGCAGACCCATCTTATAAGAAAAAATATATAAGAGTAATCCCTAAAAAACCCAAAAAAAAATGCATCCATATGTTCATATATAAACTTAAACTTATAAATAGAACCTTGACAATTATAACTTAAAAAATAGCTCGTAGACTTGAAATAATGATTTCATGTAGATATAAAATGAAATATCACCACTATCATGAAAATCCATGTGAATTTTAAACTCAAACATTTTCATATCATTTTCCCTTCAAATCTGTTTGAAATAGTAATTTCATACTTGGAAAAAAAGACATTCTTCTAATATCTCTACTCTTCCAAAACTGACAAAACAGCTATAAAAAGTTCCAAAACCACTCAAAATTTTCAAGATCTCTACTCTAATCGAAGCTTGGCAATGTAAAAATATAAATGAGCAAACTAAATAAGAAATTTTCCTATACCCCATTTCCAAGGTGCATTAATTTCACATAGTGTGGCTAACTTGGTAGGTATGGTTCATTAAATTCTAGCATGTTTCATGCTTTTGTGAAGATGTTAGTGGCACCAAATTATCAACTTTTTTGAAAAAATTACCTTTGAAATAGTAAATTTTATATTTACTAAATGGTTGAATATGAATCAAATTCCCACTAAATCTTGCATGTGTCATTACAAGGATCTTCATGACATAAAACAAATCAAATATCACTTCACCTTTATTGAGGCTCCTGTCAACTTTGACAACCTTAAATTCCAATCAATATCATAGTAAATAATGCCTTTGAGCAATATGAATCAAAAAATTCCCTTGGAGATTTAGAATATGAGACACTATGATATTGAAATAATATCTTTAACCACTATAATATTAAACATGTTTCTGATTATCATGAATTTTTAAGACTTAGAATATCAAACATATCTTCAACCATGGCTTAAACACTATGAATTAAAATGTGACTTCGAACATGTGATAATGTTGATAGTAAAGCAAGCCTTTGGAGACCTAGAACAATATTTAAAGTGTATCAATATCAATATATTTCCTTTTAGCACCACATCAAGAAAATAAAAAAATAAATATTAAATGTGAAAGAACAAAACAAAAGATAACACAAAGTATTAATAAAGTTAAATTATACTAAAAAATAATACTATGGTCAACCAAATAAATAATAATAAAACTAGAGATTAGTTAGAAAAAATACAAAAATATATGAATTTAAAGACTAAAACAAAACTATTTGTTAAAGAACAAAGAATTATAATGAAAAGTAATCTAAGAAAGAGTTAACGTTGAATAAGAAAATAAGTATAAAAATATATAAGTTTGAACTCAAGTCATATAAGAAGAATAATATTTCATTGAGAAACCATAACATATTTCATGATTGATTACAAAATATTTGAGAAAATGTTATTGCATATTAATGAAAACTTGACAATTTGTCATACATTGTTTGAAGTATTCTTTATTTTCAGGCAAGTGCAATTTTTATTCTACACATATGGTTGTGTTATTATGCATTCATCAAAGAGTTAATAATCTTATCCATTTTCAGATAATAAATTTATAAGTAAATAATAAGCATGAATATATGACACTTTACCAAGAAAGACACTTCACCACCAAAGAATGTGTCATTTGGTCTTCTTGCAATTAATACACAATCTTAGAGACTTAAGACAAAAGAGATGGATAGTATAAAATATTAAAAAAATAGATCTTGCACACGTATGATTTCCTCTTCAATTTATATCCTTTTAGTCCTTTTAAACATTTACTTAAGGTACAATTATACTTTAAGTGATAACTGCCTTTTAGTTAACTTAAAATAAATCTAGTTAACATTAAAAAAAAGTTAATATACTTTATGACTTTAGGTTTAAAATAATAAATAACTTACAATGAAGTGAATTACATAAAAGGCATCAAATGAATATTTATAATACCAAAACATTTATTTACTCATGGGTGCCTGGAGCCTTCCTAATTCACCAATGACATAATTTATCACTAACACAAGTCATCATGCAAGCCAATCCTCTTAAATGAATAAAATATTTTATAAAATTATGTCCTCTCAAATATCATCCATAATGATCAAATTACCAATTTTTATTCTATAATAATGATAAAAATATGAAAATAAAGTAAACACAATAATAGAAAAACTACAACATCATTTATTAATATCATCATTTCACCTATAAATTTGATCTAAATATTAAACTGAAGGGTATAAAATGAAATATATCAACTAAAAAAATAATTTGTGATAAAAACAATTATTGCATACTAATAGAATACTATCAAACTCACTGAAAATGAATTTATCAATATCATCCCATATTTAGTACAAGTACTAATTCACTATATCAAATCCATTAAAAATTAAACTAATCATTGCAACTATAAAGTCTATTGTAATTTGTCAAAATATTTTAGTTATAAAGTAATATCATCAAAATAAAAAAATTACAAATACAAAAAATGAAGTATCTAAAAGTATCAACACAAAAACATGTAATATTAGTTCATTTTTATTCATCAAAAACTAAATAAATTAAAGGAAATCCTTGCTTAGTGTGGTATTCTATGTACTCAAGAGGTGTTATAGGCATCTCACTTATAATTATCCCTCTAGAATCATCATCTACCTTCAATTTAATTTTCTTAAAAATACAAGTTACCATAGGTGGGAAAGAAGGGATACTAGCAAGCTTACATATTATTGGAGGCAACATTGTTAAGCATAGTCACAATGCCTTGAGAAGGTTCAAGGTGAGGAATTTCATTATTTTGAGGCATGGAGTCAAATTATGCATTAGTTTTACTATTAATAATGTACATTAGGTTGGAAGAAATAATTGACAAACCACATAGGATTCGAGGAAATTTTCAATTGTTTATTTGGAATCTCCTCCAAGATTTATTACACTAAGAAGTAAATATAATATAAGACACTATATTCAAAACATCCAATAAAATAGGGTCACTAGAATCAAAATGTAAGGAGACTCAGGTGCCAAAATTAAAGTTTCACACAAATATTCTAGTGGCCCTTTGGGCCCTAAAAGGTCTACCTAGATAACTACTTTGCATAAGTGGTGCATCATCTTGTTACCAAGTGTCTCTACCCCAAATAGTATTTCTACAAAAACTAAAATAACCTTTACTCCATCTAGACAAATCTACCTTCCAAAATCATGAGATGATGTCATATTAATTTCAAAAATATTTGAAGATGAAAATTACCATTATATTATGTGCCAAAATGATCAATGAAACTTATTTTATACTCACAACCAAAATATCATATGAATAAACTATACTACACTTAATAATTCAAGAAAAAAACAACTAATTATAATAAAATGCAATCCAATAAAGGCCATACAATCATAATGAATCATTTTTTAAATTTAAAATGTAGAAATACACCCTTTATTGCGATTAAAATGGTTCTAAGATATTAATTGTTATACTATCATAGTGTTTGAGGGCATGATATAATAATTGAAAAAGAAAGAATGAAATTTTAGGGTTTAAGTTTGCATATATATCTTATAAAAAAATGTTAATTTAAACCTAAACCCTAGTATTTCAAATGAATAATTTTAAAATAAATATAATTTGAAGAGCAACTATTAACCATTTTGTACACCCTCAAAATATTTAAATGTAAAAATCAAATAACAAAGCTTATGATATTTATAATGACATCTTAAAATTATCTATTAATGTTGACTTTAAAAAAGATATGCAAATCCTTTAAACAAAGTCATATATAATCTATTAGTCCATTTTGAGAAAAAATAAAATCCAGGAACAACTAAAGAACTATTTGAAAATCTTTTAAAAGAATACAAGCATCTCAAAAGAATGTTTCAAAATTTAATTCTTAGAAATTGAAAAAATTATATTTATTTAACTATCAATAGTAATAAAAACACTTTTCCTTTGATAAGACACAACAATGAGAAATAAAAAACTCTTTTATATCTTCCACAAAATCAAATCAACAAAAGCTATAACATTTTAAAACCTTATCTCTGATTACCCTTTGAAAAATCCTTCGAAATAACATAAAATATTGTTACCAAAATGATAAGGCATGCTAAGAAAACCTAGTGCATATATATATATATATATATATATATATATATATATATATATATATATATATATATATATATATATATATATATATATATATATATATATTTTAAATGTGTTTTTGAAACCATTATTCTAAACAACCATATCCAATAAGCTGAATAAAATTTTCAATATAACACTATGCAAAGCAAACGGGTTGAAGATAAGCTCACTAAAATATCTAGTCATGCATGCATTTCCCATAGATTTTATTTTTAGATAAAAAAACTTGGCATGTATAACTATAATAAAACTATTACAAGTCTACATGTGGTTCTAGAAGGCATGTAAAAATAAGTAAGGAGGAAAGAAAATGTTTTTTTTTTATACAACTATGTTTACCTTTAATTTTTTACACAAACAACTAAGAGAAACTGGAAAATCATCTCGTAATTTATTTACTTCATATGAGAATCATATCCATAAAAAAATAGAGAAAAAATCATTTCAAAAAATACTTGATTCAAATAAAAATTCACCTCTAAAATAAGAAAAATAGCTCACATTCCATGCTTTAGAAAAGGACAAAATGAAAAATCCAATCGAATGCTAAAATGACTATTTCGAGATCCCTTAAATTTTTCAAAGCATGTAGGGTAAAACCATAATTTATTTTGAAATCTTAGCACTAAAACAAAAACAAAAATCCAAAATTTACAGTACCCATTTATGCAAGAACATCTATTAATGCATTATATTACCATAAATTTACAAAAATGTGAAAATTGTAAAGTAAAATAGTCCTAAAACCTCTGTCATAATGATCTCCAAACCATATAAAAACATATAAAGATAAGGTTTAGTTTATTTATAAACTTATTATAATGTCTTATGTAGACCCATCTTATAAGAAAAAATATATAAGAGTAATCCCTAAAAAACAAAAAAAAAAATGCATCCATATGTTCATATATAAACTTAAACTTATAAATAAAACCTTCACGATTATAACTTAAAAAATAGCTCGTAGACTTGAAATAATAATTTCATGTAGATATAAAATGAAATATCACCACTATCATGCAAATCCATGTGAATTTTAAACTCAAACATTTTCATATCATTTTCCCTTCAAATCTGTTTGAAATAGTAATTTCATACTTGGAAAAAAAGACATTCTTCTAAGATCTCTACTCTTCCAAAACTGACCAAGCAACTCCATAAAGTTCCAAAACCACTCAAACTTTTCAAGATCTCCACTCTGATCGAAGCTTGGCAATGTAAAAATACAAATGACCAAATTAAATAAGAAAATTTCCTATACCCCATTTCCAAGGTGCATTAATATCACATAGTGTGGCTGACTTGGCAGGTATGGTTCATTAAATTCTAGCATGTTTCATGCTTTTGTGAAGATGGTAGTGGCACCAAATTATCAACTTTTTTGAAAAATTACCTTTGAAATAGTAAATTTTATATTTACTAAATGGTTGAATATGAATCAAATTTCCACTAAATCTTGCATGTGTCATTACAAGGATCTTCATGATATAAAACAAATCAAATATCACTTCACCTTTATTGAGGCTCCTATCAACTTTGACAACCTTAAAATCCAAGCAATATCATAGAAAACAATGCCTTTGAAAAATATGAATTAAAAAATTCCCTTGGAGACTTAGAATATGAGACACTATGATATTCAAATAATATCTTTAACCACTATAATATTAAACATGTTTCTGATTATCATGAATTTTGAAGACTTAGAATATCAAACATATCTTCAACCATGCCTTAAACACTATGAATTAAAATGTGACTTTAAACATGTGATAATGTTGATAGTAAAGCATGCCTTTGGAGACTTAGAAAAATATTTAAAGTTTATTAATATTAATATATTTCCTTTTGGTACCACATCAAGTAAATAAAAAAATAAGAAAAAAATAAATATTAAATGTGAAAGAACAAAACAAAAGATAACACAAAGTATTAATAAATTTAAATTATACTAATAATATAATAATATGGTCAACTAAAGAAATAATAATAAAACTAGAGATTAGTTAGAAAAAATACAAAAGTATATGTATTTAAAGACTAAAACAAAACTATTTGTTAAAGAACAAAGAATTATAATGAAAAGTAATCTAAGAAAGAGTTAACATTGAATAAGAAATTAAGTATAAAAATATATAAGTTTGAACTCAAGTCATATAAGAAGAATAATATTTCATTGATAAACCATAACATATTTCATGATTGATTACAAAATATTTGAGAATATGATATTGCATATTAATGAAAACTTGACAATTTGTCATACATTGTTTGAAGTATTCTTTATTTTCAGGCAAAGTGCAATTTTTATTCTACACGTATGGTTGTATTATTATGCATTCATCAAAGACTTAATAATCTTATCCATTTTCAGATAATAAATTTATAAGTAAATAATAAGCATGAATATATGACACTTTACCAAGAAAGACACTTCACCACCAAAGACTGTTTTGTTTGGTCTTCTTGTAATTAATACACAATCTCGTAGACTTAAGACAAAAGATATGGATAGTATAAAATATTAAAAAATAGATCTTGCACATGTATGATTTCCTCTTAAATTTATATCCTTTTATTCCTTTTAAATATTTACTTAAGGTGTAATTATAATTTAAGTGATAACTGCCTTTTAGTTAACTTAAAATAGATATAGTTAACATTAAAAAAAAAGTTTATATACTTTATGACTTTAGGTTTAAAATAATAAATAACTTACAATAAAGTGAATTAAATAAAAGGAATCAAATGAATATTTATAATACCAACACATTTATTTAATCATGGGTGCCTAGAACCTTCCTAATTCACTAATGACTTAATTTATCACTAACACAAGTCATCATGCAAGTTAATCCTCGTAAATGAATAAAACAAAAGGAATAAAATATTTTATAAAAGTATGTCCCCTCAAATATCATCCATAATGATCAAATTATCAATTTTTATTCTATAATAATGATAAAGATATTAAAATAAAGTAAACACAATAATAGCAAAACTACAACATCATTTATTAATATCATAATTTCACCTATAATTTGATCTAAATATTAAACTGAAAGGTAGAAAATGAAATATATCAACTAAAAAAATAATTTGTGATAAAAAAAATTATTGCATATTAATAGAATACTGTCAAACTCACTGAAAATGAATTTATCAATATCATCCCATATTTAATGGAAGTACTAATTCACCATATCAAATCCATTAAAAATTTAACTGATCACTGCAACTATAAATTCTATTATAATTTGTCAAAATATTGTAGTTATAAATTAATGTCATCAAAATAAAAATATAAAAATACAAAAAATGAAGTATCTGAAAGTATCAACACAAAAACATGTAATATTAGTTCATTTTTATTCATCAAAAACTAAATAAATTAAAGGAAATCCTTGCTTAGTGTGGTATTCTATGTACTCAAGAGGTGTTATAGGCATCTCACTTATAATTATCCCTCTAGAATCATCATCTACCTTCAATTTAATTTTCTTAAAAATACAAGTTACCATAGGTGGGAAAGAAGGGATACTAGCAAGCTTACATATTATTGGAGGCAACATTATTAAGCATAGTCACAATGCCTTGAGAAGGTTCAAGGTGAGGAATTTCATTATTTTGAGGCATGGAGTCAAATTGTGCATTATTTTTACTATTAGTAATGTAAATTTGGTTGGAAGAAATAATTTACAAACCACATAGGATTCGAGGAAATTTTCAATTGCTTATTTGGAATCTCCTCCAAGATTTATTACACTAAGAAGTAAATATAATATAAGACACTATATTCAAAACATCCAATAAAATAGGGTCACTAGAATCAAAATTTAAGGAGACTCAAGTGCCAAAATTAAAGTTTCACACAAATATTCTAGTGGCCCTTTGGGCCCTAAAAGGTCTACCTAGATAACTACTTTGCATAAGTGGTGCATCATCTTGTTACCAAGTGTCTCTACCCCAAACATTATTTCTATGAAATCTAAAATAACCTTTACTCCATCTAGACATATCTACCTTCCAAAATCATGATATGATGTCATATTAATTTCAAAAATATTTGAAGATGAAAATTACCATTCTATTATGTGATAGAATGATCAATGAAACTTCTTTTATACCCACAACCAAAATATCATATGAACAAACTATACTACACTTAATACTTCAAGAAAAAAAACAACTAATTATAATAAAATGCAATCCAATAAAGGCCATACAATCATAATGAATCATTTTTTATATTTAAAATGTAGAAATACACCCTTTATTGCAATTAAAATGGTTCTAAGATATTTATCATTATACTATCATAGGGTTTGAGGGCATGATATAATAATTGAAAAAGAAAGAATGCAATTTTAGGGTTTAAGTTTGCATATATATCTTATAACAAAATGTTAATTTAAACCCGAACCTTAGTATTTCAAATGATGACTTTTAGAATAAATATAATTTGAAGAGCAACTATTAACCATTTTTTACACCCTCAAAATATTTAAATGTAAAAATCAAATATCAAAGCTTATGATATTAATAATGACATCTTCAAATTATCTATTAATGTTGAATTTGAAAAAGATATGCAAATCCTTTAAACAAAGTCATATATACTATATTAGTCCATTTTGAGAAAAAAATAAAATCCAGGAACAACTAAAGAACTATTTGAAAATATTTTAAAAGAATACAAACATCTCAAAAGAATGTTTCAAAATTTATTCTTAGAGATTGAAAAAATTATATTTATTTAACTATCAATAGTAATAAAAACACTTTTCCTTTGATAAGACACAACAATGAGAAATAAGAAACTCTTTTATATCTTCCACAAAATAAAATCAATAAAAGCTATAACATTTTAAAACCTTATCTCTGATTACCCTTTGAAAAATCCTTTGAAATAACATAAAATATTATTACCAAAATGATAAGGCATGCCAAGAAAACCCAGTGCATTTTTTTTCCTCCTGACTTATTTTTACATGCCTTCAAGTTTTCAAGAAACACATGTAGACTTTTAATAGTGTTATTATAGTTATACATGCCAAGTTTCTTATCTAAAAATAAAATCTATTGGAAATGCATGCATGACTAGATATTTTAGTGAGCTTATCTTCAACCCGTTTGCTTTGAATAGTGTTATATTGAAAATTTTATTCAGCTTATTGGATATGGTTGTATAGAATAATGGTTTCAAAAACACATTTTCAATATATATATATATATATATATATATATATATATATATATATATATATATATATATATATATATATATATATATATATATTATATATATATATAATGTGTTTTTGAAACCATTATTCTATATAATCATATCCAATAAGCTGAATAAAATTTTCAATATAACACTATTCAAAGCAAACGGGTTGAAGATAAGCTCACTAAAATATCTAGTCATGCATGCATTTCCAATAGATTTTATTTTTAGATAAGAAACTTGGCATGTATAACTATAATAACACTATTACAAGTCTACATGTGTTTCTTGAAAACTTGAAGGCATGTAAAAATAAGTCAGGAGGGTACACACACACACACACACACACACAACTATGTTTACCTTTAATTTTTTACACAAACAACTAAGAGAAACTAGAAAATCATCTCATAATTTGTTTACTTCATATGAGAATCATATCCATAAAAAAATAGAGAAAAAATCGTTTCAAAAAATACTTGATTCAAATAAAAATTCACCTCTTAAATAAGAAAAATAGCTCACATTCCATGCTTTAGAAAAGGACAAAATGAAAAATCCAATCAAATGCTAAAACAATTATTTCGAGATCCCTTAAAATTTTTAAAGCATGTAGGGTAAAACCACAATTTATTTTGAAATCTTAGCACTAAAACTAAAAAAATATCCAAAATTTACATTACCCATTTATGTAAAAACATCTATTAATGCATTATATTACCATAAATTTACAAAAATGTGAAAATTGTAAAGTAAAATAGTCCTAAAACTACTCTCGTAATGATCTCCAAACCATATAAAAACATATAAAGATAGGGTTTAGTTTTTTTATAAACTTATTATAATGTCTTATGCAGACCCATCTTATAAGAAAAAATATATAAGAGTAATCCCTAAAAAACCCAAAAAAATATGCATCCATATGTTCATATATAAACTTAAACTTATAAATAGAACCTTGACAATTATAACTTAAAAAATAGCTCGTAGACTTGAAATAATGATTTCATGTAGATATAAAATGAAATATCACCACTATCATGAAAATCCATGTGAATTTTAAACTCAAACATTTTCATATCATTTTCCCTTCAAATCTGTTTGAAATAGTAATTTCATACTTGGAAAAAAAGACATTCTTCTAAGATCTCTACTCTTCCAAAACTGACCAAACAACTCCATAAAGTTACAAAACCACTCAAACTTTTCAATATCTCTACTTTGATCAAAGCTTGGCAATGTAAAAATACAAATGAGAAAATTAAATAAGAAAATTTCCTATACCCCATTTCTAAGGTGCATTAATTTCACATAGTGTGGCTAACTTGGCAGGTATGGTTCATTAAATTCTAGCATGTTTCATGCTTTCATGAAGATGGTAGTGGCACCAAATTATCAATTTTTTTGAAAAAATTACCTTTGAAATAGTAAATTTTATATTTACTAAATGGTTGAATATGAATCAAATTACCACTAAATCTTGCATGTGTCATTACAAGGATCTTCATGACATAAAACGAATTGAATATCACTTCACCTTTATTGAGGCTCTTGTCAACTTTGAAAACCTTAAATTCCAAGAAATATCATAGTAAACAATACCTTTGAACAATATGAATTAAAAAATTCCCTTGGAGATTTAGAATATGAGACACTATGATATTCAAATAATATCTTTAACCACTATAATATTAAACATGTTTCTGATTATCATGAATTTTGAAGATTTAGATTATCAAACATATCTTCAACCATGGCTTAAACACTATTAATTAAAATGTGACTTCAAACATGTCATAATGTTGATAGTAAAGCATGCCTTTGGAGACTTAGAACACTATTTAAAGTGTATCAATATTAATAATGGTTTCAATATTTTAAACCTATTTTGATGATGTGAGGACTAAGGGATATCATATATTTATAATCTAGAAAATGTGTTTTTTAAAAATACTATGAACCAAGGGCACATTGAAGCAAACATTACTCAAACTTAAGAACTAAAACAAGTTCATTTATCCTATAATGGGGATCAAAAATATGAACTCTTATATTGACATTGTAACTCACCAATGTGAAATCTTGACAAGGTGAGTAACCATTGTGTCATTGAATTTGACATTTATTATTTATTCATTAATAAATATACATTAGTTTCAAAAAGTCATATCCATCATTTATCATTATCAAAATTCTAGACTTGATCAAATAACTTCACACACTTATCTTCTATTTCAAATGTAGATAAAATATGACAAATTCATCTTTAGTGCTCATAGAAATCATATATTATTATCATAAAAATGCTTAGAATATATCATGTTTGTTGATAATCACTTTATAATTCTAATCAAATATATCAATTGACATGTAATCAAATAAGTAAAATGATAAAAAAATGTAGTAAACAAGTTTTCCCCCAACATGCATGATGAATTTAGTATGGTACACCAAGAATTTAAATTATTTTTCAAAATTTAAAGTTTTTCATAATGACACAAAAATTTGTCATAAGTACCTATTCAAAATTATTATCCAAATATAATTACTACACCTATTCAAAATCACTCTACAAATTCAATTACTAAACCTATTTAGGATTATGTTATTACCCCTTATATCTCACTTCTTTGTATACATTAATTTATATAGGTTGTTCAAGATCTTATGCACATAATTTAGAGGAGAGTAGTGGAATTTCCTAAAGAACTAGTGTTATAATGCCCATTACATCAGAGTGGGCTTTAGGATTATTGACACCCAGTATTCACTCCACTTATTAGAATATAGTCAATAACATGCCAATGTATTCCAAAATGAACATAGGTATATGATTAGCATATGATAATTTTTTTCATCATATATATCACATCCTTGAGTTACTCATCAGACATTAAACACTAAAGTAATGATGATTAGGGTTGTTTTACAATGTGATCATTTTTTAGATTTATATTTAGATTCATATATAGTTATGTGTCATGCCACTTATTATCATAAGAGGACCCTCCCCATGTTTGATACTGGGCCTTCCCTTGACCTTCCCTTAGATTAATTTATTGGTTAACATCTCCATCAAGCACATACTCCATTACTATTTTTTTTTTCAAAAATACAAAAATATTCAAATATTCCAAAAAATAAAAAATCAAGACCTAAGCATTGTTTATGGGTCTCTTAAAAAGATAGTAAATCTCCCCAAGGTTTATTATTGCTAGGTCTTGCCTTGGAGGGTAACCCAATGGTTGATGTGAAACTATACCACTTCAAGGGGATATGTTTGGAATGATTATTAGATAAATGATAGATCATATTGGTCTTGTGGATTAATTGCTCATAAAATTAATAAATATGGAGTTGACATGAAGATATGGTTGATTTATTACATTTTTTCATTGCATACATAGGTTCCATAATGAATAAGAAATAATAAATAGGGTTTGCAATCAAGATAAACATGCAAATACAGATTGCCAATTTGAATCTAATCTACCTACTTTAACTAATTTATAAAAAAAATGAGGGTAAAGAGAAAGATGTAAGCCTATTTTGTAGTTTAAAAAATAATAATTCATTTGATTTAGACAAAATCCATGGAATCAGTTTGTTTCTTAACTAGTATGTACACAAACATAAATAAAGATGATGCAAGAGTCTAAAGGTATTTTAAATATAAATAAATATGGATAAAATCGCCATATACATGTAAAAATAATGAAAAAAAGGTATTCACAACCTTTGAATTGATAGATATTTGCTTGAAAAATAATATTTAGGTCCACCAAAATTAAGGGAAACACATAAAGATGCTTTATAACAATATCTCTCACAAGAAAAGCTAATAAGGAAAATAAGAGATTGTAGAAAATAGATGTCTAGTCCTCTACTCTACTCTCTATTAAAAAATCAACCAGCCCTTAACTCATTCTTATTGTTAGAATTATATATATTTCAGCCAATAGGTGGAGACAAACCCTCCACTCATGAAGTGGGTGAAAATATTCAGTGCATGGTTCAAGATCAAAGGCCCATATTCAGTGTGCAAATAGATCATCTAAAGACAATGAATGCCATGACTAAGACAAGACCCTCATAATTAAATTTTAGTATCAAGGCAAAAGTGAAATTATTAAATGCTCAATGTGCAGATTTTTAATAAAAATCTCCTTATTTTAATGCACC
This sequence comes from Torreya grandis, assembly GCA_037957365.1. Taxonomy (NCBI): domain Eukaryota; kingdom Viridiplantae; phylum Streptophyta; class Pinopsida; order Cupressales; family Taxaceae; genus Torreya; species Torreya grandis. The sequence goes on from JARHVA010002024.1 coordinate 1,652,681, forward strand.
TCTTCATGCTTTGTCTCTTTTTTACACTTCTAATGTGCAAGTCACTACTCCATTAAATGTTGATGAAAAGTCCCACCTTGACTAGTGTGCTCCTCTTAGCTAAATCCAATATGGGTTTCCCCCAAAAATTAGTTGAGGGAAATCAATACCCCACACCAACTCTTATTTTCATTTTAAATGCTACACCACATTATATTTTAGATATAAAATATAAAATATAATTAAATAGTTAAAAAATAAAATCATATCAAAAAACGTAGAAGGAAAAAAACATGAAAAGGTTTTAAAATATTGAAAATTTCCCAAAATTTAAAACATTTTTGCATCCAAGCTATAACTAATTTCTTGGTGTCATAAATGGTGCGAAAAACATATACCTGAGTGAAAATTTATGATAAAAAAATTGACATGGAGTCAAATATGTTATTTCATAGCATCTCGAGTTTTACTTGCCACAAACATGTACTCTTAAAAATTGAAAAAAAAGTATTAATTTTCCAAAAAAATAATAAAAGTTTTAGTTTTTATTTTAAATTTTAGACCTCCTATATATATATATATATACATGTTATTGATCATGAATTATAATCTTTGGTAGGTTTTAAGAGGATTTGAGCTTTGCATGCCACCTTACATTGTGTGGCATTAGAGGATGTTAGGAACTGATGATTTTTAAGCACATGGTCAATTTTTTTGAAAAACTAAAAAACATATAAGTTTACTATCTCAAAGATAACTTTATAATGACATAAAATATGGAGTAATAAGTCAAAATTTATTACCAAAATACTAACTACCTATTTACTAGCTCAGGATACCAATGCCACCCAATATTGTGTGGGATGCCAATACTGTAGAACAAAGAAACAATGCCCACCAATGCTATAAAAAGCCACGTAGGATGTAATTTATAAGGTATAATAAAAAATAAAACATAATTAACATGAAATATTGTTTTTTTAACAATATTTTCAAAGGAAAGTTGGGGAATCAAGACTCGACTTTCAAGCTAAGTGTTAAATATGATTTTTTCCTTGCACAAACATGATATTTCCAAAAGAGGTGATGGCATGACCTAGTTTAACATATAAACTAATAAAAACCACCAAGGAAATTTGAGAGTGTTGAGACCAATTAAATTTTTAATGTAATTAGGAGTAGATTTTAAAACAAAAAGGGGTTCCATGATTTCTCAATGCAAAATTAGGGCATATTGTGTACACAACAATAGATGGTGAATCTGATGGAAAATAATCATGAGTATTTTAAAAAAAAAATGTGTCTATGAACCTAGAATATTTGGTCTAAAAAAATGCATGAAACATGAAAAAAATCATTAAAAGATAAGAAGGTAATGCCTATAAAATAAAATCAGATATTCACATTGACTAGTGTGTGCAAATGCATTCATTCCATTTCTAAACTTTACAAGGACTAATGACTATAGCTAAGATCATCAAGATAGTAAATTTTACCTTAGAATGAATCCTTGGAAATTATTTCATTACTAGATAGGCATACATAGCCCTAAAATAATTGTCTATGATCCCACTCAAAGCCTTGCTCTATTGTTAGCCAAGTATCCATAGCCCTAATAGAGGCTACTTGAATCACCTAGAAGAGTTTTTTAGATAGTTGTATTTATTTCTTTTCTTTATCTTCTTTTTATTTTATTTTATTTTTTTTGCATCTCAATTATAGGTTGGGGACCACTATGGAAAATTAGAGGTAAAATTATATATTTTCACTCTAGATATTAGCTGCTATAGTTTCATTGAAGCAAACCCATAAATTATTAAAGTGTATTTTGTGTGAAATTTTGAGAGAATATATTCAAAATTCAAACATTTTACCCAAACTCATCAAAAAATGAATAGATTCAACACATGTGATAGTCCAATCCTTTGAAACAAAATTCATAAACAAAATATTACATAACAAAATAGGATGAGTACTTCATCAACAAAACAACAACTGAGGTGATTTTCCAAGCAACACATTTTTATGTTCTATAATTAACATGTACCAAATAATTCAAAACATGATTAGATGAAAAATGAGGCAAAGGTTGAGGACAAACCAAAAATAAATAAATAAAAAAACAAACTAGAACAACAAATATAGAAAAACAAACCAAACCAATAAACACACAAAAATAAAAAATTATGTACAAGGCCAAAGGAGGCTAGCTGATGTTTGGAAATAATGCTTGAGGAATTTCCCATTGATATTTAGTGGTACATCTTTTAAATTCAAACCCTTGAGCCTAAAATCATTATCACCTAATAATTTATAAATTTTTAATAGACCCAGCCAACAGGGATCAAATTTGCTATGTTGTACTTTTTTCTCATGAACCTTATCCCATTGTAGGACAAGATCAACAATCCTAAAGGATTTTATTTTGGCTTTCTTGTCAAACCATTGCTTGAAAACTCCTTGATGTTTGCTAAAGTTCAATAATGTTACATCTTGAATTTATTCTACTTGTATTAAGTTTTGAATCCTAACTTCAATCTTTTCATTAATTTCAAGTTAATATTTCATGTATTATAAGGTATGGATTCTCAAATGCATAGAGAAAACTAGTTCTTGACCGTACACCAAGTGGTATGGAGAAGTACATAGGGAGGACTTGATTCTAATTCTATTAGACCAAAGTGAAAATTTCAGCATGTTATGTCAATCGTGAGGGTTCTTATCCAAGATTTTCTCAACCACATCAAGTAAATTCTTATATATAGTTTTAACAACACCATTACCTTATAGATAATAATTAGAGGAGAAATTGAGGGTTGCCTTATTATTGTATACCCATTATATGAATTGAAAGGAATAAAAAAAATGATTGCTATCATATACCAGAGCAAATGACATTCTAAACTTGGTGATGATATGCTCCTGAAGGAAGTTGATTACCACTTATATTATGTAATTTTTTAATGTTTGGGCCTCAGTCCAATGAGTATAATAAGCAATTGATGTTAAGATAAAATTATGTCCAGATGAAAAATTAGCATTGATGGATCTAACAAAGTCTACTGCCCACTTTATAAATTGTTGAACCTCAATAACAGGTAACAAAGGCATAGTAGGGCTCTATTATCTATGTGATATAATATGAAAAATTCTCGCATGTGCATGAGCATCCTTAAAAACATGTGGCTAGTAGTAACCTACCTAGAAGATTTGGTGGATTGTAGCACTCCCTGAACCATGTCCATTTCCATACTTTTCATGAAAATATTTAAGTATTTCAGTTGCTTCAAATTTGTTTAGACATATTAGGTAAATACCCTCATGGTTCTTTTTATATAAAATCCATTATTTTATCATGAAATTAATACTCTTTAAGCATAATGTTCTTATTTTAGTGATTTTAATTAATTGAGACAAATATTACTCAATAAGTAATAGATAAGGTGTTGATACCACTCATCATTGGTGATGAAACTATATACATGCAAAATTTACATAATGCAACACTCTCGATACAAATCCAATTATGATGCAATGATCTCTTGTTTTGTGCTTGACAAGGAACTCTCTAACTCATTTTCCCTCTTTTTCTTCCTTACTCCTCCTTTTACCCCTTTTGGTCTCCTTTGTTTTGACTTCTATAGATCATGTTATCTTGTTTCAAAAAAAATCTATGTAGGATGACACTACCACTCTAGGTGACAAAACCACCCTCCAATTACATAACCACCCCCCAACTATTATGAAACTACCCCTATAATTACACAACCATTGAGATTGTTTTGTTATATAGGTAGATCTTAAAATGGTGGTTTTATATTAAAATAAGGGATGTTTTGAAAATTAGGGTGTCAATTTTGTCACCCAAAGAGATAGTTTTGTAATCACCCTTGCATAAAGTGGTGGATATATCCCTTGTATTCATCTTCTAAAATTATCTCTTAAAAATTATTTTTAATGTGTTTTACATTTTTTATCACGTTTCTTGTTCACTCCATTCTAAGTTCACCTCTAGTCAAGTCTAACTCACTCCCTCTTCTATTTTCAGTCATTTTGAGTTCCTCCCAAGTTCAATTCCCAGTTGAACTTAGATAGACTCCCTCATTAAAACTCATAACTCTCTCTACAAAAGGACATTTTTGCCTAATTTGAAATCCAAAGATTACCATTAGAAGTTATTTTAAAGATTTTGCAGACACAATCTTGATACATTTACCTAAAGTTCTAGACTCTATAGTTTTTCATGTCAAATACATCACCATAGGTAAAGAAGTGTTATTGGAATAGCAACTTAGTCTTTAAAAATAAGAAAATTGGTTAGTCTTAGTTTAGATTCTCTCTTTCCTTACCCATTTTTTCTATAGCTTGTTCATTCTCTAGTTAGAGAGTTCCCAAAATTCTCATAAGGATAAAAGGATATAGCATATTGAGGATTATTTTATCAACATACTACATGAATTTTGGTTGATATATGCCTTAGTCAGGTTAGAGTTTCCTTTGATTTAAATATTTTTTATTTATTAGATTATATTAGTGTATTTATTTTTGCATTAGATTAATTTATTTATTCAAAAAAGAGTAAATTTGATAGGGAGAAAAGTTTATTTGTTTTCATTGTCTTTGCTACTAAAAATAAATAATAGCTAATTTTATTATTCTTGCATTCAAATAGATTTATTTTCTCTCCATTATAAAAATCATTCCATAAACAATCCATAAGTATATCTTAGTGAACTTTAAAAAATATTTCCAACCAATATAGCATTCCATTTTTAAAGCTAAAAACAAGTTCTCTTGCATTCAAAACAACCAACTAGACAACTGCAAGAGCTTAGATAATCTTAGGCACATAAATAGAGCTAACATAACTCTAATTTTATTTTATTTTGATAAATTAAAAGTGATATTATTTTCTATTGAAAATAGAAAATCATAATTTGTATTGTTTGTCTCTCTTTAGCAAATAATTTGAAAAACTTATTTGTATACAAAGAAAGTTAAAAAAAGTGTTGTGACATTGATGTTTTAGACTATATTTCCTTTTTCATTGATTACATATTTAGAAGACATAGTTTACATATTTAATCTATCTCACCCGAATAAAAAGAAAATTATAAAAACATCAGCACCTAGTTTGCATAATAGTGTAGGTTTCTTCCTCTTTCCATTTCATACATTAAGAATTATTAGAAAAGGGTAAAAAGAAGTTTTATTTTCATTTAATTTCAATTTTTTCATTTATTTATTTCAACATTTCAATTCCTGCAAGAAAACATTTATTTAAATAAACTTAAGAAAACCCAAAAACAAGTAAATAAAATAAAAACAAAAAAGTGTCAAGAAGCCTTGCCAACATGTGTAAGAATTCATGCTCCATTCAAGACTTTCATGTTCATGAAATCACCCTATATAAATCCTTGCTTAAAAATCATAGCAAACATACACCAAAAACCATTGTATAAACAATCTCATATGCTTCTACCTTGGATTAGGTGTATATCCAAGTAGTTTCACATTGTGGGAGGCAAGTTGTACAAATAAACACAAGGTGGAAACTATTGAGATTAAAATATTCATTGGTTGAGTAAGTAGATACATGAATGAGGTTGGAGGCATTGGAGGATGGAGGCCATTTAAGCCTCTCATTAGCCATAATGATGGGGCCACTTCTGCTTTAGTAGTGCATATATATATTTTATTTTCATCACTTGTTTGTGTGTGAAAAATAAGAGGTGTATTTCCTATTTTTACACATAGTGTACTACATAAAAAAGTATTATGGATATTTAGGAGTAAAATTTGAAATATGGTTCCTAATTGTAGTTCCCACACTATATAGGTTTATGAGATTCCCTCAGTGAATGGTTGATGGTAGATGGTTCCTATTTAGATTTCCCACACTAACTTTATAGATGTTTTCTTGACAATGAATGGTTGATGATGTTCCTTATCTACTTTCATTAAGTATTATGAAATAAAAATTACCATGTAAGGACTAAGGGGGGAATGTGAGGAAATAATAAAACATTGATTTTTAAATAATGTAATGTGCATTATTACATGAGTAATAATTCCTTAGTTGTTATTTGGGTTAATTAATAGAATATATTAGTTGGTTGTGATATTATTGTGAGTTAAAACAATATTAATTATAAATGTTATCTATTAATAACCTATGAGAGATTATAGGTTAGAGAGTATTCATAGGGATATAAAGAGTTAACTATGGAGATATGAATCTCCATCATTATAGGGAGACTTTCCTATAAATGTGTAATGCTTGAATGAATATGTAATAGAAAAATATAAAGTGAATTGTGTGAATTAATATTATTCTTTGTGTATATTCGAGTTCATCAATTTGTAGAGTTCAATATTTGCATAGATCTCCTATAAGTGTAATAAAATTAACATGCCTAGTATCCTATTTTAATTTAATTATATACTCAACTTCGGATCATATAAATGCTAATGATGTTTTCATTATTTAAAATATGTGTAGGATTGGAATGTTAAATAGAATTTGAGCTCAATTCAAAACTATATCCCATAATATTTAACAAAGGTCATATTTAGTATAATCTATTTTTATAATAGTTCATTCTTTTATTTGTATTTTATATTTGAATGGATATATAACATGGTTGGTTTTTAATGATTTATTGATGGAGTATATAATTTAAATATCTTGAAGCTATATCACTATAAACACCTTTTTATCTAATTGGTTCTCTTTGAAAACAACACCACATAAACATAGTAGTGTATAGCTAGGTCCATTTGTATATTTGTTTAATATCTAGTTCATCTTGAATTGGGACCCCTAGGAGAAACATAAAAGTTAATAATATTGGTTTAAATTCATATTAATTTTGATGCATTAGAGGCATTTTATTAAGTATTAGTTGATGGTAATGTTTGAAATGATAGTTATTAAAGTATCCAAGTCAATATGAAAAAACCCTAACTTTAAGAAAGGGGACCAAATACCCACCACAACATTAATTGAAATCAATGCAAATATGGAAAGATATTTAGAGTAGTGGAATTCATCACATCCAAACTCATACTTGACCAAACATGCATTGAATTTTTTAAAATTGTGGCTTACAATGTGAAATGATTTTGTTGGAAGTAACTCAACTTAGGTTAAGAAGTCATCATGTAGTTAGGGTTTGCTGGATGCAAACTATTTTGGTTTACCTCTCGAGGAATAATTGTATGGAATGGATGACATGGAATTAGTATAACCCAATGGAATTTATAGGCCACACGTGCATGAAATGAAAGCTAAAACATATTTTTGGATACCTACATGATTATTTGCATTATTTTTGGTCTAAAGAATCTAGCAAGTAAGTGATTTATGTTTTCAAATCTCATGATTTTAGAATTCATAAAAATTTATATAAGATGTTGGCTTGATTAAAATATTTTAGTTTCATGTAATCACATATTTTTATTTTCATTATGGGTTTTATAGTTCAATTTTTAATTTTAGAAATAAAATTAACATTTGGTTTTGTTTTTATTATTATTATTCCCAGAATGGAGGAAAATCATATGGTCATTGGACAAATGTCAATTCTTGGACATGGGACATTGGAATATTTTTTGGATAAATGAGCTTAATATTGGGTGGGTGTAAGTTGTATTGAGACACTTGGGTTCAAACCCTAGACCAATATTGAATCTATGTCATACTCAAACAAGTTCTTTTTTATCTTAAAATTCAAACTAGGTTTGATATAAGGAAATCAAAATTTGGTTTATAGTTTACCATCTTGGGCCTACATATACTTCATGGATTAGATTTTATTATGACTTAGTAAAAAGGTTTGTATCATTTAGTTTTTCTAAGCTATATATGGTATTAAAGTGAGCCTAATTTTTTTTGGAAATTTTAAAATTGTATTCTTGAATTTAAGACTATGTACCTATTATCAATCAAATTTGCACCCTTTAGAAGGTATTTCAAGCCTTCCAATTTTATGTAACTTAGAAACACATCAAGGTTGTGGGTACCTTATTAGAGAGATGAATCTATAGGTTAAAGGGGTATCTCCCCTTGATGAATACCTTAGGCTCAAACACTAATCTAATACTTGACAAGAAAAGGGACAGAAACCTACTCTAATAGAGTTGATGCACCAAATATTGTTTGACCAATACTAACTAGTTGAATTGAACTTCAAACAAGAAACTAACTTGTACATGACACTAATCTAAATCTACCTCTCTACATCAATGTTTCTCATGAAGGTTTGTGAAGAAAGATTGAGATAAGAGGACTAATCAAGAGGTCATGACATGACACTAATGAAAATAAAACTCATTAAACCCCTACACACTCCATTTAAACACTTCAAAAGACTTTCAAAAAGGATTCCAAACTAAACATGAATGCTAGACAAGGAAAAACATGTTAAGGAAGTAAAACTATCACTTAGTAAGATCAACTAGTTAAACATGCATATTGAAACTAGTCCATAGAGAAGGTAAAACCAAGTTATTATTCATTGATCAAGGCTGAAAATAGGTAGGGATTCAACATATCTAAGTGGAAGATACAAACTTAGATAATTAAGGATCAATATATATATATATATATATATATATATATATATAGAGAGAGAGAGAGAGAGAGAGTAGTGTAACAAAAGAGTTAAAAGAAAAAATAAGTTTTAAAATTCCCCATAAATTCCTCAAATACAATTTTTAGTTTTATGAAGATGCTCTTCTACTCTAGGTGGCATGAAAGTTTCAAACTTTGCTTGACACCTTGCCTAGCTCTCCAAAATTACCCTTTGACTTAGCTTATGGAATGATAAGTGGCCTTGTTAATGGTGAAATCATTTTGAGTTACTCCTTTGATCTGATATTAACACCTCTCAACTTATCTCTATAGGTTGTTCTCTTTGACACATCACTTCATTCTTTTGCTAGGTGTCTAGAAATCTCTTCACCTCACTAGGCCAATCTTACTTACAAGTGTCAAAACTTGAATTCATCTTATCCATATAATTATATCTCCATATATAGTCTACTAAACTCATATAAGACCTAAAAAACTCATTTTTAAGTCTCAAACCAACCCCAAGAACTCATTCTACACCAAAGCTCCATTTTGGCTTCATTCCTTATATCCCTAAAATCATGCAAACCTCCTTATGTAGATAAGTGTACATATGGTATTATTAAAATGAAGTAATATTTTATGACCCATTATATCTTTACATCTCCATGCCAAGTTTTAGATTTTGAGAGTGAGTGGAAGTGTCCTTTTCATTTGTTTTTCTTTCTTAATTAGGTCTCAATTAAGCCTCCCTACCTAGAGACTGAATTTTGCCTCCATAAGATTAACACAAATTTGAAACTTAAAATAAATGTTTGATTAAATTTTATAACCCCGTAAAAATCATCCATGTAAAATTTTAACTTCTAACACCTTATATGAACCTCTCAAGTAGCTTTAGACAGTCCTTTTTGGCCTATTCTATAGAATTATATACCTACAAGTACCAAAAAATAGCATGGGGTGATTATTAGGATATTTTTATAAATTATTAAGGTAATTTCATAGGTCAAAAAACTCATATATAGGAATTATAATTTTTATCTCTCTCATTAGGTTGAAATTGCCTTGTTTAGGCAACCTGTGAGTGCCTCAAGGTCTTAAGGATGATTCATAAAGGGAAAGATTTGGATGAACATTTAGAGGACATGAAGCATGATTATATAAATTTTTCCTCTTATTCACAATATATTGAGCCACCATACATCCTTTCATGGAATATATGAACATGTTTAGGAGACCCTCAACTAATAGATTGTATTTTATGATGACTAGAAATAAAATAGGTCTGAAAGTATTACTTTGGTATTTATTCTAAGTTGAAAATGACCAATATAAGTCTATAAAACTTAACTTGACCTCTAAAAATGGTCATATTAACCATTTTTATCCATTATGTCTCTTACAACCTCATTTACTGAGGCCTAGGGTTTGTAACTAAGTACACCAAACTGACCCTAACAAGTTCTTTGAGTCATTTCCCTCATTATCAAGGATTATAATTTCATTAAATGATTTTATATAGTCCTCACCATATCATAAATATCCTCAAACTTATAAATTAAAACCAACCAACCATTTTTTCATGACTGCCCTTTATTAACCTATATATACAAGTATGTGTTACTTGAATTTAAGCCTATTAGGCTTTCACAAACTTATCAAAAATTTAGTCATGTATTTCACTATCTATTAATGAATATTTTAGGATAAATGAAAACATATTACACTTAACAAATCTTTCAGGTTCTCATGTTACCTTCATCCAAACAAAGTTTTCACACACAAGAGACACACAAGATTATGTGTGCATGCTTAGGCTTAGTAAGCCCTAAAAGTCTTTATCAAAATTTGACCCTATCTTAATTGTCCCTAAAAGTCACATGGGAGTGTAATTTTATCAATTAAGAGTGGTTTAAATATTATTTATCTTCTCTCTATAGAATTTTTACTTCATGACAATGTATGCATCTAACCACTGTATGTTAAACATACCTGTAGGTGTCAATGACTATGTGTGAATGTGCATGGTTATAATGAGTCTTTCCTAGTCATATTATTTATAAAATTTCTCATTAGATCTCATTATCCTCAAATTATTTTACTCACCTAGCCATTCTCCTAAATTAGACCCAAATGTTCATCATATACTCTGGCCTTCTCTTTAGGCTTGGAACCAATTTATTCATCTTGTAAATTATGTGTCCGTTAGAGAGGTCTTAGTGTATTTTTGGGTTTTTGGACTCCATTTCCATTATTTTACACTTAAAAAACCATATCATATGATTGGGATCTTGGAACCCTTCAATTTTTCTCAAAGCCTTATACTTCACCCATATACATTGTTCAAAAGTGCCTTCTTAAAGTGGTTGTAGGTGGTCATTGGAGGGGTACGATCATGTGGTCAAAAGATTGGATTTTTAAACTATACCATGAAACCTTAAAAATACCCAAAACTCATTGAGACTTATTTCTCACTTATTACAAGGTTCAATTTTCCCTTTCATTGATTTTTAAACCCTTGTTATCTTCACTCAAGCATGTGCATGAGTGTTAAGGCCTGTGAACTCAGTCAAGGTAACCCTATCTTGGCATATAAATGGTTAGGTGTTTTTAATGATTTATATCCTCTCCCTCATATACATTTAGTCAGGTTTCCTATTTTTACCTTGCTTTTGTTAGTTGGTTTGAGTCCAAAATGAGGACCTACAAGTGTAGGGCATGTAGGTCTTCATTTTTCTTGTATGGACTACAAAAATAACCTCTTGAGTTATTATACACTTTCAACACTATGACACTATCAACATTTATACCATTTTTTAACACCTCTAAATAGGATTATATACTTTTTATCAATATTATATCATCTCAATATGTTTATTCATCTGTATGAACTGTATGTAAAATCAACTTATGTGTAAGGTTTGTGTATTGACAATTGGAGCTTAGCACAAGGTTCATGTTATTGATGATATAATGGAGTTTAAAAATATTTTAATAGGTGATTATAATTTTACACCACATCTCTCCATTATCAAATCACCTTGATTACATTCCTCCATTGTTACAAGAAGCTTGCACACACAGTCATCAAAATGGGAGAACATTGTGAATTTATTGGAGAAGGTGTTGTTGGATATAAAATTTAGCCATGATGGTATTTTAGTTAATGAAAGGGATTATAAAATTAAATTAAACCTTCACTCATCACTTCAGACACTGAGAACCCTAGAATAAACAAAAATTATGACAATCACTTGTATATTATGTAGAAGAGTGACTTTCTTGCTTGACTAGTGTATATATGGGATAGGTGGTGATGGATAATGATGTATGAGGGTTATTTATAACTATTATGAACATCTTAAATTTTCACCTTTCCTCCATGAATTCACACATGTAATTATGTTTCCCAAAAATTGAGATAGTGGGGTTTTGAGCCTCCAAAAAGTAGTTTAGCTCCTTAGCAATTGTTAATAAATATAAAGAACTAAATCAAAATAAAAATACCACTAATTTTAATCCAATAGGGGTCCCAAAAATTTTCCAAAATCTTAGCCACCAACTATACCTATATGGCCTATACCATGCAGTTGAAAATGGCCTTCATGAGCTTATGAAAGGAGCAATGGAGGAAAGAGAGATTTTAGTACATCTTTTGGACTTGAAACCTGATCCAAAATTATAATATGAATTATATAGTATTAAATAAAATTCATAAACTATTTTCACCTAGAACATAAGTTCACAAGTCCATACAAGTGCCAAAACTCCTCTCTAAAGCATTGAAATTAAAGATTCTGACATATTGTTGACTTTTTGATAGGTGTGGCAGTTATGTAATTACTTCAAGGTCATTTTAAAGTTTTTTTTATGTAATATTGGAATTTTAAAGCTTTAACATTCATGAAATTTATAAAAATCACCCTTTTTCTTCATTAAGCTTACCTTAAAGTCTACAAAAGAACTTTAAAGTTTCCAAATCAACATGAAATGTTATAAAAATGTGATTAAGAAATAAATTGAGCTTGAATTACACCTAAGTACCTATAATACCTATTTAATAACTCTCATCACTCCATGACAAGAGTAGACCACTACAAGACTTTAGCTTAATTTCTCTAAATAAACCTTAAACAATGCTAATAAGGCTTTATGAAGACTCTTTAAAGGTTATATGAGGCCTTACAAGACCTTGAACAAGGTTAAAAATACATGACCAAAATTTTTCACCTATAGGCATTGACATTTTGACCTTGGGGGTCAAAATTGGTCAACGATACCATTTTTGTTCTTATAAGGAAGTAAGAAAGAGAGATGTTAAGTTATTCTTTAGAACTTGGCTTGTATTTTTAATTTTTTATTTCTAAGAAAAATATTGGGTATAAGGAGCATGATTCATTCTATTTTTTATATAATAATGCATGTAATAAGGAAGTGAGATGGGATGAAATGCATTTATTGAAGCCTTGTCTTTATTTTGGAAGTATTTGAAATATTGATTTCTTTATTGATCATGAACTTGAATATTTGGGATGGACTAATATGAGTGGTTAATAAAATTTGGAATGCAATAAAATATGTTGAATGCATTTATTGAAGTAATCAGGTGTTATGTTGATCTATTATTCCCTTTTGTTGTTATTCAGTTGAAATTTGTTGAAATATACAAATTGCATGATAGAAGGTTAGGTGCATATCTATAGATGCAACTATCTGTAGACACACACCTCATCATTTTGTGTTGATTATTTAAGGAGTTTAAAATTATAGATAAATTCTAAAATGGAAGATGTTTCTATTATTCATTCATATAATGATTGACTACTACAATAAATTTATGTAAAATAATATTTATTAGATCTATAGACAGACCATTAAATCTTCTAAATTCAATTTATTATAGAAATAAATGAAAAATGATAAGTATTTTGAGCTCAAAGAAAGAGTATGAGGGTCCGTACATTTTAGTTTAGGTCAAATAATTATTAAATTGATAAAAATATTCCAAGTAGTCATATGGGAAAACTCTTGAGGTATCCTCATCAAAGTTGACAATGTGCATGATGTGAATCAATAGAGATGGATTCTATATATTATTTTGCTTTTTATTATTCCATAAAAAGACATCAAACCCTAATAATATGCTATAGTGGATATGTTTGGCATCCCATTTCATAGGCGTGATCTTAAAAAAACTATTTTTTAGGGTCTTTGTCATACCCAATGTAACCCCATTCCTTTTTTAGAATAGGGACCCACTATGTTCTAAAAAGGCCTAGGTCTATCTTGAAAGTCTTATTCCAAGATATCTTGATGTATTTCACCTAACTTTGTTATTCATAAAACATAGATTAATATGTTTATTTATTTATACTAACATATTAATACTCTTTAGAGGTTATGTATATGCACATGTTTTTGGGAGATGAAAAATTTGTGAAGTCCCAAGCTTTACAGAATTAAGTCTATGGAGATTTTATTCAAAAGCCTATCTTTAGTAGTCTTCAACATTTCACACCTATATGAACCTTGGCATGAAGTTACTATTTGGGGATTTTATTTGTAAGTCTTATTCAAAACTTTTATTTAGAACTTATGTTTATAGTTTTGACCCTCACAACTTTATTTGCCACACCTTAAAGTCTTCACCATTTGATCTTTGGGAACTAGGCTTTTGGGAATGTTGCATTTCAGCATTTACTCTTTGAAGAAAATGTTTGGAATTCATATTTTAGAATTTTAGTCTTCAGTGGAATTATTCAGTAAAACTCTTCAATAAAAGTGTTCGGTATGAATTTGGTCTTAAAAATTTATTTTGATAAAATATTTGGCATGTTGGTCTTTGGCATTTTAGCATTCAGTGAAATTGTTTAGCTCATTTTGGTCTTCAAAAAAATTGTTTGACAAAAGTGTTTAAGACTTTTATTTGGAAGATTTATTCACTTGGTAAACATTATTTTAATGCAACATCCAAATCATGACTATCGATAGCCTCGGTGGCATAGGTAGACCAAAGTGAAAAGAGTGACAAAATGACACTTGGAAAAAGGCAATGATGTGGCATTCTTTTGAACATCTGAAGTGCATACATGGAATTATTGGAAATATTGTCATTGATATCAAAGGTCTAGCATTGGTGATAAAGGCCCCATTGCATTTAATGGTATTTTTAATATTTATATCTTAGCTAATGTATGATTTAATATTAATGAATATATTTTTGGTTGCATATAAGTCAAAAGAGGGCCCATAGAGAAGTTAAAGAGTCACGGGGTAAAGATAAAAGAGGAATGGAGCACATTTTATAATGAAGAGTCATCTTAAGGAATTTCAAGAGTCACCATGTGAAGACAAAAGAGGGTATGGCACATTTTTTCATGAAGGGACACTTTGAGGAATATGAAAAGTCACCAAGATAAAGACAAAAGAGGAAAGGATACATTTTCTTATGAAGGGTCACCATGTGACTTTTCAAATGCAAGGATACGAAGGGTCACAATGGGTGAATTCCAAAGGTCATTTGGAAAGATATAAATAAAGGCTTGAGAAGCCATTTGTAATATGAAAGAGAGTGCATGGTTTGTATTTATTTTATATAAGAAAAGAGGTGAGAAAAGTAGAAGATATTATAGATTTATATCATTTATTGAGTAAGAAACATTGAGAGATAGTTGTGGTTTATACACAAGAGGGGTTGGTGCTCCTATGGGTTAGTGCTCACAAATATTTGCAAGAGGTTGGTGCTCTTGTGGGTTGGTACTCAAAAATATTTTTTGTATTGGTGCTTGGCAAATGGATTGGTGCTCCTAAAATTTGGTGCTTGTGAACTTTGTAATTTGAGTTGAGATTGTTCTCTGTGGTTTTTCTCACTTTGAGTTTCCACTAAATAATCAGGTCTCTCTCTCTCTCTCTCTCTCTCTCTCTCTCTCTCTCTCTCTCTCTCTCTCTCTCTCTCTCTCTCTCTCTCTCTCTCTCTCTCTCTCTCTCTCTCTCTCTCTCTCTCTCTCTCTCTTGTGTGGTGCATGTTATTATTTCAATTTTATTACATATATTGAATGTGTGATTAAGTGGTTAAAGAAAAGGATTTGATTAAGTAAAAGATATATAATATACTAATTCACTCCCCCCCCCTCTTAGTATATTTCATGCTTAACAATTGGTATTAGAGCTAGTTCCTTTTGAAAAAGTTTTACAACTTGAAGGTAAATCAAGGAAAGCATGATGGCTAGATCACATGAAGGTTTTTATACAAATAAAGCACCTTTGTTGATGGGACAGATTATGCTTTTTGGAGCATAAAGATGAGGACTTATTTTATGGCTCTTGGATTCAACATTTGGCAAGCAGTGGTGGAGGAATATGAAGAGCCACAAACACTTGTAACTACTCTAGCAGAAAAGAAGACAAGTGAAAATAATTCTAAAGATTTAAATTCTATTTTATGTGGTTTATGTGAATCAAAATTTGTTAAAGTTATGCAATGTAAATCTGCTCATAAAACTTGGGTAAAGCTTGAGAATATTTACAAAGGTGATGGAAAGGTTCAACAAGCTAAGCTTTAGACTTTTAGAAGATAGTTTGAGAGTTTGAAGATGGAAGAGGAAGAAAATATAGCAAGTTACCTTTTATATATTGATCAAATAGTTAATCAAATTCAAGGTCTTAGAGAAAATATAGAAGAATCAATCATGGTACAAAAAGTTTTGAGATCTCTCTCATTGAGATATGATGAAAAAGTTTTGGCAATTGAAGAGATGAAGAATTTATCCAAGCTAAAGATGGATGAGCTACATGGTATTCTTACAACACATGAGATGTAGATCAAATAAGAGAAACCCTCAAATAGAGAAGATGATTTCAAAACATCAAAGAAAGAGAAGGCTAAGATTCAAATGATAGTTCTAGTGATGATGAAGATGACAACAAAGTTCTATTCATTCGCAAGCTGAAAAAGGGCATAGGTAAATATCAGAGAAAATTACCTTTTAAATGTTTTAATTATGAAAAGATTGGATATTTTGTAGCTAAGTGCCCAGATAAGGGTAATGGTGATAATGAAAAAAGGAAAGTCTACATACAAGAAGAATTTCAAAGGAAAATTCAAGAAAGAATTCGAGAAGAAGAGTTTGTATTTTAAAGATCCTAGCTTAGTTGAAGATAGTGGAGTCATTGATTCAGAAGAAGAAGAGATTTTATTTATGGCCATACATAAAGATACTTTTGTAAGTAAAAGTATAGATGATCAAGAAGAAGAACATGATGAAGCCGAAGTGAATGTGGAAGGAGAACTCATTTTTGCCTTAGAAGAGTTAAAATCTCTTGAGAAGAAGAATCAAAGATTAAAGCTTCAGATCGAGAAAAATGAAAAGGATTCAAAGGAAACAATTGAAGATATACAAGCACACTTTGAAGAAGTCAAGAAGAATGAAAAATATCAAATGGAAGAGTTGTAAAAAGTAAGTGAAGAATTTGAAAGGTATGTTATTGAAATTGCTTCTTTAAAAGTAGATATTGAGAAAAAACTAAAGTAATCTATGATAGAGTAGACAATAATTTAAAATTTGAGAACAACACTAATATGTTGAATAAGATATTAGAAAGTCAAAGCTCAATGTCAGATGGTATCAAATTTGAAAAATAGAAAGGGGAGGCCACTAATTTTATAGACAAGGTTAACACTAAAAAAAGAAAGAGCAATGTTAAAGATCTTACAAAAGAGGAAATCAAAATGGAAGAAGTTAAAAATATAGAGGACATATCAAACAAAGAAGGCTAGAAGAAAAAGAGCTACAAAAGGCAATCAGGTCAGAGATGTACAACTAGATTCTATTTTTATGGTTATTATTTTTATTGTAGTGGATATGGTCATAAGAAAATAGAATGTCAAAAAAGGGATAAAAATTTTAGAAATAAGGAGAAGGAAACTCATGCAGAGTCAATCAGAAGCCACAAATCTTTTGATCCTCTATTAGGCTTTAATGAAGAGGCCATAATATGTTACAAGTGTAATAACTTCAAGCACATAGATCGGTATTGTAGAAGTGTGTTTGAGTCAGTCAAGAAGAACCAGAGTTTTAAGGCTCGATTCATCAAGAAAAAAGTTCAAATAGGTTCATGGTAGAAGAAACAACCTGAAAAATATATGTTAGTATAGATAGCTTTGCATACAAGAAATGAAGAAAAGCCATGGTTCATTGACAGTGGATGTTCGAGGCACATGATAAGAGACAAGAGAAAATTCATAATCTTAAAGAAGATTAATAGTGGCATAGTGAAATTTAAAGATAATACTACTGCCAAAATTGTTAGAAAAGGTACACTAAGTTTGGATAATGGTAGAAGTAAAACTAAAAATGTTTTATATGTAGAAGGTATTAAGCATAATATTTTGAGTGTAATTCAAATATGTGATCAGGGGCACACACTAAAGTTTTGTGCTAAAGGTTGTGAAAAGAGGAGAAAATATTTAGATGTGCTGGTTGTAGATGCTTAGAGAGTAGGCAATAATTTGTATATGTTATCAGACATCAAAGGTCAAAGATATTATTTTATTCAAATTGAAGAAAGTTGGATATGGCACAAGAGATTGGGACACATAAATTTTGACAATATTGTCAACATCAGTAAAAAGCAAGCAATCAAAAATCTTCCAAAGATTATAAAGCCATCCAACATGCTTTGTGAACCTTGTCAGCATGGGAAGCAGGCCAAAAAGTGGTTCAAAATAAAAGAATACTTGACCACTCAGATGTTAGAGCTTGTTCACACTGATTTGTACAGACCTATGAGAACTCAAAGTACTCATGGTGAGAAATATTTCATATTGCTTATTGATGATTTTTCACATATGACTTGGGTAATGTTTTTAAAGAAAAAATCATAAGCTTTTAGACATTTCAAAGCATTCAAAGCATTAGTTGAGAATGAAAATGGTTTGAATATTAAGTGCCTAAGATAAGATCAAGGAGGAAAATTTATGTCAAATTAGTTTTTTGAAGACCATGGAATAAAGAGACATTATTCAGTAGTCAAAACTCCACAACAAAATGGAGTAGTTGATCAGAAAAACATAACAATTCAGGAGATGGTGAGGACAATGCTAAATGAATCCAAGATACCAGATAAATATTGGAGAGAAGCAGTTGCTATAACAGTGCATATTCAGAATAGAGAATTATTAAGAGTCAATAGTGACAAGACTCCTTATGAACTATGAAAAGATAAACCAACAAGAGTTGATTATTTTAGATTTTTTGGCAATAGATGTTTCATAAAGAGAATCGATGAAAAATTGGGTAAGTTTGAATCTAGAGTAGATGAAGATATATTTTTTATTTATTCTTGTAAAAGTAAAGATTATAAATGTTATAACAAAAGAACCAAGAAAATAGTTGAAATTACAAGTGTTAGGATAGAAGAAGATGGAGCACAAAGAATCAGTGATCCAATACACATTCCTAAAATTATTGAAGAGGAAGATTTTGAAGAATCAGATGAAGATGAGAAGGAGAAAAAAGACACCAAAACTCTATCCAAATATGTCTAGAGAAATCATAATGAAAGTGACATCATTAAAGACATAAATGAAGGAATTCACACCAAAATAATGATGGTAAGTGAATCTGAGCAAGTTAATTTCTCTTTGTTACCAAAATTTAGCTTAGAACTTTTTCAAAAGCTAGACATGATAAGCATTGGGTTAAGGCAATGGATGAAGAATTAAATCAGATAAAAAAGAATGATACTTAGAAATTAGTGCCTAGACTAAAAGATCACAATGTGATAGGAATGAAATAGGTTTATCGAAATAAGTTGAATGAAAATGGAGAAGTGACTAGGAATAAAGCAAGATTAGTATGTAAAGGATATGTTTAGATTGAGGGAATAGATTTTGAAGAAAATTTTACACTAGTCGTAAGGCTAGAGGCTATTAGAATGTTTCTTGCATATGCAGTGTTTAAAAATTTTAAAGTGTTTTAGATGCATGTCAAATCTACCTTCCTAAATGGGAATCTAGAAGAAGAGGTCTACATTAAGCATCCTGAGGGATTTATTCTTTCAAATGTTAGTAGCCATGTTTACAAATTGAAGAAAGCAATGTATGGATTGAAACAAGCTCCTAGAGCTTGGTATGCAAGACTTGATAAGTACCTACAAGATCAAGGTTTTAATAAAGATTTGCTAATAGTAATCTCTACATCAAAATAGAAGGTGAGCATAAATTTACTGTTGTGGTATATGTTGATGACATAATTTTTGGAGGAAACATTGAAAAGATGACAATTTTTTTTTGATAAAATGAAAAAAGAATTTGAGATGTCTATGCTTGTAAAATTGTCATTTTTATTAGGGTTGTAAATATTTCAATCATATAAAGGAATTTTCATATCTCAAAGTAAATATGCCAAGGAAATGTTGAATAAATTTGGTTTTGAGGATTGTGCACCAATTGGCACACCAATGAGTATAGGAAATAAGGTGAGTAAGGATGAAGATTCACTTGTTGTAGATCAATTTTTGTATAGATCTATGATTGGTAGTCTTTTATATTTAATAGCATCGAGGGTAGACATCATGAATACAATAGGTATGGTTGAAAGATATCAATTAGCTCAAAAAGATAGTCATGTTCAATTGGTGAAGAGAATATTTAGATATATCAAGGGGACATTAGATTATGGATTGTGGTATCCCAAAGGTAGAAATTTCACTTTGGTTTCTTATATATATTCAGATTGGATAGGTTGCTTGGATGATATAAAGAGTACAAGTGAAGGAGCTTCCTTCCTTGGTGATAGCTTAGTATCATGGCTAAGCAAGAAGTAGAACTCGATATCACTTTCTACAGTTGAAGTAGAATATATTGTAGTGGTATTATGTTGTACTCAAGTGCTTTGGATGAAGCAAAATTTGGAAGATATAAAGGTAAAATATGATGAACCTATTTCTATTTTTTGTGACAACACAAGTGCTATTAATATTTCAAAGAATTTAATGATGCATTCAAGAAAAAAACATATTCCCATTAGATATCACTTCTTGGAAGAACAGGTTATAGATCAATAGTTTAAGATGGAATATATCAGTACTATAGAATAGATTACAAATATTTTCACAAAGGTACTATGAAAAGACACATTTGAGTATTTGTAGGAGAAGTTGGGAGTAATTTTTTTTACTTTCTACCATTGAGGATCAACATCAGCTGAGGGGGAGCTAATTTTTAGCTCCAAGATAGGCCCTTTGCCATTGATGTCAAAGGGAGAGAAGAATATAAATAGGTATAGGTATAGGTACATGTGGAAAAATAGGTAGAAGGAATAGGTACAAGTTTCTATAATAAGGGGGAGTTATTGTATGTTTTTTAGATGACATTATGTGTAGGTTGGCATGTGCAGTATAGGTTTCAAGATATGGTAGTTTTAGTTTGAGGTTGTCATCAATGACAAAGGAGGAGATTGTTGGAAATATTTTCATTGATGTCAAAGGTATATCATTGGTGATAAAGGCCCCATTGCATTTAATGGTGTTTTTAATATTCATATCTTGGCTAATGTATGATTTAATATTAATAAATATATTTTTGGCTGCATATAAGTCAAAAGAGGGCCCATGGAGAAGTCAAAGAGGCATGGGGTAAAGGCAAAAGAGGAATGGGATGCATTTTCTAATGAAGAGTCATCTTGAAGAATTTCAAGAGTCACCATGTGAAGACAAAAGAGGGTTTGGTGCATTTTTCCATGGACACTTTGAGGGATACAAAAAGTCACCAAGATAAAGACAAAAGAGGAAAGGATACATTTGCTTATGAAGGGTCACCATGTGACTTTTTAAATTCAAGGATATGAAGGGTCATGCAAGTTTGGTACCATTTTCCATGAGGATTGAAGAGTCATAAAGGGTGAATGCCAAAGGTCATTTGGAAAGCTATAAAGAAAGGCTTGAGAAGACATTTGTAATATAAAAGAGAGTGCATGGTTTGTATTTATTTTATATAAGAAAAGAGGAGAGAAAAGCAAGAGATATTGTAGAGTTATATCATTTGTTGAGTAAGCAACATTGTGAGATAATTGTGTTTTATACACAAGAGGGGTTGGTGCTCCTATGGGTTGGTGCTCACAAATATTTGTAAGGGGTTGGTGCTCCTGTGGGTTGGTTCTCACAAATAGTTGTTGTGTTGGTGCTCAGAAAAGGTGTTAGTTCTCCTACAAGTTGGTTCTTGTGAACTTTGTAATTTGAGTTGGTGCTCATTCATATACTTGAGATTGTTCTCTGTGGTTTTTCCTACTTTGGGTTTCCATTTAAAAATTTGTGTCTCTCTCTCTCTCTTGTGTGGTGCATGTTACTATTTTAGTTTTATTTCATATCTTAAATGTGTGATTAAGTGGTTAAAGAAAAGGATTTTGATTAATTAAAATATATATAATATATTGATTCACACCCCCCCTCTTATTATATTTTATGCTTAATAAGAATACCCACCAAATGAAGTGGAAAAGTTCAAATTGAACAAGTTTTAGATGTTGGACATTAATGGTGCATGAAATGGAATTAAATTCCAAAGTTATATAAATGAATTAGAAATAATAATCATTCTCATTGATCACAAACTAACTTTGAGCTCACTTGACTCCTTGCCAACAAGCCATAATTACCTATATTTTAATTGTATAGTGTATCCTAGAGAACCGAGTTGCTAAATTGAAGAACCATAATTTTGTCAACCTAATCAATTAGCTATGGTATCCTCATACAATATATTTTGAGGATCACTTCCCCCATATTTATTCTCTCTTAAGGATTAAATAGAATACAAAGACATCATATGTGATCTAACAATGTTCAACAATGACTACCTCAATTACTCAACATTGTGGGAAGTAATTAATTAGGTGTATGCACACACTCACAAGGATAATTTGACACCAACTCAAATATAATTAGCTATGGAACTCATCCCCCTCAAAAAATAGGGACCACATTTTTTAGTGATAAACCCTAAGGTTATGCCATGTATAGACCTCATATGAGACTTGTTCTTTATTGGTAAAGTGATTGGGGGCACATTTTTACACCACTTAGAACACAAAAAAATCATAGAATGCATATCATGAGACACATTAAAAATGTATTTATCCATCCCTATCTTAGATACTACATATGACTTGCACAAAGTAGTTTCATGTAAAAAGGAGAACTCAATTGAGAAAACACTATGCAAGTGGATAATTCCTAGGGAGACTGTCAATCTAAAGAAGAAGTAGTTAGTGCCTATGATTAAGTTTTATATGGGAATTTATATTGGTATATACCTATTAAATAGGTTATGTGATTAATTTAGCATATAATTCCTTCACCTTGAATGGGTTCCATTTCTATACTTACTAATTAACTTAGAGTTAACATTTCCTCTAGGTGAGGTCATTAATACTAAGTTGTGAGAACAAGTACTACACAAGGATAATAGGCCTCAAGGGAGGAATTTATATATGATGTCCTACCTTATAAATGATATAATGGGCATTGTTTATATGAATAATGGGTCACTTTAAATTCCAAATATAGACTTCATTAAGAACCATATATGTGACTCATATTATTTTATGCACATATATGCTTATACCAGGAACTCGCATTATAGAGGACATATACCATCATGTGTGGATGTCCATTCATGAATACCCACTACCTAGGGAATCAAATATAATTTCAGATACATTAATGTCCATAGGGGATTATTTGCTATATTTTGATTACACTATGATTATGGTCATGGGTTATAAGGTTGCACCATTACATCTCCCCAAATATGTACTAAATAAACTATAAAAGTAGGAGATAACCTACAAACTTTGGTCGGAGATAGATGAAGATATGAAGAATAAAAATAAGAATGCCTTCCCATGGATCTTAACTCATGATTAGTAGAGTGTGTTATATAAATTTTAAACACTTTTATAAGGTTGATAGATACAAAGAATACTATTCACTAGCCATACTACCACACAAGGACTAGGATCCTCATGGTCAAGCTCAAAAACAAATTTAAGGCCTTATTATTCCATACCAAAATTATCCTTATAACCATGTTTTACTATTTTTTAATTCTAAGAGTAATTTTCACATCAAAAAGAGGGCACAAACAATGGGATTGGGTGAGGAACTCTTAAAAATAATTTAATGGGAGCCCTTTATTTCAGTTATAAATGCACAAATTAGACTCCCACCCACATGAGGATTAGTTTCCTTCAAATTTTGGGTTAACAGACCTTATCAACCATTAGTGGAGAAAGGGGAAATTCCGTAGACATTCCTAGTGGCATTGAAAGCTGTAAAGAAAGAGCCTAGGGTGGTTGATACTTCACTTGGAGGAGCTCAAGATGATGTAATTTGATTTGACTATTCAAATTCAGAAGGCCATGCCCACCTTATTGATACATCATCCCAAGAGACTACCACTATGGTTATCTAAACCACATCCACATAGGGTGCCTCCTTCATAGTTGAGAAAGTTAATATTTATTATGAGAAGAAGCCAAGATCTCACATCCCTCTACAAAGTTCAACTATTGGAGCAATATCAATAGAAGAACCATCAAGAGAGAAATAGGAAGTAGGAGATGAGTCTATATATGAGGAGGAGGAGCTATAAAGATATAATTTTTTTATCCTTCAAGACACCAAAAGCAAAATACCACTACATGGAGAACAATCAGGTGAGGAATCAATTCTTTTAGTTTCTACCACTCCCATTATGTCTTTTATTTATCCTTTGTCTATTGGTTCATTTGAGTTTATTTTTCTTAATACTAGTATTTCCTCTTCCTTTGTGGTACCTAAAGTAGAGGTTGTTTCTTCTTAGCCTAGTGTCCAACCATCTTTGGTTGTGCGAAAGGTATAGGATGTTTCCTCTACCCCTATTGTCTCCACTTACCCAACATTTCTTACTCCTTAGATTATGTATTTTATATCCATTCCTCTTATTTTCACTATGGTTACTTCTACCACTACCCTAGGACCCCCAAAGACCAAAAAAAAAGGCATCTAAAAAATCTAGGGGAGCATTGGTAAATCCACAACTACATGTATCATCTACCTAGTTAGGTTTTCCAATGCCTTCCTCTAGGTCTTCTCAAGCCACTACTATAATATCATTAAAGAAGGTTGAAAATAAGAAATAATTGTATACAATCCATCCATTACCTCAATATGGTGGTGTTGACTGGTCTAAGATAATATGTCCTTCCCTTCCTGACCCATTGCTTGAAGAGGCCTTGAAATAGTAATCAAAAGATCTATTGGTTGAGACTACAACTAAAGACACTCAACCAATAGAAACAACCCAACTAATCATCCATAATGGGTAGATGATTTACAATCATAGGCTTCTCAAAGGCCAAATCTTATAATCATAGAACTACCCACAATGAGCTCTGTATTTATCAAATCCACAAGGAGTGTCCAAAGGGTGAAGAAAACAAAAATTGAAGATGAGTCTAGAAGGGGTTAATTTTTGAGGAAAGACAAAAATTATTCACCTTGTCTAAGAGAAAGAACAAGAAATTGGTAGTGCCTTTACATTGAGGATTGTATATTCTATTTTGAGACACATAAGGATGCTTTGATTGAGCTCCATGAAGTAACAAAACTAGAAAGAAATGATCATGAGAAAGAGTTAGAACAAGTTAGGGAACACCAATAAATAGTTCATGTTCCCATACATATTGAAATAGATGTGCAGAGTATAACATCAAGACTATACAATATTCTGGAGGCCATTACTATAATGGTGGTTGAATTATCTCCTCAAATAATTAAAGCTACTAAATTATTTAATTCTTTAAATAAATATGAGAATAAGCTGACACTCCTCATTCTTTACACAATAAATAAGCAATATGGCCACCTTGATTTGATGACACCATTAGAGGCTTAAAATGCCCTCAACCTAGTGGTCATCAAGACACAAGAATAAGGAGAGTGGGTACAATACCTAAGGCAATAATACCCAAGTATGCAAAGCATGAGAGCCTCATTTTTCAAATTCTAGAGGAGCTAAAACTCTCACAAGTAAGAGACTCTATGTGAAAGATAATAAGTAGAGATAATTTTGACCAGCTTATTAAACATAACTCAACTAGATTCAAGCAAAACCTACAAGGATTGACATTAGAGGAGATTGAAGCTGAGTTGAATTTTGAACAAAAAAAGTCACTAAAGTAGAGATACTCATGATCAATTTTAAGAATACTAAAGCTGAACATGTATGGTTGATAGAACAAATAAATAGGGTTCACATAACCCATTATTGAACATTGATATCATTAGATACCAACAAGATGTTGGAAATAAGTATTTTCAAGAATTTGAGGCCAAGAATAAATCCAATGCTTCAACTTCTAGTTTACCTCAAGCCACTAATCTAGTGCCTATGATGACAACTAATGCCATGCAGTCACAAAAAAAGCCTTAGTTAAAGGCTAATTTTTTATGTAGTCATGCATATAAGACTAATCTATGTAATTTTATTTTAATTTCAATTGGTATATGAATGTAAAATTTTTCATGAACTATTTGTAAGCATGAACACACTACATTGCATTATACAAGATAACTTAATTTTAACATAGTTTTAATTAAATGTAAGTATGCACACATGTAATTGTGACATTAAAATTAGAACTAAAGTTATAATTACTTGATGTAACTATGAGTATGAATTAACTTGGAGGATGATGCAACCCCTCCCCAAGTATATATATAATTGTAATCCTCATTCCAAAGGATTAGAATTTTTATCAATACAGGAAGAGATCATTTTTATTTTCATCAACTATGTGGATGTACTTTCCTTCCAACTCTATGTAATTAGGATTTTATTTCTTTGGGTTTTTTTAAATCAGTTATTTCAAGTGTGTAAAAGCTATGGATAATTCTTCTTATTATCATTGATATATGTTGATTTTAAATGTGTAAAATATATTTAATAGTTAACAATTATCATTAGTTTTAATCAATTGATTGACTATTTTAATATTTTGAAGTGTACAAAAGTGTTTCCCTCATGATATAGTCTTCTAGGTGTGCACCATAATTGCCTTATATACCTTCTGGTCTGAGCTGTAATATCCTGAGTAAGGGTGTGTAATAGCTACTCTAAAAGGATCAACCTTTAGTTGAGACCCTTAAGTTTTCTATACCATTTTTCATCTAAAACTACCTAACTATGTTTGCTTAAAAGTGTGGAACATCTAGAAATAGTAAGCATTAGTACCAAAAATACTTGTCCACAAAAGAACCAACCTAGGAAGTGATCCCTTGAAACCATAGAACCTTCTTTTATGCTCTATCCTTCCATTCTTTTTTAGTTTTTTTTACTATGTCCTACCCACTCTATAATATATTCCATCCATCCATTCAACCCAACTAGGTTTTGATTTCTTTACTAGGATTCATTTCACTACAAGCACACCTAGTTAATAACTTGCATGCTCAGCTTGTTATTCCACCATCAATTTGTTTAACCCATACCTTCAACTTGTGCTTTGGAGTGGAGTTTACCTCCATTGGGATCCTAAAATGTTAAATGCTACCTCATTAAATCTGGGGATGTACACAGGACCCACATCAACATGCTCTTTATTTGACATAAGTTAGAAAATATTTATTTTGTTTCTAATTTTATTAAATGTCTCATTTGATTATACATGTTTTAATATTGAAAATAATGCAAGGTTTTTTATGTCAAAAAAATTTAATGGCCTTGGGTCTATATTTTTATTAATTTTTGCATTCTTATGGAAAGACATATAATGACTTTATTTATGAATAATGTGTACTTCACATAATTGTATTTATAATATATAATAAATCTTGGGTTTGTATGTTATTTATATTTATAATAATTTTTTAATATGTATTATTTGGTCATTAAATGATTATTGTATGATTGATTAAAAATGGCATTGTGGATAATAAATATTTCATTTATTAATTTTGATTTGGTTGAGATGGAAAGAAATGATATTTTCCTTGCCCATTTGGTTTGGATTCATATCTTTATTGTATATATATTCTCAAGAAAATATGGTAGAGAATAGCAGTTTACATTAAATACATAAATGATGAAGTGGATAATTAACAATTATATGCACTTTTATAAGAATTCCTTATGATATAATCCTTTATATGATTTAGTCCAAATTAGAGAAATGATTGAAAGAATAATATATATTAGAGAATTCATATTTGGAATGGAATATTTCCTATTAAAAATTAATGTCCTAATTGGTACTTTCTTGCACTAATGTATTTTGATATAACTCAAACATAAATCTAAATTAAGGTTAAAAAACTAAATTTTCCACTGTATGAAGGAACATACTCAAAGGTAAAAAAAATTGAATGCAATAATACCTAATAAAAATGGGACCACAATTAAATGGTTTGTATAGGGACTTAATAAAATATTTTTATCATTTTGGGTTTGCTTATTAAATGGATCTAAAGGAAAATATTAATAATAGAATCTAGGATTTAAACTAAGTTTTAATGGGGAAATTTAAATTATGAAATTTTAATAAATAGATCGACTTACCTAAGGGTAATTGATACGAATAATATTAAGTCACTAAGAACAAATTACCAATCAGTTGTTTGGTATAAAGAAGACCCATTTGGCACAATTAAATAAATAAAGCACCGAAAAAAATGTGCATATGAATCATGATAAATGGGTATTAATGAAGTATAAAAAATGATCATGAATTGATATCAACTTGAAGTTGCATTAAGAATGAACCCTAGTGTTTATAATGTAGCCTTATCTCTTGGTTTTTAGGAACAAAGTTGCGGAAACAATTTAGAATGATAAGGTCATAGTTTATTAAGGGAAATATGTATGAATTCATGGAATTTGAGTGGGATTAGATGATGTCATATAATAAAAACCTTGGATATCTAGTGGTACAATTCAACTCATATAAAAATATTTTAAACTAATATGTGAATGTTATGGGCCATTTATTTATGTCTTTTCCTTATGTGATGGATCATATCAAAATAAAATCAATGACATATATAAATATTAATTCACAATATGGGTTAATTTGACTAAAATATATAAAGGAATGAGAACATGCTCATAACAAATGAAAATGTAAATTGAATGAAAATGTAATCCTTGAGTCGATTGAGGAAATAAACTAGACATTAGGGATGGCCATCCTAGTCTAATATAAAAGATTATGGGATTGGACATTATAAAGATAAAATGTGTCAAAAACTTCATGAAAGTGATCTTGTTAAACTTTAGATACTAAAATCTTATTTATAAATCTTCTCAGTCTTGTATACTTGAAAAATACCAATTAGGGCTCTACTCTTCAGTTCTAGACTTTCATGATGCTGAAAGGCTCACATTCATCATCTCATTGTGCCTAATTATTTATATTATGGTATGACCCTATCATTTATAATTAAAAAAGTTCCCTACACTATAAAAAGATCCCAAAACATGATATATATATCATTCATTTTCAATTTCAGATCTTCAAAAACTTCCTAGTCTACTCGACACTTACATCCCACTTAGGGACACTTATGTTGATGCAAGTGTCCAAATTCTTATCAAAGTGTCTATTCCTAAAAATTCATTTAATTTTAAAATATTTCAAATCCTATGGGTTAGACCATTTTTTTTATTTAACCCTTCTGTGAGATATTTTAAAAGGTGTGGTACAATACAAATATAAGCCTACTCATTATTCATCTAGTAAATACCAAGCCAATATCTATTTAACCTCACTTAATCGATTACACAACTAATTTATACTACCCTATTATTACCTATTTTCATATCATTCATAGGAGAAGCCATATTATAGGTATAAATCACTTAAATAAAATCTCTTGAGTAGGATTTATCAAGTTAGATCATTATATGCCTTTAAATATAATATATTTCCCTCTTGTGCACACAAAAGACAACACATAGGGGAGAAATACATATGTATGAGGTCCTCCTTAGAGTATTCTCTATGTAGGAAATGATCATCAATATAGGGGTCTTTGAGTTTAGGCTGACACCATGAGCCCACTAACCCATTTTTGGTAAGGTGCAAATACCTAAAGTGAAGTGCTAGGGTTTGACCCACATACAATCATCAATAGGTTATCATCGTGAATAAAATACATAAACATAAAGGTGATATAAAACATATAAGAATACATGTGGTCACTTCATAATATAGTGAATATTTTGTACATGATAATTATTTTGAGATTCAGATAGAAGTGTTGATGCAAGTGTCTATAGGTCAACCCAAGTGACTAGGCCTTCAAAAATAATATTTCGATAATCTAATGACTAGATCCAAATATTTTTCCTACATGTTTCCAACTCTATACTTATCATATATATCTATGAATTTTTGGATAATATAAGTATTTTCTTTTCTTTATGTTTATGTAATCAAACTACTATTTTTGGATGTACTTTCTATATTTAGCATAACGTAAAATTTTAATTTAG
The DNA here is from genome assembly GCA_037957365.1 of Torreya grandis. NCBI lineage: Eukaryota > Viridiplantae > Streptophyta > Pinopsida > Cupressales > Taxaceae > Torreya > Torreya grandis. The sequence goes on from JARHVA010002024.1 coordinate 1,682,770, forward strand.
AATAGTCATTTATCTAAGTTTTCAATTAATTAACTTGATATAAAATAGTTTTATTCATCATTATGCTTAGGTTATTCTACCCATATAACCCTAAACACCACATCTAAAAAAGGGTTAAATATTTGGTGAACCTAGCCACTATGTCTTCTCATGAAAATATTAGTTTGATCTAGGGTTTTCAACCTCCTAAGGTTTCTATTTGTTTTACTTATTCATATTTTTTTCATAATTATTATGAAACCTAGGCATAGTCTTAGATTAGGTGGTATTTGTGTTGCACATATTGAGCTTCCCCTTGGGCCACCTAAAATTTTTCAAGTTAATACCATGCCAAATTATGTTAATAATGAGACTGTCAATGATGAAAATGAGCCACATACTAAAAAAAATCCCATATAATATGAATCTGATCATGGGGATAAAAAACACTTAAACATAATGAAAATGACCAAGTTGACTAAGAATAAATTTTTCATTATTTCAAGAATGCATTTGTGAGAGTATTTAAGTTATCAAAAATATCCTTAATAACATATTGGAAGCTAAAAAACTAAAAGACACAAATGAATTATCATTTCCTTTGAGCAGATCATTAAATCTTGCATCTAGTGGGGGAACATATTATGTATTCAAACCATTATCCCCCTAGGATCAAATTCCTCTTGTTACATCTACCATGAAGCTAATGAATGTTAAACTTAAATACCAGTTCCAATTCCTTTATCAACTCAAACCATGTTCACATCCACTTTGGTGACTTCTCAAGTATATAATCTTATCCCAATGGGTCTACTATGCAAACATTTCTCCAATTTATAAAAAATTTAGAAGCTAAGGTTATAATATGGAAAAAAATATTTTGAAATCAACTAATGATATTGATTCACAAGATGTATTATATAATCCTCTAGTATATGAGATTTATTTTTACCTTTTGCCAACTAGTTTTGTTGCACCCAAGTTCACATTTTATGATGACAAGGGTGATCATGAACAACATATTCTATTTTTTATGAAAAATGAATTAATTATGATTTAAATGATTAAATTTTGACTAAATTATTTCTAAGGAGCCTAAAGGACTATGCTATAAAATGGTTCTATGACTTACCAATCCAATCAATGAATGCATTCAAACCCATAGCATAAGAAGTTATAGAATTTTTTTCCATCAACATCACTAAAAATATGTAATATGCATAAATTTATAAGATAAAAATAATAATCAATGAACCTATCAATGAATATGAGCTAAGAAACAAAATAATCTTGGCTAAAATGACAAATACAATGGTAGATAAAGAGATTCAAGACATATTTGAGAAAACATTTCTTTCCCCATTACCTGAATCCATTATTTTCAATAAGTTCAAATATTTTTATGACTTATGTCATATTTTATGATATCATGAAATGAAAATTATTTCCTTAAATAATATTAATAATGTATTAAACACACTAGCTCTATCTACTACCAATTTTCATATCAAATCAAGCTACGAAGTAAAAAATATAGAGCATAAAAAGTATATAACCGCAATGGTTAATTAAATGCCATAAAAACTAATTAGATCATTTTAGAAAATGCACCTAAGAGATAATTTATATGATTACCCAAGTCTCCAACTTTTTTACTTAAGAAACTTGTGGAGTGACATCTCATATCTCTCCCTCATCCAATAGAGGTTGATATGAGTCGACCTCTACCAAAAGGATATGATGCTAATGCATATTGTGACTCTCACTAAGGATATAGAAATTATAAAAGTGGATGTTAAACCTTTAAACATAAGGTAAAAGATATTAATAATAACTAACAAATTATCTTTGATGATCCTCCAAAGGATTTAGGGTCAGAACTTGGTGACCATCAAAACTAGAAGATATTTGACAATCCATTACAATACAATTCTAAGAAAGATACAAAAGTGAAAATATAATATAATGCATATAATCCTCCATAAAATTATGGGTGCCCATTATATGATATTATTGGTACTTATACACATACGGTAACCCCTATAGTTCAAAAACCTTCTATTACATTTAATGACAGTGAAATTATGGATGATGACTCAAATATCCATTCATTATTCATTCGAGCACACCTTGATCATCAGCCTAGTGTTATGATTAATAATTATGATATTAATAACATATGTACCATGAAATTACTTACACATTTTGGATATACACATGATGATTTATACCCTTTGACCAATATGGTTAGAGCATTCAATGGACCATCACATGTTATTGGTGAGATTGATTTACCTCTACAAGTTTGTTTAAAACATGTGGTCACTACCTTTTTAGTTATATAATATATGAGATTATTTTATATGTTATTGGGATTAATTTGGATACATAAACTCCATGCATCATCTTACATAGTGCATGTGTGTATTAAATACATTCATACCAATAGGGTAGTCATAGTTTCTAGAATTCCATATGAACATCCACTTGAATAAGAAAAGTTTATTCCAAGATAATTAATTAGATAACTTGTAAAGGTTAATCATCCATGGAAGGTTAATAAATAATCAATCTCCTTTCCTAGGAGGCCCATACTTAAGATACCATTGCACCAAAGATATACATTGGATTCCATAAAATCCTCATCTACACCTACACAATCTACCTAGTTTCTAATACAAAATAAACATGTTCTAATTATATTTGCACCAAGGAAACAAAAAATAACCAAAAAATGAGTTCCAAAAATCCATACTCATTTTATTACCTCTTCATGACCATAGAGTCTTATGAGACATATGCAGAGCACCATAAATTGTGTAGTTCTAGATATGACTCATATACATGCTCCTTGACAATATCACCAGTTTAATGTACCATATTATGAGTTTCGAGCTACCTATGATAATACCTTAGATGGGATCATAGGTTAAAATTTTACCTTTCCAAAAATTCAAAAATATAAAAATAAATAAATACCCAAGAGAAAGCAAAAATATTCAGCATTCACATGTTTACTAGATCCTTGAAATTTACATTATTTACTTTATGTTAGTAGATAACATATCATATTTATACACATATGTGTTTCACACATTATAATTTTTATACATGTATTCACCAAACCCATGATATTTTCACATCTAGATGTTGAACCTTTCCTCTTCCCACATGGCGTACTACATTAGGGGCATCTACTTGTTTGATCATAATCAATATATGTTACATTAATTTATTGTCATTTATATATTATCATGTTGAGCTTAGATACTAACACTTACACATGCCTATACTAATGCTTGCATATGTAAAAATTTACTTGATATGCTATGTTACATGACATTTTTCATAACACATATATACATGACTAGTATGATATGTTGATGTTAGTTGTTTATACTTCCTTATTCACATTGTCACTTCCTTGAGTGTCTTTTTATTGATTACCATTATCTTTCTTGTGGAACATTTAAATATGTTCCTTTCTTGTTATCCCATGTTCTACTGTATGTTGATTTATATTTGGACATTTAAATGTCATTCCTTATAGTATGCATCATTTTAATATGCCCCTTGTTTATAGTCTCTTTAAACCTCTTTTGTGTTAAATTGAGTGTTCTTATGTGTGTATTTACTTTTTTGATGAGTTTTTACAATTAATCTATAGATGTTGACATGATATATATCATGCATATTATGGATTTTTGTGATCACATATTATGATTTTTATTGATATGTATACTTATAAATGCTAATCCTATATGTTACATGATTCATATACATACTATATAGTCATTTTATCCTTTTGAGGTTAGGTAACTAGTATATTCCTTTCCCCTCACCTCAAAATGAGGTGGGGAGGGTAATATTAGTGGGGGAATGTCATATAAAAATGACTTCCAATTATACAATTTTTCATAATTTATAGAGTTTTGTTACAATTTGCATGATCTAGATATACACTTGGGTCAAAATCTTATAATTACACCATTTTTCACAGATTTGGGATATAGTTTCTCATATTTATAAAATATATTATTCACAATTACAAACTAGAGTTTAAATTTTGAACTATACTTCAGTTTGAGACACATTATAGGTGCTTATGACATTCAATTTCACCAAAATTTGCAAAAACATATTCAAACTTATTTACCAAGAAGAACCAATACTTTACCAAGAAACATTGTTTCGAGTCTTTATCTGTATGCAACAGTTGGATCCTTTAAGTAGTGTGGTTGATATTAAACAACATAAATGTCCTAAAACTACTTATATTTATAGGTTGAGTTAGTTATGCCACTTATATTGGATTTTATTGTATTATCACCTGAGTTGTGTGATTGATGTTCAACGATCTCAATGGTCATGTCACAACTCACCCTTGCACCAAATTGAGGGAATAGTTAACTTTAAATATCCATATTCAAATGGTTCATTTTTGAACCTCTCTCAACTCTAATGCTTTATAAGGAAGCATCTTTACCAAGTCAAAGAACCAACAAGTACCATGGTTGCATCAACACACAGGTGTAGTCCTTCCTTACTCTCCTTTTCAATAAATTTAATTTAGTCAAATTTTAGATTATATGCATTGATTTATAATGTAACATGCTCTTGCTTATAGTTCATACACCATAAAAACATTCAAAGTGGGAAAAATCAAAGGCAAGGTGTGTTATACACACCTAGGCATGCATTTATTTCCTTTAAAATAGTAATTTAATTGTTATGAATTACTAGGTTAAAGGGGGGAATGTAGATATTAAAATATAATTTATATATCATCTCAGTCTTGTATACTTGAAAAATACCTATCAAGACTTTACCCTTCAGTTTTATACTTTTTTATTACATAAAGGCTCGCATTCGGTGTCTCATTATCCCTAATTTTTTATCTTATGATTTGACCCTATCATTTATGATGACTCAGATCTCTTGCACTATACATAAATACTAAAAACTAATATATATCCTTCACTATCAATTTCATATCCTTACCATCTTTCTAGCCTTCTAGACACTTGCATCCCACATAGGGACACTTGCATTGAATCAAGTGTCTGAACCTCAAAAGTCATCTAATTTGTAAATATTTCAAATCCTATGAGTTATCCCATTTGTTTTATTTAACCTGTTGATGCAGAATATTGAAAACTTGGTAGAAGGCCGAGCTCTTACCTTCTTCACGCAACAATGGAAACTCCCCTCTCACCTCTGGGACCAGTGAAGCTAGAGGGGAGAGTCTTTAGATAAGGGCTAGCTCCCTCTGATGTATCATTTAGGCCCTGGTTTCTCCTAATGCTAAAAAATAAAATGTAAAAAAAGGGAGGGATGAAAAGAGAGAGAGAGATGCTAAAAACAAAGCCTAAGCCTAAAAAAGAAAAGGTGATACACCAGAAAATGTGATCCACCTAGCCTGAATATACACTTTTCACCAAAAGGAAGTGCCTATACACTTCATCTAAAATGAGAAAACCTTTTGCATCAGTGGGTTAGGGATCCATGGAGATACAGGGAGGAAATAACTACTAGAGGCATTCTGGGACACAGTGCAGCAGCCTATCCAATTCACCTATACTCCTCTAGGGACACTTTTGATAGACCTATAAAAGGAAACTCAAAAATGCACCAGACATGTTGCAATCATTCTACAAAATCATTAAGAAAATGAATTAACACAGAATCAAATGTATAGACACATACTAAAGATGCAAAACTCAAAATGGAGGTAAAAATGCTAAGTTTTGATTCAAGGTAAAATTTTGGTAGAGCTCTACCTTACAAGCCTGAGAGATTTTTGGGCAGAGTTTTGCCTTAAGGCTGAGAGCAGATCCTTTTCTCAAATGAGAAGTTTACAATTTATAGAAAGAGGAAGAGAACTTGGCACTTCTTAGGAAGGATTTTGGCACCCTTTTCTACAAGTGGCCCATGTGCGCTGAACACATTGAGAAGAGGAAAACCACTGTTACTGATGTCATTTTTTAGAAGAGGCCTACTAGAGCCATGTTGTACCATCACCAAAATTGACTTTGGCATTGAAGCATTAATGTAAGGACATGGCCGCACCTATTTTCTAAAAATAGACTGTAGTTTGTCCCCTCATCAATGCTAGCTATAGAAAATAGGTCACGCCGCTCATCTGCAATAACTCACCTTCCCTTCACCACTTGAATGCTTTGTCATTTCTACTCCTTGTCTTCTTCCTGCTCTTTTAGCCCTCAGGGGTGATCTTTTGGCAGGTCACTACATTCATTTGGGCTCATTCCATGGTTGGTGCTCAGGTATTTAAAAACCAATGGCCTTTTTACTGGATTAACTTTGATGTTCACACACTTGTTGCCCTTGGACTCTCCTTTGGCTTCCTACTTTGCCATTTTCATTGAGAGTGCATCTGTCCTTGACACGTGTCATAGTCCACTACTTGGGCACTTAGAAAACACTTTGAAACACAAACGTTGACATGTGGTGGCTTCTGCTGAGCTGATAATGGGATCTGGCAGTGTTTGCTTACATTAGAGGGTCTTTTGAGAGTCAGGTGGATGTTGACACGTGACTACTTTCGTAGAGCTCTTGGCAACTCATTTGGGCCCACCACAGTCTTCTTTAAGGCCAATAGGAGAAAACCACGGATGTTGCCACCTATCAGCTTTCACTGAGTCATGCATGGGACACGTGGCACATTCTGTTGCTCCTAAAAAAGCATGTTGAAGTCTTCCACGGTTTCTATTGAACCAAGCCTGTGAACCAATTCTGAACTAGTTCAATGGTTCAAAGCTGTACATCGATGAACCAAAATGCATTGAACTTTAACTGCTAAACCAAGGCCTTGAACTTTGTTGATGAACTTTAAACATTGAACCCACATTGAACCAAAGCTGCTAAACCAAGCGATTGAACTAGGCATTAAACCAAGGCATTGAACCAGGTTCAATGGTTTAATGATGCCAAACTTCTTCATTTTCTTCAGACTAGTGCCTAAAGAAGCCTTGTAAAACCTAGAACTCTCTGAATTGATCCTTCATGCACCAAAGGACTAACCTACAGAGTCTATAGAAATGAACAGATTCATGCAAAATTGAAAAATGAAATGGCTTAGAATATCAGGGACAGAAGGGGACCAATTTTTTGCCTGTTGGGCAAAATATGGTCAACAAATCAATGACTCCCAGGGGAAGCATGCCTGTTATGCTTAAAGACTAGTTGCCTTGTAGTCCATTAGGCACAGAGTCAGATGCATCTTAAACAAAATCAGAAATAGCCCCAAAAGATCCAAGAATCAAACATGAAGCTTTCTACCCCACATGCAAAGGGAAACACACAAGTCTAAAAAACACTACCTGTGCAAACTACACTTATGGAAACCAGGAAAAGAAACTGAAAACAAACTACTATATATAGCTAACCAAGAATGTTAGCCTCTCTCCTAGATCAAAGGGAAATTTTCTTAAGTCCCCTTCCTAGCAAGAAGACTTATGGTGCCAGGCAAGTCACTGAATGAAAAAGAGATTTGGTGACCTGATCCTCTTGCCTATCACCTGGATTGGCTGATATCTGAGTGGTTCAGATTCAAACATGCTTTTGACGTATATGTACTCTACTTGTCCTTGGAAGCTTGTTGAATGCTGGTCCCTCATACTAGTGCTCTTCACCAAGAAATCAATGGTTGTTGGCTCATCACCATAAGCCCTTTGATGTGTATAGCTCCTCTGCAATGTATCATGGTCTGACTTGTTTCCTTCTACCTCATTGAAGACTCTATCAAACTCATCCTCTGCTTCTTCTTGGCCTTCTTGAAGAAGGGTGACTGTGGTGATGTCTAAAATGGACTCACAAAATGATTGCCCATGCCACAGAACATCACTTCTTTGTTCAAAGCTTTCTTCTTCAAGGCCTTCCTCTAGGAAGACAGATCTCTCCTTTTCCTCCTCCAACTCAGGCTCTTCAGCATAGTCATCCTCCTCATCGAAGCAATAAGGAAGTTCATTGAACAAGGGGGAAGAGAGCTCACCATGCTTTTATTCTTCCTCATATTGCTAGAACATCTACATATATGCAAGACTTGCATCTTCTCTATTACCGATGGTGTCTTCACAAGAAGCATTAATGATGATTTTTTCTTCATTGTCGCTCATGATAGCCCCTTGGGAAACTGTAGCTTGGATCTTCTGCTCCTCACTCACCTCCTACAGAACAGGTTATTCCTTAAGAAGGGGTGAAGTGGGAAAACCATGTGGAAGAGGCAGTCCTTGAGCTAGAATCAAATGATTCTCCTCCTTCCACTTGGTTAACACTTCATCTATATTAGGTGTGGCCTGATAGCTCTCTTGGAAGTGTGTAGATGGGGTGTGTTTAGACATGGAATGTGCTATTGGGTCTGAACCATCCATCACACACTGGCTGAGGAATCTCTCTTTAGATTCCAACTCTGTAATTCTCCTAGCTAGATCTTCTTGGAAGAGCCTTTCTTGGAGATTATAAGAATCATGGGTAGGAGTAGCTTTATCTTCTTTAAGGTTTTGAGCAAAACCTTACTTCTCCTCTTTCCTGCCCCATGATTCCACTATTTCCCCCCAAGTTAGGAGGTTGCCATCATGGTGAAAGATCTCAGAATTGGAATTTGCCCTTTTGGTTGAAGGGCAACTAAGAGGGTTGCTTGGGGAGATGCCATAAAAAGGCTAAGCTTGATCCAAATTATAGGAAGGACAACAAGGTCCATGATTTTATGTAGAGGGATTATACATACAAAAGTGATTTCTTAATGGCACTAGGGCTGCTTAACCAGCTGATTCAACTCAGAGTCATCATTGATGTTGATGTAAAAGCCTCCAAAGGCTGGTCAATTAAAGAAAACACCAAAAATTCTTCAACTCTTTAGACAAAACCTATCCTAGTTGGTCCCACTAGGCGTGCCAAAAAATTTTGACGTAGAAGATTACACCCTTGGTAGGAGGTCGAGCTCTTGCCTTCTTCACGCAACAATGGAAACTACCCTCTCGCCTATGGGACCGGTGAAGCTAGAGGGGAGAGTCTCTAGAATGAGGGCTAGCTCCCTATGATGTATCATTTAGGCCCTATTTTCTCCTACTGCTAACAAATAAAATGAAAAAAGTGGGGGAATGAAAAGGGAGAAGGAGATGCTAAAAATAGAACCTAAGCCTAAAAAGAAGAAAAGGTGATACACCAAAAAATGTGATCCACCCAGCCCAAATATACACTTTTCACCAAAAAGGAGCACCTTTACACTTAATTTGAAGTGAGAAGACCTTCTACATTAGTGGGTTAGGGGTTCGTGGAGATACAGGGAGGAAATAACTACTAGAGGTATTCTGAGACACACTGCAGTAGCCTATTTGCTTCACCTACACTCCTCTATGGACACTTCTGACAAACCTGTAAAAGGAAAACTAAAAAATTGCACTAGACATGCTGAAATCATTCTACAAAAGCATTTAAGAAAATGACTTAACACAGAATCAAATGCATAGACACATACTAAAGATGCAAAACTCAGAGTGGAGGTAAAAATGTTATGTTTTGATTCAAGGTAAATTTCTGGCAGAGCTCTGCCTTACAAGCCTGAGAGATTTTTGGGCAGAGTTTTGCCATAAGGCTGAGAGTGGATGCCTTTCTCAAAAGAGAAGTTTACAATATATAGAAAGAGGAAGAGAACTTGGTGCTTCCTAGGAAATATTTTTTTGGCACTCATTTCTGCAAGTGGCCAATGTGCATTCTGAATCATGGGAAGAGGAAACCACTGTTATTGATGTCATCCTTCAGAAGAGGCCTACTAGAACCATGTTATACCATCACCAAAATTGACTTTGGTATTAAAACATTAATGTAAGGGCATGGCCGTGCCTCTTTTCTGCAAATAGACTATGGTTTATCCCCTCATCAATGCTAACTACAAAAAATAGGCTGCGCCACTCGTCTGATAATGACTCACCTTCCCTTCACCACTTGAATGCTTTGTCATTTCTGCTCTTTATCTTCTTCCTACCCTTTCAGCCCTCGAGGGTGATCTTCTAGTGGGTCACTATGTTCCTTGGGCTCCTTCCATGATTTGGGGCTAAGGTAGTTCAAAAACAACAGCTACTTCACTATGTTAAATTTGATGTTCACGTGGTCGTCACCCAATAGCTAGTTCGCTTGCTTAAATTTGATGGCTTTTGGGACATCACTGTCCTCGGAAAAAGTCATTGGGTCTTTTGTTTCAAGCTTTTTCCCCATGGGTTTTCTATTTTAGGCTTTTTTCCCATGGACAAAAGTCCACAGGAATTGGCCGCTCTTTGTCTTCTCTGTTGGGCTCTTTGAAACATTCTCTACCCTCTGCAAGGGCTTTTAGATCTTGAACTACCCCCTGCAAGGGCTTTTGAACCCATCGCTACCCTTTGGCTGTAGGTTACACCCTTGAACCAAGCCATTGAACCAAGCCATTAAACTAAAATTGGCTTAATGGTTAAATTGGTTCAATGGTTTAACCACTGCATGTTGAGCCCGTTAAACCAAGCCTTTGAACTGATTCGTTGAACTTAAGCATTGAACCAAACAATTGAACCAAATGATTGAACCGGTTCAACGGTTCAACGAAGTGCACCGATGAACTTGCCAATGGACCAAGTGTCTGAACCCACTGATGAACTTAGCACTGAAGTGTTGAACCAACACCATTAAACCACCCTTTGAACCGGTTCAACAGTTCAAAGCTGTGCGCCGATGAACCAAAATGCATTAAACTTTAACCACTGAACCAAGGCCTTAAACTTTACTGATAAACTCTATGATAAACTTTAAATGTTGAACCAGTGTTGAACCAAAGGTATTGAACCAAGCCTAAAAAATGAAGCGATGGACTTGAAGCGATGAACCAAGCTTTGAAAAGGAGTGATTGAATTGCCGATTGAACCAAGGCTCAAACCAAGGCTGATTGAACTACCGATTGAGTTAGGCATTAAACCAAGGCATTGAATTGAGTTTAATGTTTCAACGATGCCAAACTTATTCATTTTTTTCAGACCTGAGCCTGAAGAAACCTTGTAAAACCTAAAACTCTCTGAACTGATCCTTCATGCACCAAAGGACTAACCTGCAAAGTTTGTAGAAATCCAAAACCTATAGAGTCCATAGATTTAGACCTATAGAGTTCATAGATTTAGATAGATTCATGCAAAATCAAAAAATGAAATGGCCTAGAATAGTAGGGACAGAAGGTGACCGATTTTTGCCCTGTTGGGCAAAAAATGGTCAATAAATTTGGTGTTTGAAGGCTAGGCACATGGAATTGAGAGTAGATGCATCAAATGAAGCTCAACCTTTTTATCAAGCTCAACCGTTTAATGGCATCTCCCAAAGCAGCCCTCCTAGTCACCCTTTAACCAGAAGGGAAACTTCTGATTCTGAGATCTTTCACCCTGATGGTACACTCTTGACTTGGAAGGAAATGATGGAATCATGGGATAGGAAAGAAGGGAAGTAAGGTTTTTCTCAAGACCTTGAGGAAGATAAAACTGCTCCTACCCATGATTCCTATGATCTCCAAGAAAGGCTCTTCCAAGAAGATCTAGCCAGGAGAATCACAGAGTTGGAATCTAAAGAGAGATTCCTCATCCAGTGTGTGATGGATGGTTCAGACCCAATGGCACATTCCATGTCTGAACACACCCCACCTACACATTTTAAAGAGAGATATTAGGCTACACCTAATATTGATGAAGTTTTGGCCAAGTGGAAGGAGGAGAATCATCTGATTCTAGCTCAAGGACTGCCCCCTCTTCCACATGGTTTTCCCACTTCACCCCGTCTCAAAGAAGAACCTATTCTGCAAGAGGTGAGTGAGGAGTAGAAGATCCAATCTGTAGTTTTTCAAGGGGCTATCATGAGTGATGGTGAATAATAAATCATCATTGAGGCTTTTTTTGAAGGCATCATCAGCAATGGAGAAGACTCAGGTCACTCATACATGCAGATGTTCCAGCAATACGAGGAGGAACAAAAGCATGGTGAGTTCTCTTCTCCCTTGTTTGATGAACTTCTTTGTTGCTTCGATGAGGAAGATGAATATGCTGAAGAGCCTGAGTTGGAGGAGGTTTAGGAGAATATCTTTGAATATCTAGAGATCTAGACCTTTGAGGAGGAAAAGGAGAGGTCTATCTTCTTAGAGGAAGGCCTTGAAGAAGAAAGCTTTGAACAAAGAGGTGATGTTCTGTGGGATGAGTAATCATTTTGTGTGTCCATTTCAGACATCATCATAGTCACCCTTCTTCAAGAAGGCCAGAAGGAAGTAGAGGATGAGTTTGACAGAGTTTGTAATGAGGCAGAAGGAAATGAGTCAGATCAAGATGCATTGTAGAGGGAATGTGCATATCAAAGGGCTAACGGTGATGAGCCAGCAGCCATTGATTTCTTGGTGAAGAGCACCAATATGAAGGACCAGCATTCAAAAAGCTTTTAGGAATAAATAGAGTACACATATGTTGGAAGCATGTTTGAATCTAATCCACTCAAATGCAGGCCAATCCAGGTGACAGGCAAGAGGAGCAGGTCACCAAATCTCCTTTTCTTTCAGCCACTTGTCTGCCACCATAAGTCTTCTTGCCAACAAGGGGACTTAAGAAATTTTCCCTTTAATCTATGAGGGAGGCAAGAACACCTGTTTATATGTATATAGTAGTTTTCTTTCAGTTTATTTCCTACTTTCCCTAAGTGCAGTTTGGACAAGTAGTGTTTTTTAGCCTTGTGTGTTTCCCTTTGTTTGGGGTAAAAAGCTTCATGTTCGATTCTTGGATCTTTTGGAGCTGTTGCTGAACTTTATTCAAAGCTGCATCTAACTCTATGCCTAATGGATTGGACTACAAGGCAACTGGTCTTTAAGCATAGCAGGCATGCTTCCCTTGGGAGTCGCTAATTTGTTGACCATTTTTTGCCCAACAGGCCAAAAATCGGTCACCTTCTGTCCCTGCTATTCTAGGCCATTTCATTTTTTGATTTTGCATGAATCTATCTAAATCTATGGACTCTAAAGGTCTAAATCTATGGACTCTATAGGTTTTGGATTTCTACAGACTCTGCAAGTCAATCCTTTGGTGCATGAAGGATCAGTTTAGAGAGTTTTGGGTTTTACAAGGCTTCTTCGAGCTCTGGTCTAAAGAAAATGAAGAAGTTTGGCATCATTGAACCATTAAACCTGGTTTAATGCCTGGTTCAATTAGTAGTTCAATCGGCCTTGGTTGGAGCCTTGGTTCAATCGGTAGTTCAATCACTTCTTTTCAAAGCCTGGTTCATTGCTTCAAGTCCATCGCTTCATTTTTTAGGCTTGGTTCAATGCCTTTGGTTCAACGCCTTTGGTTCAATGTGGGTTCAATGTTTAAAGTTCATCACAGAGTTCATCGGCAAATTTCAAGGCCTTAGTTTAGCGGTTAAAGTTCAAGGCCTTAGTTCAGTGGTTAAAGTTCAATGCATTTTGGTTCATCAGTGCGCAATTTTGAACCATTGAACTGGTTTAAAGGGTGGTTCAATGGCGTTGGTTCAACACTTTAGCGCTAAGTTCATTAGTGGGTTCAGACACTTGGTCCATTGGCAAGTTCATCGGTGAGCTTCGTTGAACCATTGAACCAATTCAATCATTTGGTTCAACGCTTAAGTTCAACAAATTGGTTTAAAGGCTTGGTTTAACGAGCTCAGTGTGCAGTGGTTGAACCGTTGAACCAATTGAACCGTTGAACCAATTTTAGTTCAACGGCTTGGTTCAAGGGTGTGCCCTACAGCTAGAGGGCATCGATGGGTTCAAAAGCCCTTACGAAGGGTAGTTCAAGATATGAAAGCCCTTGCAGAGGGCAGAGAATGTTTTAAAGAGCCTAATAGAGAAGACAAAGAGCAGCCAATTCTTGCAGACTTTTGTCTATAGGAAAAAAGCCCAAAATAGAAAACTTGTGGGGAAAAAGCCTAAAACAAAAGACCCAATGAATTTTACTGAGGACGGTGATGTCCCGAAAGCCATCAAATTTAAGTAGGCGAACTAGCCGTTGGGTGACGGCCACATGAACGTCAAATTTAACATAGTGAATTAGCCATTGTTTTTGAACTACCTTAGCGCCAAATCATGGAAGGAGCCCAAAGAACGTAGTGACCCACCAAAAGATTGCCCCTGAGGGATGAAAGGGTAGGAAGAAGACAAAGAGCAGAAATGACAAAGCATTCAAGTGGTGAAGGGAAGGTGAGTCATTGTCAGACGAGTGATGTAACCTATTTTTTGCAGTTGGCATTGATGAGGGGACAAACTGTAGTCTATTTGAAAAAAAGAGGCACGACCATGCCCTTACATTAATGTTTGAATGCCAAAGTCAATTTTGGTGATGGTACAACATGGTTCTAGTAGGCCTCTTCTGAAGGATGACATCAGTAATAGTGGTTTCCTCTTCCCAAGATTCAGAATGCACATGGGCCACTTGCAAAAATGAGTGAAAAAAAAATATTTCCCAGGAAGTGCCAAGTTCTCTTCCTCTTTCTATATATTGTAAACTTTTATTTTTAGAAATGCATCTGCTCTCAGCCTTAAGGCAAAACTCTGCCTAAAAATCTCTCGGGCTTGTAAGGCAGAGCTCTGCCATAAATTTACCTTGAATCGAAACATATCATTTTAACCTCCACTCTAAGTTTTGCATCTTTAGTAGGTGTCTATGCATATTATTATGTGTTAAGTCATTTTCTTCAATGCTTTTGCAGAATGATTTCAACATGTCTGGTGCAATTTTTGAGTTTTCCTTTTACAGGTCTGTCAGAAGTGTCCATAGAGGAGTGTAGGTGAAGCGAATAGGCTATTGCAGTGTGTCTCAGAATGCCTCTAGTAGTTATTTCCTCCCTGTATCTCCATGGAACCCTGACCCACTAATGCAAAAGGTCTTCTCACTTTAGATGAACTGTATAGGTGCTCTTTTTTGGTGAAAAGTGTATATTCAGGCTGGGTGGATCACATTTTCTGGTATATCACCTTTTCTTCTTTTTAGGCTTAGGTTATATTTTCAGCATCTCCTTCTCCCTTTCATTCCCCCCCTTTTTTCATTTTATTTTTTAGTAGTAGGAGAAACCAGGGCCTCAATGATACATCAGAGGGAGCTAGCCCTCATTTTAGAGACTCTCCCCTCTAGCTTCACTGGTCCCACAGGCGAGAGGGGAGTTTCCATTGTTGCGTGAAGAAGGTAGGAGCTCGGCCTCCTACCAAGGGTGAAATCTTTTGCATCAACATAACCCTTTTGTGATATATTTTAAAATGTGAGGTATACACATAAATGTATTATTACTCATTATTCATCTAGAAAATACCAAGCAATCACATATTCAAGCTCACTCAATCTATTGCATAATTGAGTTATACTATCCTATTCTTCCCTATTTTCATATCAGTCATAAGAGCAACAATATTACATGTTTGAAGCAATCAAAGAAAAAAACATGAGTAGTATTTATCAAGTTACAATCTATATCATTACATTAATTTACATATAGTATATTTCACCCTTGTGCACACACAAGGAAACGACTAGGGGAAAATTACATATGTTTGAGGCCCTCCTTAGAGTACTGGATATGTAAGAAACACCCATTGATAAATGGATCATTGAGGTCAACTTAAAACCATGATCCTAATAACCCATTTTTGGTAAGGTAAAAAGTCTTAAGGTGAATAACTAGGGTTTGATCTACATAAGTCATTAAAAACTTGTGTGCATGAATAAAATACATCAAGGAAAAGGTGAAAAAAACCCAAAAAGATCTAGGTGGTCACTTCATAATGCAATGAATATTATATATAGGATAGTTTCATTGAGATTTAGAAAGAAGCATTAACACAAGTGTCCATAGGTCGACACAAGTATCTATTCTTCTATAAATAATATTTACAGAATCTAACTATTGGATCCTGATCTTGTCCCTGCCCATTTCCACCTCTATACTTTTAAGATCTACTTGAACATTTTTAGATAAGATAATTATTATCTCTTTTTTGTGTGTGTGTAATTAAACTACTATTATGAATGTACTTTCTATAATTAAACTACTATTATGAATGTACTTTCTATATTTAGCATAACTCAACATTTTAATTTAGAATATTCATTTATATGAGTTTTCAATTAATTGGTCTGATTTAGAATAGTTTTATTCATCCTTATGCATAGGCTATTATATCCATTTAACCCTAAACACCACATATAAAAAAGAGTTAAACATAAACTAAGTTGTTACATTATGTACATAAAATTAACTAATATGCATGATTATGATATCAAGGTTAATTTGTGTATCCAACAATAATGAATTTATTAATTGGTAAAAATAGAGTCCCATTTTTAGGGTCTTTACATTCTCAACCTCTCTAGTTATTATCTTCTCTTTATTTTTAGTTTATTGAATTACTTGGAAAGACATTGTGTTTATAGGATTATTTAAGATGACTAAATTATATCATTTAAATTTTTAAAATAAAAACAAGGAGGGCTAAGGTTTATAAAAAATGGGTATAGGTTTGTCCAATACGTAACTATGCAATTAGGGTCTATGTATGAAATAAATAAGGCTTTGTTTTTTAGTTGTGGATGAATAATGGATAAGATGTAGTATGTGTATTAAAAAAATGATTTATGAAAAGTGTTGAGATGCACTTAAGCTTTCCAAATAAGTTGAATTCATATTAGTCATAGTAGGCCATATTATAAATGGGTTTAAATGTATAAGTTTTCCAAATAAGTTGAATTGGAAATAAAACATGGGAAGTGGGTTTTTTTCCATATTTTATTGTCCACATAATTTATCCACTCTAACATTTATATGTGATTAAAATTCATACATGTATCAAAGTATAAATGTAAATAATTTGAAGCACACACATTAACTTACCTAGGGAAAAATTAAGGGCTTTGACCTCATTTTTGTTAATTTTACATCACAATTGATTAGTTTATTTACTTGAAACAAATGCTAGTTTTTTTAGGTAGTTAAATTACTCACAATATGTATGCATTTAATTTGGTTTTACAACCCTAAAATGATAGAAACTAGTAGAATAATTTAGACTGATAAATATGGCATTCAAGCATATATATAAATGTGATATACTAAAATTAATACATCGATTTGACAAGTGGCATATGTTATATATAGTAATTATAGTAAATGGATGAGTACTTAGATTTTTTGGTTGATTGTTTGATTATGAATATATTGTGGAAGTGGAAAAATAAATAATTTAAGGTTGTGATTTATCTAGTTCAAGAACTATATTTATGTTTATGCATGGTCAGTTTTAGTGATCTAGGTTAATATTGACTATCGATACTAACTTGTGTTGGTTAATAGTAAACTATGTATAAATGAGGGATTTTGACCATAAAATCAACTTCACATGTCCCTAAAATATCTATATGTATGTTGTTAAACCTTGATGAGGCATGTAACTCCATAAATTATCATCCTTTGCCTTGAAACCTTAGGTGTGTTTGTGAGGGATTAAAACCTACAAAAAATGTGAAAGTATAATGGGCTGACCTATCCACAATCACCCCTATTTGATGATTGATTTTTTCCTATGTATTTTATACTCTAAAGAGGGAAATCAAACCACACATAGTTATCCTACTTAGTGTGATTATGTAATTGTTATCCTTTTTTATGTGTATGCAACTAATGATTTGGATTTGATACTTAACAATGCTTTAATTGACTTGGATTTTTAAAAAATTACACTTGGATTGTGATAAATCTTAGTGATAGATTTGAAATTTGATAAGAATATGGAATATTTTATCAATGTGAAATAGTGTATAGATGTGTAATAGATAAGTTCCAACTCCCTTATTAAGTGGTACTTTTAGTTTATATATGAATCCAATTGGGTAATTTATGATGCCACTAACATGATAGGTAGATGGGTTGACCCTAATTAGAGGTTTGATTTTAAAAAGTATCCACTACTAGGAGAGGGTTGATATTAAACAAATATGGTCAATATCAACTAGAGATATTGACTAAAACTGATGGAATTTCATATTTATAAGGAGACTAAATTAAAGATCTAAAGAGGTTTGTGTAGGATATTAAGGAGGTTTGAAATAAATAGTGAATTACTTTTAGGTTTTTAAACTATAATGGAAGGGTCAAACTCATAAGATAAAATGTAGGTGTAAGATAATGGAATTCAGGACCATGTCTTTGTGCTAAAGGCATGTGTGGTAAATGTGTGTGAAGTTTTTCATTATCAAGGATCAAATAACATAATTTAATATAAACAAATTACTCTATTTTATTCTAGTGATAGAATTTATATGTTAAAAGGAAAAGATGTACCTGATTGTGTATAACACACTTTTTATTTTTTATGAATCTCTAATTGTGTAGGCCACTCAATATCAAAACTTGAAACCAATATGTTTATTCAATGCCCATAGATGGAAAATTTTAATATGAAATTGTTTGTTTAAAATTTTAAAAACAGAAAGGAATGAGTACACATGTATGTTGATGACAAACATGTTTTAATTTAAAATTATTTTAGATGATGTTTCCTTGTTGAATCATTGAAGAAACTTATACTTCCTTGCTAAAGCACATGGAGTGTGTGGGTGATGTGACAAAAATTTATGTAACTAGTAGGTCCTTGGGTTGGTAAGAAAACATACCCAAACACTCATTAATGTAGGGAAAGTATGAAATGTACTAACCAAAATAACTACTTATGAAATAAAGAGGGAACCACATGATGGGTTTGCTCAAAGAAATTGAATTAACCAATTCAAATGGATTATATATTTAATTGAATAGTTTCACTCCAATTCACTTAAATTCATTCCATGTAAAACAAAATTCATGATTTATATAGATGAATAGTGTTCATGCCCCCATATTTCATGTAGGTTTTATTATATAGTTTTCTCAAATTATCTCAATGTAAAATACATGCATGATCAAAAGAGAATGAAAAATGTCTATGCCCTCATCATTAACACAGATTTGATAGGTGTGAATTATAATTATAACTATTTTCCATTCCACTTTAAAAATTGTCTTTATGTGTGTGTATGAACAAATATCATTCCTTTTTAATTTGAAAGTGTGTATATGTGCATGAATAAGTATCATTCCATTGAATCTATACCAACTTATAAAGAATGTTATACATCTATATGTTGAATTTAAAAATTTGTATCTCAAAAGTATGTGTATATGGAAACCTATAATTCATGTTATTATAAATTATGTATATTCCCATGTATATGCACCTAAGTGTGTATGAATATATACTCAAATATATATAAAGTGATTAAATATGCATGGCATATGCCACTATAATCTGCATTGATCTGTCAATATCTTTCATGCAACTAAACCTTTTGATATTATACCATTCTAAATCTCTAAAATAGGTACTTTGATATGATTTTATATTCATGGAGGCTTATATATCTCTATGAAAATCACAATATAATTACCACATTCTAATACGATAAATGTGTCCTATAATCACTCATCTAAAAACAATAGTTAATTATAGCATGTCTTGTATAAATATAACATCATGTATAGTCATGTGAACATATGGAGAGTATGTCCTCATAGTAATTTATATGTCAATCAAGGCATATATATAACATATGTAATACATGGAATATAAATATCATTTCTAGATATATATATATATATATATATATATATATATATATATATATATATATATATATATATATATTAATGAATCACATAGTATTAACATCACTGAATAAGACTAGACAATGAAATTGAAAGATATGGATCAAGGCACCACTAAATGTCAGCAAGCTCAATAAGCACAAAAATCATAAGAATTAGTGTCACACATAAGGACAAGTGCCACATATAAGGGACACAAAAATAATTAAACAAATAAATCATAGTTTCATATGCAAGGGACATAAATACATTGAAAACAAAGGACATATTTTTTGCATCAAATAAGGCCAAGGGATACACACAAGGGACATAAATATGTCACACATAAGGGACATGAAATTATCACATCAAACAAGGCCAATGGAAAAATCAATAGAAAAGCACAAAATGACATATCATGTAAGAAAGTAACAACATCAGTGGAGCATATAAATTATTAAATACTACTATACACCATCCATACATATCAATGTCACATCATAGTATAATAACATATCCATGTATCATAGTGTAATATATGAACAAATAGAAAGACATGTGTAAGAAATATATGTATCTCAAAATGGTAAAAATATCATAAAAATATATAACCCACAATAGTGAGACCCATGGAATAAGATGCTCCTAGTATCAACATGGTTACTAGGTATATGAAATTCTAACATTTATATGTCTATGTGTAATATATATGTCCTACATCACACTCATATACCATGAAATGCATGTTTGTATGAAAATACCATAAACCAAATATGTGATAAATAACATATGCAGATAGTGTAATATATTAATCATGTCATGCTTAGGTCCTAATTTTTTTGGAATATTTTTAGTGTTTTTATATTTTTAACATATTTGAATATTGATAAGTGATTCCAAGTAGAAATATTTTTTAAAATGGAAAAATGGGGTGGATATGAATAGTATGTAACATGTGTCAAGGCATAGTGTGCACTATATATGGCAACATGGCCATGTGGAGGAAGTGAAATCAATAAATATGACCCTACTATATATGTGAATAAAAAAATGTAACTAAATAGTGTATACGAAGATGATGATTTTCAATCCCCTAGTGGTAAATAATTAATGTGTGTCCATGTAGATATAAGTGTATGTAATCATTGTATGATTAGTGAAATCCATAGTGTGTATAAATACCCCATATGTAAAAGTGATTAAGTATAATCCCAAAAGGTTGTGAAATAAAATCATTGTAGGATAAGTTTCATGGATGTTCAGATTAGGATAACAATCAAGAGGAAAGGACCAAGTAAAAAAAAATCTAAGGGATGGAAGAATGGTCAATGGAATTTTTTTTTACACTTGTGCATTGAGATGTAAGTATAGAGTGGGTGAGAAATTATGAAAGCATCAAGAATCTATGTAAAATAGGTTATCCTCTAAAATAATTTGGGTATATGCATATGGGTCTAGGATAAATTACTATGAACTTCCTTTGTTGTGCACCTCTGTAATCCCTATTTGTACCATAGTTGGTTTGATCACTAAAATCATTACTAAATTTTTAATCTCTTTACTGTAATTCCCATCAATTATCTGTATGATGTCTATGCATTCAGTGATGATAAAAATAGTATATGAATTTATTCATGGGATACACAGGAGGAAATTTGATCAACTTGTTTCAAATCATATTTTGTGGAATGTTACTTGGATTCATATTAACCTTATATAAATTGTCTAAACCATTGGATATGGACGTCTATTTTGTAGTCCATTCCTAAGAGAAAATCTTTTAAGACACATAATTATGTAGTGGGGAAGAAAAGACAAAATTAATGATAGAATGATTAGGGTTGTAAACATGTGAAATATTATCTTCAAATGATGTAATCCTTAGACATAAAGCTCAAGTTTTATTTTGATGTTATTTTTAACTATTACTAGAACAAATGTTTATGTTTTTATTATGTTTATTATCTTGAACTATAGCCTTTCCTTTGTAATTTTAAGATTATTATTTCATAGATACCTTAACATTATTATTATATGAATTACCCTAATACTCTGTTGGACCAATAGATGTGAATATGTTATGAGATAAATACTAATATGGGTTGATAGGATTTAAATTCAGATTAAAATATTCATCATCTATTGGATCTTGTATATCATCTTCATCACTATCATACCAATCTATGACTATGAAACTAGGATCTTTGGAATTCATCAAAAGAGGGAGATATAGAATTTTATCCTATTATTCTATGGTAAATTGTAAATATTGTTATGTATCTCATTTTATTTTTATATTTTGTGCCTTATCATGTTATTTAATTGATTCACCCACCTCATATGTATGCATATGATCTAATATAATGGGTTGTGATAAATGAAAATATGATCTTAAAACTATAATTATGTTTTATTTTCATTAGTAAATTATATTTTAATATTTGAAAGGGTTATTTCAAGAGTATGCATGAATTTGATACATATGTGGAATGTATATGTTACTAATTGCATAACATGTATCCATGGTTTCTACACAAAAAAATTGTAATTTAGTTGATTAGGCATAACATGGAAGGTATTGGGTACCATTTTGGGAACTAGTTTCACATCCAATGATATGGTTCCAATTATTTGATGCGGAGTTATGTAAAATCATATTATTATTTGATATGATATTTGAATATTAATTAGGTTAATCCCTAACAGTTTTAAGAAGGTAGGGTTATTAAATTTTAATCTATAACCATTATCTACCAACACACATTTGTTGATGTAATAACATGGCAAGGAATCATAGTGAAGGGATACCTCACCACACAATTAAAAACTATGCACAATTGGTAATTAAACTAATTTTAACTATTTAATAAAAATTTACCTGATATTATGAGATTCACAACTTACATAGAGGCTCATTGGCTCCATTCTAGAGCTCTTAAATCTCTCTCAACACTCACCCTTATGACTCTACATTTTGGTAGAGTTTAGCCTTTGTTTTGGGGATCTTCCTCTATAGTATCATTATATCAAAAACTCCACCAATATAAACTGATCAATAACATTTTCCCATGGGTAAAACGCTTATATTCATAGTTTTTTGGGTTGATAACTAGTGTGTTCAATTGGGAGGTTTATAGTTATGATGTCAGCAAGTTTGGCACATAAATTCAAATCCCTACTCTAGGATAGTATGGATGAGTCATAAATATATCCTTGAGGCTCTAATAGAAATAAATTTGGATATAGTTCATATATATTGTCATCCCACTATCAATTTAATCATGACTTAGGTGTCATCCTTATAGCTAGTTTATTGATTATTTATCCTTGTATTGCCTCAAGCTCTATATTTGTTGTATCACACTTTGATTTATTTCTCCTTTAATATAGGTGCATCCTTATACATGATATTACCTTGTATAGTTATTTATAATCTCATGCTATCTAACCTTTATTATTCATGTTATCCATATGCACTAAGTCCTTATTTTCCTATGTAATTCCCAAATTATCGCCCTATGCATTCCACAAATAATTCCCTTTACACTAAAAATCAACTTCTTTTATGCACTTGAATTCCAAAAAAATAGTAGAATTCTCAATTTCTTGGGATGATCCTACATTATACTCCCCATGTAATTGAAATTTAAGCTGATGCTTACATTGGGTTTGAGCGGTTGAACCAGTCTTTAGTTCAACCATCCCCACCATGGGCTTTTACTTTTAATTGTTGATTTTGTGATTTTTCATTATCCCCTTCATTCTTACTTATTCCTTCACTTAATTCTCTTCTCCTTTATTATTATTCTTCCAATTGTTCTTCTTTTTGTGTACACTTTACAAGGATCCTAGAATGTTTCTCCCATTATTCCCTCTCTTTTATTTACTTATGTAGTCATCAATTTATCTAAATCTATTCACATACATTGCATATTCACCCTTCCTTAGGTGCATGATTGATGAATTTTTTGTGTGCTTATCTTTCCCCTCCTTCTTAATCTTATGGATTTGTGCCCACTTAATTCACTTTATATGTACAAAGGGTTTTTTCCAATATACCGTACATGCCTCATTTATCTTCTCCCTTGTGTGCATTTCATTCTCTTTATTTTTACTTATTCACCTTCCTTCATATATTTCACATGACATTTCACATCGTCATCTTGTTTTCTTCATTCCTCTAACCTTTTCACGTGTAAATCCTCCCTTAGGTTGATATTCTCTTAACAAGTTTTACTAGTCTCGAGTTAATATTGACTTATTTTCTCCCTTCAACTTCTTACACATAAAAAAATTACACTCTCCTTATTTTTATTCACTATCCCTTTACCTATTCACTTCTTCCAAGAATTATACTTGGTTTTCCTTGCATTCTTCTTGTACATCTATTTCCTTATCCTCCATGTAAATTAGGTACACTTGGTCTCTCCTCCACACCACTTACATGGCATTATGGGTGGTGCCTCCACATTCTTCTCCATACTTAAACCTCTATTTTATCAAGCAATTATTAATGTCAAATTAATATTTTTTTCATTCCCATTTTCATCAAATCCTTATGCTCTATGCTACAATTTCGTGTGTTTCCCAACATATCCTTACCTACCTCAATATTATAGGTAGATTTGTGCCTTCCGTGTACATATTCATCCTTTCCTTTAAGGTAACTATATTATTGTCGATACCTTTGTCTATTATGAACTACCAAAAGTGGACTAATCTACTCCTCTTATGTGTGTTTTTCTCATTACACACCTAGTGCCTTAGTAACTTAGGCTAGTCTTATTACATCTCTAATCTTTCCTTCTTTCCATCTTTTTTCATGATGTTCTCATCATGTAACCCTATTCTCCTTTCCACACACTTTTAATTCTTAACATGGCTCTACCATTGCACTCTCCTTATCTTAGGCCTATCTAATGTTGACCCTCTTTATCTTTTCCTCCAAGAGGTTTTCCTTATGACATATACACTCCCATTCTTGTGACTTTTTCCTTCTTATGCTTCAGTCCTTCTACTTGGCATGCTTCACCTACTTCTATACCACTCATTCCATATTTATGCATGACATACTTATTTAGATAACATTTATTACTACCTTATTTATTATCTTTGCATCTCTTTATTTGTGTTTTTCTTACCAAATACCTTAAATTTTGGCACTCTAATATCTTACAATTACTTATATGGAAACAAATTAATCATATAGTTATACTCGGTAACTTTGATTATTTTTCCTCTAGTTCATCCTCAATATAATTCTATTACTACATAATTTAATGTTCAAAAAATTTATAATTTATAGTTATGCTCAATTTTGATTCCACCTTCTTTACCCTTGGTGAGTCTTATGACTTATGCTCCTGATGCAGGAACATCACTCCTAGGCCTAGTTTTCTTACAAATTTTGGTTTTATTGTCAAATTATTGTTTTTTTATGATCTAATAGTTCTTATATCATTGTTATATTTCATTTATATGTATTATTTTTAGATCTATCTCCTCAAAAATTAAAATTTGGCTTTTCCAGCCAAAACTAAAATTTTAGATTATTTTGCCTAGTTTAAGTGTTGTAGGAGTGTTTTTATGGAACTCTCAAGGTGTAAAATCCTTGATATGACATATTTAATACACCCTATTTATATACCATGGGTATTAAGTCATCAATGTAAATAATGCAAACTTTGATGTATGTATTCAATGTCTACCTAGCCTTCTAGTGACCGTTGGAAGGTCCAAAAGTAGTTAGAATAGTTGTAGGCCATATAAAAAAAAATTTATTAGAGAGAGGATAATTAATTTTATGTTGGGAGAGATCAATATCCAATAAAACTAATAAATAGTTCCTTAGTTTTGAAGAAAAACCATTGCAAACCTTATTTTGTGTGTGTATGCATTGAAGATGATTGTGTGTAACAGAGCATTAGAGAAAGAGTCAATAAGGATACATTTATGATGTTTATGGTGTATTAATAAGTTTATTCCATACTCAATAAAGATTTTTTATTTGTTTCTTTATATTATTTTCACACTTCTTTGTGAGAGAGTCAATAAAGACCTATAGGTAATAGTGAACACACACAATCACACTCAAAACTTTGCAAAAGTGAGTAACAAAAGTGTCAATGGGGGTAACTAGTGATTTGAGAAGGTGTTTAAGGTTAATACAGATATTAATCAATCATAATAGTGATTTGAAATTTTTTTTGGAGCATAAAAGGTCAAATTCCCCCTTCTTGGGTTTGCATAGACTATATAAACCCCGAGTTAGGGTTTTTAAATTCAAACTTGAATTATAAGAGTTATAACCACATAAAAATCCCAAAAAATTGTGATTTTTTGTGTATTAAGGTCTTATAATATTTATGAGGTTTTAGACTCATCCAGACCATATGAGTATGGAAAAATAGGACTGTGGGGCAATTAGGCCTTGGGAGACCTAATTAGGGCTTGATAGAGGATAGAAAAGTGGTCTATTAGTGGATTTGAAGAAATAAATTTGGTAGAGTTAAATAAATAAATATAGGGTACTAAAAAAGTACCATATTTTATAAATATCAATCTTAAACTATTTGTACTATCAGGAAAAGTGAAAAAAGGCTACTAGGAAACTTGTAAGTTATGACAAGTGAGAACAAGTTGTAGGGTTAAAATTTTAGGAGTTGTTACTCTACATAATTTATATATAAGAGATAAAATAAGACACCTAAAATTTATTTGATAAGGTTATATTCTATTAGAGGAAGAGAAGTTAGGACTTGTTTGACAAATTGCCCAAGAAGAGACAAGATGCCACCTAGGAGAAATGCAATAGGTGAGAGAGCAGCAGTGATGCAGGGGAATCCTATAAGGACCCAAAATTTGACTCATTTTTTTATTAAGGTATTATATTAAGTGTCTCATCAGTTTTATAGTTCTTGATTAGTCATAAGGTGGAATCTAGGTAGTCCCAAGATGCATAAAATTTGAATTATGGCTTTTCTCACCAAAAACCTCTTTTGAAAAATTGAATCTTGCCAAGACTTTGTAAGGAATATTATATGTTTTTGAAGGTGTTAAGGTGTTAAAAAAACATTTATAATGGTTTTAGACCCTACATAATTCTCATAAAATGTTCATGAGCCTAAGGTCATGGTATTATATAGTCATATTATGTAAAATCAAGAATAATGCAATGTAATAAGAGACCTTTCCGAGAGAAAATTCAATAATTAGTTATGCATCATTCTAGGAGGTATAAGAGTTATTTTTTTATTATTTTTAACCTGTAATTACATTTTAATAAGATATGAAAAATAATTTATGAAATAAGAGAACTCAATTTGTTATAAAAAAGACTGTATGGGAGTAAATTTTTTGTGTGTGATGTTAGGACAGTATTTGATTTCCTTATGTTTTGTATTATATTAGTGAGTAGTTGGTAAATATTATGGAGTGTTTGTATTTCATTTATACCCTATATTTTAAGTTTCTTCAAGTTTATATTGAGTTAATATGATGACTGGAGTACAAATTGCATAGTAAGGTGACTGGTAAACCTGCATACTCTGTATTGATAATTTACTATTCAAAATGAATTTTATTTTGATAAGGATAAAGGTGGAATGGAATTGAAACATGAAATTAAGATTTATATAAAGTATCTTTTAATATTCATTGGGTTCTTGACAAGTTTTTATGTGTTTGGAATCATCAGTCTTTTACAAATGTGCCCAGCCCTGTAACTGACTTTATTTGCATACTCTATCAAAGGAGAAATTTAATAGAAAGGTTAATCAGAGGCTATATAATTGGTGTTTAAAAAATTAATGGGTTTATTGGAGTTTTATAATTCTCATTTTCATTTAACATGAGTGAATATTAATTGTAATAAATCCAAGAACTCAAGACAGTGATCAAAGACCCTGTAGACTGTATCTTAACAAATTGTGAGTGCAAGATTGACAATAAAAGGAGGAATAGAGGTATAATTATTGATACCTAAGGATTTATTAAGGTGTATGAGATATATTAAATAATATAAAACTTATACAAAGTTTCAAATCCCTTTATGGAGCTAAGACCTTCAAGATATAATCTACAGACTGAGTCTATGTAAATAGTGAAACCAAAACCTAGATAGAAATATGGAATAGACGTATGAGGAGGGAAATTTGATTATTTTTGTTAATTAATAGTAGTAATATAGACCTTATGAAATATTAAATTCATTTTTAAACAATTTTTTTAATGAATAAGAGGAATTTGAAAGCTCTCAGGTTTGATTGTGTGCAGGAAACCCTGTCTAGGGTTTGAAAACAAAAAGTGGAATTTAAAGGAGTTGTCATCATTAAATTCCTATGAAATTTTGTGAAAACATTAATTTTAATGTTCCTAGACATATTTTACTAGTTTTATAGTGTTATTTTACTTAGGAATATATATTTTAAGGACTGAGTGTCTACTAGGCAAAAAAGGCCTAAACGGGGAATAAGAAAGCCTGTAAAAGTGACTTAAGAATTGAACTAAATCCTAAAACTTGGTCAAAGGAAATAAGAAATTAGAGGGTATTTTTAAAAGTGTTTGGTTTTCAAAGTTTATTTTTTATGCATCCATACTAAACAAATTTAAAAAAATAAAGGGTTATAAATACTAGTTATGTACATATAGAGTTGTTTAAAGTCTTGAAAGAAGTGGTGAAGCATGTTTCCCATAGACTAATAAATCAATGAAACCCTATTAATAAATATAAAAGTAGATGAAAATAAAATATAACTAGGTGAATCTCAATACCATTACATTTGGAGTGATCCTAAGATTCATTGTCCAAGGAAGTGGATTTAGAAACAAGGTCAAGTGAGACATGTGGTTCTATGTTTGGCATCAATTAACCATACAAATGGTAGATGCAATAATGCAAGAGTTGAGGAACCTCAAATTAAAATTTGATACAAGACTCACTAGTAAAAAAAAATTAATATATGACTAGAAAACTATTAAAAAATTCATATAAATGACCAAACATGATCATGTGACCATTAGTAATTTATTGCCAGTCATTTATAACGTGACCAAATTGATGACTAAACCATTTTTAGTCATTTATTGGTTGTTTTTATTGATAGATTTGGTAGTATATTTCGTCATTGATATATGTAATCTGGTCACTTATTTAGTCATTTGTATTCATTGATATATTTAGTCATTGGTTGTTGTTAACTGGTCACTTATTTAGTCATTTTTATTCACTTATTTCTATCTATTAGTCATTTATTTAGTCAATAATTTTAATCATCATTTTGATCAATTTGGTAGTATATTTAGTCATTTTTATTCATGTTGATTTCATTCATCATCATTTTATACTCCTCATCACATTTTTTTTGAGTATTTTGACTTGAAGAAAATCAATATCACATGAGACAACCTCAATCCTTTAAGGCACATTCTTACATGGCAAATTCTGGCAAGCTCTTTCACATGTGCAATCATTAATCATCTTGTATTTTACTAAATTTTGGGTGTGAGATTCAAAATCTTCCATATTTTTTTATTCAATTTTTAATTTTAATCCTTGGTGGTAGTAATTCACTTTAGTCTGGGTCCCTTTTTATCTATGCAACAATTTGGTGAAGCTTTAACAGTCATAAGAGGAGAAAGAGTCAGGACTGAGTTGTTATCATGTGATGAAACCAAATTAGATGCTATGGTCTAAATCATATGTTATGAAGGTGTAATTTCTCATTTTCTTTAATTTCTGAATGGATATGATGAAAACATCTCCATTCAGTTTGCTTTGAGCTAGAATGGTGATCGTAAAGTTCAAGTTGGAGGTATAGAGTTTGTTAGTGAGGAGTTGATTTTTAAGGCCATGGGTTTATGTTGTGAGGGTAGATGATTAAAAATAATCACCAAAATTCAAGACCCAAAAGAGTTGAAAAAATTCTTCATTGAAGGAGAAGCACTAGTGAAGTTGCAGCGAGGATTTGATAGAGAGAGCTTGTTTAACCCTTGTGATAAGGTATGCTTCACCATCATGAAATATTTTACCCTTAAAGGTCATTTTAAGTGATTTTATCATTACCATTTCACTCTTTTTAATCACTTTCATCACAATATATTGGTTAACTTTCCCTTCTTCTTCTTGTCATCCCTGGATACATTTGTTAAATTTGTCAAAAATTCCCTAGAAAAAAACCTAACTGCCTCTACCATTTTGCTCCACCAAGGTCTTATCTTTAGGATTTATCACTTTCACCTTGTTTTGTGTCCTTATAATACTTTAAAATTATAGGTGTTAGATAGTTCCCATGACAGTGACCTTGATGATCACATTCGCCTGAGTGTCAGATTTGGTTCCATAGGTCCCTGTGGTTCCCTACCCTTTTTCAAGAACCTTTTTCCCCCCTCTTCAAACCTATCCCCTAAGTTTGAAATATTTTCCCCTCTTATTTTGGGATCTATTTTTCCCTCCTTGATAGCTGTGACTTCTAGATCCCTTGACACTTCTGACTCTCTGAGTTTTGAAGGGCTACAGGAGCTAAAAAATAACCCTTCCTTTTTTGGAAAAAAAAAGAGGAAATCAATTGTTCAGGTCAATTATGAGAAGATAAATTAGGGAAAGAGTAAGAATAATAAAGTGGTGGGGGTGGAGCCTTAGAATTTGACCAGTGACAAAGAGCACTTGGAGGCCAAGTGCAAGGTTAGGAGGCTATGGAGGAAGGGTCTGGTTTTAATTTTTAGAGTTGTATGAAAATAAAGTTGATGAATATCAGGAGATATAAAAGACTGGTAGGGGAAAAAAATTCATTGGTAAATATTATGGATGATCCCTCTACCTTGGATCAGGGGGAAGAAGCAGGTAAATTAAAAGATAAACCTAATTTTGATAAAAAAAATTGGAGGAGGGAACTAGTTTTTTGAGGAGTTGAATGACTCCACTTATGATTCTAACAAGGAAGATTTCATGGATACCAGTGAAGAGGAGATCCAAATTAAAAGGGAGTTAAATTAAGTGAAGAAGGGTTTACACTCCCTTTATAATAAAATGAAGGTGTTAACCACTATTTGCTTGAAAGTTGTCCATCATGCGGCTTCTTCCCTGATTATTCTGTAAGACCTCTTAGAAGAAGATAAAGATATAGAAGGAAAATTTTATAGCATGGAGGACCTTCTCAAGTTTATCAAAGAATATTAGAAAGATTTGATCAAAAACTAGTGTTTTTGTTATGGTTAATCCCTAGTCTATTTGTTGTTTCCTATTTTTGTTTTGTTTGTCTGCTATTTTTCAAATGTTAAAGGCCTTTGGCCTATTTTGTTTCCCCTTTGGATTTTTGTACTTGGGCTCTACACCCTCTTTATAGACTTATAATATCAAAAACATATAATCAATGTAATTGTAAATGCTCACTTCTTGAAAGAAGAATTTAGAAAACCTTCAATATGTATTACAAATGATGATTATAGGCACCCATTACACTATTTTACTTATTACATTCTGCAACTGGGGGTATATTTTTGGCTTCCATTGGATGCACAAGTAGTAGTAGTACAGATATTTTAAATATATCTATCTAAAAAATGTGGAGAGATGTAAAATTTTAGACTCCTATTTTAGATTTGTCACATACCATACTGATTAAGACTCCATTAAGTTTATTAATTTATAGCTGACAAGAGTATGAAAAAATTTAAGTCATAACATTAAGTACAAGAAAAGTAATTCCAATTAGGTTGAAGATTTCTTAAGTCACCTGTAATTAAGTAATAAGAGTACCTTAATATAAGGCATAAGAAAATTAGATCCAATTACGTTGGAAACTAATTATGTCACCTCCAATTATAACACTAACAACAGTCTTAGATTCATGTGGCCATGAGACTTTTAAATGGCCCATGTTTTATAGCAGTGATCCTTAATTTTATTCATAGACAACATAAAATGCATAAATATTATTTTTCTCAATATGTAGAGCATGACTATGATGAATCCATGAATATTTTTCATGAATCAACATTTACAGCATTAGGGAATATAGCTTACTATAATTTGAAACTCATGATGAATTAATAAATGTTTGGGTATTAGATACAGATGCCACAAAACATATGATATAATGATGAGACTTCAAAACATATGACATAAAACACAAAAAAACATAATCAAACATTCATTTTCACATAATGAAACAACTATTAAGAAGGAAAAATACTAAAATTTTATTAAGAAAAGGTGTTCTTACAGCAAATACAAGATAAAAATGTCTTTACTTTGGAAAATGTGTTAATGCAAAGTGTGTTTCCTAATGTTTTGATTGAGAAAATTGAGTTACAATGGTTTTTTTATTATATAGCTCCAAAAAAGACAAAAAATCACTAAGAATATCCCTGAACATGAACACATTCAAACTATTACATAAAGCAGCTGGCCAAGTTGTCTTGCAGCTAGTACATGATAAACATTAATTATGACATTTTTTTCAGATATTTTAGTGGCCACCGTGTGAAGGCCCCTTCTTTCTCTTTCATATAGATAGCTCCATCTATTTTATCTTCATATTCAAGGGGTATGTTACTTATAACCTTTAAAATATTTACATTTGCATCTCCTGTTCCTTTCAATTTGACTCCATGTATAATAGATAGTGATTGAATCTACCCAATGCCCAAAATAGCACCATCAAACAGATCCAACACCTATAATTTATCCTCTTCTTGGAGTTTATCAATAAATGTCTACAAAAACAAAAAAATACATATTATATTGAGATATAAAACATTCTAAGCATGAAGAATGACAAAAAATTGGGATAGATAATTGAAAACTATTATATTACCTCAACAAATTCAGCACAACTATGATGATTGTGTTGCACATTCTTGTCCAGTTCATCATGATCACTATCAATATCAGTAGCTATGTTGACATCATGAAGGTATTTTAATTTTCCTACTACTTTGATAAAATTGTTCATGCGGTTAACCATCATGCAAAAAATATACAAAGCTTTCAATAGTCAAGTAAAGAATGCAAGCTATAAATTTTTCCAAAATAACATTTTCTAGATCACTCCAATAATAAATAAATTGGGTTGGATTTTCCTACACTCATATTTCAATAATCTCCATATTAAGAGGCATTTTTATATAGAATTTCCAAATAAGAAGAAATCAGATCAATAGAGCCTGTTACCACAGCTAAATCCATGGATTTATGCTCATTCCATACAAAAATTATAGGGTTAATGGAGGCAACCAACTATGAAACTTGTTGAGTGAGACCAACTATGCAACTCGTTACCTATTGATACCTTTCATCTAAGTTGACATGATCTAGAGAGGCTCCTACTAGGCATTTAATAGATGGATATGAAATCTCTATTAGCAAAATAGATTTCCACTTCATCCCACTCTTAGGTTTACTATATTTATCTAGTGCTTCCATATAATTGACAATATCTTCTGCACCTACTTCTCTATTAGCATTTTCCACCTAAAATACAATGTCAATTTCAAGATATAGTTAGTTCAATAAAAAATCAAAATAAATAACACAACGTAAATTGAACCAAAAAGTGATACACTTATTGAAAATTTGTCCATTTTGGCCTACAACTCTCTCCAACCCTCACATTATCTCTTGATCTCTTGCCTCAATTACTCTTTTCCAAATATTCTTCAGAATGCATACTTTCCTTCAATGCCTCCCACTATTTGGGAGACAGAGTGGATTCTAACCTCTCTTTTCCCTCCATAATTATTTTTCTATAATTGTATCTAAAAATTTTCATCAAAATTCTCATCTTTTGCTTGTAATATTTTCTAGAGATTTGTCCACCAGTAGTCTCAAAAGCATTTTCCATTTTTTATATAACATTTTCCATAGTTCATGGATCTTTCTCTATAAAAATTGATTTGCAAATATCCAAATGGACCCTACATCTTACATCCAACTCAGAGGCCCACTTTGTAGCATTTGGCCCAATGAGCTCACCATCTCTCGATACCTCAACCAAAAATGGCTTCTTACTTTCTAATTTTCTTTCTATTGCATTCCTCTTTGTAGATTTGTAC
Organism: Torreya grandis; assembly: GCA_037957365.1. Lineage (NCBI taxonomy): Eukaryota > Viridiplantae > Streptophyta > Pinopsida > Cupressales > Taxaceae > Torreya > Torreya grandis. The sequence continues at coordinate 1,716,481 of JARHVA010002024.1, forward strand.
AAATATTGACTCAATATTTATCTTTTCATAAATGCAGACACATCTTCTATTAAACCACTACCAGTGTTTTTGGATGATCCACTAGTTCCATCAAAAGTTCTAGATGTAATAGGTGCACTCTAAGGCACAATAGATGTAAGCAGTCTCTCTTCATGTCTTTCATTAACCAAAACTTCATGCTCCTTAGCCACATCATGTTTGGTATGAGTAGGTAGATCAGTACCGGTCTCCATAAATTTCACTTCAAACACATCCTTTAATGTTGAATAAATCATCTGTAAACCTATTGTTCCTTTACTCTAATTTAATTCAATAATCTATCTTAGAATTTGTGCTAAGAGATCATCATGATGTTTCACATCACCATGTGCTATATCAGGCTACACATCGCCATGTGTTATATTAGGCTACACATCACCATGTGTTATATTAGGCTACACATCACCATATGCTATATCAAGCTATACATCATCACAACTATTGTTTTTACCAATTACATTTGTTGAATCACAAATGCATTGGCTTCTATGAGATGGTGGCACTGTATCTTTTCTTTCCTTTTATTTTTTCTCCACATTTTTTTTTCACTCTTTTTCTTGCCTATAAAAAAAATATATCATATTATGTCGTATATACATAAATCTCTTTCCTATAAAATTTAATTAAACACGATTAAACAAATAATATACTACTTAATGGATTTACAACTTGCATATTTGTCAAACCAAGACATGATAAATATTCATTATTCTTGGCCACTTTTTCTATACAAAATCACTCATAATTTTTCAATGAAATTTTAGCATTATTATCACTATCATCGACTAATTTACACCTTACAATCATCCTTTTCCTCATTTATTGAAGTCCAAATAAACAATAATGTATAAATCAACAACTTGAATCAGTAAAACTTTATTGAGTTCATAAGTTGATAATTGTTGACTTTCCAATCTACTGATAACTACAAATGGAAACTTAAAAAAAATTAGTTTATAGATTAAAAATAATTTTTAGTTAAAAACCAAGAAGATGTTTACAATTATAGGTATCAAACTATCAATATGACTATCCCTTATTTCAATTGGATATTAACACTTATGAATCCTGATCACTCCTATCTGCATCTACTTGATTTTCTTCCTTATCCTCATCTATGATATGCAATATGTTATCTCTCCCAATCTCTTCATTGGTAATCAAAATATCTTCTTCAAACACTCCATCATCATCTTCATCCACTTCTTCAAATGTTTCTTGTAAATTAACATATTGCCCATCAGGGATTATATCGACAACTTTCATGAATTTTCATTTAGAATGAGACTATTTGAATGACATATGAAGATTTGAGGATTCTTACATCATCAATTAGAAATTATTGGTTCATTTGAAGAGGGGAAACATATGATTCATCCATCTCTGATAAAAATTGTCTTGTATTTGTGTTTACAAATCCATACTCATCAAATTGTATTGTGGATGGCTGGATCCACTTATATTTTAATAATATAGGACTATTTTCACCAAAATTCACTTGAATAATTTCTTGAATGAATCCAACATAAAATTTATTCTCAATTTTGTGAAGAAATTCAGTAATAACAACATAATCAAAATTTGTCTTTCCTTTGTCTTTTTATTCCACTCTTAAATGGCTACCATAGGCCCATATTCCTCTAAAACGCATAGCCCATAAATGTGGAGATTGTGAAAGCTCACTTTCATCTATTGTTATATCTTGACCTTCTTCTTTTGTATCATAGAATGCATTATCAATCCATTATTCAAATTTTGGAAAAGAAACACCTCTAATCAAATTATGACGTCTGTGCTTTTGAGGTTGATGTTGCATCCAAGCTTGATTCTCTTCTTCATATTTTCTACATAGAATATTAGTGTACAAATAGTAAGATTAATAATATAAATGTGTAAATGCAATTAAATAAATAAATTCTTGTGTAAATTTTTTTTACCTATGGCACTTATCAAATGAACATGTCTTTTGAAGAATATAGGCATGTATCACACTTCTTTCTTGATGTGATAGCTTGAAGTGACATCCATTTCCTTCTAATAATTCACTTGCAACTCTCTCATCTTTGTCATCATCCCATACATGTTGATTGACATTTTTAAAATCCTTCATATATTCTATGTAAAATCCCATGGCCTCTTGCATTAAATATCCCTCAGACATGTTGCCTTATGGTTTTACCCTAGTACAAACAATTTTTTTCAAAACCTTCATATATTGTTCTATAAGATGCATCCACCTCATTCTTACTGGGCCACAATGCTCTAGTTCATATTGTAGATGTATCAAAAGATGCATATAAATGTTAAAGATTATTAATGAAAATTCACATTCTAATAGACAAAGGACTTCAACAACCTCCTCCCTCAAACTATCAAATTTCAAAAGATCTAATACATGTAAACTCATTCTCTTTAATATTAGGCCCAACCTTATCATTGCCAATCTTGGCCCCTTTGCCAAACTCGATATAATTACCATAATAGGTGAAATATTCTCGATTATGACATGATAGTCATGGGCCTTGAAGCCTCTTAAGCCATTACTGTTAGTTTGGTTTATAATACTACTACTTACATATCTAATGGGAAAGTGATTCTAAGACATCAACTATAATAATTATGCACGTTGTTCCTTTGTCTATATATAAAGAGCACTAGGTTTTCTATATTTTTCATCATCACATTTTTCAACCGAAAGATTTTGATGAATCTTTAGTTGTTGAAAGTATTCACATGATTAAATAGTATGAAAATCACCAAAAAGAGTTTCTATAATAGCATAGGCTATATTTTTCTCAGTATGCATAAAGTCAAAAATATGCCTAATGACTATATCCTTAAAGTATGGCAACTTATAAAATATGCACAACCATTTTACACCACTTTCATTACATGGATCATATCTACTACCAATAATCCCATAATTTTCAATAAATGACATTCTTTTTTGTCCATTCTCAATAATGTAATCACCTATTATTAGCAATGGTGCTTCATTATTCTCTTCTTGACCATTGAAACATGTTTTTTGTTGATGATATGGATGATCCATTTTAAGGTAACTATGATGTCCACAATAAATACACTTACACAAACTTCTTGAGTGCCTCAACAAATCCTTAAATTTTCAAGTAGGACATCCATGGCATCCATAAACACTAAGACTAGACAATGTGCCATATGTAGGAAGATCATGAATCATAAACAATAAAGAATCTCTTAAAGTGAATTCGATTGAATGATCATCCCTTAAAGATTGAATTGCTTCACTTCCTTCCACAATTCCATTATCTCATCATATAATGGCTCTAGATAAGCATCAATTATATCTAAAGTCATACTTTTATTTCCTTGTATAATCAATGATAGCATTAAGAAAAATGGTTTAGTTGCTAACCATGGAAGCAAGTTATAATTTATTAAAAACACTAGCCAAGTTGACCATTTAGTACTTTGATCTAAGAATGGGTTCACCCCATCTACATCTAAACCCAACCTTATATTATGAGGATCTTGAGAAAAATTAGGCCATCTATTATCAGGCACATGTCATTGTTTTCCATCAGTGTTCTTATTTTGGGCATGCTATTGCATAAGTTCAACAATGTCTCTACACCTATACATTCAAAGTAATCATGGGATTATCAAAAAGTGGTGAAGAACCTTTATAGGAACCATAGTGGATTTCAACCCTTGTTTATACCTCACTTCATGACATTTCAAACATTTACTCTCACTTGCAAGATTATTGCAAAATAATACACAACCATTCACACATGTGTGGATGTTTTCATACCCTAATCCTAGATTAGTGATTTAATTTTTACATTGACTTCATTTTTTTGGCAATGTGGAGTTAGGTGATAAAAATGAACTTAATAATGCCAATAATTAATCTACACTCTCATTTTTCCAACCAAACACCACTTGCAAGTTAAAAATTTAAAAGATTGTTGTCAAATGACTTAACTTGAAATTAGTATACATAGGCTTTCAATCATCCTCCATCAACTTGGCCCAATCATCATTTAGACCCTCATTCAACATTTTATCAACTTTAAACCCTTCATCTAACATTGTTATCTCTTCATCTATGTTTGGTGCCACTTCATCTATGTTTGTTGCCTCTTCATCTCTCACAGTCTAAAATTCTATCATATCTTCATAATAATTATAATCCCAAGGGCTTATACCACTATGACCATATCTTATCATATGTCGATAAATCAAATTTCTTTTTCTCACCTTTCCATCAAGAAAGGGATTACATGGACATGGATATTTTTCCATGTCCCTCTTATCAGCTACTCTCTCATCAAATGCATGGTATTGATCCATAGTCAACCTTCGATGTTGATCCAACTATAATGTTATACACATAGAAACAAAAATATTTTGGGGAAAAAATTGGAAAACCAAAATTTCAATATTTTTTGAAATTATCAGGAAAAAATTATATTTTTAAAAAAATGTAAAAAATTATAGACTAAGAGATAAAAATTATTATTTTTAATTGAAAGGCATTTCCATAGAAATAGAGCTATAGAGAGAAAATAAAATAGAGAGTTTAACCAATGAATTGTAAAAAATAGATTTTTTTAGTTTATATTCAAATTGTTGATTACATTGCATTGCACATCTTTCAAACTCAAATCATTACTTCACATTGCATAACTAATAACTAGATGTTAATAGATGACAAAATTTCAATTACAATATAGTTTTTACAAAGTCAACATGAGAAGTTATGCAATTACTTCACATTACATAACTAATAACTAGGAGTAGCTACCAATTACATTTTCTTGTCATAGCATTCCATGACACCACATTTCTTTGAGGCATTTTTTCAAATAGTTCATTGCCTTGTCTATGCTACCACATTTTTCATACATACCTACCAAGGTATTTTATCAAATAATTCATTGCCTTGTTGCTATGGCTAAAATCCTAAAACAAGTGATTTTGAATAAGCTATGGATGCTTGGAGAAAATCTATCAAGGCATAATAGTAAGCAATAACATAGACAAGGTAGTGAATTGGTTGAAAAAATGCCTCAAAGAAATGTGGTCTCATGGTGATGGAATGCCATGACAATCCATAACAATTCACTTGTCATGGCATTTGTCATGGTATTCCATCACCATGAGACCACATTTCTTTGAGGCAGATTTTCTAAAATTCATAAAATTCATCCTAGGAGTCCATATTCCTTTTATAATTATTTCAAGAGTCATTCATAAGCATCCCATATCATGTCCATGTGAATGACAGTTGTATTTTGATCATTGATTTGTTTTTTATCTCTTACCATAACCCTATAGTACATTCAAATAGCTTTTGTGGGTGTACAAGAACTAAAGGAAGTGAAAAGATAGTTACCACTTCCTCACAGCATGCATAAACTTCAATTTTGGTGTTATGGTATACAAAGATAGGTTATTGTGGCCCTACGACAGTTCAGATAAGGTCTTGCAGGCTAGTGATAAGTGGTAATAGTTTTATAAAGTATGTCCTACATTCCCACCATAGTTAAATCTAATGCTTACAATGATATGGTAAATAGTGAAGGGATGCCAAAGGATCTTGTAGTCTCGTGATGGGTAGATCAAAGGTTGGTGATAATACAGTATGAGGTATAAGGGGTAATATATATCTCACCATCCCGCTATTTGTAATATATAAGACACATATTTTTTTATTTCAATATTCTCATCAATTTTATTATTCTATAAAATAATGTATCATTTTTAAAGGGTTAGTCAATGGGAATTATCCACCTAACCCTAATATACATAGTTAGAGATGTTAACTCTCTATAGTCTACACTTTATATTTGTCATATATTTTCCTTGACACTCTAGGTCAAAAATTTAACTATAGAAGGTACATATGAATCGTAAAAAATGAATTCTCTACTTGAGAATCCTATTAGGATCATTTTAACACATACTGCAGCCCTGTGATAGTTCAAAGAAGGTCTTGTGGGATAGATTTACGAAGTAATAGTTATATAAAGTATGTCTCATGCTCCTGCCATAATTAAATCCAATGTTTGCGGTGATATGGTAAATAGTGAAGGGATGCCAAAGGATCCCACGGTCTTGTGATGGTCAGATCAAAGGTTGGAAGTAATGTGGTATGAGGTATAAGGGATAACATATATCCCATCATCCTGTGATAATTTGTATAAAGGCTTGCAGGGTGATGGTAAGTGGTGAAAGATGTGGTATAACTATCTAGAAGCTCCCATAACCCCATAATAAATGTAAATAGGTATTGAGATGATGCATTAAAGTATTAAATGCTAAAATTACTATATCATTACCCCAAAATGGTTATCATTGATGCTCATAATTGAAGTACCCACCCAACCATTAGATTGGACCAAATCAATGGTCTGTGTTTGAAAGACTTGAATGCTAAGATTTGTCAATTTTGTGGCATGAACTAGAGTAATGGTAAAATGACTAGCTCCATAACAGAATAAAATTTGGAATTTATCTATATTTCATCTTTCAATTAAATTTAATTGTGATTGTAGATGGTGAATTCAATTTCTATGTGTGCACTTTGGCCATCTTCCAACTAGGTAAGTTTGCCTCATCACTCTCTTCATAAAAGTTTGTATTTAGTTTATGTTTTATTTTCAACTGGTTTGGTAGATCAAGTGACTATCAAAACCCTAGTTCAAACTATGGAACCTAAGAATTATAAGTCTACAAGTAAGAGCACTGAACCCCTTGTTCCCAAGAAGTAGTCCCTTCAATAGTCATTATTAGACATTTTGACAAATTTAGTTGACAAAGGGTATAATAAACTATTCAAGGATGTAGAAGAGGGGTGTTGGGATGCTAGAGTCCCTATCTCAGGATGGAACCTTTTTTGGTATTTTTGTGAAAAACAAGATGGAGAAGGACCAATTACAAACCCATGAAATTTGAATTTGGATAAACTTGTGGTGCCAAATGTATTCATTTATGTGGATTTGATTAGGATATTGACACAACACTATCATCTAACCACCAAAACTATCAGGTTGCCAAATGGGTCACCATTAATGGTTGTGGATAGAAATTCAATCATTGATTGCTTCATGCTCAACAAGCAAGCCCTCACAAAAGTTGACTTGAAGAAGAGTGAATAAGAATATACCAGTATGATAAATACACATAGGAGTGATGAGTTTCCCATGTACATAAGGAAAGTGACCAATAATAGAAGGATTTTAATCCCAACCACTACAGTTGAGCCTTTTTCAATTGATGACTTTATTATGTATTTCAAAAGGACGTATTTTTCTTTATGTCAAGTTCTAGGAATTGATGCCTAAGATAGAATGCCAATTGTCATGATGATGATGTCCATGAGAATATAGAACCCAGAGGTTAATATTGAGTATAATTTTGCATCATTTATTGAGTAGAAATTGCATGATACATTTTTACAAATAAGGAAGAACAAGACACCTATGGAGTTCAAATATTATTCCTTGTTGTGTCATTTAATTTTATATTAGAACATAAGGAATTATCCCAGAAGGATGGACTTGAGAATGATTGATCAAAAAGGATAGAGATTGCCTATATAGTGCTAGTATTACAAATGGAACACTCATTGTTAGAACAGTAACTATGTTGTGTTCTATGATGTTTTCTCAGTCATAATAATAAATTCCCTTGGTAGCCTTTTTCCTAGATTAACCAAATAGGTTAGAGAAATGTTGAGGCCTCTTGCTAATAGGCCATAACAGGGTCACAAACATAACTTTACTGATTGGTATTTCTTGCCTGACCATACTATAATCAAAGTATATGGGTGTACTCAGCCATCCCATGTGTTACCAAAATTTGTGCCAAACAAAATTGTTTTTCTTGAATTCATGTGGTAGATGCTCTAGATGGAGAAATATGTGATGAAAAAATAAAATAAGGGCACATTTATTTAAGATTTTACAATTTTTAGTGAATGGTACATTAGTTTTGATACCTTGGAGGAGTTGCAGGCTATTTTAGGGCTAAATATTCTTTGAAATCAGGGATAGAAAGGGTTTGTGATCCAGAGGGTCACATGAACTTTGTTAGATAAGTCATCCTTACCAGGATGGGGATATCCCATCAAATCAATTTTGATGAGGATGTGATAAAAATTTGTATCACTTTTCAAGAGGTATATAATAGGAAAATAAAATGGGAAATTTTGAAGAAGATTGAGGATGATAAAAGAAAACAAAACCCTAATTTTTTAGGATTTTTTATTAAAGAGAAGGATTCTTTGAAAAGAATAGATTTTATAATTGATCATTTTGAAAAAATTTATTGCAAGTATGAGAAGTATCCTATAAAGGCTACCAACCTCCCTATTAAAAATCCAATAGGAGTTATGATTCAAGAACCTAGTCTAGATGCAATGTCAATGCAAGATCCAACTATTCCTGGTTCACCACCTACCAAAAGGCAAAAGACTGATTATGTTTCTCCATTAGTTCCATATTAAATGACTAAAGGAGTTGGTGACTCTAAGGAGGTGGCCAATATTTTGAGGCATATGGGAGAGGAAAAGGAAGTTTATCAACCCCTTATTGGTCAAGAAATAGAAGCACACAAACTAGAAGCAAGAATGGATGAATAGGCATAAGGTGAGCCTAACTACAAGAAGATGAAAGGCTTATGGCTTCTATGAGGTTCATCGAGGATTATGATTTCATTAATACCCTATAATTCAAAGATTTTTGGCTCAAAATGAATGTGAAATAATTTGAATAAAATGTGGAAATAAATAAAATGGGTGATAATGAATCTCATCATGATGAAATTGTGACATAGAATTTCAAGGATTTGAAAATTGATGAAATAAATGTCAACCCTAATGAGGCTAGATAAATGGTTTTGAAGAGTACTATGCTGATCATCCCTAGCCTTGAATTCAAGAAAAAGTTTTTATTGGGCCAAGTGAGAAATCAAGATGAGCCCATGATGGTTTTTGAGTTTGATTATGAGGATGGTGTCAGTGGTTGTGGGTTTAACCCAAAGATAGAGAATCTAGTAATATGGCCCAGACAAAAGAACACCAACAAGCCAAGATTGCTTGATGTAGTCTAAGAGTTGAGGGGAATGGCTATGGTGAAAACATTTTAGGATACATCAGTGCTTGAATCTTCCACCCTTACTGTACACTCAGCAATGTTCACACAAGTTGTTGTCAAGAAAATGGAGCAAAGATTGCTTGACTATGAAAAAACTCAAATTAAGATGAATGATGAAGTGAATAGGTTGTATTTGGAAAATGTAAAACTAAAGTAGAAGTTGAATGGTGGTGATTCTCAAATCCAAGCAATTGTGCCATATCAAGACCCTATGCCATTAATAACTAGTGATAATACAATCTCATTTAAATGCATTGAAGTTGAGGTTGGAGAAAGAAATTGAAGAAATGAAAAATAAAAATAAGAAGACAAAGGATGAGGCCAAATTGAAAATCCTTAAGGTTTTTTAGAAGATTTTAGAATACAAAGTAAAATTGGTTATTGACAAGTTGGGAGATGTGCATGAATGATATTCTTCCTTGTCTCAGGCCATTTATTAGTTTAAGGTCAATATTTCTATTTTGGATCTAATATACAAGAAATGATGACCTACACACCATAAATTGTTAACCTTATGCAAATTTATACAAAGAGATCCATGTGTTCCAACCTCACTCAAGCCAATAGAGAAGATAGTGAAAATGATCTTGGATGAATTTCAATATGTGAATGGTGAGAGGTATAAAATGTAGACAAAGATTGATTCTTTTGCCACCTTCAAACACCAATTCATTCCTTCCATTTTGATAGAGGATAAAAATATCAAAGGTTTTGATGCATGGAAAAGTGAGTATGGTCAAACAATTTCTCAAGTCATTGATTTCTTGAAAAAAGATCAAAACATAAATATTCTCAATTTCAATGTCATTTTGGATAGATTAATTGCTCTGGATGTTGGATATGCAAAGTTCATCATTGATGTCAAAGTGTTTTTGGACCAAAGATGGAAAGATCACTAGGCCAACGTGCTCCAAATCCAAGAATATAAGTGGCCTAGTGATTTCATAGTGTACCAATGGGAGAATCAGTATTTGACAATTGAAGAATAAGTAGGCCAAGTATGCAAAGGAGTAATGAGCATCAATCTGGCATCAACATGGCACCAACAAATCTTGGATGTCTTCTTGTTTTGTCTTTTTATTATTTTTATGCTTTCCAATATGTATTCAAAATATATTTGGTGATCTTTTTAAGACTTCTCAAAAATTATATGTTGTAATAGGTCATATTAAGGGGTGGGTATATGAAAAGTCATTTTTTGGAATGTGAAAGGTCTGAATCTTGTATCTTCCTTCACCCTATAAGAAGGAAACCAAGACCTTGGGAAAGCTCTCTGGGAATTTGTAGCTTCCATAAGGAGAAATTTTTGGAATGAATATAAAACCCGTAGGGTTTTTTGGTAATAGAATGAATTTTTAATCAATAATAAGAATTTTTGTAACAAAATGGAATGAATATAAACTCTCCATCTGTAATAATTTTTTGAATCAATACTAATGAAAAACAATCTCCTAAACCCTAAACTACCTATATGATTCTGGTACTCAATTGCCTATGTAACTATTGTAATTTTCCAATAAAAAAGCTATAGATTTTGTGTTTAATGTAATGAAGGTTTTGAATTACCTTTGAATTAACTATAGAGGGCATCCCAAAATTTGAATTCACTAAAAAGGACCTCATTGACTTCAAATTCTTTGTAGCAAACTCTAAATTCCTTGTCTACCTTTTTAGAAGTCTCTAGGTCCTCTCCAAACAAGCTTTATCACCCATGCAAGTCACTGCTATAACCCAAAATGCCTCAATTCCAAGCTAATTACGAACTAGCAAAATGAGGAAATATTCAATGAATACAATCCTGCTAAATTTTTTTTAAAGTTTCATCTAATTTTTATTTGCGTAACTATTTAGTCACTTTTATTTGTATGATTAAATAATTTTTTAGTCAATGACCAAATTAGTCATTTATTTATTCATTTATAGTTGATTTGTAAAAAATTAGTAGAATTTAGACATTTTTAGTCGTTGTGACTAAAATTTTTAGTCATGTAGTCATTTATTTGCCAAATTCTACTAGTGACTCATAGTATTTAGGTCAATCAAATAATAGTAGTCATAGGAGATTTGAGTAACCAAAAGGAAGAAAAACCATAGGCACCAAAGTTTGAAGATGAAGGGGAGAGAGAAACTAAAGAATAAAAGTTTGAGAGATTGCTAAAGGTGGTGAAAGGGCAAGGATCCAAGTCAAAACTAGATCTTCTAGTGTATGTAGATAGCCTCAGTGGAGAAGAACTCCTTGATTGGATAGGATATTTTGATAAATACTTTAATTTGAAGATGTACTAGAAGAGCAACAAGTGAATTTTGCTAGAACCAAGCTAAAGGGTCATGCATCCCTATGTTGAGATTACATATAAGATAAGAGAAGAAAAAAAGGAAAATCCAAGATTAGGTCTTAGGATAGAATGGTTTCCAATTTGAAAAGCAAGTTATTTCCTAGTAACTACATCACTAATTTCTATAAGAAACTTTAAAACCTAAAATAAAAAGAGATGGGAGTAAAATAATATACTGAGGAGTTTCACAAGCTGAGTATTAGATCAGGTCATATGGAAGATGACAATGATAAGGTGGATAGGTATATAAATTGTTTGAGATATAACTTGAAGGATGATTTGAGCCTTGCTGGTCTAAAGATGTTATAAGAATGTTACTAGTTGGCTTTAAAAGTAGAGGAAAATCTCAATAGGAAACAAAACCAACAAAATAGAGGTAGAGGCAAAAGTTTTAGGGATAGAGGTCAGCAAGGAGGTAGAGGTTATTCACAGAGAAGCCAAGGAGAGTCTAGTACTTCACATGAAAAACCATATAGTTCAAGAGGAGGATTTAGAGGTAGGAGGCCATATTTTAGGGGTGGTTATACATCAAGAGATAGAGGATCAAGTGGTTATATAGTATGTGTTTTAAATGTAATAAGTTTGATGGGCATAGGTCTTGGGAATGTCTAGAGGATGAACTATTAGGGAGTCCAAGAATATAAGGTATAAATAAGATTGCATAGGTAGTTATGGAAGAGAGTGTTTTTTTTCTATCACTTGTGAAGGAACCTGAGGTAGGAGAATCATTGCTAATTACTTGATAATGATGAGAGTTTTGATCAAAACACCCAAGGAGAAGGATCCACCACAAAGAAAAAATATTTTCATAACTTCTTTTAAGTGCCAAGGTAAGTGATGAAAAATGGTCATAGATTTAGGAAGTATAGATAATTTAGTCTCAACTAAAATGGTCAACAAACTTGGATTGAATAAGTCTCCTCACCCCTAAAATTCTCATGGTTGAATAGAGGACAATAATTTTTGGTAAGTGAAAAAGTTGGGTGGAGTTTCAAGTTGGAAGGTATAAGGACAAGGTCCTTTGTGACGTGATCCCTATGGATGTTTGTCATGTGATTTTTGTGAGGCTTAGAAATATGATAAGAAAACCACTCATGATGGTAGGATAAATGTATACACCTTGGTTGAGGATGGAGTTAGTCACACCTTTTTGCCTATGAAGGATGAAGATAATGACCAACAAGTTAGATCAAATGTGATGTTGGTTAATGGTAAAGAGTTTCTAAATGCTATGAGTGAAGAGGAGATGGGATTTACATTGGTATTCAATCTTAGGATTGTTATGAAAAACACAAAATTGAATGATTTTCCTCAAGATATCCAAGACATGTTGGAAGAGTATGCAAAAATTATAGTTGATGAGCTACCAAGTACATTTCCACCTATGAGGAATATTACTCATCACATAGACTTTGTTCTAGGAGCAAGTTTTCCTAACAAGGTAGCCTATAAGATGACTCCTAAGGATAATTAGGAAATCAAGAGATAAGTACAAGAAATCTTAGATAAAGGATTGATGAAAGAGAGTCTTAATACTTGTGTAGTACCTATAGTGTTGGTGCCTAAGAAGGAAGGTGAGTGGAGAATGTGTACAGACTCTGGGGCTATCGATAAGATCATAATTGGATATAGGTTTCCTCTCCATGGGATGGAATATTTGATGGATTTTTTGAGTGGAACAAGCTATTTTTCAAAAATTAATCTCAAAATTGGGTACTATCATATTAGGATCAGACAAGGGGATGAGTGGAAAACCACTTTCAAACCAATGAGGGGTTGTATGAATGGCTAGTTATGTCATTTGGCTTGACAAATGCACCAAGAATTTTCATGAGGCTTATGAATGAAGTACTCAAACCCTTTATAGTTAAGTTTTTAGTGGTTTACTTGGATGATATACTTATCTACAGCCCTAGTAAGGTGGAACATCTTCGTCATTTACATCTAGTCATGAGAAGGCTACAAGAGGAAAGGTTGCTAGTCAACCTCAATAAATATGAGTTTATGAAATTAGAACTATTATATTTAGGATTTTTAATATCTCAAGGAATGATAAATATGGACAAGGACAAAGTGAAGGTAATCATGGAGTGGCCAACACCTAGAATAGTTGGAGAGGCAAGAAGTTTCCATGGCCTTGAAAGTTCTTATAGGAAATTTATTAGAAATTTCAGTGGAATATGTGCTCCAATAATAGATACCATTAAGGGAGATAAGAAGAAATTTTTTTGGACTAAGAAAGATGAAAGGAGTTTCTAATATTATAAGTAAATAACAACAAAGCAGCCTATCCTAGCACTACCAGACTTTAATAAAGTGTTTCAGATAGAGTGTGATGTAAGTGGAGTGGTAATAGGGGCTATTCTAAGCCAAGAGAGTAGACCAATAGCCTATTTTAGTGAAAATATCAATGATGCAAAGAGAAAGTATTCATCCTATGACTTAGAATTATATGCCATGGTGTAGGCCTTAGAGAAGTGGAGGCATTACCTAATGCCAAAAGATTTTATCATCTACATAGATAATCATGCACTTAAATTCATTACTAATCTATCTAATATAAATCAAAGGCACATGAAATGGGTTGAGTATATACAAAATTTTACCTTCACCATCAAGCATAAGTAGGGACAAAACAATAAGGTAACATATGTATTGAATAGAAGAGTCTTGTTAGTGTATGATATATAACTTGAAAATGTTGATATTGAGTCACTCAAGGAGATGTATGAAGATGATGAATAATTCAAAGAAGCATACAATACTTGTAAGCATCCAACTACACTAAAGAAAGAGCCATGGTTGGACTATGTCATACAAGATAGGTTACTATTCAAAGGTGTACAACTATATGTGCCAAGAATCTCAATAAGAGATAATTAGATTTAATAGAGTCATAGTGGGAGTATGGTAGGCCATTTTGGGCTTGATAAGACTTTGGAGTAGCTCATGATAAGACTTTGGCCTGAGATGCAAGAAAAAGTAAGAAGATATGTTGAGAGGTGTAAAAATTATCAAATGGCCAAATTTAGGAGCACCAATGCATGTTTATATCAACCTCTATCAATCCCAAATATATGTTGGGAATCCATAAGCATAAATTTTATAATGGGATTGCCTAGAACACAAAGAAGTTTTGACTCCATATATGTAGTTGTGGAGAGATTTCCAAAAATGGTGCATTTAATTCCTTTTAGTACCACCAATGATGCCACCCATGTGGAAAACTTTCTCTTTAAGGAGGTATTAAGACTTCATGGACTACCACTAAACATTGTATCTGGTAGAGATATTAAGTTCCTAGGCCACTTTTGGAGAACACTATGGAGAAAGATAGGCCCAAATATGAGTTTTAGTTTAGCTTACCACCCTCATATAGATGGTTAAAATGAGGTGGTTTATAGGATTTTATGGAACCTATTAAGGTGTTTATCCAAGGATAATCCCAATCAGTGGGATCTTGTATTGCCTTAGGAAGAATTTGCTTATAATGACTCCTCTAATAAGAGTATTGGCATGAGTTCTTTCCAACTGATATATGTTATGTAAAATAGAGGAGTGTTTTAACTCATAAATATCATTCATATGGGCAAGATAAGTTCTCAAGGATAATATTTTTTAGTGGCCATGAAAGAGGTTCATCAATAGGTATGGAAGCATCTAAAAACTAGTATGAAAAAGTAAAAAAAGCAAGCAGATGTAAGTAGAAGAGAGTTAATTTTTTAAATCAGATATTTGGTTTTGGCTCATCTTGTGAAGGATATAATTCATATAGGTGAGGAAATCAATCTTAATATGAAAAAAATTGGTCCTTGTAACGTGCTTAGGATGTTTGGTAACAATGCATATGGATTGGAATTGCCTAGTGGTGAAGGCATATCACCAATTTTTAATATTTCAATTTTTTACTATTATAAATAAGGAGTAAATTGTGAATAAATATTATAAGGATAAATTAAAAAAGGTATATATTTGGCAAAATAGTTTCCTCAAGTCAAACTAGATAAATTGGAATGCATCATTGACAAGCAAGTGTTCAAGCAAACCAAGGACAAGTAGTATTTCAAGTATTTGGTAAAATAGAAGCAACATCTACTTGAATATTATACATGTATGACATATAATTACATCAAAAAGTATGTAAGTACTCTATAATAAATCATGTATAATAATACCTAAGTCTTTTTCTCTTTCCCCTAGGAGTATGATGCAAGAGCATCACTCCTAGGCCTAATTTTATTACAAATTTTGGTTTTCTTGTCAAATTTTGGTTTTTTGTGATATAATAGGTCCTATATTTATTATATCATTCTTATATTTAATTTATATTTGTTATATTTATATCTATCTCCTTAAAAATTCAAATTTGGCTTTCTTGCCAAATCTGATTTTTTGAATTATTTTGCCTAGTTTAGGTGTTGTAAGATTGTTTTGAGGGAAATATCAAGGTTTAAAAATTTTTATATGACCTATTTAATACACCATGTATCTATACCATTGGTCTTAATTCATTAATGTAAACAATGCAAACTTTCATGTATGTATTCAATGTCTAACTAGCCCTCTAATCACCGTTGGAATGTCCAAAATCAATTAGAGTAGTTCTAAGACATATAAAACATTTTGTATTTGAGAGATCATAATTAATTATATGTTGGGGGAGATAAATATACAATAAAACTAATAAATATTTCCTCAATTTTGAAGAAAAACCATTGTAGACCTTGTTTTCTATGTGTATGCATTGAAGATGATTATGTGTAACAGAGCATTGGAGAAAAAGTCAATAAGGATACATTTATGATGTTTATGGTGTATTGGTAAGTTTATTTAATACTTCCTTAGGGTTATTAATTTATTTTTTTAGATTGTTTTCACACTTCTTTTTGAGAGAGTCAATACAGACCTGTAGGTAATAGTGAACATACACAGTCACACTCAGAGCTTTGTAAATGTGAGTAATAAAAGTGTCAAGCAGGGTAACTAATGATTTGAGAAGGTGGGTAAGGTTAATATATATCTTATTAAATCATCACAATACTTTGAGTTAGGGATTTCAAATTCTTCTCAAATTGTATAAACCCTGAGTTAGGGTTTTCAACTTCAAACTTGGATTGTAGGAGTTTTAACCACCCAAAAATCATAAAAAAATGTGATTTGTTGTGTATTAAGGTGTTATAAAACATTTAGGAGTTTTTATACTATTTAAAACCATATGATTATGTAAAAATAGGACTGTGGGGTAATTAGGCCTTGGGAAACCTAATTGGGGCTTGATAGAGGTTAGAAAAGTGGTCTCTAAATGATTTCTAACCAAGAAATTTGGTGAAAGTAAAGAACTCAATAGAGGGTACTCAAAAATTACCATAGTTTCCAAATATAAATCCTAAAATATCCATACTATTAGGAAAAGTGAAAAAAAGCTATTAGGAAGCTTGTAAGGTTGTGACAAGTGAGAACAAGTTGTAGGGTTGAACTTTTGTGAGTTGTTGCTCTGCATCAGCTCCTAAAAAACTACCTCAAAGTTTGGTCATCTATTAGCCTCTAGTTTCTCCCTAGGAAACTCTCTCTCAACATTTGGCATGTCCTATGCTTATGTTATGTACCTCAAATTTTTTATGATCTTCTAGACTTATATTTCACTATACTCTACTCAACATTTTTTCTTAGGCATGTCACTCCATCTTATGCCCTTATCTAGATACTTCAAGTTTCATTGATCAGTTATCTTAAATTTCCCCATTTTACTAACAATGTTTCATTTTTTTAGTTTTCTTATGAATTTTTTCTCATCCTATGCCATTTTTTGAGCTAAGAGAATTACTTAGTTTTATGTGTCAAGTAAAACTCACTTGTGTGTTATTCCATGGCATTTTATCAACCATGTTTGGTTCACTATTGCAATATTTTAATACATTCACCTGTACACTTGGACACTTGTCTAATTTAATTAATATCTTCTCATAAGCTCTTCTCACTTACAAATCCTATATATTTTATTTCTAACTATTTCCCTCGTGTGTCATGCATCCTTTCATGCTATAAGTTTAGATTCAAATTGACCTCTTCAACTTTTCTTCCTTTGGTGGCTCAAACTCACACTTATTATCACATCCCAATTTCTATCTAAGATAAATAACTTATTTAATCTATGGATTATTATAATTGATTATTTGATTAACTTATATTTCATTAGGCTTGATGACATATGCTGATTATGGGATAGTTTGTGTTGCTTAATTTACATGATTAGATGTTATGAGTTAGAAGTACTTTTATGTTCATTATATTATAATCATGTTTGATTATTATACAACATTATTTTATGTATAGAATGATGTTACATGTTAACTGCCTTCATTGGCATGAGGTGGATGTAGGATAGATTCTTCCCTTAGATCATGATGGAGTGAGAATATCATCAGAGAGGGTGGTTAGATGGAGATGTTGGGGGTTGATGGAGAGTGAATCCAGAAACAATTATATACACAACTTAACATATCTTGTTTGTAATTGTTTGATATAGATTAGCATATTATGTTTTATTAACTTTTCTTTAAATGATTAGTAATATTCTTTTTGGTAAAATATTAATTGATTGATTATGATCATGTTGATTGTTTAAGTGATTTCACTATGTTTTGTGATCTTACATAACTCATCTTGTTTGACTCAAAAAAATTGGTTGTGTTTACTTAAATCATTACTTTATTATGTTTGGTTGAATATTAAAATATTATGATGTCTTTATGGATTTTGAAATTGTTATTTGACCTATAATAAATAGATAATAATAATTGAAGATTATTATTATGATAATTACATTTTAATGTCGAAAAATAATAACATTATTTTGAAAGAGATTATATTATTTTAAATATTTATATTCATACATATAAATGTATATATATTAACATTAATTATAGAATGATTTTTGAAATCTTTATAATTAATATGTTGTGGATAACATATAATGTATACTCTAAGTATTGGTGTACATATTTGCATTGCTAAGGTTATACGATTGATTGAGTTAGTTGTTGCATGGAGGAAATACTATGGATATTGACTAGATAAAGTTTTGCATGGATTATAAGGATTGTTTGACTCATATGATTGGGGTGGTCGATAATGGTTATTCATTACCATGCAAATTTTTTAAAGGAATAGAATATGGTTAATTAGAGATGTTTAAAGAAGCATTGAGAATGATTAGGTAATTAATCACTTGTTGACTTTAGCTAAGTGATGTTTGAGAGGAGATTATAGGTTTATTATTATGTTTTGAATGGAAGTAGACTATAAGCTATCTGGGTATGCAGAGTGAGAATGATTAATATTGATCATCAATGGTGGGTCTTGGAATAAAAAAGAGAAGGAAAATAGATAAAGGAGAGGAGTAGGGGAAGTGAATGGACACACAGAGATAGAGAGGATGGTTCACGACATTCTTAATGGTGAAGGCAGAAGATAAAGAGGTAATGGATAACTGTGAAGAAGGATTTTCACTCAGCTAACCTAGACATTCATCAGGTTGGTCTTGTAATTCAATTTATTAAGTGAAAACAATGAATGGGTTTTCCTCTTAATTTTTTCATTATTAGGTTTCTTAGATTAAATAATTAGAAAAATTAGGTTGTAGGTGGAGCCTTGTGGAAGGCTTGGCCTCCACAAAACACCATGTTCAACTAGGGTAACCTAGGAGATGGGTAGGGATGGCCATAGTTATTGTTAGTTTTTATAAAATACCCTATCCTACACATTTTTAGACATTTGGAAACTTTGGTTCATTGTATAAAGATTATCCTATGGATATATAAATAATTTGGTTCATTTATAATAGTAAATTTGAATCAGATTATTATATATGCATTGAAGATATATGTAAATTTAGAGGAAATAGGTTAACTTGTATAGGAAGTCAATTATTAAATCAAATTGGACTTTTAGATTTAAGATATGGGTTTTTAGGGTTATTAGATATATATAAATGAGTATATACTTGGTTAAAAACCAATTAAGTAAATGGGTATATTCATCTATATATTTATATATGTGTGTGTGTGTTTGAATATGTGTGTGCTTATATGAGGAATTATTGGATTTCATTAAATGGCTATAGGTATATATATATATTATATTCAACCTACATATTTCTTTAAATGACTATATATATATATATATATATATATATATATATATATATATATTTATACAAAATTATATTCAACCTAAATATTTCTTTAAATGATTGTATATATATACATGTGTGTGTGTATGTACACATGTGCAATAAAACCATCAGGTTATAATTTACTGCATGTTACATATTTAAAAATGAAGTTAATGTTTGAACTAGGCACAGTAGATTTTATAGAACCTAAGTTTTGAAAACATATTATAATGGTAAATGAGAATTTTTCCTATGAAGTCATTATGAATAACTTGGACTCAGGTAGATGAATAATTAGACTATAAGTTTACTAAAATGGTTTTTATAAAAAGCATGATTACCAATAGGATTTCTATGTCTGAGATTAGTTATTGAATTACACAATTACGTGAATGAGATTATATATTATAAATTATGTATGATTATTATATTGAACTGTGTATATATTTTATGTAGGGTATACAGATTCATTGCATAACAATATTATTTATTTGGATTTGTGTTTAGTTGGCCAAGTTTGAGATATTTACATTGAATACCTAATTAGGTACTCAACTATGTGTTATTTATTAATTTATGTGAAACCTGAATAGGGTAAAAAGTGGCTATGTTAGTTATACTTGCACTTTTAAAAATAGACAAGCATGGATGATTGTTGGATTTGAGATGATTTGATTATATACTGACAGATAAATAAGAACTAAATTAGAATTATAGAGTTTTTTTTATATCTATTTATCATGGGAAATGGAGTTTCTACAATACAATAATAAGGTTATGAGGCCTTGATTGTAAATTTAATGTATACTTCATGTATATAGTATACTCTAAGGCTAAATATAATGGATGTTTCCTTAGTAGTAAACTATATAAATAAAGTATGTAATGTAATTAAATTATATGTATGCATAATATATAAATATGTATTATACATACAATAATGTTATAATTCTTATATCAATGTGTAATAAATGCTTGATTATAATTTTGATTTTATGAAAGCATTTGAATGTTGTATATAAAGCACTCATTGTATTTATGAGAGTAAACATATAACATTTTAAAATTATGGATTGCCTATTGTTATATGTGAAATATAAATAATTTTATAGCCAGGTTTATAATATTATTTCATGTAGAAATTTGATTAATGGATAAAACAACTAGCAGTCTAGATATTCATAACCTAGAAGGTGTGTAATATTGTGGATTGTTTTGTATTCCATTTATTATTTATAATAAAATAGATTCTTAGATTTAATTCACTTCATTTGACATATTAAATGAAGGGCTGTGATATTTCTATTTTAGTATTTTTTATTATTAGCTAAAGTGAAATATGATGAATGAATCTTTTGGTTTTTGTATTGTTATGTATTTTATCAAATATTTCATTCATGACCCTAATTAAGTAGCAGATGGATTCCACCAGATTAATTAGCACCATCAATGCAAGATAGGGGGTAATATGATCAAGTGGTGTGTATGAATTTGGCTGATCCTAGAGATCATTTATTATTAAAAAACTTTGGCCAAAGTAATGTTTAATAAACATTGTCATTTCATATGTTGATATAATTTTCATATTTGTGAGATATCATATTGTAATGCATTTATTTATGATACATAATATGTATTATATATCTTCAACACACGGGTTTTAGTTTGTTACTATGGATTCATACACCATCATTATCTACCCATCTATGAAGGGAGAGCCATCCCCTTTTTTGGGAGATAGTGTGGTGGATCTATGGTCTATGATTGGTGTGTAAAAATTCTCAGATGACACTCTCCCTCTCAGATGGAATACTATACTTGAGACTACACTTGAGATTACATATTGATAATTGAGCCATGGAAACTCTTCTCAGAGGAGCTTTGTATAATGTTTTATCATTTGAGATATTTTATGTATTGATGAAACTATAATGTTTATGCATTGTAATTTATATAGTAGAGGTCATAATATTGTATTAGATGTGGCTAAACTTGTACTATATCATTTATGTTGAAATGTAGTAGTTATGGTTATTCAGTAATGTTCATGATTTTTATATATGTACATGGTGATTCTTAGATAAGTGGATTAGTTAATCCTTTATTGTTAACTAAATTAATGAAGTTAGTTAAAGATTACTAGTTAGGATTTATTGTGGTGAAATCCTTATGTTGAATATGTGTATTTAATTTAAAAAAACATTATTTGAAATATTATGGCAAAACACAGTGGAGTTGTTACATTTTGGTATTAGACTTGAGGCTCAAAAACTAGGACTTAATGTGTTCACTAATGCAAAACTTATTCTTGTGATATAAGAAGAATAATGGTAGGCACTAGAATAGGAGGTGAGGGTACTTTGAATACTGAACCCCCTAAATCTGAACTAGTTTTTAACTAATCAAGCTACAAAGTTGGACCAAATCCTTTCAACCATGCAAGAGACTAAGGATTGAATCATATCCATATAATAATAAGTGCATGGTCATGAAGAGGAGACTACTCAAGAAGAAACTAAAGAGCATCCTAATAACTAGGAAAATATTCAATTGCAGAGGCATGAGGAGGTGTCACAAGATGTGAGATCTATATTAGCTATAGAGTTAGCATGTGATATGAAAAAAGTGAATCCACCAAAGTTAGATGGAATGGTATTGGGGGATGGAGATGAAGCATGGCTAAAAATAATGGAGAACTATTTCAAGATTCAGAATTAATCTGAATTCATGAAAGTAGTCTAGGAAACTTATCAGCTTGATAGTGAAATAGTGACTTGGTGGGAAAATAAGAAGCTAAAAATGAACCTCGACTCAACTACCACCACTTGAGAATAGTTTATGACACCATTTAGGTCATGATGGATTCCACAGTTATACTTCAAACCAAAATTTATGGATTTTCATAATCTTAATTAAGGGGATTTGTTAGTGAATGAATACCAAGAGTAATTCACCAAGCTCCTCAAGTATGTACATCTATATTAGGAAAATGAGAAGTTTCAAATAAATAAATTCATCATGGATTAAAACTAAACCAAATAGTTGGTAAAGTATATGTGTATGGTCCATATACCACGGATCAAGTGTTTGAGAAGACGATCAAGCTAAAACATAAACTAAAATCTCTTGCCCAAGTCAGAGATAAGTTTAAAAATAAATTTGGAAGTTCTAAACCAACTTTAAAGAAGAAGAATTGGAAGCAGAGGAGTGAAGATTTTAAGATTTAGTTTAGGAATCAGAATGTCAATATCAAAAGTGGTTCAAGGAATAAGAAGCCTAGTAATGGTTTCAAGGGAAACCAACAGACTGAGAAGAAAAGACCAATTGGAGGTTTCTTCATTTTTGGAGATGACCACTTTTCTCAAGAATGTACTCAATACAAAACAAATAATAAGGGTTCATCTTCTTAGCAAGGTACATTTTAGCATTATATTTATACAACTATTAATAATCGATAGGCTAAGTATTATGTTTTACCCATAGAGCTGACAAGGATTTTGTTTAATTATTTAGTTTATATTTTCATTGATATGGGAGCTAAAAAATGTTTCATTGTTCCTAGAGTGCTTACTAAATTATTTAAAAAGGATATAATAATGGAAAATACATGGTTGGTACAATATGGGAATGAGTCAAAGGTCAAAGTTGGCAAGTGTCTAGTTGAAGCAAAGATTAGATTGCCTAAGTTTAATTTAGTATTAGATCTCTATGTAGCATCATTAGGATCATATGATGTGATCCTATGATTCAATTGGCTTGTGAAGCATAAAGCCAAGATTGACTATTTTCTAAAGAAGGTTGAGTGTCAAGGTGATTTTGGAAATCAGACATAACTTTAAGGCAAGAAAAGGGAGTTAAAATTATGGCAGATTTATGCCATTCAACTCAAAAAAGCTCAAAGGAAAGGATGATAAGAATTTATCATTAAGATAAATGAGATGGAAAAATATAAAGAATTATCTATCAAAGATTATCTTTTTATAATAAACTTCCATGACGTGATTCTAGAAGAGTTACTAGGATTTCCACCTAAATGCAAGTTTAATTTTTAAATTGATATCATACCTGGAAAAGAACCATAGTGTAAAGCATCATACAAGATGAGAACCAATTAATTGTTTAAGTTAAAGGCAAAAATTCAAGAGTTATTATTGAAAGTATTTATTCAACTGAGTGTGTCACCATGGGGTGCTCTAATTGTCTTTGTCAATAAGAAAGATGGTACCTTTTGATTGTGCATAGACTATCAGATGTTTAATAAAGAAAATATCAAGAACATATATCCATTACCATGCATTGATGATCTCTTTGATCAAATGCAAGGAGCTATAGCCTTTTCTAATATTGATCTTAGAATAGGTTATCACTAGTTGAGGATCCATGAAGAGGATATCCCAAAAATAATGTTTAGGACTTAATATGGGCACTACAATTCACAATGTTACCATTTGGATTGATGAATGATCTAAAAACATTCATGAATCTTATCAAAAATGTATTTAGAGATTATTTAGATCACTTTATGTTGGTATTTATTGATAACATCCTCATTTATTCCATGGATGAGGAAGAACACTTACAACATATGGAATTGGTTTTGTAATGTTTGTAGAAGCATAAATTATATGGTAAGTTGTTTAAATGTGAATTTTTACAAAATAAAATGTAGTATCTAGGAAATTTTATCTCTGTGGATGGTATTTTAGTTGATCTAGAAAAGAAAACATCTATCATGGAGTGACCGACACCAAATAATGTGCATGAGGTAAGAAGTTTCATGGAATTAGTGGGCTATTATAGGAAATTCATTCCAAATTTTTCTAAGATAGCTAATCCAATTACCTCTCTTCAATGAAAGATTCAGAGTTTCCACTGGTCAAATAGGTGTGAGGTAGCTTTTTAGAAATTAAAAATCAGGCTTACTTCAACACCAGTACTAAGAGTTCCTAATCCTAATTGTCAATTCTCAGTGATCATAGATGTATCTAGGGATGGACTTAGAGGAGTTCTTATGTAGGATGGTTTAGTGGTAGATTATGAATCTAGGAAACCAAAATCTTATGAGGTCAATTATGCCCCTTATGACCTATAAATTTTAGTAATTTTCCATGCTTTACAAGTTTAAAAGAATTATCTATTGGGAAAACTATTTAATCATAAGACTGATAACTGAGGAATCAAGTATATTTTCACCTAGCCAAATTTGAATGCTTGTCAAAAGTGATGGTTAGAGTTCTTGTATGATTATGATTTCAAAATTAAATATATCAAAGTCAAGGAGAATAGAGTAGCTAATGTTTTAATCCATAGAAGGTACATAGCAGTCATAGCTACTATGAGGAGTATTTTTAGAGATCAAGTGATCAAATTTTCACCAAGAGATAAATTCTACAATTAGGTCAAGACAATATTTCTAAGAATGCTCAGAATCCTAGGTATAAGGGATTGAGAATAGATAATGATGGTTTTTATAGTAAAATGGTAGGATGTATGTTCTAGATAGAGATAATTTGAGGAGTATAGTGATAAAGTAATTGCATAATGCCTCATATTTAGGACATCTAGGAGTAACCAAGTTCATGTCTAAGCTTAGACTACTCTTTTTTTGGAAGGGAATCAAGAGAGATAAAACAAATTTTATGTCTCATTGTTTGAAATATCAGTGTGTCAAAGTTAAACATGTGCATCTGGAAGGATTATTGTATCCACACAACATACCAAAATGGAAATGGTAAGTGATTAGTATGGATTTTTTTCCAAGGTTTACCATTATCATGGAACATGCATGGTATGATCTTGGTAGTAGTTGATAAACTAACCAAGGTAACTCACTTTATATTGAGTAATTTGACTGATGATGCACCTACTCTTGTGAAGAGATTCATTAAGGAAGTGTATCGGTTGCATGTATTTCTAGATAATATCATTTAAGATCATGATACAAAATGACTTCTATATTTTGGATGACTTTGAATTCAGCTCTGGGTAATCTTTTGAACTTTAGCATTAATTATCACCTAAAATTTGATGGATAAACAAAATTGAGTTAATCATATTTTGGAGGATCTCCTTCTATGTATTAGATGGATTATAAATACAAGTGGGATGAGTATCTTCCATTGGTTGAGTTTGCATACAACAAATCATATCATATAACATTAAAGATGGCACCATTTAAGGCATTATAAATAAGGAGGTGTAGAACACCAATCAGTTGGGATAGGTTGGAAGATAGTGTAGTCTTTGGACCTAAGATGCTTATAAAAATAGAATAGCAAGTCAAAAAAATTAGGCAAAGGTTGGTTGAGGCTAATGATAGATAGAAAAGTTATGTTGATCTGAAGAGAATAGTTAGGTAGTTTTATCTAGGTGATAAAGTGTTTTTGTAGGTTAAGCCTAAAAAAAACTCAATTAAATTTAGGAATTCGATGAAACTTTCATCGAGATATGTGGGACCCTTCAAGGTTTTGTAAGTATTCAACCCTATAGTATATAATATTGAATTGCCATCATCTCTAGCTATTTTGTATAATGTCTTTCATGTGTCTTATCTTAAAAAGCATATAGTTTATCATTCACATGTGTTGGATTGAATTTTTTTTTAGGTTATAGATCCTAAGGTGGTCATGATAGAACCAATCAAAGTAATTGACACTCACAAAGTTCATTTGTGTAATAGGGAAGTGTCACAATGTAAGGTCTTATGAGACCAATACTCTAAGGATAGTGCCACTTGGGAGGACTATGATGATTTTTATAGGTTGTTCCCACATTTATTTACTTGATTTGTTACTTCTTATTATATTATTTTTTACTAAACAATGTTTTAAATTCATAATTTATGTTTGAATAAATGTCCTCAAGACGATAACCAGCTTTAGGGTGGAAGGATGTCACATCCCAATTTCTCTCTGAGATAAATAACTTATTTAATCTATGGATTATTATAGTTGATTAATTAATATTTAATTAATCTTGATGACATATATTGATTATGGGATAGTTTATATTGCTTAATTTACATGATTAGATGTTATGAGTTAGCAATAATTTTATGTTCATTATATTGTAATCATTTTTTATTATTATACAACATTATTTTATGTATATAATGATGTTACAAACTAACCGCCTTCATTGGCATGAGGTGGATGTAGGACAAATTCTTCCTCAAATCATGACAGAGGGAGATTATCATCAAAGGGAGTGGTTAGATGGAGATGTTAGGGGTCAACAAAGAGCAAATATGGAAACTCTTGTACATACCACTTAGCATATATTTTTCATAAATATTTTATATGGATTAGCATATTATGTTTTGTGTACTTTTCTTTAGATGATTATTAGTATGTTTTTTGGTAAAATCTTAACTGATTAATTATGATCATGTTGATTTTTTAAGTGATTTAAATATGTTTTGTGATCTTACATAACTCATCTTGTTTGACTTACAAATTAATTTGGTTGTGTTTATGTAAATCATTAAATTATTATGTTTGGCTAAATAGTAAAACAATATGATGTCTTGACAAATTCTGAAGTCATTATTTGACCTATAATATATAGATAATAATAATTAAAGATTATTATCATGATAATTACATTTTAATGTTAAAAAATAATAACATTATTTTGAAAGATATTATATTGTTTTTAACTTTTTTTAAAATATTTATATTCATACATATAAATGTGTGTGTGTGTGTCTATATATATATATATATATATATATATATATATATATATATATATATATATATTAACGTCAATTATAACATGATTTTTGAAATAATTATAATTATTATGTTGTGGATAACATCTAACATATAATCTAAGTCTTGTTGTGCATAGTTGCATTAATAAGGTTATGTCAACTAATTTGACCACAAGTCAAATTATGCCAAACCCTATGTATTTAAACTTGTTATAAGGGCCTTATAGAGTGTAAAATGTGTCCCATGATCTTAGTAAGCTCAACATTATGTTTATCTTTGTCATGTTTATCTATAGTTTTTCCTAAATCATTCTAAGGTACTTTTGGGTCATTTATTAAACTTGTACAGGTTTCCCATAGAGGAAAGTGTATCTAAGGATATTCAAAATCCCCCATGTCATAATATTTAATAGGAACTATTTTAAAATTGACAAAATGTAGGTGCAACATTAAAACTAGAAGATTAGTGAGAAAAGTGGTAGTTTTTAGTTGTTGTATAGCCTATACAATAAATTTGGCATATGAGAGGACTTAAAAATGTCTCTTCAAGTCCCCTAAGTCCATTCCAATGCCCAATCAACTTTTACAAGTTTAAACATGGATAAAACCAACCTATCTTTCCTATCGATCTCCTTTGCAAGCTAAAATAGTCAATCAATCTCTACTTGGTATGGCTAAGAGGAGTTGAGCCAAATCAAGTGCACTTGGTGGGTGGTAATACTCTTTATTTTCTCCAAATTCATGGAAATACTTAGAGTATTAGTGTACTATGCTTCATGAACCATTTATAAGAGTGTCAGTGACTATTTTTTGCTTGTACCTTCCCATCACCTCATTTTTCTTTCTCTATCTAGATTGATTTGAGAAAGTTAAGTGTTGCACATGTTTTATAAGGGCATGACCATTCTTATCACATGATTCTTAGTCTGGCTTACACATTTAGAAGTAAAAGAATAAGTAGGATTGTCACATTTTTCTAGTTAGATACACCACTGAGGTCTACAGACATTATGTCATCAATTATAGAAGTTTCTCTCTCCCTATAGTGGTCTTAGATCAAAGGATACATGTTGTTTCCACTCTCACATTACATGGTGACCACTCTCTCCTTTTAAATTGAGAATACTTAGAATATTAGGTATAAGGGATTTAAAATAGAGAATGATGGTCTTTTATGGTATAATAGTAGGATGTGTGTTCCAAATAGAGAGAATTTGAGGAGTATAGTACTAAAGTAATTGCACAATGCCCCATATTTATGACATCTAAGAGTAACCAAGCTCATGGATAAGCATAGACCACTCTATTTTTTGAAGGGAATCAAGAGAGATGTAGTATATTTTGTGTCTCATTATTTGAAATATTAGTGTGTCAAAGATGAACATGTACATCTAGAAGGATTATTGTATCCACACAACATACTAAAATGGAAGTGGTAGGTGATTAGTATGGATTTTGTCCATGGGTTACCTTTATCATGGAATATGCATAGCATGACCTTGGTAGTAGTTGACAAACTAATCAAAGTAGCTCACTTTATATCAGGTAATTTGATTGATGATGCACCTACTCTTTGTGAAGACATTCCTTAAGTAATCATATCAACTGCATGGATTTATAAATAAGATTATTTTAGATCATGATCCAAAGATGACATCTATATTTTGGATGACTCTGAATTTAACTCTAAGTACTCAGTTAAACTTTTGCATTCTTTATCACCCATAAATAGATGGACAAAGAGGGTGAGTTAATCAAATTTTGGAGGATCTATTTCATACATATTACATAGATTAGAAATACATGTGGGAAGAGTATCTTCTATTGGTTGAGTTTGTATACAAAAAATCATACCATATAACATTAAAGATGGAACTTTTTGAGACATTGTATAGAAGGAGGTGAAGAACACTAATTAGTTAGGATAGGTTAGAAGATAGGGTAGTCTCTAGACTTGAGATGATTACAAAAATTGACGAGCAAGTCAAGATAATTAGGTAGAGGTTGGCTAAGGATAATGATAGATAGAAAAGATATGATGGTCTGAAGAGAATAGCTAAGTAGTTTTACGTAGGTGATAAAGTGTTTCTATGGGTTAAGCCTTAGAAAAGCTTGATTAAATTTGGGAAGTTAGCAAAACTTTTATCAAGATATATGGGACCATTCAAGGTTTTATAAGTATTCAACCTTGTAGCATGTAACCTTGCATTATCACCATCTCTAGATATTTTGTGTAATGTCTTCCATGTGTCTTATCTTAAAAAGTATATAGCTGATCCTTCACCTATGTTGGATTGGAATGCTTTGTAGGTTCTTGATCCTAGGGTGGTCATGGTAGAACCAATCAAAGTAATTGACACTTGCAAACTTTGTTTGCATAATAGGTAAATGTCATAGTGCAAGGTCCTATGGGACCATTACTCTAGTAATAGTGCCAATTTGGAGGACTATGATGATTTTTTCAGGCTATTCCCACATTTTTTCTTGATTTGTTACTTCTTATTATATTGTTTTCTACTGAATAATGTTTTAAATTCATAATTTATGTTTCATTAAATGTCATCAAGATGATAACCAGCTTTAGGGGGGAAGGATGTCACATATTAATTTCTATATAAGCTAAATAACTTGCTTAATCTATGGATTATTATAGATGATTAATTAATATTGATGAAATATGTTGATTATGGGATAGTTTGTGTTGCTTAATTTACATGATTAGATTCTATGAGTTAGTAGTACTTTTATGTTCATTATATTGTAATCATGTTTGATTATTATACAATAATATTTTATGTATTAAATGATGTTATGGGCTAACTACCTTCATTGGCATTAGGTGGATGTAGGATAGATTATTCCCTCATATCATGATAGAGGGAAAGCATCATCATAGAAGGTGGTTATATGAAGACGATGGGGGTCAACAGAGATCAAATCTGGAAACTCTTGCACACACCACTTAACATATCTTGTTCATAATTATTTGATATGGATTAGCATATTATGTTTTGTGTACTTTTCTTTAGATGATTATTAGTATGCTTTTTGTTAAAATCTTAATTGATTTATTATGATTGTGTTGATTGTTTAAGTGATTTCATTATGTTTTATGATCTTATGTAACTCATCTTGTTTGACTTAACAAATGAATTTGGTTGTGTTTAATTAAATCATTACATTATTATGTTTGGATAAATAGTAAAATAGTATGATACCTTGATGGATTCTAAAATCATTATTTGAACTATAATATATAGATAATAATAATTAAAGACTATTATTATGATAATTACATTTTAATGTCAAAAAATAATATTATTATTTTGAAAGAGATTATATTGTTTAATTATTGTTTTAAATATTTATATTCATACATATAAATGTATATATATTAATGTCAATTATAGAATGATTTTTGAAATCTTTGTAATTATTATGTTGTGTATAAACATCTAACATATACTCTAAGTCTTATTGTGCATATTTGCATTGCTAGGGTTATGTTGACTAATTTGACTACAAGTCAAATTAGGTCAACCCCTATGTATTCAAACTTTTAATAGGGGTCTTATAGGGTGTAAAATGTGTCCCATGGTCTTAGTAAGGTCAACATTATGTTTATCTTTATCATATTTGTCTATAGTTTGTCTTAAGTCATTCTAAGATCACTTTTGGGTCATTTATTAAACTTGTATATGTTTCCCATATAGGATAGGTGTATCAAAGCATATTAAACATCCCCCATGTCATAATATGCTAGAGGAACTATTTTAAAATTGACAAATTATAGGTGCAACATCAAAACTAGAAGATCGGTGAGAAAAGTGGTAGTTTTTAGTTGTTTTACAGCCTATACAATAATTTTGGCATGTGGGAGGATCTCAAAAGTGTCTCTTCAGGTCCCTTAAGTCCATTCCCAAGCTAAATTATCTTTTTAAGGTTTGAATATGTGGAAAACTAACCTATCTTTCCTATCTCTCTCTTTTACAAGCTAAAATGGTCAATCAGTTTTTGCTTGGTACGACTAGGAGGAGTTGAGTCAGATCAAGTGCACTTGGTGAGTGGTAATACTCTTTTTAATCTAACTTCATGGAAATAGTCAGAGTATTAGTGTACTATGCTTCATGAACCATTGCTAAGAGTGTTAGTGACTCTTTTTGGCTTGCACATTCCCATCACCTCATTTTTCCTTCTTTGTCTGGATTGATTTGAGCAAGTCAAGTGTTGCATGTGTTTTTTAAGGGAATGACCATTCTTTTCAAATTATTATTAGTCTATTTTACATGTGTTTAAATCAAATAATAATCAATATTTCCTCATTCTCCTAGTTGGAGACACCACTGAGGTCTATGGACATTATGTCATCAGTTATATAAGTTTTTCTCTCCTTTTAGTGGTCTTAAATCAAAGGATACATGTTGTTTCCACTCTCACATTACATGGTGACCACTCTCTCCTTTTAAATTTGAGCCTCAAAGACTAGTGTTGATGGATTGAATAGTTATATTATACACATAGTTAGATAACCCTACAACTGTCACCTACAATTACGTTAGAAAAAGCCTTGACCAGTCATGTTGAAGAAGAAAAAAGGTTTTAGGGTTGTTGAGAATATTCTAAAGTGAGTACAATAATAGTTATCTATCTAAAGGTTTATTAATATGATAAGTTTCCAACTTAGCACATTATCTTATATCTTGTAGTCACACCTATAGGTATTATTCATCATAGGTTTGAGTAGTGTGATATGAAGATATTTGAGCTCAATGGAGACCTTTAATCAGGTCTAAGAATGTAGAAACATAATTGTGATAGTGGTAAATCCATCATGTGGTAAGAATACTTAGAAACATGCTCACACGTCAATAAATTTAAAATTGAGGCATCTTACCTTAATTTCTCTAAATTAGGTTTTTATCCATATTCAATGTCATCTTATGATGAGAAATTATAGGTTTGTGCTAGTCTAAACATCTTCTATCTTGTAACTCAAGTCTAAGGGAAATGTCTTCACATAGAAAATTGGTTTTTTAGTCAATAGAAGGTCATGTAGGTAGGTTTCCATTTTGATAAAATTCCCAATTTAGACTTTTAGTGAAATCTACAATGCATTAAGCCACAAATGATATTGCAACATAACAATGGCACAATGGGAGCATGGCCTCAATGCAAGGTGACTCATTTGAGTAAAATATGATACTATGACCTTAGAAGAAGTCAAGTGTGTTTATTTTCAATACTAAATCCTTATGAAAACCTATAGGAACCCCATGGTTTCTCAAATGGAACATCTACAGTCTAACTATAGACCCCCAGAGTTGATGGTAAGAAACAAGAGGTTGACAACCCTACAAGTAAAGATGTTCACTCTATTGAAAATGATCTAATAATATTATAAGGATAAATATAAATTCATGTGATATTTAAACACAAATTAAAATATATAAAATGCCTTTGAAATCTCCTTAATGGTCACCTACATGTGTCATAATCAACATAGTCCATGGACTAATTCAGACTAGTCCAATCTAGTGAGAGATTGCAAGTTATGGGTAGAGATATATTTTTAATATGAAAAAATCAATTTCATAGTGATGATGCACATTTATATGTGATCATCATAGGTAAGGAACAAATCAAAGTACTAGTTTTTGAATGCCACACTCAACCTATCTAGGCCCTACACATAGTCACAAACCCAATGACCAATATTGAGAAGTTTGAGTGTTTGAGGGTGTTAGAGGTATTTAAAAACATTGGAATTTAGTGAAGAGGGTTAACATAACCCAAATAATCCCTCTATTATTTCATTTAATTTGTAAAAATAGGGGAGATGCCCTTTGTTCTATCTTAGACAGAGGGCACTCTAATTATAATCTAATATGTAGACCTTTACATCCATGGTAGAAGGATGAGATGAATATTAAAGGAACATGATGAGATTATCTATGTGGTTTATATAAAGATTCATAAAGTTTTTATTGTATTTTTAATCCCTTAGGAACCTACAAGTGGGTGATATACTTAGTTACACATAGTCAGGCCTATTAGGCCTAAACTAGGCTTAAACTCTACAAGGGCCCAAACTCATATAGAAGATTATATGACCTTATTAACCAATTTGAGAATATTTAAGGGAAATATGAATACATGTTATAGCTATCGGTATGTAGATAATAATCATAGAGGGGTTATTTTTGGGATAAAATCACCTCAAGGGTACCCAAAATGCACTCTAAAGCTTGAGAGACCATATTCAAGAACTCATACCTATATGGACTGATTTCATGATACATAAATCATATAGGGGTATTTGAGGAGGGCCTTACACTTAGTTTTAGTGGTATTTTTTTAGAGTTTGTATGTCAATATTTTATGAATAATCCTTAACAGGTCAAATAGATCAAAAGCCTCCTTAAATCCTTGTTTAAGACTCGATAGATAAAATAGGAAATAATATGCAATTATAATGGTTTATTTAGCCATAAAATTTCCTTGGATGTGTCTATCACTCACTAAATCTCTTGGAAATCCATTCGGTCTATACTTTCACTTGTATAGATAAGGTAAAAATAGGGTTTCTTATAGTTTTTATTGTGTTCTATAGGTGTAAAAGGGAACTAAGGAATGAGAATCATTGGGGGAGATCTGTAGAGACTCACTCCCACATCCTATACCCATTTATAACCTTATTTGAGCATAAAATTCCATCTAGTACACCATTCATCATAGGCAATCTTAGATAGGTAGTGAAAAGACAAACTGACTGCTAAGTGAAAAGATGAGGAGTCCAATTATGGATCCTCTTGAGGTTTTCTTGATGGATTAGAAGGCAAAAGGGGTCCTATACGGGTGTCCTAACACCTCTTACATGGATTTAATTGAGAAATTAAAGGCCACTTAGATGACAAATGTGAAGAATGAGTCCTAAAAAACTAATGAATGATTGCAGATAGTGAGCACAAGTGTCATGAAGAAGGCTAGTAGTTAGGGAAGCATTTGATGATTATCATAGATTTTTTCTAATCTACCTAAGACATTTCACATGTCTCAAATATTACTATTTTAGTTTTTATTAGTCAAGAGATGCCTTATCATGAAGGTAATTTTCAAGAGGACCATTTGAAAACCCTATGCCAGTTTGAGGAGTTTTTCATGCTTCAAATAGACACTTATCTAAGGAGACCTTTATGGTCTATTTCCACTCCATTATTCTACAAAGTAACTAGTATTCATCACTTGACACTTGTTCTTGTGACCCTTGATCTCCACTTCTTCTCTTTCCTCTCACATGTTCTATAAATACAAGCCATTTTTACTTTTGTAAAGGAATCACACCTAGTATGGTGAAGCTCTGCTAGTTTGATATTGTATATTTCCTCTAAAATAAATATTTTCAATCTTATTTTTAGTTCACAAGATATCTTCACTAAGTGTGTGAAGTTGTGTATAGTGAAAGGTCAAGTTATTAGTATATATCCTAGCTTTCTCCCAACTCTTTCATGTTTGATGCAAGTAGTTTCCACTCTAGAAAGTCACATGAAGTGTGTTCAAGTGAATTTGTCTATATTTAAGTGTAAGGAGTAGACTTAGTGTCTACAAGCTAGCCTCTAGTTCACTTATCTTGATTAGTTCAATTCATATCACCTCTATGTTTGAAATACTAATGTTAGAGAAATTTAGGATTCTATGACTAGTGTTGTGAGTCATGTTTCTTAGTACAATTTATGAAAGTCGAGTGGATATCTTTCAGGTGTATCACTTGAATAGAGTAGTTTAATTTTCATGTTACTTATATCCCTTTTCATCTATGAATCAAGCAATGTAGGTGATAATCAAGCAAAGATAAATCTAGGTAGCTATCCCTCAAACCTAAAGGTTTACCTCTACTATAGGAAAACCACAGGCCTATAGGTATTCCAATGTCATCCAAATCTTAGATTAGGATTGAATAACCATCTATAGGGTGAAATATTTGGTGACAATAGTTATAACATACCTAGTGGGACTAAGGTCCAAAAGAGTGGAAGTATTTTTGGTGTGTCCTTCCCCTTATCAACTTTTGGAAGTATTAAAGCAAGCACCAATGGTGACTCTGAATGAAATAATCTAGTTGTAAGCATTCTAGGTATCTATTGTTGAATATTTTGATCAATTCTTATGTTTCATGTAACTAATGAAGTTGATATGGATTGTTATGTTGAGAATCCCCACTATCCACCTCCTTATCAACCTTGTTATGAACCATGTTATATCCCTCAACAACCCTATCAAAATTTCTATCAGTCCTATGAGCCATGGTAGCCATATGATCATCCTATTTCTTCTCCATATGAACATCATGTTATTGAGCAGCCCTATGAGTAAGGATATTAATAATAATATCAAGAAGTGCCTTCATATCAACCCTAATATGACTCATACCAACCTTATCATGATGCATATCAACCTCAAGATGATTATTATCAGTCTTTTCATGAGGAATCAAATGGCCCCATTGAATGGAAATCAAGATATTTTAAAACAAGATGTGAATTCCTACATGCTTAAGATAGGAAAATAATTCAACAAATTGAAGTTGGCCATAATTCCCACTATTACCCTCCTCCTCCTAATTCAACCCCATTTCATTCCAAATCCTTATTAGCACTCATGCCAAATCTGCTAGATAATGAAGAAGAGATGAGAACATGGGATGAAAAGTTTGATGTGCTCCTTAACCATCTCATTGAGTGGTTGAGAGTTTTAGTTCAAAGGTTGATGGATGTGTGGAATGAAGTTGAAAAGGAAAAACAATATAATATCAAAGACCAATTGTACTTGTAAAAAATTTGTATCCAATGCTCAATAGATAGACTAAGAATATGGGAAAACAAAAAGCTTAAAAATGAGCTTGCAGTTGTTGAATAACATCAAGAATGCTATGAGTAAAGTGAAACACTTGTGGAAGAAGGTGTATTTCCTATGGACCAACCCAACTTGTCATCTCCCCATGAGTTCATTCAAGAATCCTCCATTCACAAACCCACCCATGATCCTAACCATCAACCTCCCACCTCACCCCTTCCTGAAGGAGAACCTATCTTATGGGAGGTAATCAAAGAAGACCAAGCTCAGCTTGTAGCTGACCTAGAAGATGACATGAGCATCCATGATGAATAGATAACCCTAAGGACTCCCCTTAGTGGAGACAAGGTCAATTCAATATTTTTTAGTGAATAGAAAGATGTTGAAAGTCATGTTGTAGTTGTGTACAAGGAGTGTATTTAAGGCATGAAAGAAGAGGTGCTTGAGAAGGACTCTATATTTTCTAAATTGGTTGATGTTCATGAGCATGATCAAGAGCTTAAACCTAAAAATACCATTTAAGAAGAAGCTATTGTTCACTCCATGATACAAGATGACATGTGGTAGAATTCCAAGGACATATGTGATGAGTTTGAAGGTTTTCAAAAGATTATAAACCCTCCTAGTCAGTTAGAAGACACTCTTGAATTTATCTTACCTCTTGGTGGTGTGCTCTCAAAAGAAGATCTTATGTCATCCCAACTTGTTGAAGTTGCAATAAGCTTTGAAGTTGATCAAGTGCTCAAGTACAAAGAAGATGATGTTGAAGACATGGTGGTTCTGAAATAGAAAAAGAGCAAGGATGATTGGTAGGAGTAGAAGAGGATCTTCCAAGAACTTGAAAAAAATTTCAAAGTTGAGGGCCAAGTTCATAAGAAGATAGAGTCATAGGTCTTCATGTAAGACAATGACCAAGATTGGTTGGACTATATAAATCTCCTTGATGATATTAAGGAGCTTATAGCTAGTGAGCAATCTAATCTCTCAAGGTACCATGGAGGTTAAGGAGGTATGTTTTGCTAAAGAACAATTAGAAGTTATAGTTGAGGAATGCCATAAAAATTTTGAGGTTACTAAAGTGTAAAAGGAGTCCACTTTTATAGGTGATCTAGTTATAGTTGTCTTGATTGCATTAAAGATCATGCCAAGGAGATTAGAAAACATCATGAAGGAGTTGGAGATACAAATGCCAAATCCTAAATAAAAACGTGCTTCATGTATTCCCTCACTTCATGGATAAAATAATATTTCAAGCTTCCCCTTTGATCTAGGGGAAGATTTCTATCCAGGTTAATTTATGCATAGGTTAGTTTGTTTGAGTTAGTTGGTGTTTCCCCTTAGTGTTCTTGAGAACATAGTTATGTTTGCTTTCTTTTATTATCTTGTGTGCTTTAGTTTCTTGTCTTTTGTGTCTATTTATTGTTGTTAGGTGTCTATTTAGTGATCCTTCAAATGAAATTTAGTCTTACTATAATGCATAGGTGAGTCCATATCCCAATGGATAGGAGAAGGCTACTGGTCTTGGGCATAACTGGATTGTCATCCCTATGAAAATACCAAAATGTTGACTAATTTGACCAAAAGTCAAGTTAGGTCAACCCCCTATGTATTCAAAATTGTTATAGGGGTCATCTAGGGTGTAAAATATGTCCCATTATCTTAGTAAGGTCAACATTATGTTTATCTTTGTCATATTTATCTATAGTTTGTCCTAAGTCATTCTAATATCACCTTTAGGTCATTTATTAAAATTGTATGGGTTTCCCATAGAATAAAAGTGTATCCAAACATATTCAACATTCCTCATGTCAGAATATGTTAGAGGAATTATTGTAAAACTAAGAAAATGTAGATACAACATCAAAACAAGAATATCACTAGAAACATGGTAGTTTTTAATTGTTTTACAACTTATACAATATCTTTAGCACATGAGAAGACTTAAAAAGTGTCTATTTAGGTCCCCTAAGTCCATTCCCATGCTCAATCAGCTTTGATAGGTCTAAAAATGGTAAAAATTGACCTATCTTTCCTATAGATTTCCTTTGTAAGTTAAAATGGTCAATTGATCTCTATTTGGTACAACCAAAAGGAGTTGAGTCAGAGAAGGTGCACTTCGTGGGGTTGTAATAATATTTATTTACTCCAAATTTGTAGAAATAGATATATTATTGGTGTACTATGATTCATTAACCATTCCTAAGAATGTTAGCGACTATTTTTTGCCTACACATTCCCATCACCTCATTTTTCTTTCTATATTTGGATTGATCTAAGAAAATAAAGTATTGAATGTGTTTTTCAAGGGCATGACCATTATTTTCACATGATTATTAGTCTATTTGACATGTGTGTAAGTAAAATAATAAGCAGGATTGCCCCATTTTGCTAGTTGGAGACACCATTAAGGTTTGTAGACATTATGTCATCAGTTATAGAAGTTTATCTTTCCATGTAGTGGTATCAAATCAAAGGATACATGTTGTTTCCACTCTCACATTTCATGGTGACCATTCTCTCCTTTGAAATTTGAGTTTCAAATACTATCATTAATGGAGTGAATAGTTGGATTATACACATAGTCAGGTAACCTTGCAATTGTCACCTACAATCACGGGAGAAGAAGCCTTGACTAGTTATATTGAAGAAGAAAAGAGGTTTTAGGGTTATTGATAAGATTATGAAGTGAGGAAAATAGGATTTAGTTATCTAAAGGGTCATTAAGATGATGATAACTTTCTAACTTAGCACATTGTCTTATATCCTATAGTAGCACCTATAGACAGTATTCATCAGAGGTCTAAGTAGTGTGATATGAAAATGTTTGGGCTCAATGGATACCTTAAATCAAGTCTAATATTTTTGAAAACATCATTATGATATTTGTGGTGTCCCCTAAAATTTCACACATGGAATTTTGGGATACCCCTATTAAATTTTTGTCTTTTGTCTTTGTCTTTTGTCTTTTATCTTTTGTCTTTTGTCTTTTGTAAGTCAGTTGTTCTTATTAAAACTTAGTCCCTTGAATAAGGCTTAGTATTTAGTTGTTTTCATTATGATTTCTTTCATTCCTAATTCCTTTAAATTGCTCCAGAGGGTGAGAAAATGTCTACATGTGCCATCACTGAAAAATCCATTTTCCCAAGAAGATAAAAAAACTAAGTGTTTGGGCTCACCTCTAGGTAAAATTGAGTTCTTCAAGTAAATTTAATTATAAAATTATATGTAAGAATACATTGCAAGCCCAAGAAACACCACCCGATTCCAACTAGAATTTTAAAACAACTTCACTCCTCATAAACATTTAAGCAAAGAAGTTTCGTAAACCCACAGAGTACTAACTAGGGAAAACTAAGGTTTTAAAGTTACTTTACTTGCTCAAATTCACAATTAAAATTAGTAAGGGTTCACAATTCTGAAGTACTCACAAACCAAGACCAAATTAGGATTATGAAGTTACTTGAATTCAAAGGTCAAATTAAGCAAAGTAGTCTATGAAACTCGACCAAAAGCTAAGTGCTTGCATGGCTTCCCTCACACGTGTTGTATATTTTTCATAAATGCAAGTGTTAATATAAATATTGAAAATTCCACCTCATTTCCTACCTATATTTAAAGTTGTTTGACCTAGTTGTTGCCCCTATGAATCCTGAGCAACACCATTTGAGCCTCTAGAGTGATTTTTGAACAATTCCTTCATGACCCATTTGTAGTCAAGGTATGTAGATCATTTTTACTTTGCTTTCATGACTACTTCTTGGGTATTTGTCTCATTTTTATCTTATAAGTTTTCATTTTCTATCTCAAAGGTTTTTCTACCATTTTCTTGTTTTTTTTGTAATTATTTGTCTTTTCTCTATGCATTGATGTTGTAAAACCTTATAAAAATCCTTAGAAACACCTAGCATGAGAAAAACCTAAAACAAGATCTCAAGAACATTGAATTTTTCTTATAAGATGACCTATAATTTGAGCTAACATGTTATTCTTGGGTTTTCACAACTTATTGAATCCTAGAGTTCTGAACCCCAGTAGCTTATCTTAAGAAACTTGAATCTCACAAGAAGACTTTACCTACTCAAATTTTTAAAAACTACCTACTTGCTCAATATTTTGACTACTCCCTACTTCTACTTACTCAAGTTTTTGAACCCAACTAACTTGACCACACAAACCTAAGTGACATGCCCAAAGAGACCCAGGATTACGAATGCCTATTACTCACTTAGGTTTTCTGAGATTGAAGACTTATAGATTTCTAAACTATCCTAGGGTTTTGACACCATGTTAATTTGAATGAGTTACATGGAGTTTCCAAATCCTTATACTATTAGAAGTTCTCAATACTTAAATATTGATTAAGACTATTCTCTAGTTATTCAACCTTTTCTAAACCAGTGGGAGCAATCACTAAGCGTTCAAGAGAACTTACCAAGCATTCCCAATATTATCCAAAACAAATGTTAGGATTAGAGGAAGAAGCAACTAAAGTAGAAGTGCAAGTGACTCTTATTGAATAATTCCTTGAACTTACACTTGAATAAATACCAGGGCCAAGTAGGAAGGGTAGGACAAAAGAAAAGAAAGTGGTGAAATCATAGGAACCAAATATGAAGTATGAGTACAAGGGGTACCCTATTGAGTCTATTATTGTATCCAAAGTGTCAAAAATTAGTGACAAAAATATGGGTCATGTGTCTATAACTAAGTTATTAGAGAGATCCAAAGCTATCACCAAGACTCCACTCATGCAATCAATGACCAATAGTGGAATATTGCAAGCTAAAGCTTTCCCAAGATTTGCATAACTACTTGAGTTTGTCCTATAATGTGCCAAGTATTATGACTCTCTCACTAGAATAGTGAAAGACACTTCAAGTAATGTGGTAATTAGACTTGATGTTCAATACTTTGATTATTATTTAAATATCTTAGCAAGGTCTAAAGTAATAGATTTATCAATGGAGAAAGCCAAGAATCTCTGAGAAAGACAAACTCTAGAGTGTATCAAGGTAATGAACACTAACTATTTAAAGAAAGTAAAGCAACCCTTGAGGTTCCCAAAATAGATAGTAAGGTCTGAATTCATTCAAAAATTGGATGATATCACCCAGTTATGATGAATAATAAATGGAGATAAGAATGCTAAATGATTTTCAACCTATATGTATGCATACATCAAGGCCATTAATGTCAACAATAGTTCTGCAATGATTGAGTGGTTCAATATGATAAGTGATAACATTGACCATCAGTTGAATAATGTTTTGCAAACTCTATATTTCAAGATGACTTCATAGTTAGTGTATGTTGTAGCATCAAGTGGAGCCTTTTATAGATTGAATACAAAAGGGACATTGGCATCATAACCCATCTATTAATGTTACCCCCAATTGGTTCTTTCAGAATACTTCAAGCATTATAAGAGGGTAAATGATGGATTATTTTATGAACTCATCTATAAGTTGAATGTTGCTCTAAAACCCAAGAGTGTGTTTGATGTAGCTTGGGAAGTAGTTTCCCATTTTAGATGCATCTTCATTTAATTCCTCGATTTCAAATACTTTAGAGTTAGCAATTTCTCAGGCACACGAGTCAATTTGCCAACATATCCTACTAACAAATGGATTTTCATGGAGTTGTTTAGGTAGCTAGTAGAATTACATGACCTACAGTCAAAGGTTCACCATTATTCAGTTAGTTTTCCCATTATTATTGGAAACTATCATTATGAAAGCATCTACAAATAAAATAATTTGCAAACAAAGATTTATCACAACTAAAATCAAATTGCAGAGGCATAGCTCAAAATATAGTTTCTCTTAATTATATACATATTACTACACTTGAATACTTTTGGACTGATTGTAGGGATGAGTTTGAAGTAAGAAAAAGAGACAATAGTAGATTGACAATTGATCAAATTCATTATTTTGATTTAGAAACAATTCCTGATGACATGGAAGATGATGGAATAGTAACTAGTGATGCTTATAATGTAGTAGGAGGAGATCACTCTCCACTTCCAGAGATTTTTTTTGATAAGAATCAAGTTAAAAATATTGCTAAGAGAACTTCTTTGGTCCTTGCCATGAATTCCACATGGCTTCTCAATAAGGGATATTGAATGAAGGAGTTAATGACTAAAACTACTCTAGTAAGTCAGAAGATAAAAGTGTTGTAAGCGAAAAGTAGTCAAATGCCTAATAATAAATTGAAGTTGAATAAAAATGTTGATGACACCTACTCTGTGGTGAAGGATAAGGAACCAATTTAACAATCTATCACTACACCTCCTCTGGTCTCTTCCACAAATACTTCTCCTCCCATCATTCTTACCTCTATTTCACCTACCATAGATCCTTCAACACTCATGCCACCTCTAAAATCTCATAGCATCAAGCCTCTAAAGAAACCCACTCAGAAGGAGATTAATGTTCCTCTTCTTCCTCCTTCATCCACTCTAACTACTATTCCTCCTCCACCTCCTTTTGAGGATCAACCCACCACTAAAAAAGAGCCAAAACATGTAACTACTAAAAAAGTGATGCCATCTCAAGAGGTATCATAGGAAAATAAAAAGGAAACACATAAAGGCAGTGAAGGAGAAGGAGAAAGAAAAAGAGAAAGAAGCAAAAGCTAAGAAAGAGGTAGAGAAAGAAAAGGAGAAGGAGAAAGAATTGGAGAAAGAAAAATAAAAGGATAAGAAATTAGTTTTTATTGTAATACAAGATGTTATAGTTGCACAAGAATCTTCTTCCTAGGAATTATTAGTAAGAAAAAATCAGCAAAAAATTGTATTACATTCAGCTACTTCAAAAAAAAAACTTCTAATCATGGTTAGCATTGCAAATAATTCCTAAAATAAGAGAAGTAATAAATCTAGAGGAGATTGACTTTCAACTACTAAATAGTCTTGATCGTAAAGGAAATAATACCAAGAGTGCTAAAGTGACTTCCAAACTAATAATTGAATCTTCAGGGTAAAAATTTGTAGAGATGTCAGTTCTTCCACAGGTCAAAAATAAAGATGAAGGCACTGAGCAAGATCTAACAGTTACAAAGATATCCATTGGAGAATTTACTACAGAGGGATTGAAACAAGACACTCAGACCTTGATCAATACTTTATTCAAGAAGCTTGATGAAGAGAAAGCTAACAAAGCTAAATTGAAGGAATAAATTGCAAAGTTGTGAAAAATAATTACCGAAGTGGCAAGATCTATTGCATAATAAATGATACTTTTAGGAGGTGCATTTTATCATCAAACAATAACATCGTTAGAGAAAATTAGGTACAAGGCTAAAGCCATTGATGAATGGATAAAGAAGATGCTACAAACTACTCAGAAATATATTCCTGAAATCCCAAGCACTCAAGTTGATATTGAAAGTAAATTAGCATAGATAAAAGTATTCATAAAAGAGATAGAAAAAGAGAATTGAATTTTTGAATTTTAGCAAGAAAGTATTCAAAGAATAAACACTTTGAGTGAGAAATTTTTTATTTAAGAATAGATTGTTCTTGAAGGGTCAATAAAGAAGGCAAAACAAGAAGAACATCTCATATCTTTTTGTATATGTATTATTGGGGCAATGCTTGAAGAGATGAAGACTTTAGAAGAAGATGCTTATAATGAGAAAATGGATCTGGAGGATTGCATCTTTAGTCTCACTAAGGTTTGGTCTAAGAAAACTCCAAGGACACCTAAATAGTTGCATATTAAATTTAAGAAATTAACTGAAAAAACCTCAACTCTTTTCATAGTTAAATCTATAAAGGAGTTAATCAAAAGTCAACAAGAAGTCAAGAGGGTAGAACCCAGAATTGAGAAAGTGAAAGCTTATTGCAGAAAGCTAGAAAGGGAACTATTGAGATATAAGATAGAAAGGCAATCACTTGCCAAATCAAATGACATAATAATCCAATTCATCATGTCTCAACACATTAAATATAGAGAAAAGTGCATATCTAAAGTCCATAACTTGGAATGATTGTTATTGCTCCTCTTCTCGACAATAGCTTTCTTCTTCCATTTTCTTCTATTTTTTTCAAGTAATATGTTTGAAGTAACTTTTTCTTAAGTAATTAATTTTTAAGTAAATTAATTTAATGAAGTTACTTATCAAGGTAAATTAATTTGTAAAATTTAAGACTCAAGTAACTTGGTTACACAACATTACTTGAAGTTATTTTGTAAAAGGAGATTACTTGAGCAAGATTTGTGCTGCATGCAAAGAGATTATTTTTTATTCAAATAGTGAAACTGACAAGTGTTACATGTCATCAGCCATTATATGCCACACAATATAAATTCTAAGAGGATGCTTCTCAATGGTTTAAATTTTTAGCACAACACATGGGAATCTAAGTAATTATATCCTAATTTATTTTGACATTTGAATTAGTATAAATAATAGTGAATGCCAACATCCCAAAGGAGGGTAATTTTTGGAAATCATTTGTAATTGAAGCAAGAGAGTTTAACCAATCTAAAACTTTGTGTTTAGATTTTTGAGTTTTTTTTGTATGAAATTAGCTCAA
The DNA here is from genome assembly GCA_037957365.1 of Torreya grandis. Lineage (NCBI taxonomy): Eukaryota > Viridiplantae > Streptophyta > Pinopsida > Cupressales > Taxaceae > Torreya > Torreya grandis. The sequence goes on from JARHVA010002024.1 coordinate 1,761,284, forward strand.
AGTGAATAAAAAGGAAGTTGATTTATGTGAAACTTTACATTTAAAGAGATCATTTAGTGCATTTATGAAGATTAAAATGGTAAACTTTGTGTTACCTTTAAATCTGAATATGAATTCCAATATTTATTAATCATTTTTTGAAAGAATTATCATCTTTTGAATGTTTATTTACTTGTACGGATTCAATAAGATCTGTAAAATTACTTATTATGAAGTGCACCTTCTTTCTTCTCACATATTCTAGTCTTTTCACTCTCTATTTCCCAAAACTTCTTTACACATTCTATAAAACAACTAATTACTTGGTGTAGAATGTTTTTTTTATGGTTCATAAATGTTTTGATTAAATTAATAACCCAAAATAAGATGACTTATGCATATCCTATGATTAAATTATGAATAAATAAAATTGTGAATAGTTAGAAGTAGATATACATAAGCATACAGGAGCTTCACTGTTAAATGAAGGGGATTTAATCCCATGACTACCTAGGTACTTTGTCTAGCCTATAAAATATCTAGCTAACAAGTGGAAAAGCCATCATGTGGTTGGAAAACATAAAAACATGCTCACGAGTCAAGAAAGTTTCAATTGAGACATCTTACCTTAATTTATTTGAACTAGGGTTTTGTCCATATTCAATGCCATCTTATGATGAAAAATTAGAGGTCTGTGTTAGTATAAACATCTTCTATCTTGTATGTCAAGTCTAAGGGAAATGTATTGACATTCAAAATTACATGTTTGTTCAAGAGAAGGTGATGTAGGTAGTTTTCCAATTTGAGAAAATTCCCATTATAGACTTTTAGTGAAATCTATAGTGCATTTCACCAAAAAAGATCTTACAACACAACATTGGCACAATGGGAGCATGGCCTCAATGCAAGGTGTCTCATTTGAGTAAAATATGATACTATGACATTAGGATTAGTCAATTGGGTTGATGTTTAGTACTTAGGCCTTATGAATACCTAAAATAACCCCATGGTTTCTCAAATGGAGCATCTACAGTCTGACTATAAACCCATGGAGTTGATGGTAAGAAACGAGAGGTTGAGAACCTTGAAGGCATAGATGTTCACTCAGTTGAAATTGATCTAATTATCTCATAAGGATCAATAAAAAGTCATGTGATATTTAAACACAAATGAAAATCTACATAGGTCCTTTGAACTCTCCCTAATGGTCACTTAGAGGTGTCATAATTAACATAGTCCATGAACTAGTGCAAACTAGTCTAAGCTAGTGAGATATTGTAGTTTGTGGGTAGAGATATGTTTTGAAGATCACCAAATCACTTTCATATTTATGATACACATTAATAGGTGATATTCATAGGAAAGGAATAGAGCAAAGGAATGGTTTTCAAATGCCACAATCATCCTATCTAGGTCCTACACACAATCACAGACCTAATGACTAGCCTTGAGAATTTTGAGTGTTTCAAGGTGCTAGAGGTATTGCTAAACCTTGGAATTTATCACATAGGGTCAACATTACCAAAATAATCCCTCCATGATTTCATTTAATATGTACAATAGGGGAGATTACCTATATTCTATCTCAAACAAAGGGCACTCTTTTTAAGCACAAGATATACTGAGGGGGGGATGATCAGTATATCATATATCCTATAAAACTTTCCTTTAACCAAATTTCACTTAATCAAACATTCAAGATATGCAATAAAACTCAAACAATAAACACCACACAAGATGGAGAGAGACACCAGATATAATGTGGAAACCCAATGTGGGAAAAACCATGGAGAACAATCTCAAGTATATGAATGAGCATAAACCCAAACAATATTTGCAATCCAAGCTTGCAAGAGCACCATACCCCTTTGTCAATCACCACTCTAGCTACTATTCATGAGCACCAACCCACAAGAGCACCACACCCCTTTGCCGAGCACCAACCCAGCTACTATTCGTGAGCACCAACCCATAGGAGCACCAACCCCTTTGTGTATACCACACACCTATCTCTCAATGTTGCTATCTCAACAAATGATAGATCAATACAAAATCTCTTTCCTCTCTCCCACCTTTGCTCTTCTAAGCTAGATATAACAAATACAAATCATATTCATCTTTCACAATTGCTCTTCTAAGCTAGATATTATAATATAAAATCAACCTCTATCTCCCATATTACAAATGGCTTCTCAAGCCTTTATTTATAGCTTTCCAAATGACCTTTGGCTTTCCCCCTTTGTGACCCTTCAATCCTCATGGAAAATGGTGCCAAACTTGTATGACCCTTCATATTCAAGCCTTTGAAAAGTCATGTGGTGACCCTTCATGACCAAAAACGTCCTTCCCACTTTTGTCCTTATCTTGGTGACTTTTCATATTCCTCAAAGTGTCCCTTCATGAGAAATTGCACCCTTACTCTTTTGTCTTCACTTGGTAACTCTTGGAATTCCCCAAGATGACTCTTCATGGGAAAATGCATACCATCCTTCTTTTGTCTTTACCTGATGGCTCTTCAACTTCTCTATGGGCCCTTATTTTGTCTCAGATGCAACCAAAAATATATTCATTAATATTAAATAAATATTAACTCACATTAGCCAAGATAAACAACATTAAATGCAATGGGGCCTATATCACCAATAATGCTAGACCTTTGACATCAATGACAATATTTCCAACAATCTCCCCCTTTGTCATTGATGGCAACCTCAATCCTAAAACTACCACATCCTGTCACCTACATATATTGTCATCTAAAAATAAATAGTAACTCCCCCTTACTGTAGCAACCTGTACCTATTCCCTGTACCTATTTTCTGCACCTGTACCTATACTTGTTATTCTCCCCCTTTGACATCAATGGCAAAGGGCCTACTTGGAGTTAACACTTAGCTCCCCCTCAATTGATACTGAACATCAATGTTAGGAAGTAATATAAATTACTCCCAACTCCTCTTACAGATCTTTGAATGTATCCTTTGATCGTTCCTTTGAGAAGATATCTGATAAATCAATGCTTGTCCTTTGAGAATCTTTTTCGGCTATCTTGGTAGTGGTTTTATCTTCAAATTTCACTATGCCACCATTGATCTTCTTTACTCTTACCTCCTATCATATGCCTCAAACATCCGCTATCAATGAACCATGGCTGATCTTTATTTCTTACATGCAAAGCTATTTGCACCAACATAGAATCTTTAGGTTGTTTCTTCTGCCATGAACATGTCTGAACCTTCTTCCTGATGAATGGAGCTTTAAAACTCTAATCCTTCTTATTGATGAATCTGCATGAGTATCCTTTTCCTTCTTTCTAAAACTTTTATCTCTTTTTCAACATTCTAATTTCTTGTGACCATAATAATTTGAAACACTTTAAAACTTTTAAACACTGCATATGCAAGAATCATTCTAATAGCCTCAAACCTTAACACCAGTGTAAAATTTTCTTCAAAAATCTATTCACTCAAAAGATATACAAATTAATCTACCAACTCACCTTCTTGTCATGCAACATAGCCAAGACCCAATAACATCCACCGTGCTTCATTTTTTCTTAAAAGTGTCTCCTTGAAGCCTAGAAGAGACACCACACACAAAAGGGTCCTAGAAACAAATCTCAGGATATTCCCACATCTCCTCTATTTCTTCTTTGATCTTCTTGTGTTTTTCCTTTAGAATCCATTTTAGCATGTCTAACCTTTTTGACCTACTAACCTTATCATTTATGACATTTTTCATTTTCTCAAATTTTTCAACTATCTTATCTTGACAAAGCTCATGCTCAAATGTAACAAGAGATTCTACACCATCCTTCTTATCTGATTCTTTATCTACTATAACAAGTAATTCATTTTCATTCTTAAATTTAACCTGATCAACCTTTACTATCTTAGGTCTCCAAACCTAAATTTGTCTTTTCTCATATTTTCTAGGGGCTCTATATCCTTTGACATACCTTGAATATATCTTTACTTTATTTTGACATACTTTAGCAATATGGCTAACCTCATGACAACAAAAGCAAACAATATTTCTCATACCTTTTTTTTTAATGTGACTGAGATCTCCCTTTGACTGATTTCTTCTCCTCATACAGTCTCTTTCCCTATGACCAACATGATGACAAACAAAACAACGGCCATGAAAAGAATTTGAAAACTTGAAAGCATTGGGCTGCCTGATTGGCTTCTTTGATTTGCCTTCAAAACTTGCATCCTTCTTTCCTTGGACTAATATTTCATGATCTTTCTCAACCTTGATTATAAGCTTCTCATGATTATCCTTTAAAGAACCTAACTCAACCTTCAACTGATTAAACTCTTCTTCTTTTGATGTCAAAATTGAATTTGCAACCTCTAACTGATTCTTAAGATCTTGAATAAATACCTTATTTTCTTTTACTTATATATCCAACTTAGAATCTAAGATACACACCTATTCCTTAAGAGCCTCAACCACAGATTTCAACTCTTGATTCTCCTTCTTTAGTTGCTTGTCCATCTTATGCTTTTCTTTGATCTCCTTCAAGCTGTTAAACCCTTTCTGAAGGAACTTGCTCTGATACCAATTGTTAAGCATGGGATATACTGAGGGGGGGTGAATCAATATCATATATCTTATAAAACTTTCCTTTAACCAAATTTCACTTAATCAAACATTGAAGATATGTAATAAAACTCAAACAATAAACACCACACAAGATAGAGAGAGATACCAGATATAACATGGAAACCCAATGTGGGAAAAACCATAGAGAACAATCTCAAGTATATGAATGAGCACAAACCCAAACAATATTCACAAGCCAAGATTTTAGGAGCACTACACCCCTTTGCTGAGCACCACCCCAGCTACTATTTGTGAGCACCAACCCACAGGAGCACCACACCCCTTTACCGAGCACTAACCCAACTACTATTCATGAGCACCAACCCACAGGGGAACCAACCCCTTTGTGTATACCACACACCTATCTCTCAATGTTGCTATCTAAACAAATGATAGATCAATACAACATATCTTTCCTCTCTCTCACCTTTGCTCTTCTAAGCTAGATATAACAAATACAAATCATATTCATCTTTCACAATTGCTCTTCTAAGCTAGATATTACAATATCAAATCAACCTCTATCTCCCATATTAAAAATGGCTTCTCAATCCTTTATTTATAGCTTTCTAAATGACCTTTGGCCTTCCCCCTTTGTGACCCTTCAATCCTCATGGAAAATGGCACCAAAAGTGTATGACCCTTCATATTCAAGCCTTTGAAAAGTCATGTGGTGACCCTTCATGACCAAAAACGTCCTTCCCACTTTTGTCCTTATCTTGGTGACTTTTTGTATTCCTCAAAGTGTCCCTTCATGATAAATTGCACCCTTACTCTTTTTTCTTTACTTGGTGACTCTTGGAATTCCCCAAGATGACTCTTCATGGGAAAATGTGTTCCATCCTTCTTTTGTCTTTACCCCATGGCTATTCGACTTCTCTATGGGCCCTTCTTTTGTCTCATATGCAACCAAAAATATATTTGTTAATATTAAATAAATATTAACTCACATTAGCCAAGATAAATAACATTAAATGTAATGGGGCCTATATCACCAATAATGCTAGACCTTTGACATCAATGACAATATTTCCAACTCTAAGTGCAAGATAATCTACAGACCTTTGCATCCATGATCAAAAGATGAGATGAAAAGTAAAGGAAAATGGTGAAATGATTTATGAGGTTGATATAAATATGAATAAATCTTTGATACACATATACATACCTTCTAAACTTATAGGTGGTTTTATATACTTGGTTACACATATTCAAGCATATTAGGCCTAAACCCTACAAGGGCATAAACTCATATGGAATACTATATGACATTCCTAACCACTTTGAGAACATTTAAGGGAAATTTTAAGACATGTTATACCTATTAGTCTAAAAATAACAATCACATAGGGGTCATTTTTGGCCTAAAATCACTTTAGGGGTACCTAAAATGCACTCCAAAGCTCGAGAGACCATCTTCAAGCAATCATACCTATATGGATTGATTTCATGAGACCTAAATCATCTAGGGGTAATTTGGGAGGATCATAAACTTAGTTTGAGTGGCATTTTTTTAGAGGTTGGACATCAATATTTTATAAACAATCCTTAACAGTCTAAATAGCTCAAAACCCTCCTTAAACCCTTGCTTAAGACTCAATGGAGAAAATAGGAAATAATATTCACTCAGATGGGGTAAATTGGCCATAAAATTACCTTATACATGTATATCACTCACTCAATTTCTTGGAAATCCATTTAGTTTGTACTTTCACTTGTATAGACAAGGTAAAAATAGTGTTTCTTGTAGTTTTTGTTGTGTTTTATAGGTGTATAAGGGAACTACAAAATGAGAAGGAGGTCTATATAGACTCATTACCACTTCATATTCTCATTTATAACCTTAGTTATGCATAAAATGCCCTTTTTCATCACAGGCAATCTTAGATAGGTAGTGAAAAGATAAAGTGACTACTAAGTGAGAAGATGAGCAATCCAATTGTGGATCCTTTTGAGGTATGCTTAATGGAGTAAAAGGTAAAGGGTCCCAAGACATGTGTCCTAACACCTCTTACATGGATTTGATCAAGAAATTGAAAGCCACTTGGATGACAAATGTGAAGAATGAGACCTAAAAAACTAATGAATGATTGTTGATAGTGAGTACAAGTGTCATAAAGAAGGATAGCAATTAGGGAAGCATATGATGATTATCATATCTAATTTCCAACCTCCCTAAGATAGTGCACATGTGTCAACTCTTACTAGTTTAGTTTTGATTATTCAAGATATTCCTCATCATGAAGGCAGTTTTCAAGAAGGCCATTTGAAAACCCTACACCAGGTTGAGGAGTTTTTCAAGCTTCAAATAAACACTTGACCAAGGAGACCTTCATGGTTTATTCTCTAGCTCATTATTTCTCAATGTAACTAGTATTCATCACTTGACACTTGTTCTTATGACCCTTGAGCTCCACTTATTCTGTCTCTTCTCACATCTATAAATTCAAGCCATTTTGGCTTTTGTAAAGGAATCCACACCTAATATGGTGAAGCCCTGTTAGTTTAATACTATATTTTGCCTTTGAAATAAAGATTTTCAATCTAGTTTTGAGTTCACAAGCTATATTTTATAAGTGTTTGAAGTGGTGTATAGTGAAAGGTCAAGTGATTAGTATATATCCTTGCTTTCTCTCAACTCTTCCATGTTTAATGCAAGTAGTTTCCACTACAACAGGTCACATGAAATATGGCCAAGTACATTTATCTATATTTAAGTGTAAGGAGTAGCCTTAGTGTCTACAATCTAACCTCTAGTTCACTCACCTTGATTAGTTTAATGCATATCATCTCTATGTTTGAAATACTAATGTTGGAGCAATTTAGGATTCTAAGACTAGTGTTGTGAGTCATGTTTTTAGTGCAATTATATGGTAGTCTAGTAGAGATATTTTTGGTGTATCACCTCAGTAGATTATTTTACTTGTCATGTTACTTTTATATCTTTTCATCTAAGAAGCAAGGAGTGTAGGTGATAACCAAGCAAAGAGAAATATAGGGAGTTGTCCCTTAAACCTAGAGGTTTACCTCTACTATAAGCAACCCACAAGCCTAGAGGTATTCTAATGTTTCCCAAATCTTAGATTAGGATTGAAAAACCATCTCTAAGGTGCAAGACTTGTTGAAAATAAGTTATATGATTTGTTGAGTTAGTTAGTGCATGGGGGAAATACTATGGATATCAACTATTTAAGGTTTTGCATGGAATGTAAGGATTATTTGACTCATATGATTGGGGTGGTTGATGATGGTGGTTTATTACCATGAAGATTTGTTAAAGGAATATAATATGGTTAATTAGGTATTTTTAAATAAGCATTGAGAATTATTAAGTCAATAATCACTCTTTCAATTTAGATAAGTTATGTTTGAGAGGAGATTATAGGGTTTTTACTATGTTTTACATGGAAGTAGATTGTGAGCTATCTAGGCATGTAGAGTTAGAATGATTAATACTGACTATTAATGGTTGGTAGTGGAATAAAAATAGAGAAAGAAAATATAAAAATGAGAGGAGTAGGAGTGTTGAATGGATAAATAGAGATAGAGAGGATAGTTCATAGCATTCTTAGTGGTGAAGGTAGAAGGTAAAGAGGTGATGGGCATCTATGAAGAAGTATTTTCACTAGCTAACTTGGACATTCATATATTCACCAGGTTGGTCTTGTAATTCAATTTCTTAAGTGAAAACAATGAATGGGTTTTCCTCTTAATGTTTTGGTTACTATGTTTCTTAGATTAAATCATTAGAAAAATTGGTTTGTAGGTGGAGCCCTATGGAAGGCTTGGCCTCCACATAACCCCACATTCAACTACAGTAGCCTTGGAGATGGGTAGGGACAGCCATGGTTATTGTTAGCTTTTATAAAATACCTTATCCTACACATTTATAGACATTTTGAAACCTTTGTTCATTGTATAAATATTATCCTAATGGATATACAAATAATTTGGTTCATTTATAATAGTAAATTTGAATCAGACTGTTATATATGCATTGAGGATATATGTAAATATAAAATAAATAATTTAACTTGTATAGGAACTCAACTGTTAAATCAAAATGAACTTTTAGATTTAATATATGAGTTTATAGGGTTATATATATATATATATATATATATATATATATATATATATATATATATATACATACATAAGTATATAAATGAGTATATACTTGATTAGAAATCTATTAAGTACATGGGTATACTCATCTATATATGTGTGTGTGTGTGTGTGTGAATACATATGTGTGTATAGACATATATTTGTACTTGTATGAGAAATTTATGGATTTCATTAAATGTCTTTAGGTATATTTATTTATATATATATATATATGAAATTATATTCAACCTATAGATTTATTTAAATGATTTTACACATACACACACACAAATATATATAATAGTAGTAAATTTTAAAAACCATGTGAAGGGATTGTGTGTGTGTGTGTGTGTGTGTGTGTGTGTGTGTGTGTGTGTGTGTGTGTGTGTGTGTGTGTGTGTGTGTACATATTAGTGTGTTTATGTGTAGTAAATTATTGGGTTTACAATTGACTACATTTTACATATTTAAAAATGAAGTTAATGTTTGAACTGGGCACAATAGATGTTATAGACCCTAAGCTAGTTGTGAAAATAGATTATAATGGGAAATGGGAATTTTTTCTGTGAAGTCATTATGAATAACCTAGACTCGGGTAGATGAATAATTAGACTATAAGTTTACTAAAATGGTTTTTATAAAACTCACAAGTACCAATAAGATTTTTATGGCTGAGATTAGTTATTGAATTACACACATACATGAATTAGGTTTTGTATTATAAACTATGTATGATTATTATATTGAATTGTGTATATATTTTGCATAGGGTATACAAATTCCTATGGATTTATTGAATATCAATATTATTTATTTGGATTTGTGTTTAGTAGACCCAGTCTAAGATACTTATGTTGAATACCTAAGTAGGTATTTGACTGTGTGTTATTTATTACTTTATGTGAAACTCAAATAGGTAAAAAATCAGCTATGTTAGTTATACTTGCACTTTTAAAAATAGACAAGCATGGATGATTTTTTTATTTAATATGATTTGATTATATATTGAAATATAAATAAGAAATGAGTTATAATTATATAAATTCTATGTATCTATTTATCATGGGAAATGGAGTTTTCATAATTTAATAATAAGGTTATTGGGCCTTGATTATAAATTGGTTTTATACTTCATGTATACAGTATACACTAAGGCTAAAGATAGTGGATGTCTCCTTAGTAGAACAAAGTATGTGATGTAATGAAATTGTATGTATACATACTATATAAATATGTATTATACATACAATAGTGTTATAACTATTATATCAATGAATAATAAATTCTTGATTATAATTTGGAGTTTATAAAAGTATTTAAAATCTATATATAAATCACTCATTGTATTTATGAGAGTAAATATAGATCATATTTAAAAGTATGGACCGGTTGTTGTTATATGTGGAAATAAACAATTTTATAGCCAGGTTTATAATATTATTTCATGGAGAAATAATATTATAAGTTGCTTAATGGATAAAGCAACCGGCGGTCTAGATATTCATAACCTGGAAGGTGTGTTATATTGAGGACTATTTTGTATTATGTTTATTATTTATAATAAACTAGATGCTTAGATTTCATTCATTTTATTTGATGGATTAAATTAATGGTTGTGATATTTCTATTTTAGCATTTTATATGATTAGCTAAAGTGAAATATGATGAATGAATCTTTTGATTTTTTTACTGTTATTTATTTTACTAAATCTTGCATTCATGACCCTAATTAGGTAGTAGATGGATCCCACTAGATTAATTAGTACCATCAATGCAAGATAAGGGGTAATATGATCAAGTGGTGTGTATGAATTTGACTGATCCTAGAGATCATTTATTATTGAAAACTTTGGCCAAAGTAATGTTTGATAAACATTATCATTGCATATGTTTATATAGTTTTCATATTTATGTGATATCATATTAGAACATAGTTATTTATGGTACACATTATGTATTAGATATCTTCAACACACGGGTTTTGGTTTGTTACTCTAGATTCCCACACCATAATTATCTACCCATCCATGAAGGGAGGGTCATCCCCTTATTTGGAAGATAGTGTGGGGGATATATGGTCTATGGTTGGTGTGGAAAAGTGCTCAAATGATGCTCTCCCTCCTAGCTAAAGTACTATACTTGAGATTACATATTGATACTTGAGTCATGGAAACTTTTGAGTCATAGATACTCTGCTCAGAGGAGCTTTGTATCATGTTTTATCATTTGAGATATTTTATGTATTGATGAAATTGTAATGTTTACACATTTTAATTCCTACAGTAGAGGCTATAATATTATATTATATGTAGCTAAAATTATACTATATCATTTATGTTAAAATGCAATAATAATGGTTGTTTAGTAATATTTATGATTTTTATATCTGTACATCGTGATCCTTAGCTAAGTGGATTAGTTATATCCTTGATGGTTAACTAAATTAATGCAGTTAGTTAAATATCACTAGTTAGTATTTCTTGTGGTGAAATCCTTATTTTGAATACATGTATTTAATTAAAAAAAATTATTTACAATATTCTGGTAAAACTTATTGGGGTTATTACACTTATCTCTTGATTAAAGTCATGTTTTCCAGTAGACTATGTGGGACAAGATCCCTATCCCAGAGTGTTCACATTTCACGCCACCACCTATTGTGTTCAACAAATTATTCTATGTTTTCACTATGATGTTGGAATGATATCCAAATTCACATTACCTATTTCCCTTCATATCAACTGGGTTTCCTTCTCCACTCCTACCATGTGTCTTATTTGTGAATATCTCAATTAGAAACCCTTTCCGTTTGGCATCAGATTCCTTAATGCCCTATGGCATTTTTTTAGGTTTGGATCCATGGATCTCTCAGCTAGATCCATGGCCACCTCCTCTAATATGGTGTTATAGAGACTTCCCTTCAACTTTAATTAGTTTTATGTGTATACAACTTGATATATCAATGTGAAAACTACTTGTTTTATTTTCCTTCCTTGCCACCTCTTCTTATCCTTGAAGTCTCTCTATTTCCTTAGTCAGCCACTACTCATCCTTATCCATGCACTCTTCACCTCTATGGAGTTATCTACACACTTTAACACAAAAATATGATTTTCATCCACAACTTGATTCATCTTAACTCTTTGTATACTCCTCTTGGCATTATTTTTCTATGTAGTGCCTACACCTTCCTTTTTGTCATTCATTATCTACCTATCTTCACTTGACAAAGAGACTTGACTCTCTATTGATTCTTTTTCTTGATCCATTCACTCTCTACCCATCCATGCTTGATAGAGAGATATTTTTTAAATTTTATTCCCAACACTCTAATTATAATATAGTTTTAATTCTTTGATTACCTTAGATTGACTATTTTGTTAGCATTCCTCATTATTTCACCTCATCCCTTAGGTAGTACCTTATAGATGATTATGCCCATTGCTCACTTTTTTTATTTTTGACTACCTCAAATTAGTGATTTTTTCATGATCCTTGTCTTTTCATTGTGCACCTAGACTAATCTAATCAAAATTTATATCTACGCCTCTTATTTATTACTCTTTAACTACCTCATAATCAGTGATCTATCGACATATTATTCTTAGTTTTTTATTAACACTCATTTCCTTAAATAATTAATTATACTAAACTCTCTCCATTTATTTTTAATATATTACCTCATGGTTAGTGATTAGTAGGCACTCAATCTTATGGATACCCATTGTTGCTTTTCATAGGTGTAATCCTATGTAGGTGCTCTAGGACATTCAAACCTCCACTACAAATTAATTTTTTTATCCTAAACATATAATATCTCAAGTATCCTCTTATCACTTGTCTACTATCTACCAACTATTTATGGTAGAGAAATATATGTTCCATAATACTTTTCTAAGGTTGTCAGGTCTACTAGTCAATCTTCAACATCTCCACTAGTTGCTTCATGGTTGGAAATCTTCTATTTTGCACCCCACATCAATTTTCTCACTGGTTGCCTTAAGTTAGTGGTATTATAGTCTACACCTCTTCTTAACACTCTTCCTTAGCTAACTAATTCAAATTGGTGTTTTACTAACCATCCTTCTTGTTGCATCACTCTTCTACTTCATTGCTCATAGGCTCTTCTCATGCATTTTTTGAAGGCTCTCAACTTTTTTGTAATATAAACTAACATAATATAATGTTGGGGGTTCTTAGTGAAGGGACACATCACCACACAACTAGAACATATGAAAAATAGTCACTTAACTAATTTTAATTATTTAATAGAAAGTTACATTATATTATGAGCTTCACAACTTAAATAGGGGATCATTAGTTCCCTTCTAGATCTCATGGATCTTTCTTTGCACTCACCCTCATGACTATGTATTTCAGAAGAGATCAACCCTTAGACTAGGACTCCTCCTTTATAATATCCTACTATTAAAAACCCCACCAATAATAACCTTTTACCGTGGGTGAAACACTTATATTTTTAGTTGTTAAGGGGGATTACCAGTGTGTTTAGTTGGGATGTTGACTCACCAAAAAATTGTGTGCCTAAATTCAAATCCATATTCTAGGATAGTATGTCTAACTTAAATCTCAATCCTTAAGACTCTAACAATAATTACTCAGATCTACTTCATAGATCTTGTTATCTCAATGGCATTTCAATCCCAAGATTTACCAAGTGTCATCCTTATAATTGGGTGATTGATCATTTGTCCTTTTATTTCTTAAGATATATGGTTGTCATATCATGAAGTTACTCATCTACTATAGGTTCCTCATTTTATGTGCTCTTTTCCTTGTTTAGCTTTCTATAATCATGCACTAACTTGCCTCTCTTCTTTAGGTTATCTATGTAGGCAACATCCTTATTTTCCCACACACTTCCTAGATTATCTCATTATGCATTCTACCATACATTCATTTTACATTATTTTCCAAGTTCAAATTTTCTTATGTACCTACACCCCCAAAAATTAGTGGGTTCTCATTCACCTGAGATGTTCCATCATTTAACCAAGTCATTTTATACATGAATTTGAGAGAATAATGGTAGGATATGATCTATGTTATGTAGACAATTTTTATTTGTAAAAGGTGATGAATTTATTATTATCCTAGAGTGTGTTCATAATAGAGTAAAATGATGTAGGTTTTGGATTTTTATGGATATTTATTTCATTCAATACCTTATATAATATGTATTTGTATACCATTTGGATCTCAAGTAACTCTAAAATATAAATTTTATCATGGGTGTTTTTAAATTGATCAATGATTTCATATATGTTGGGTTGATTTGCCTACTTTGTGGGAGGTAGAGGGGGTTGAGGAGGAACATGTTAACTACCTTCATTATAATTCACATGATAAGGCACCCTACCTCATCTAATTTTGAAAATATGGACCATAGGATCCAAAATAATCCATGGGAAACTAATGGGAGAATCATGGTATCTAACACAACATTAAGGTATAGGGGAAGAGAAATAAAATGAAACACACACTCCATTTGGAATCTTATGGTAAAAAAAGGAAACTTGGATGGGATTTTATAATAATAGGTTTGGAGCAAATCTTGGGATTGTTCATTGTTAATTTTAACCTTATTATTATTCTTATATTTAATCTTTTTGACCCAATTGCTTACATAATTAATCCAAATAAGATACATTATCCATGTATAACAATATGCAATGAGTACATTCATAAATTGTGCTAACCAATAATGTTCATTCCTTATTAATATACATAATGTATAATTTTATGGAATAATTAGAAATTAAGTCTAAAAACAAAACCCTAAGGTTGAAATTTGAAACCCTAGAATGGTAATACCCTAATAGAGACACAGGGTTTGACATAGTTCGATCAATGTTCAAGTTCACCAATGTGTTTTAACCTAATTTGGTTATACATCCCTAATAAAATAGAAACTAGTAGAATAATTTATATTGATGTATGGCATTCAATCATGTTTATGAAAGTCAAATAATAAAATTGTTTGTAGTGATTTGACATGTGGCATATTCTAAACATAGTATGTATGAAAAAGAGATGAGTACTTAAATTTTCTAGTTAACTTTTTTTTTGTGACTATATTCTAGTAGTGTAAAATAGACTAAGGCATGATTGTAATTTGTCTGGTTAAAGAATTGTATTTATACTTATGGAAGGTTAGTTCTATTGATCTAGGTTTGTATCACCTATCAATATTGAAATGTGCTTGTTGGTACTGATCTATGTGGAAGTTAGGAATTATGACCATATGGTCACATTCATCTATCTCTAAAAGCTTTGTATGTATAATAAATAACCCTAATGATGCACACAACTCCATAAATAAACCTCCACCCCGATTTTATGATTGATTTTTACCTACATATATGATACTCCAAGAATTAAAATAAATCCACAGATAATTCTCCCACTTAGAGTGATTTTGTTATGTTTTTCCTTTGTTATATGTATGTAAATAATTATTTGGTTGTAATACTTTACAATGTTTGGTTTGACGTGGATTTGGAATGCTTCAGACATGGCTTATGACTTCTCCTAGTGATATATTCATAATTTGGGAAGATTAGAGAATATTTTATGAATGTGTAAAACTTAATAGATGTGTAACAGATAAATTCCAAGTCCCTTATTAAGTGATAAATTGATTTACTTACATATGAGTCCATTTAGGTAATTTATCATTCCACTAACATTCTAGGTTAATGGGCTGACCCTAAGAAGAGAAATTTTTTCAAATTTATCCATTTTTGGGAGAGGGTTAGTAATGACTATATCAAGTTAATAAAAAATAGTGATACTGATTGAAACTAACAAAACTGACTTGTGTACAAATGAACTAAACTAAAGGTCTATCTATGATTATGAAGGATATTAAACATGTTTGAAATATACAATGAGGTTCTTATAGGTGTGTAATAATAAAATGCAAAGGTCAAACTCATAATATAACATATATGTGTTAAAGAATGGCAGATTAGGACCATGTTTGTATACTCAAGTCATGCATGGCAAATGTGTGTCAAACTTATCATAGTCAAGTACCAAATACCCAATTTTAGTAGCTATAGTTTTGAACTCATTCTTACTAAGTTTCCATCCACACTTGATTAGTTTATTTACTTGAAATAAGTGTCAATTGTTAAAGGTATTTAAACTACATAGTTATAATCAAAAGATGATGATTGAGCAATTTTTTGAGATGTCATAAGATCATCATATGCAAGGTGTATACAAGGGAAAGTGAAGCTGATCTACAAATCAATCCTATCTTGGAGAAGATAAATCACACTTACCCTTCTACTTTTTTGTACATTTAGACAATCAGGGTCATGACCAAGGTGGATCCGTTAAACCTAACCAGGGGTCCTTTTCCACAACAATGTCACTAGAGAGGGTTATAAATCCTCTAGTTATGAAATACTATGAAATAACCCTATCTAGGTCCTATTTTTTCTTATTCACAAAGTAAATTGCAAAGTAATGTAAAATCTAACCTAGTGCTCACCAAAGCATGTGGCACAAAATGGGGTAATAAACATAAAAGTAAACATGCATAGAATTTCTCTAATTAAGTCAATATACATATAATCCTAATGCATGGAGAGAGAATTACATTCAAAATCTATTACTTATGTTACTTATATCTACTAATATAGAGGAGTAAGAGTTATAAATACTTACCTTGAAGATGAACCCATCGAGACTCAATCTCTCCTTTGGACAATGGTGCTTTGAAAAAGGTTGTTGTGGTTTATAAGGATCATTAAGATAGGCCAAAGCATCCTCTAAGTTTCCACAAGATAAGATTTATCTCCAAGTTAAACCATAAGCAATGAATCATCAAGCAGAATGGTGGAATATCATATTGTAAATAAGTGCAAATGAATTATTAATTCTATCTCTTTATCTAAAATAGTAGAAATAGATGTTTATATATAGATGGATCTAACCCTAAACCCTTCTAAACATTTATCTGACAAAGTCATCCCAATCAACCTATATCATTAAATAAAAGTAGTTAGATCCTAGACTAGGATGGTTGAGGCTGATCTAGTCCTGTAACATGTTCATATATTTTAAGTACAAGGTCAGCCTAGGTCAACTTTGTTCGATAAATGTCAAAATGAGTTTTTAGCTCAAGTAGGGGTTATTTAAGGTGGTAAATTGATTAGAGGAGTGTATAAGGGAGGTTTTAAACCTTAGATAAGTTTATAGAAGAGGTTTGTGTTAGTTTTAAGTGGTGGTATGGAGGAAAATAATATTGTGAAGCACCAATGGTCTACCCACCTCTTTCTTGGTACACCCTTTCATGTGTGCACTCGGAGAGATTGAGACTAAATGACTTCCTACAATATAAAAATCATAAATAATTGATAAAGTTTAAAAATATTGTGTATACATATACCCCACTCAAAGCTCATCATGTGTCATGTAGGTGTAACATGGGATGGTTCTTCAGGAAAAGAACATAGAAACACACAATGTTGAAACTAAATAAATTTTAGTATTTTAAATCATAAAATAATTTAAAGTAAATGGATGAAAGGAATAAATTGAAATAAAATTAATGTATGTGTACCCTGACTTACCTTTATTATTGGATGGCTTTCTATTATGTTTGTTGTTTTTATCATGGAGGGTACAGAGACTACTTTGGACAAACTCAAGGATATAAAAATAAACAAATGTAGGAAACCCAAGATAATTGAAATGTGTAGGAATGATGTATTTATAAATTTGGTAAGATAGGGTGATAAATGCTAAGTTAGGACCAAATGACCAAGCCAAAAATTTAGAGTAAATTAGGTAACCAAAAATTGAAGGCTACTAAATGATCAAAAAAATCAAACAAGTATACCTTAAGTAATAATGATAAAAAACCAAATCAAACTAAGGATACATGAAAAATAAAAATCTAACATCAATGTGAAAGTAGTAACAATACTTACTTAAACAAAGATGGGAAATAAATGGTAAAAAAAACATTGATGAGTGAGCAATAACAATCCTTACTCAATCATCAATGGAAAAATTACATGAAGGGAAAAAACATTAGTGAGTGAGAAGTAACAATCCAAACTCAATAATAGAAAAAGTAATAAAAAATAGAAATAGACATAGTTATCCAAAGAAAGGGAAGTACAAAAAATATGTAAACAAATATAATTATCAAAAGAAAATAATGATAAAAAATATATATAGAAACATACGCAGTTTTCCAAAAAAGGAATGATAACAAAAAAAATTCAAATAAACCAAGTAAATTATAGAAATATAAAGTAATGGTATAAAGAAGATAATCCATAGTCACTCAATCATATTTTTTTGTTCTAAGGATAAATAAAATTGAAACAAAGTAGTGCTACCATGTTTTAAGATATGAAGAAGAGAGAATATAAAAGTGGGCAAATATATTTAGAATCGCACATGCTTATCAAGGGGGGAAATGAAATGGGTAGTGGGGGAAATGAAGGAAAAAATAAGGTAGAGACACTCTTTATCAAAGTCAAGACACTAAAATTTGGTTTGTCAAAATAAAAAGACTTTAGACACTAATGAATTTGAAAAACTTCTCCTAATCACACAAATCTTGGTTGATCAAATGAAGTGTTGGCATCATATGTTCACCCTAGCTGAGAAAGGGGATTATTTAAGTCCTTTGGCTTAAACGTAGTCTAATATGGGACTGACCCTAATTTGTGGGTTACCTAAAATTGGGTCAAACTCCATGGTTGGCTTCCTTTTGTATCTATCACCTAAGCTAGACCTAAGCTAACTCTTGCTTGGAAAAGGGAGAGATATTGACAATAATTCATGAAAACGTGTAAAAATGAGGTGATGCACCAAATGTTTTGATCCTTATACTTCCACAAGACACACTATGGGATGAATTCAAGACTGTAGAAGATCACGTCACTCACTCTTTGATCAACCCTCACATAAGTATTTCAAAGAAAGGCAAGGACTAGCTATTGACATGGCATAGGAGGGAAATTATCCACTTCCAAACTGACCAACAGACTATATATGCACTTAGAATGACCTATGGGAGATACCAAACACTTCATGAAAGTGAGGGAATTCAGACAGAGTTAAGGGAAAGCATGGATTCACTTAACCACATTAATGAACTAATAAGACATGCTTTAATTCAAATTGTAAAATGGAGGAATTCAATATTTTATTGCATTAAATAGGTATTACAGTGAAAATCTAGGTAGAGTCTAGTCATGCCAAAGAGAGGGATCCTTTTCAAGGATTAGAAGCCTATATTTATAGCAAGATGGGATGAGAGAGATTGGGATCATGTATAAAAGGATGGAGTAGGGAACATAGTGACCCATATTTCCTATCATCTAATGTTGATTCAGTTACAAAAGATCATAATGTCCAAGAATACTTTTAAAAGGGGCCCATAACAACCATATCAATCCCTTTCAATTTGTTTTGGTATACATTAATTCTCCTTATGGATGCAATGGTGGAATCAAGTCATTTTCAAGCTAAATTTTGGAATCAAAGATGTTACAATAGCTAGATCAATCTTTTATAATCTCCTTTTGGCTTTGATGTAGTTACAACAACTTAATCAATCCATTTTGATCTTGTTCTAACATAGATTGCTCCCTATTGGTTCATTTGTGGCATATAAAAGTGGAAAAAAGGGTCATAATCATGTTGTTGGCTTTGGTGTAAAACCATCAAAACTAATGTATCTACCTCTGTGGAATCCCTTTGAAACATTTGTCCTGGTTTGATTTCAACCATATTTTTATTTGACTTTAGATAGTATCCCTTGATATTGATCTAGGTTTCTAAAAATGTGCCATTTTTCAGTTCTTTATTCATTTCTAGGATCTTGTTAACCCTTTGACCCTATACACACCATCAATATGCTTTTTCATAGCTTGAATGTGCTTCATTGATCTTCTACCAATCTAATGTGCTTAAGACACTTGGAATCTTCTCATTATCCTTCAATATTTACTAACTCTTTAGCCTCTTGCTTAGTGTCAATCTACTTTATATGATGGATCACTCACCATTAATCTACTTGGGTCAACTAGCTCTATCAATCACCACATGCCATTAGATCTTCAATCAAGGACCTAAGATCTTACCACTTGTCAACTGCATGTTTATGATGACCTTTTGACTTGATGCTCACCATTGATCTTTGATACATGATCAAATTCACATCATTAGATCTTAAGGACCCACTGACATTTGTCATATTATTTATCACCGTTAGATTTGATCTTAGCTCCTAAGATTTAGATACTTGTCACTTTCACATTCAACCTTAGATCATTTGAATTTAAATGGCTATTTTTTGTAGCTTTAACTTTATGTCCCCTCACACATTTCACTAATTTTGAAGTTTTATATCTTGAGATAAAAAAGGCATCAAGACATGAAATTTGCACAATATGATCTAGGCATGAAGAACTTCATGTCCATGTGATCCTTTGGGCTTGAGAGGTTTCTTTAACATACTTATAAAATGTGTAATTGAGCTGACCAGTCCATTTTTGCATGACACTTGATGATGAACTTGTTTTTCTAGGCTTGCTCAAGTCATTTCTTAATCATATTTGAAGGCTTATATATGTAGATAAAAATTGCGGCAATGCACCAAACTTGCATAGAATCATTAGGGCACAAAAGACATCATCTTAAATAACTCTTAAAATCAACCTGACTCACAAGGCAAACTAGGATGATATGTTATGTTTCAAATGATGGGGTGAAAAATTGACTTGTGGGGGAAAAATTGATAACATTCTGGTGACTTAGTTGGGAAGCATACTTTTTATACTTGAGAACCAAACCATCTGCATTACTTTTGGACTTATAAATAATGACAAGTTTGATTAATGGCTAAAAATGACTCCTTTGAATTAAAAATACAATAATTCCCCCAAAACAAAAAGGGAAACATAGAAAACATGGAAGATAACTAAACAAAGCAAAATCAACAAATTAATGTTCTAGGACAACACTTGGAAGAAATCCAAAATAACTAACTATGTACAAGGGACTTTAGCTTCCTTATTAACAATGTTTCAAATGTATCCCATTAACTAAGATAGGAAGCTCCTTACCATCCATCCTTTTTAGTTGGAAGGAATTATGGGATTTGTAGTGGGAGATTGTGTATGGACCACTCCATAGAGAGTCAAACTTTGTATGCCTTCTTGGCTTAGATCTATCCTCATCCCACTTGAGGACCAAATCTCATTCTTTGAAACTTCGTAAGGAAGCTTATTTATCAATGGATTTATTCAAATTTACTTGATGGATTTCCATGGATAACATGGACTGATGTCTTATCTCTTATGACTCCATAAGTTTGGCATATCTAATCTTCATAGGTTCCTTCTCCAACAACTCAAGTTGATGCATCAGTTCTAGGGTAGGAAATTCAAGAGAAATAGGCATTATTAATTCCTTACCATATACCAGCTTGTACAAGGAGTTGGATATTGACTTCTTTAGGTGATCCTATCAATCCACATAGCTAATTTTAATTTTAGATGACATAACCTTTGATTATCTTTAGGGTCTTTATGATCTTCAACAAGTTCTTATTGGTGGACTCAGTAAGACCAATTCTTTGGGGATAATAGTTTGATGAAGTGCTAAGATAAATCCCATGTTGAATTTCCCATTGACTAATTTTAGACCCCAAAAAGGCCATAACATTGTCATAAATGATAGTTGAAGGGACTTCAAACCTAGTAAGTAGACCCTCATAGAAATATAGAACATTGGTCTCATTTGCTTCCTTCAATGCCACTACTTATGTCTATCTAGTGAATTAATCTATGGAAATTTGTATCTATTTATGACCTAAGATTGAATGGGGGTTAATGAGACCAATAAATTCCAATCTTCATTGGATAAAGGATTGATCCATTGTAATTGGTTGAAGAGTTAAGGCTACAAATTTCACCTTTCTTACAAACATAGCACATTGTCTAAATTTCCTAACCCATGCATGACAATAACCAAATAATCTTGGCCAATAATACCCACCTCTCATGATCTTGTGGGATTTGGTCCTTGCTGAATAATACCCTCCACCATGTCCATCATGTTGTTCAATGCATCTTAACAACATGCCATTGATATATTTCTTGAATAAAACACCATCAACAAGAAGAAATGGAATGGTTTGCAATCTAAAATATCTTCTTTTTGAAGGATTTAGGTGAGGGAGATAAAGACCATCTTGGATATATCTTACCAAATCATGGTACCAGCTAAAAGGTGAGGTATGATCAGTTTTAGCTTCTTCATTAGTTGACCCCATAACCACCTCATTACCTTCTTGTAAGTCTTGGGCTAGATTCTCATAAAGTCCTTTGCCTCTAATCATATTTATGACTTTTATCTCCACATCATACTCTATTACCTTTATTATCCAACCAACTCTTTTCTCATTTATGTTCTTATTCAATAAAAACTCCTTGACACTTAGATGTGCAACCATTAGGTGTATCTTATTGTTAGACAATAAGTATCTAAATTTCTTGAGAGACCTTATGACTGAAAGTACATGTTTTTCAACAAAAGAGTACCTTGTTTCATATTCTTTCAAGCCTCGATTGAATAAGGCTATTGGTTTCTCTAAGGCCTCATGATTCTGCTACATAAAATACCCAAAATAGTGTTAATGTTAGCATATGTGTCTATAATAAAGTTCTTTGAGAAATATATGTTCATGAGCATATGAGCACTAACCGTGACTTTCTTAATTTCTTCAAAACTCCTTACTCCTTCCTTGGACCAATTGAAGCTCTGATTCTTATTTAGCATAGTTTTAAGTGGCTTAGCTAAAGTGGCAAAATTTGAGATGTATCTTTTGATGAAATTGATCTCCCCTAAGAAACTTTGTAAAGCTTTTTTGTGCTTAGGCAAGGAAAAAGCAAGAATTCAATCTACAGGATCTATGCTTAAACCATGATTTTAAATTATGTGTTCAAGGAGCTTACCTTCATGAATTGAGAAGACACACTTTATGGGATTTAAGGATACCCCAAATTATCTACACCTTTCAAAAACTTGTTCAAATTAAGCCATGTGCTCACTTGCATTATTTGAAAATACTATTATATCATCAAAATAGACTAGAAAAGACTTGTTAAGAAGGCCTTAGACTTCTATATACATGGCTCTCTAAGAAGTTACTCTAGCATTAGATAAACTAAAGGGAATCTTTCTATATGCAAATGTTCCCCACTTTTTAGTGAAGGATATCTTGAATTGGTCTTCTTCCTTGACCAAAATCTGATTGTAACCACTATAGCCATCCAACAAGGAGAACCTTTATGAACCTATAACCAATTATAAAATTTTCTCCATAAATGGCAATAGGTAGTGGTCTTTAAGGGAAGCCTTGTTCAAGTCATGAAAGTCAACACACAGTCTAATTTCACCATTATTTTTCCATACTAGAATAAGGTTTGCCACCCAATTTAAGTGTTTAATTGTAAATATAATATCTAACTCAATGAGATTATGAAGTTCAACTCTTATCAAAAGCTCAAGTTTAGGATTAATAGGCCTTTGTCTTTGTCTTATTGGATTCGTTTCATCTTCTAGCTTAATGGTGTGTTGAGCTAGACTTGATTCAAATCCCTTGAAATCACTATATTTCCATGAAAGTACATCAAAAAAGCTTGCACATAACTCAATGAAAGATTCTTTTTCTAAATAATTGCATACCTTACCCAACTTTAAGTTCTTACCAAGTATAACTTCCACATTGGCATAGTGTTTTATTTTTTTTGACAAAAATGATTTTTCTTTCCTCATCTCATTATCACCACTGAAAATGTTCTCAAGTGTGATTAATCCCTTGAGAAAATTATTTATTTTCATTTCCACAATCCAATTATCATACTGTTGTAATTATTTTAACTGATTTCTTGAGGAAAACTCAACCTCTTCTTGTAAGAATCTGATAATATGATTATCATCCTCAAACACTTACCAATTATCATAATTATTTGGGATACAAGGCCTTAAAATCACCTTAATGTGTGGTTGGACCTTTTTACTTACATTAACTAGGATACTAAATTGTGCCCCAATAGAATCCAACATGTCTACATGTTTGTTTTTATCTCTTAGTATTACCTGAATGTTGAAGGCTTCAAATTCTTTAAGTAAGTCCCATACCCTATACTTATAAGACTTAAGCAATGAATTTTTGCATACATTAAGACCTCTCACTTGGTGAACTATAATTTCACTATCACCAAAGACTTGTAAGGTGTTGACCTTCATCTTCCTATCCCATTATAAGCCATGAACTAGTGACTCATATTCTGTAGCATTATTTGAATAACCAAATTGAAACTTAATAGATGAAAATTACCTTTGCTTTTCTATAGAAATCAAAATAATTCCATCCTTGGTACCTTTCTTATTCATATATCCATAAAATTATAATTTTCAAAGATCATTAGTATACTCATCATCCTTCATCAAGGCTAGAATTGGTGCATCCTTCTCATGCAAGCAATAAACCCCAAGTTCTTCCTCAATTAGCTTATAAGGATGATATTCATGTGAGATAGAGGCCCAAATATCAAGGTAAAAATCTATAATCCCATCTAAAGGTGATTTAGTTTCATCTACACTCCCTTTTATCACCTCATCTAAGATAAGGCAATTGGTGTTCACAACATTTGGCATATATGGCTCCAAATGGAACCATGTAATAAGTTCATAATGTATTGTTACCTTAGTGCCATACCTAGTCCTGAAGACCAAATATATTCAATCATATAAAAATTATACTCCAATATTTGAGGTAAATTCCCTTGATAGACACATGTCAAAGTAGGGAGGCAAGTCCACCATAACTACATCCTAGTAAATGGTAACATTAAGGCAAACTTGTAGTGTCAACTTCAAATCCTTAATGATGCTTACTATCTTTATTGGTGAACCATCTAATTTCAATACTCATTTAGTATATGGTTCATAGATAAGACCAAGCTTATCTTCAATTTGCTTAGGCATGATAGTACTACTGACTCCATTCTCCACCATACAGTTATGAACTAAATAGTCACCAACTATCAAAGAGAGATATAAGGGAGGATTTTTACTTAAATTTACCTCAAATTTATCCCCTTTTTCCATTTGGTGTACCTTCTATACTTGATGCTTCATTGGTTGGTCTGAATTAGCGAAGACAACACCTTGTTCTCAAATGGTTTGAGACACCTTGAGAGATGAAAGCTCTTGGATGAGCATATATTTTTGTCCTAGAATAGCAAGGGAATCCCACATGCTAATGTTAACATTGTATTTCTTCATTTAATCTATTATGTTGAATGGAGCTCCATTAACCTTTGATTGTACCATCACACTAATATCAAAATTAAGGGTTTTTGGATAGTACAAGGGATGGCCTAATCAATGCAAGTATTCTAGTCCATGTCTTTTGGAATCTAAGATTGAAATTGGACATGAACTCATGAGGATCTCTCTTTATGTTAGTTAAATATTCAATTAAAGATAGGTGATCATATTTATCTTTAAAATGTCTAACTAATACTACACTTAACTCATCCTAGATAGAAATGAAATTCAAAGGAAGATTTATATACCACTCCAATGCTTTTCTTTTGAAGGAAGTAGCAAGCAGTCTAATAGCCATATTATCTTGAATAACATTATGAATGAAGCAAAGGTTGGAAACATCCTAGATGTGCTCAATAATATTCATTTGAACTTCTCTTGAGAATAATGGTATACTCTTAGTGGAAAATATAGGGATGTCATCAAAATGGGATAAATTCAATAGACTACCTCTACTCAATGAGACAAACACTTGATTCTTGATAGCCATTTGGGTAGTGGGGATTGCATAGTGTAAGTTAATAGGATGATTAGGAGATGAATATTTATTTTGGGGATAAGGTCTTGTTATATTAAATCTTTATCTCTTATATGAAATTGAAGGTATCTCAATGAATTCAAGGGGAATACCTTTACTCGTTGACCTTGTAGTAACCTTTGACATGAGAATGTTGTCTAGAAACTTAAAGAATCTTCAGCTTCTAATGATGATGGATGTATTTTTATGTTGTAGATTATTCTCCTTAATTATAAATTTTAGTTATCCTAAGGATAATTGATCTCATAGGGTGTCTCCTAATTTTTAGCATCCTAAGTTGCACCCTAACTGAGAAAGGGGATTATTCAGGTCCTCTTGCTCAAACCTAGTCCAACATGGGACTAACCCTAGATTTTGGGTCATGTAAAATTGGGTTAGACCTCTAGATCAGTTAAAATTCTATTTGGATCTATCACCTAAACCAGACCTGAGCTAACTCTTGCTTGGAAAAGGGAGAGAGATTGATAATAATTTATGAAAGCATGTAAAAATGAGGTGATGCACCAAATATTTTAATCCTTATACTTGCATAAGATACACTATGGGATGTATTAAAGACTAAAAAATGTCACTTCACTCATTCTTTGATCAACCCTCACATAAGCATTTCAAATAAAGGCATGGATTAGATATTAACCTGGCATGGGAAGGTAATTGTCCACTTTCAAACTAACCAAAAGACTATATATGCACTTAGAATGACCTATGCGACATACCAAACACTTCATGAAGGTGATGGAATTTAGATATAGGAAAATAAAACCATGGATTCACTTAACTACATCAATGAACTCATAAGATACACTTCAGTTCAGCTTGTAAAATTAAGGAATTTAGTCTTTTATTGCATCAAATAGGTATTACAATGCAAATCTTGGTAGAGTCTAGTCATGACAAAGAGAGGGATTATTTTCAAGGCTTAGAAGCCTATATTATAGAAATATGGGATGAAATAGATAGAGATCATGCATATAAGTATGGATAAGGGATCATAATGACCCAAATTTCCCATCATCTAGCATTGATTCAGTTAGAAAAGATCATAATGTCTAAGACTAATTTTGAAAGGTAACCATAACAACCGTATCAGCCCCTTTTAATTTGTTTTGGTTTGTATTGATGCTCCTTATGGTTTTAGTGGTATAATTAAGTCATTTTCAAGCTAAATTTTGATATCAAATCTATTATAACAGTTGGATCAATCTTTTAAAATCTCCTTTCGATATTGATATAGTTACAATAGATTAATCAATTTGTGTTGATCTTTTTATGGTATAGATTGTTCCCTACTAGTTAATTTTAGGCTTACAAGAGTGGAGAAAAGGGTCATAATCATGTTTTTGGCTTTGGTAATGAACCATCAAAATTGACATGTTTGCCTTCATGGCATCCTTTTAAAACATTTGCTCTGGTTTGACTTCGATCATATTTGGCTTTAACTTTTGATATCAACCCTTGATCTTGATCTGGGTTTCTAAAAATATGCCATTTGTTAACTCTTCATTCATTCTTAGGATCCTACTAACCCTTTGACCCTATGTACACCGTCGATCTGAGTTTTCATGTCTTAAATATGCTCTATTAATATTTTACTAGTCTAACATGCTTAAGACACTTGGTAACTTCTCATTAGCCTTTGAGATCTATAAACTCTTTGACCTCTCACTCATCATCGATATACTTTTTATGATGGATCACTCATCTTTGATCTACTTGGGTCCACTAGCTCTATTAGTCACCACATGTTATTAGATATTTGATTAGGCACTCGAGATCTTACCACTTATCAACTACATGTTCATTCTCACCTTTTGAATTGAAGTTCACCAATGATCTTTGATGTATGATCAAATGTGCATCATTATATCTTTGGGACCCACTAAAATCTATCAAATCACTACTCACTGTTAGATTTGATCTTAGCTCCTAAGATTTGGACACTTGTCACTTGTTCATTCAAACTTGGATCATTTGAATTTAAATGGCTATTTTCCAAAACTTTATCTTGACATCCCCATGCATGTTTCACTCTATAAGTCTAATTTTGAAGCTTTATATCTTAAGACAGAAAAGACATCAAGACATAAAATTTGCATAGGTTGATCTAGGCATGAATAAATTCATGTCCTCATGATCCTTTTAGCTTGAGAGGTTTCCTGAGCATACCTATAAAATGCATAATCAAGTTGACCAGTCCATTTTTTCATGATGTTTGATGATATCCCAATTCTTCTAAGCTTGCTCAAGTCATTTCTTGATCATCTTTAAAGCCTTATATCTATAGATAGAAAGTACACCAAGACACTAAAATTACAAGGAATTATTAGGGCACAAAAGACATCATCTTAAGGAACTATTTAAAACAACCTAACTCACAAGGCAAATTGGGATGATATGTTATGTTTCAAATTATGGGGTGATAATTTGACTTGTGGGGGTAAAATTGACAACATGAAGTATGAATATCATCCCATGAAGTCTATATGTATAAAAATTAAAATGTACCTACCTTCCCATAATGTGTTCCCCATTCCTTAGGACCCCTTATAGTCATTATTCTATTGTGAAGATTAGGTGCTTTCATGATAAAGTAGGTAGCACTATAGATTATTTTAAATTATCCTATCCCAATCTACTGGCCTACCACACCCCAATGGACCTTGGCTCTATCATGAGGCCAACTGTGGAGTTTGAGCTTTGATGGGAGATAGGAGATGTGCTATAAATCATGTATTGTGGTGTGATGTTAACTTTTTTATTTTTAATTTGCCTTTTGATCATTGCCTTTTGTTTTAAATGATTTGAATTTTAAATTTTGATGTATTTTTCTATTCCTCCTCCATATGGATTTGAATAACTAAACATGGGTGCTAAAAATGACTATCATTTGAAAAATTTGGACTTGGTTTCTGAGAAAGAGGACTTAGAGAACATGATATCTAAGATTTTTGTTTATTCATGTGAAATAAAAGTGTTATCTTGAATTTGACCTTGTTGTATCCAAAGTGGAATAAAAGGAAAGGAAATCAATGGGAATGAACATGAAACAAATTGAATTACTTCAAATCACAAAAAATGTGATAATGTGAAAGGAATAAAATGACAAGTATGAGTCATTATCATAAAAATGTATGTAAGTGTATGAAAACATGTCAACATAGTTTATTGTGAAAATTTTATCTATAAAAAGAACAAAAACCAAAGATGAGAATATGGGATCACAAACTTGTAACCATTTCTTAACATTATAGAAAATAAACACTTAATTTAGTAATGGTGTTTTCAAATAATATGTCCTATCCAAAGTCTTACACTATAACTAATAAAATAGAAACCCAAGTGGGTGAAAACATGGTAAAAATGATATTTGTGAGGAGAGATTAGTAATATCCATATTCTTACACTACAACTCATAAAAGAAAAACCCAAGTGGGTGAATAAAGTATTAGAAAATAATAAACATGATATAAAAAAATAATATATGTAAGAAAAATAAATTCATGAGGAAAACTAGGTCCTTTCCAAAGTATTATAAGGAAACTCATGAAATTATTGGATGAATAATGGAGTTTGATAAAAATACAAAGTATATAAGATAAACACATATGCAAAGTGTTTGATTTTTATTTTTAGTATAGTTTTGTATGTATTCACCCTTGTAAATCTAATCAGATAATTGGAGAATGCGAAGAGTCTTTCATTTTATATCTTAAAAAGTTAGAAGGTGAAGAGACAATAGGATTTTAAAAGGTTATAAATAGTACTTTGATGTAGTATAATGTTGTTTGATGTGTTGATGGAAATTAATAGAAATTATCTTGTTATGGTTTTTGCTTATTTTATTTTACGTATGGTGTATGCATATTTATGTACTTTAATTTTATTTATTGCATAATCTAATGCAATAGATTTATGATTTAATTATATTATATCTATGCTTCATCTTACTCTTTGGTCTTTTTGAATATGTCATAAATGGCCTATACTATTTTTGTCTTTTTATCAATTTTTTGTACTCTCCATTGTACATGATATCCTTGTAATTAGCATGTTCTAGTGTAATTCCAAGAACCTCTACTAACAATGGTGTGATGAGTGTGGAACCAAATTTGATAAATTGTGATAAGATGGTTGACAGGGCCAAGAGACATAGAATGATGGCTAGATGAGAGAATTAAAAAAATTAGAGGAAGAATTGTGAAGAGTCAAAAAGACTACATAAGAGATCATCTAAGAACACATATATGGTGAAATCTATGAAATTTTTTGGTGTGAACTATCCAGATTGTTAGGTACATGGTTGGCCATATTAGAATACTATTACTTTAGTCTGAGGAGAATAGGATTTATAATTTTAACTGAGCATAAACTAGAGAGATTGCACAATCTAGATACTAACTAGTCTTGAATAGTATATCATAGGACAAAGACTATGATCGATGGCTATATCATAGAGTTTATAGTATAAAGATACATATCTTTTGAGACTTTCAAAAATGAATTTGTTCAAGGAATCAAAAAGAAATTTTTATAGTAACTAGCCTTACTGATCAAGATGTTGGTTATGGAAAAGGCCATCGTGCCTACTTTAGCCAACATGGAATAGTCACTTTGGACACCATGGGGATGCATTTGAGAGAAAGTGGATGATGAAGAACTAAGTAATATTAACTTGAACCTGACCCCAAAAGATGGAAGGTGAAAATATTCTAAGCAAAAATAAAATTTTGGGACTCAAAAGAGAGCCATGATAGCAAAGAAGGTATAATAAGATAAATAAATGAAAAGTAAATTTGAGTAGGAATAAGATTAAATAAGAAGTTTTTAGATATAGAGATGTGTAAGGCAAAGATGCTAGAGAAGAAAGGTTACTAAAATAAGGTGTGGAAGATGCTAAAAAATAAGGGTATGTGGAATATGATAAACGGCCCAATGAGAAAGAGGATGCTAGAAGAAGTGATGCTAAGGTAGATCATTTAGGAAGTAGAGGTGGGTCACAATTAACTTAGGGGATTTCCACTGGAACTAGGAAGGAAGGTTCCTAGGAAAATGTTAAATTTTAAGGTATTAATATTATAATTTCAAGTTTAAAGTAAGAATTTATAAATATACATCATTCATTTCAAGGGAACGCATCCCCCAAGACTACTTTATTTATAGAAGGTAGACAAAAATATAGAGAGAGAAAATAATTTAGGCTGGTTTGATTCTTTTATTAACAGGTTAGGAAGGCTTAGTAAAGAAAACAAATAGGTGTTAGAAAGAAATAAGTTACAAGAAGCATGTTTTTTGGTTACTCCTAAAAATAATAGTGTGAAATAGCCTATAGTCATAGTAACCACTACATAGTCACTCAACTGCACAATGACCCATATGCAAATATTGTCAATCAAGTTACTAGTATTTAGATAATTGAAGTAATAACTATTAATCCATAAACTATGGCACTTCATGTAGGTATGTTTGTACACTTAATACCATATGATGGGTCTTTAGATCTTAAACAATACTTAGTTACCTGTGAGATGAAATGGGTTGTAAAGGGGGATTTGGGAGGATGTGATTTGGAGTTTATTTTCAAAACAAATTTCAATACCTTGGATTTAAAACAAGTCAAAGATTTGCTTATAGCAAAATTCAAAGTAAAAAAATGTTTCAATCAAGTGATTTAAGATCTAAAGGAGATTTGAAAAAAAATAGGAGAAACTATTGGAGAATATGATCACATGTTCTCTAATGTAATGAATAAAATTGATTTTATTCTAGAAAATAAGGACAAGGCTATTTGGTTCATATAGGGCTTATGACCAAGAATAAGGTTCATTATTGCATAAACCTAGTTCTCCACCAAAGTTTATTATCAATATACTACCATTAGAGTTGAACAAATAGAAGACTATGCATATTTTCCCTTGAAAAGATCAAAATTAAAAGGAGGATGAATGAAATAAATGAAAATGATAAGCATGAATTAGGCTTATGTTACATAGAGTATGGTCATGAGGGACATCAAATGAATGATTGATAAATAATCAAAACAAAATTTTGTGAAATCTATAGGATAGTTGGACATCCTAGGTCCAAGTGTCATCTCCTTCAGTAATATATTCAAAAGTCACACAACATGTATTATAATTTTTAAAAATCTACAAATCATGATGAGATGAGTTGTTGTGCATTGTAGGAACTAAATCAAGATATAACAAAGAATGTATTCTTAGTTTTATCCCATCAAATACCCACTACAAATTAAGCAATTCTAAGACTAAATGTGGAGATGATAAATGTGACTCAAGGCAGTCTAGGATGGGTACCTTCATCTCCATAATGCCAAATGCCATCATCACCACAGTACTAGCCACAAGGTTTGACAAGCTATAATAATATGTCATATCCCTTATATCAATATTCTAGTCATTATGCAGAACCATGGAACAACACAAATCTTTGACAATAATAGGAAACTTGGACCCTAAGTTCTCTTCAGCATCAGTATGGGGGATATAATGCATAGATGAATCAATAGGGATGATATAATGCACAATAATACAAAGGGTAGGGATATAAATAGAATAGATGAGGCTATAGATGAGGATATTTAGGAAGATGTCATGGTAGATATCAAGGAGGTCATAATAACTATAATTTTTAAACTTGACCACCCATGTAATGCTATCTATGTAAAGCATATAATCATTATGTGAAGAACTATCCCATAAATATTCAAAGGCAATTTTACTGTATATATTATAAGATTGAAGGTCAACATCAAATGGATGACAGATTTATTTTGGAGAAACAAAGAAAGGAAAAGTCAGTATGCAATGTAAACATGATTAATGCAAAGCCAAAGGAAAATGCATTTATGCAATCCATCACAAGGCAAAAAAGGGTTGAACAAGGGTTACCTCCATTAAAAATGCCTCAAGATCTAGGTATTAGAAAAGTTTAGCAAGATAAATATCCTAATCCTATAATAGAAAATAATTTAATGTATCAAGATGCGTAGGTATTATAGGAAATATAATAAAAACTAGTTTTTGATGAGGATAACCCTATTATTGATGCTCAAATATATGGGAAATTATCTATATAATTTGACAAGAAGGTTTTATGACCACTTTGATAGATCTAATGAAACTACTACATTTTTCAATGAAGATATATCCTAGAATATCACAAACCTCCTTCATAATCTTTTAGAACATGCACCATGAGGACAAATAATGACCGATAAAATAGTTTGGTATGTCAAGACCAAGAAGCCCTAGGATGCGGATTCACAACTAGACATCAAGTTGGATGGATACAAAATTCAAAATGTAGTATTTAACTTTGATAGTACCATCAATATAATTCCTTATTCAACATGGGAAGCCATTAGCTGACCAACTCTAAGTTATAATTTAGTAACATTAAGCTTAGTGGATTACGATAGAGTCAAACCCATTAGTCGACTAGATGTTGATATTAAAGTGGATGAAATTAGCTTGTAAGGGGAATTCAATTTCATTGACATGAAGATAACAGAGACCCATTAGCCAACCTTAATCAATAATAAATGGGCCTACAATGGACAAATGACTATTAATGTTCTGTAATCAAGTAAAAGTGCATCAAAAATATAAAATAGTAGTCATACCTTTGAAAAAATCTAAATAAAATCCATATATCATTTCTAATGAAATAGAGTCTCCTTATGCTTATGAGGATAACAATTGGTTTAAGGTGGGGACAATTGAAAGATAAACTAGGGTACACACTATAGAATGTCAAAAGTGGAAGACTATTACTACACAATAGGAACAACCACTGGTATTCAAACTAATTATCACAAAGTTGTCAATTAGATAAGTTCAAATTAAAGAATGTGTTTCTCCTTCAGTACATTTATTGATAAGATTTGAGATAGACTTTTTGTATAATAATAATGTAACTATGATGGATTACACTGAACTTACCCCTAAAGGAATTCTACCTTAGGATTTAACATCATCCATAAGTGGTTACTCGGATGCACACATCCTAAATTGGTCCCATAGAGATCATGAGTTATGACCTTTATGCATGGTGTTCACTATAAAACACTAAATACCTTAGTATTTTACAACCAAGGATCTTAATACATTCATGTTGAGGCTTGAAAATCATGTACCATAGGTGGAATAATGAGTTAGTTTACTCATCTATGCACTTAAAGGAACTATTATGACATGGTGGGTTGTGCACAAAAATGTAAAAATGCATTGGGAGGATGCCTGTGAAATCTTACATGCAAGATTTCATCTACCAGCTAGTATTAAATCAGAATGGCCTTTTTTAATGGGTCAATGTCCTAAACTACACATTCATTAGTGTGTGGATATATGGACTATAGAGGGAGTAGAGCTTTGATATTAGGCACACACATTTATTCATACCCTTGTACCTCTTCTAATATCCTAGTACATGTGTCAAGAGCATAAAAGGGAAACCAAACATGGGCTGCAACTTTAGCAAGATTTTATCCAAACTTTTATATTTGAATATGATAATCCCTTAGTACATAATGTCTTTCAAAAGATAAAAAAAATTATATGTCATGGATGCATAGAGGATTTAACAAATGTTGTTGAATCATCCTCTCATCAAGAAGATGCATAGGACCTAGATCTCACACTGCACAATTACAAAGCCAACCAAAAATAACAACTATATATTCAATCATGTAATAAAATAAATAATGATCTGATATAATCTAGTGACATTGATAGTGATGAGGATCTTGATTTAGAAAGGTTATTTAAACTATAGCATGAAGAGGAATCTAAACTAGTACACATTATAGAGCAAACAAAAGAAGAGAAATTGCATAATATTTACATCCCATAATGAGAAGGAAAACATGTTTTAAAATATACTATGCCTAGTGGATTAGGCAAGATATATCAAGAACTATTATGAAAGACTCAAGGAAATATTGGGATAGAAGCAGCCCCTATGCTTTCAACAGTGGGAGATCATTATGGACAAGAGTAGATATTTAAATCCCTACATTTTTTAAGAGATTACTATTATGTGTTTCCAATAAAATTCTTGGAGGTCAAAGGTATAGATCCATCCCTAGGAAAAATTCATATCAAGCTAAAAGAATGTGTGCTTGATTAAAAAGTGACTCTATAGGCTCAATCCTAATATGAAAACTAAAGTAAAAGCTAAACTATATTTAATGAAAGAAGCTAGAATTATTTATCCAGTTGAAAAGGCATAATGATTGAGGTCCATGGTGGTAAAACATAAGAAAATATGATAAATATAGATGTGTGCGGATTACTATGTACTCAATGATGCCTACATCAATGATCTATTTCCTATCCCTTTTACTGATGAAGTACTTGAATGCATGATTGGACATGAGGTATATTCATTTACAAATGGTTTTAGTGGGTATCACTAAACTCTTATTGCTAAAGAGGATCAAGCCAAAACTAACTCTACTATTGAATGGAATCATTTGCATACAAGCTAATGTCATTTGGGTTTAAGAACACACCTACTATATTTTCTAGAGATGTGGTAAATGCATTCAAAGACTTCATTCATGATTTCTTAGAGGTTTATCTATATGATTGGTTAGTCTTCTCTCTATTTAAAAATAACTTGTCAAAGTTAAGATTGATGCTAGAGTGATGTAAGGCTTTGTGCATTGCCTTAAATTTATAAAAATGTCTATTCTTTACACCTTTTGGTGTCTTCCTGGGTCAAGTGGTGTGAAAGGATGTAATTTTAGTTGATCCTGCTAAAATTGTTGTTATATTAGGAATTCCACTGCCTACAAACTTAAATTAAGTGCACACCTTGCTACATCATACTAGATATTATAGGAAGTTTATAAAAGAATGTGAAATTATATTAGCATCTATGGAGAAGCTACTATGCAAGGAAACCCAATTCAAATGGACACTAGAGTGTCAAAAATAATTATCAAGTTAAATTAGAGGTTGGTAAAAATACCCATCTTGGTGTTTCCTGAGTAAAAGAAGCGATTCTATGTACATGTGGATGATTTTGAACACTATAGTAGGAGTCATTTTAGCATAGCCAGGCAAAGGTGGGTTAGACCATCCAATACAATTTACAAGTAGGAAACTCTTAGCTATGGAAAATAATTACACAACCACCAAGAGAGAAGCATTCACCAAGGTATTTGCATTGAAAAAGTTTAGGCATTACTTATTGGCTACTCCTTTTGAGTTATTCACAAACCACCAGTCATTACGATACCTAGTCAATAAACCAATGTTATGGGGATGAATCTCAATTTGGTTTATGCTCTTCTAGGAATTTTAATTCCAAATGAATGTGAAGCCAAGATAGGAGAATGTGGGGTTGGATCATCTCAACTGATTGCACAATGGGGAAGAACCAAAAGAACATGAAGATGAATCTCTTGATGTGCATCTATTTAGAACCACTGTAGTTCTTGATAACATGGAGGACATCACAAAAAATTTGGAATAAGGAACTTTTCTTGTACATTATATAGAGAGGGATAAGAAATAGATGCTTACCAGAGCTATACCATATAGTCTTATTGATGGATTCTTGTATAAAGTGGGTAAAGATGATGTATTATGTAAGGTAGCTCTAGAACATGAGTGAACATAACTGCTTCAAGAATCTTACCAAGGCATTGTATGAGGACACTTATAGGAGATTCCACTATCAAGAAAATACTTCAAAGTGGTTTGTGGTGGTTTACACTTTTTTAGGATGTACATAGTATTTTTAAACACTATGACATATGTCAACGAATGGGTAAGCCTAATCAGCGAGATGAAATGCCTTTGGTTTCTATAATTACATAACAACCTTTTGAATAATGGGGAATTGATTTCATCAAACCTATATCTCCCCCAAGTAAGTGCAATCATGCTAGATATATTATCACTGCAACTGACTATTTCATAAAATGGGTGGAAGATACTACTCCTCTAAG
The DNA here is from genome assembly GCA_037957365.1 of Torreya grandis. Classification (NCBI taxonomy): domain Eukaryota; kingdom Viridiplantae; phylum Streptophyta; class Pinopsida; order Cupressales; family Taxaceae; genus Torreya; species Torreya grandis. The sequence goes on from JARHVA010002024.1 coordinate 1,797,898, forward strand.
CTACGATGTTAAGGATACCACCAAATTTGTATATGAAAACATTATCATGCATTTTAGATGTCCAATTAAGTTGTTAAGTGATAGAGGTATGCACTTTATCAATAATACTATTAAGACTCTCATGGAAGAATTTATGATATCACACCACAAAAGCACAGCTTATAATTTGTAGGCCAATGGACAAGTAGAAACATCAAATAAAGTTATAGGTAAGATGTCAAAAAATTATAATGTCTAGAGAGATGATTGGGAGGATCGCATTTCTTCAATTCTATGGGCCTATCACACACATTATAAGTGAGCTAATAAGTTCACTCTATTCCAATTAGTATATGGCCTCGAGGTAGTAATGCCTCTGAAATACATTGTACCTAGTTTATGCATTGTAATGATCATGAGGTTAGGGGATCATGACTCGTTAAGGGTGTGGTTTTTGTATTTCACTAAGATGGAAGAAGATAGGGTAAGAACATAGTGGATTCAAAAAATCAATAAAAAAATCAAAAATCATGGCATGATCATAATATAAAGTCTAAACAATTCTACCTAGACCAAACTATATTTTTTTATGAGAGAAGATTTAAAGCATTCTTAGGAAAGTTGTACATACAATGGAAAGGACCCTACATCATTTATGAAGTATCACCATAAAGTACCATAATCCTAAAATATTTTTAGTGAACCATATTACTAGGGTGAATCAATGGTTGTAGGCTTAATCCATATCATTTTTAATTTATATCATGCTACTAAAAATTGAATAGGTGATGAGTAGCACCATGTACTTGGGATTTTATTTAACATTTTTTGTTTACTATTTTGTTTCATAGGATAGAATGTTTTTTAGTGTTATCATTATTTTGAAACACATCAAAACCACTAGAACCAGTTATCATTGTAGGATGCGACCACCTTATTGTGACATCTCATCAAGGAAAGTTGTATGCAATTACACCAAGCTTTGTAATTAAGTATGAGAAGGTATAAAAAAGATAGGTATGGTAGATAAAAGGCCAATGATCATGTTAGACCATTAATGGCATGGCATATCAAAATATTTCAATAATTTCAAAGTAGATTTGGTAATAAAATGATAAGTAGATGCATAAAATGAATCGATTAATCAAAGAGATAGGTACTCACTGGTAATAATTGCCCAAAACTAAATCAAATATCCTAAGCACCAAATGTCCCTATAAATATTATTTTTAGCATCTAATATTGATTATAAAGAGAACATTCATGTCCATGTAGTCAATACATTCAAAGGAGGTGGTGACATGAACTTGGGTGTTAAATAGATATAAAAGAGAAGGATATGGATAATGATCAGACATTATATCCTCTAGTTAATAACATATTTATACGATTGACCTCTTGAATATCTATTTGTGAACATATTTCACACTAAGGTGTAATTTATGAGACTAATCATCTCCTTCACTCATTCATCCAGCCATGGATAGAGGTCAACTATTTATCCCACTATATAATACTCAGAAGGAGGAAATTGAAATAGGGATAAGGCTCCAAAAAATTAAATACAATGATCCATAAATATTTGATTTCATCAATGGGGTAGAAGCTAGTATGTTTTCTCAAGAGGCCCAAGGAACAACACAGCTAAGAACTTTAACACTATAACATCCACTACGAGGATTTGACATCAAAAGGTTATTAAAGATGCCTATATTTAGGTAATTAGATGAAGTAATGATGACATTGCCAAGTTGATACAACTAGGGAACTATCCATTTAGCTCAAGATATTATAATCTAGATTAATGTACACTCAATGTAAAGATCAACTATCCTACCCAATCATGGAAAATATCTAATTCCATAAAAGTCTATAACACCACCACTTCATTTAGATATCAGAGAGAAATACACCATTAGGGTATGATGAGGAACTCCTACTGATTCAATTGCAGATGATTCACTATGCATAATGGTCTAGTGTATTACTAAAATATTCTAACAAACCACAAAGCAAACAATAAGAGGCATCATTGACATTGCATACCAAATGATGAAACTGCATGAGGATTTTAATTGGCCCAATTTTTTGGCAGCCAAAATTACCACAAATATTGAAAAGGTAATTGAAGGAACTATGTAGACCTTTCAATATCAATTTTTAGTTTTGTTATTATTTTTCACATAGTGGAAGTCTCTTCTAGGGCCAATAAGTGTAACTACCAATTTTTGTCTTGATAATGCCTTTACAAGCATTGTATGGACTAAAACTAGTCAATATTACAAATAATTGGGATGGTTTAATGTATGGCAGATGTAATCCCTAGAATTAATTCAATCACATCCCAATATTCCTTAGGATGTAATGTAGTATATGGGTCAACATGTGTCTTTTACCAAACTTTACAATGGTATATAGATCAAGGTACACGAGTTGGCTACCCAAATTGTCACCCTAATGCCATTCTTCATTTCAATGGTCAAAGTGAAGGCTGAGGTCTACCAACAAAAATCCATAGCTTCAAGATATATACCTCCATTACAAACCATCCCTCTATAGGCCCAACAAAAATAAGTAGAGTAAATACCTACACAATAACCCACATAGTTGGCACAATTACAAGCTCCATCACAACAATAAAAATAAAATAAGAGAGTACATATGTAAACAGACTCACCACCTTCACCAAATAAAATAACTTGACAAGCAAAGTCATGGATCAATCATCCTATGGTTTCACAAATAGCTACTAAGTGAGACCTACCTTAGTTGAGGGTAGAGGAAAAATACGTACTCCAATCAATGTTGGAAGACATCAATAATGAGGTGTATGATGCAGAGGATAAATCCAAAGCCCAAATGAAAGATCAAGTTAATATAAAAGAGGAAGATAAAGTGTAATATAAATCCAAGAATAAGGCTAAGGTAGATACAAAAACCAAGGATAAGGAGCTCAAGGATACACAAGTCTAAGCAAAGGTAGCATCCAATCCTCACAGTAAGGGAATTTAAGAATAAGTGTAAATCCCTATTCAATGGCTATGGGATGTTCCTACTACATCCACCCAATAGACTACTTTATTGATTCCACTTGCTTAGTTTACACCTAATCTTATGACATCCACAACTACATCCATGACACTTGCCACCACTACAATAGAAACATAGTTAGACATAACCCAACTATCACTCTCTAAATAGATTGAAGGAGTAGCCATTTTCTAGGAATCCATTGTGTATAGGTATTTATATTTAGATCAATAAGTCTTAAGGATACAAGACTAAAATTTTAAAGAAGAGGAGAGGTTGATAAATATAAGGTAATTTAACAATAATGCTTGTCTCACATTAATTATGTAAGTACTAGGTGATTAGGTTATGTGATAAAATAAATAATTCGTGGTGATATTTATATAACTTACAAATATTTGGGGAGTTACGTAGAATTTTTTGACATTACACACACATGGAAAAGCCCTCAAATCAAAAACAAGGACTATGTACCAACTCCTAGAGGAATATAAGCAAGACTTAGACACTGCTACAACATAAGACAAGAAGGTAGCCTAGGATATGTTCAACTAGAGACAACATTTGAATCAATCCCTAGCTACAATGCATCCTAAATTTTATACTACTGATAAAGTTAAAGCCATGTTGGAAGATCAAATGACAATGACAAAGAAAATGAGCAATTCACTCAAATAACTACAAGATTCTCAAGATGATGTTGTATATAAGTTGTAAGTATGGCATCATGAAACAATGTGTAACACTTTCACAGTTGTTTAAGCATAAAGGATATAAAATAGATTGGATGAGATCATCTTGGACATTCAACATAAATAACATAATACCAAGGCATTACGTATAATCATAGAAGATGAAGACCTAAAAAACATGATGATGATCAAGGTACCACTGCACATTTTAGATTACAATGCTACATGAAGTACTTACTAATTAGAAAATGCTTAAGAAAGATCTAGCTTAAGTGGATACATCCATTGCATAGATAATAGATGAACCCCAGTTCATTCCTCCACATCAACTTATACAAATCATATAGCAGAGGGAGATAAAGGCACAAGCATAATTTTTATAGACACATTTAGTAGTGGATACATCAAGATCCACTGGGATAAAAGCTACTCAATAAAAACTTCATTGTCCCCAAGGAAACCAACCTCCTAGCCATAGAAGTAAGGTTTCTGCCCTACATTTTTAAAACTTCCAACAAATTCACATTTTTCTAAAATAGTCTAAACATTAAGAGTAGGGCTAGAATTGTTGAAAACCTATAAAGGGTGGCCATCTGGTTATGTTATTCTATTGAAAAATCAAAAGTTTGGTATGTTAGTATGATACTTATTTAAAAACCAGAAGGGGTGATTAAGTAGTGTGAAAAGAGTGAAAACTAGAAAATGACACCTGGAGTGATTACTATAACTTATGTTTATGACTTATCTTTCCAACTCAGTTCAACTCAGCTTACAACTAAGTCTTAAAATGAGACAAATAATTAAGTCTAGGAAAGTGTTGGATGAAGAATGGCACTTACTAAAATTTTGAAGTGTATAAAATAAACATATGTGCAAAGTGTTTGATTTTATTTGCTATATAGTTTTGTACACATTCATCCTTATAATTCTAATCGATTAATTGAAAAATGCAAAGAGTCTTTCATTTTGTATCTTGGAAGGTTAGAAGGTGAAGAGACAATAGGATTGTAAAAGGCTATAAATAATACCTTGATGTAATATAATTTGGTTCAATATGTTGATAGAGATTAATATAAATTATCTTATTATAGTTTTTCCTTATTTTCATTTATATGAGTTATAAGCACAGTTAAGTACTATGTTTTGCTTTATTTTGTAATTTAACATAATACGAGTTATGGTTCCATTTTTTATATCTATGTTTCATCCTACTCTTTAGTCTATTTGAAGATGTCTTAAATGGCTTGTACTATTTTCGTCTCTTTGGTGCCTTTTTGTAATCTCCACTATGCACGCTATCCCTATAATTAACATGTTCTAGTGTAATTCCAAGAACATTTGCTAATAGAAATAAAGAAACCAAATGAAAAAGGGGAGGGACTAAGGTTTGTGTAAAAATAAATTATGGGAAAGGGTGAGATCCTTGTATAATTCCTACAAGAAGTGTTAGTAAGACATTATATAAAAGTGTGATAAGAAGGGAAATATTTAAGCAAAGTATTTCTTTAAAAATTATGAATTAGTGGGTTTTGTAAAAACATGGCCTTATTAGTTTGTAGATGATAAGTGTTAGGACCAAAAATGTCTTTCACTAAATAAGGGCCCCACCAAATTTGGGTGTATTTACCTTATTTATCATGGATATAGTCTAACTTAAGGACTAGATCACCAACATTGAAAGTGTGTACTTTAACCTTTTACTATGTGGTTTGGCGATGTGAGCCTTCTATTGGTGGTTATGTTAAAAATAGGATAAATAGTGTTCATAAAGAAGATCGAAGGTATGAAGGTGATCTTCATGTAATTCTTCATAACATGAAGAGATATACACAAGGAGGAGACTTCAACTTCTAATGGTAAGATGGACTTGAAACCATATATTAGTGAGAATGGTGTTACCCCAATGGTAGTACATATGTTATTAAAATAGGCCCAAAGCATGGGATATAAGTGAAAATGTCAATCAATGAAAGTTTCTCAGATGGTATTTTATAGAATTTTATTTACAATTTTTTTTAGTGGCCTCAGCTTGGATGTTGCATTGTGGATGGTAAGGTGTGGAAAATTTGTGGGATATTTTAAATTTAGCACATAACTATCTCATGTCCTTGTTTTTGATATTGTTCCCATTATTAAAAATGATAGTATGGGGAACTTCAAAGTGACAAATCATTTGGTTAAGGATAAATTTATAAATAGTGTTTCCTTTGACATTAACAAGAGGCATGGCTTCTACCCATTTAGTAAAATATTTAGTAATAGTAATGATAAAAACATGATCATATTGTGACCAAGGTAATTATTTAATTAAATCTAATCCCCATATGGAGACTCCACAATTTGGAGCTTAACTGATGGTGAATGCATTAAATCATCATGAATTTGTCAAGAATTACAATTTTTGGAAAAATTGATAGAATCTTTTTCTAAATTAGGCCAAAAGTATCTCATACATAAGCATTTACATGTTGTAGCATGTTCTCTATAGTGACCAATATAAATTCCCCCATGTTCTTATTTAAGGAGAGGAAGGACCTCTTCTTGTATTGCATAGTGGAGTAGGGTACCTTCTACATTACAATAATAAAGGGTGTTATATCAGTAGACATATTTAAAGGCTTATTTATGAATTCTAGTCTTTTCATAATAATCCATGTCAGGTGAATAGGTTTGATGTTCAAGGAATTTTATGATGTTTTATACCATTTTGTAAAATAGTGACAGCTTTAATGTGATATATGAGTGAATCCTATGGTTGTATAGAAGATGGAGACTTTCTTATTTGAATAAGAACTAGGAATCATTAAGTACTTGATGAGGATGAAATAGACACGTTGAATAAGTAAGAAAATCAATGATAGAATTTTGATCTCTTTAAATTGGATCAATGGTAAAAGAGGCAAACTCTTTGGTGAGTGTTTTTGTCATTTCATGATAAGCAATAATATTTTCACTTTTACACTGGTAATCACCATTAACCTAGCAGTAGATAAGTTGAGAGTCACCCAAAGCATGTAGATATGGGATATCTAAGTCAAGTGTCGCTTTCATACCTAAGATTAGATATTCATATTCTACCATGTTATTAGTGACATCAAAATTTAACCTAATTTCTAGAAGGATGATCTTACCATGAGGGTTAGTTATAAGATAACCTACCCCAACTCCTTGGAGGCATTTGGCACCATCAAAGTGGAGGGTCTAGGTGTCTTCATGTAAATCAATGATGACTTTAAGAATCTCTTTGAGAACTATATTAGTACCTTTTTTATTATTTTTCTCTAAATTAGTAGTGAAATTATGGAAATAATATTTAAGGGAGATCACATGATTAAGAACTTCAATAAAGAGAATGTTATCATCAAGAAGATTATATTGAAGGTGATTTGTAATGATTATAGGTACTAATTCAAGTTGGTTAGTAATGAATTTTAATTTGATATATTTTTGTGTTATGGTTTGAAAATCAAATCCCATCAAGAGAACCATAGATAGAAATGCTTTGGATAAAAAATAATGAAGTGGATCAGATTGAACAATGACATAATTGGTTTGATAAAGCATATAGTGATGGATCTTTCCCAATATAAATTAGATAGTAAGACAATCACATTCTACTTTAGTATAATGTTTTTCATAATCAATGATGCCTCAACAAATATAGTAAATAACATATTCTCTTCTTTTATCATCCTATTGGATAAGCATTGAAATAACTAATATGGGAGTAAAATAGGTATACAAAATTAAAGGACAATCATTGAAAGGTGGGCAAAGGGTGTGAGGATGGAGAAAATATTCTTTCATGTTGTCAAATGTTTTTTGACAGGGATCAATCTATTCTAGAGCATTAACTTCTTTGAGAAGGGAATTAATAGAGTATATATGGTAATCCATTTTTAGGATGAATCATTAGATTGACCCAAGTTTTCCAAGGTAAGTATTAATGTTTGGAATGGATAGAGGAATGGGAATGTTGAATATAACATTGATTTGAATGGGATCATATTCAATACTATGAATAGAGACTAAGAACCCTAGAATCTTACTAGATGTAATGCCAAAGACACACTTATATGGGTTGAGTCTAACTTTTTACATGATTAATCGATCAAAAATGATAGCTAAGGGTGATATGTGTTGTGCAAATTTTTAACTTGAAAATGAGGTTATCTGCATAAGTTTCCACAATTTCATGTATAAGATCATAACAAAGTGAATCATTGAATGTTGATAAGTAGCTCTAATATTTTTAATGTTGAAAGCCATTTTAACATATAAATAGGTGCCCAATGCCATAGTGAATTTTTTTTGTGTTGGCCTTTGGGGGCTATGTGAATTTAATTGTGTGATCATAGAATGCATGGTAATGTCTTCTTGAATTTGAGCTTGTTAACAAAAACTCAAATATAAACACACTAACACTTACACTCTAAGCCTATAACTTAGGGAGAGTTTAGTAACAAAACCAAATGAAATCACAACTAAAACATAAAAGACAATAAATCATTTACCTTCCTTGAGAGATATAAATGCTTTATTGAGTGGCTTTCTTGGCTTGTGCATCAAATAATCTTTAGCAAATGAAGCTTGTTGGCTCCATTTTAGGTGTTTATAATTTTCCCCTATTTGGAAAGATGTTGCAAGTTGTAGGCATAGTAACATCTTCTCAAATAGTAAAGTAGGCATGTTAAAAAAGAATGATTGAAGAAGAAGCTCCAAACAATGTTTGGGAAGCCTATAATGATGCCCCCTAGAAGGAGTGGCCGTTGTTGATGACGAAAATTGTACCATCAATAAATCAACCCTTTTGCATATCACAAAGGTCAACGTGAAATCATACCAATCTAATCATGGGATTCTAAAGGTTCATCTACGATCCTAAAGATGTGAGGGGGTTTTTTGTAAGTTCTAAGAAATAATTAATAAGTTATTAAATACAACTTATTTCATTATAATAATAAAAAATCTACTTTATCAATCATGAATTAGTTAAGATGAGAATCTATAATCTATTATATCTGATAGAAAAAACCTATGAGTTAGATAATCTCTTGAAGAATAAAAATCTAATTCAATAAATATATATTTGTTTCAAGTATATTTTACTTCCTTGTTGTAATATTCTCTAAGCTTACTTCAAGAAAAAACCAAAGATATAAAGAAAAGATTTAAAAAAAAGATAAAGTATTCAATCATGTAAACAATCAAAAGAGAAACACAATAAACAAAAACTATTTAAGCAACTAAAATATCCTAATCTAAACTAAAGACAAACTAAGAATAAGATAAAAGCTTAAGAATGACAATAATCTAAAACCTAGTATAAATAGAAATTAATCTAATAAAATATAAAACAACTATTAACTACAAATAGTGAATCTAAACTAAACAAAAAAACAACAATAATAAAAAAACTTAAACAAATTAAGAGATGGATTAAGATTAAACCTAAACACTTCAAAGAACATAAACTTTAAATATAACTAGAATAAAAGTCAAGTAAAAAATAAAGATCTATTACTATCTGATCTAAAATAAGCACAAGAAATAACTATGGAACTAATTAAAATCTAAAAATAGAAAAGAAAATTGAAAATAATCTAAGAAAAGAACTAGGAGATAGAAGTAAAAACTAGATTTAAAAGAAAACTAAAAATAAAATAGTATTAAAGTTAGAGTCAAAATAGATTACAATAGAGCGTGCGAGTCTCAAAAGAAAGTCATCTTAGCAAAAAGAGATAACTTTATTAATAAAATCAATATTTTTCCTTTATAATAACTTGAGTAACAACTTTACAATTAAAATATATCAATGAAATATTGCAAAATATCGAAATATTCATCATTATTCAGGTTGAATACTTAAAATATGTGTATAGAACTACAAATAACAATCATCAAAAGATGTTAATCTTAGAAAACTTTAGATAATCAATATTAAATGATAAATAAAGTTAGATATATCTGTGTTACATAATAAATTACTTAACCATCTGATAAAGTACCATTAAGTCTATCTGCAAGAGTTGTACTATCTCAAAGATGTTACATAGAAAGAAGAAAGATGAATGATTGACTTCAAAAAATGTCTTTGTCCTCAATACCTGTTGTTATTCTTCTATCTTGAAATTATTTATTGATCTCCTTTAATACCTTCAAAATTAGTTACCAATAAGATATAACTAACTTTAGTTAGTTATTAGTTTATGCTAACTAATTTAATTTTTTTAAAAGCCAATTAATTATAAAAAATATTGGTTAAGAACAAGTTTAATTAAGACTTAAAAAATCTTAATTGATTGAGTTATTTAAATAAATATTGGGGGTACTAATCTTAATGGGTGGGGATGCTCATCAATTAATAATATAATATAACACATATTTAAATCATAAAATAAATAATTCAAATGTCAATAAATCCTATTTATATTAATCTATATTGCATGTCAAAATAACTTAAGCATATATATTTATACCAAAATTTAGATCTATTGTATTTTTAAAATTTATCAAAATATATCAAAAGTCTAAAAACTAAAATATCAAATTTTGTCATAAAAATTTTTAGTAATAAGACAGTTTATCTTCCCTTAGACATCTAATAATCATCTGAAACAAATAGTACCTCAATTACATGTTTGTCTTGTTTATTAAGACAAACATTATACGCCATCTCTATTGTAGGAAACTACACTAGCCTTTTTTTGAGTTAGTTATACTATCATTGATCTTTAGCTTGATCCTTTTTAATATCTTGACCTCCATGGGTGTATCAAGCTCTGATTGAATTTCCACTCTCTATTTTATATATAGTGGAAGGTGGAATGTTCATTGTCTTTCTTCTACCATCATAGCCTCATATTCTCAAATTCAATCTTGCAGATCCCAAGATAGGCTCACTATGTGAAGCAGTCAAACCTAATCCTTTACCCTTCATAACAGGCTCTTAGTGTCAAGGTGAAGTTTCATCTGAATGCATGGCTAAATTTTTATAGTTTTTAGCATAGATTGACTCAATTTATAATTGTGTGGCTTGATTTTTAGGAAGAGGATCAACAATTAGCTCAATTCTTTCAACATTATGAGGTTGAAGTGACAAGTGTTAAGGGTTATTGTCCAAACAAAGAGATTAACTGCTTGAGAAAGGATTCAATCTCCAAACCTATGGCCAAAGTAATTTTTCTTACCCCTATAACCTCTATTTATTGGGTTAACAAATAAATTATTTAAGATATCTCAAAATTCAAGATCTGAAGCATAAAAAATGTATAGACATTCTATTTCCCTTATAGAATCTAGGACTAAATTTTTTTACACAAAAACCACCTCTACGAAAAAAAAATTTGAGATTGGATTGATTAGCATCACTACTAGAACTTTGTCCCCATCCCCTAGTGTCAGTACTTCTAATTGAACTAGGTTGACCCCACTTGAACATTATGTACAATCTAAAATATAACAATCATGTGACTAAAAATCAATAAATACTTAAAAAGAAACAAGACTAAGTATCCATATATTATCATTTCAACAAACTAAATTGAACTTAATTCATATTTTAAAACATAATCTAACTGAAAACCAAACATCTATCAATAAATATTCCATTGATCCATCAATAATGACTATACCTTAAACTAAACTGAGTTTCACAATTTATAATCATCATTTTATTTCACAAATATTCTTGATAGCTTCATGAAATTCGTATTTTAAGAGAATAAATTTATAATAAACCAATCTAGAAATGAAGTTACTGAATTTTCAACACATTGCATTCAAATGAATTGTGAACTAAACTATCTCTATTTTAATGAATAGAATTTCTGGCATGAAATCATCAAATAATATCTGAAACCATCACCACTTATTCCAATCTAAGATTTTTATATAAAAATCAAATGAGAAGTATCAAAGAACTCTAACCTCAATGTGCACATTCAAGATAAAACCTAAGACTTCAATATTGAAGTATAATTTTAATAGAAATCTCATTTTAACCGAATCTTTAAAATCACACTTACAACTGTAAGTTGGTAGGTAAGCTCATAAATTCAATATTATCCATATATATCTATTGATAATTTTCTAGGATATCATTTGAAAATGGCCAACTAAATACATTCAAAAATACTTCATAACAAACCAATTTATAACCTTAAAACTGTCAACCAAAAATCATTTATACTGAAACCAAAAACCTTAGATTTTTTTGAGATAATCTCAATATACCTGATCCACAATAATCAATCAAACTGAAATCAATTCTTGGAGTCTTAAATTTTTGGTACTTCTCAAATATATAGGCAAACACCATTAACTTTCAATACACATGCAAATTGTCATAACATTATATGTCAAAAATACTGATACAAATCATTTTATGCATGCAAATCCTCTTTTGAAATCGAATCATTGTACATAGACCATATGAATAGATATATTTTTTAAACCCTTTTGATATACCTCTACAAATAGCCAACTGGGTTTATTTAAAATTCTCTTATAAATGAACTTATAAAATTTTTGAATGAATAAAAACGTACTTGACATAAATCCAAACATGCATCATTATTCTTCAAAAAAATTGAAAATAAACTGAAATGAGTAGGATTTATTCAGTAAATTTGAGGTTCAAACAGCTATTTACACATATGCTTTCAAACATATCATTCTAAATGTTATGAGTGAATATTTAAATGTATATTCAAATAACATAGCCTCAGAAAAATGAGATATAAGCCATTGAAAAGAAGTATATCTACTATTTTTAGATCAGGATTTAAAATAAACTTTGAACCTTTTGACTTATTTTGAGTACTATACACACAAAAACCCTTGTAAATTATTTTGAAACTATCAAATACCCATCTAATTAAACAAACAAATATATCATGCCCGTCTACTTTAAAATTTTGAAGAACCACTACATATAAAAATTCTATATAGAAACCTAGAAACTTGGTTCATTTTGATAAATTTTATTTATGAAAATTAGGTTTTGATCCAAAAATAATATGCATTAAAATCTCTATTCTTTATTCTCTTAAAAATTGGACTTGAACCAAATAAATTCTATTCTTTCACAAACCCAAAAAAATAAAAAACTAGAAGTTTATCATACATGTTGAACAACTTTTTTCAAAATTTTCATTGAAAAAATGAGAGCCTTTGTATGCATGCTAATAATAACCAAAATACCTTAAAATCCATTCTTTTATTCACATATATAAATCTATGCATAATCGACGTCTTAACTATATAGAAAATAAATTTCTCAAACCATCTACATGCAGATAGATGCATAAGATTTTCTCAAACTATATCTCACATTTATTCATAAAAAACCATTGAAAATTAATTTTAAGCTCCCAAGAATAACCATACAAACTAAACTTATCCTTGTTCATGCAACTGAGTGATAATTTTTTTCATGATATTGTAAAGTTTGTAAAAAAACCACAGATAACTTATACTTTGTTCTATGCTAAATGAAACATACCTCAGTATGCACCTTGAAAGTTCTCTATCCAATATCCTTGACAAATATTTCACAACCTCAAAGATTACCCTACCAAGGCTCCACTTTCACATTTGAGCTTGCCAAAAATGAACACAAAACAAGAAACTCAACACTTATATCTACCAACTTACCATCATAACCAATTTATTGGCGTGTTCAAATCATATTGGCTTGCATTTACTAAAATATATTTTTCAATCTTGTTAAGTCATTTATCAGTGCAACTAAACTTAGAGATAGCTAAACCTTCATACTAAAACATTTGCTAACTCTCGTCGTTCATGGAAAAATCATTTTACATTAACTTCACTATACCATTAAATCTTTGGGATATCTTAAAACTTCAAGGCCATATCTTTGAATTTAATGCTTAAACCAACTCACCTTGTCATGAAATTTATGTTACTGACCAATCTTTAGCTCACCAAACTAATAAATGCATTGAATATGCTTCGTAATCAATCTAAAGACCTTTAGACTTAGGTAAATAAATTATCTCAGAGTGAACCTTTATGCCCTTGCAAATATCTATGTCTCAACATCGTGACCTGAATGGTCTTAAACTAAGCCAAGTGATAAGTCGTAAAATTATTTCAAAGATTTAATGACAAACAAAACTAAGCCATTGAAAATAATATATATTATCTTAACTTCAAAGAACACCTTATACCATCGAAAAGTATTCCATGAAACAAGTCTTAAATCAACAAACTCACATCTTCAATATACAAATCTTTATACCTAGTGAGTTTCAATAGATTACCATCCATGCCTCAAAAGTTATGTTTATAGACTTGAATAATTGTTATAATCTTGAAATGATTAAGACTTAGAATGTTGAACAGGTCTTTACAATTTTATGAAACATTAGAACCATGATCTCAAACCATGTAGTTTGGTAATCAAATCATCAGATAAAAGAATAAGACTGTAGGTTAGATGAAATAGAATGACAGCATCACTAAATCAACTTAAGAATATAAATATTTCAAATGTCTATTATGCTATCAACAATAAATGAAAATGAGCCATAAATCTAATCTATACCTTCAAAATAACTTTTTGGATGCATTGATTTTCAAATGAAATGTTTTCAAAAAGTAATAATCATTGAAATATCATCATTATTTGTTTTGAACCATTAATCATATCATATCATATATAAAAATTAAAAAATCACCATAAATATATCAAAACTGAAAGTGCATTTTCTAACTAAAACTATCTCGAAAATTATTTTGACTAAAAATCAAGATAATTGATCATATTCACAACTATAGCATATTTTATTCATTAATTCACCATGATTTTCAAAACCACTTAGAAATATAAATATGAATTCATCAACTAATCATTATCATTTCATAATTAAAAATACATCTAAAAATAATATCAATCATTAGGATCCCCAACACACTTTTGGATTTTATGACAACGTCATCTCTATAGCAACAAGTATTAATAACTTGAAAAAAAATAGGAAGTGTAAAAAATAGACATAACACTAGAGACCTTACTAGTCAACTTTATGTAATAAAATTGAGTAGAAATAAATTATCTATTGTATAAAATAAAATTTTCTTAAGAGTGTGATATCCAAAAAAATTATTTCTCAAGTAGCTAAGCATGAACCCCTTAAATAATAAATTTTAATAAGGATTGGATTGTTTGACTAACGTGACATAAAAAAAGAGAATTAAATAATAGGAAAGTTTGGATTGGATACACAATCAAATACAAACACCTTAAGCACAAAATTTGAAAATGAAGTAATACTTTAATAACCAAATACAACTCAATATATATTATTTATTTATTATAAAAACTAAAATTATAAGAGTAACTTCTAAGAATGAATAATACTTACAGAAAATTTGCATCTTCCTTCTATTCTTCCTTCTTAATCTGACATTTCTCCATTTATAACCTTTCATTGATCATTTTCAAAGTAAAGTATAGCAAATCAAACAACAAAACAAATAGAAATAGTGACAAACGAAAGGCAAAACAACAAAACAAAAGAAATTAAAAACAAAACAAACCAAAAAAAAAAAAAAAAAACAAAGCAAAGGAACAAAAAGTAAAATAACTAATCATAGAGCAACTTTCAGTGATGGTCATTAATCGAGTAACATATCCAATTTATTTTAAGATCTTGCAAATGAAAAGTATTATTTCTAAAAACTGTGACAATTTTATAAGGTCAAATCCATAATGAATCAAACTTATGATATTTTTCAAGATCTTCATGAGTTTTATTCCAATATAAAACTAAATCATCAACATTAAAAATTTTGTTATAAATCTTTTTATAGAAAAACTTATTTAATTTTTGTTTAGATATTTTTAATATATATAATGTTATTACTTTGGATTCATGAAAAATTATTAAACTATGCAATCTTTATTCAATTAAATTGGTATCTTCAGCTATATATAGTAAAGCAGTCTCAGTCGAATAAATATGAAATTTTATAGGCAAAGTAGTCATAAAATCATATGCTAACATAAAAGGTGAATAACTAGTTGCTACTTTAACAATAGTTCTATCAGTCATAAAGCTTCATAAATTTTGAGATGCCAATTTTTGTTGTCACAAACTAGTTTTTTCATAATAGAAATCTGATTTTTATTTGTGGACTCAACTTATCCATTTTCTTATGAATAATACTTAGACGAATGACTAAAAATAATAAAATATTTTTCTAAAAATTCATTTGAAATGATCTAAGGTTCATTTTCTAAAATAATCTTATATAAAACTCTAAATTTAGAAAAAAATTTGATTTAAAAAAAAAATCACTTCACTTGTTACTAAACTTTTAAGTGCTTTAACTTTAAGCCATTTAATGGAATAATTTGTAGCTATCAAAATATATACAGATGAAGGTGGGTGAATATTTAAAATAAAATCAATACCTCATTTTATACATAGTTTTTTAAGAATGACAGGGTTCAAAGGCATTGCAGTGAGTTTATCTCTTCCAACAAATATTGATAAAGCATGCAAGAACAAACCAACTTATAAGAATCCTGAAATAAAGTAGGCAAATAATAACCTGCTCTCAAAATCTTATAAGCAATTATTTTTACAGTATAATGTCTACCATAATTTCCTTCATGACATCTCTTAAGAACTTTATGAGTTTGATTATGCGTAAGACATCTCAACAAAACTCTATCTCTATTATGATAAAATAGAAAAAGATTTAACAAAAACAAATTTGACGTTTTTAGTCTTAACAAATATTTTTATTTTTTATCTATGTTATTATAACAAGACTAATTTTGAAAATAATAAACTAAATCATGTTACCAATCATCTTTAACTAATAAATATTCTCATTCATTCATTTTAAAATAAAACTTAAAATTTTTAAAAAATTCAGTAACTTTCATAGTCTTTAAATGTGATTTTGTATTTGAGTTTTCATCAACTAATAGAACTAAGACATTAATATCAGAGATAGTGTTTTCAACTAAGTATTTTATTAATTCATTATTTTCAATAGTTTTAAAAGTTTTAAATTTAAGATCAAATTTTTGAATGCATAAAAATCCATTTAACAAGTCTTTCTTGAATGTCTGGCTATTTTAAAAGATAAGACAAAATAAGTACATTAGATCGCATAAAAATTTTATTTTTTATCAATAAATATCAAAATTCAATCAAAAATAAAATTAGTGAGAAAATAGATTTCTCAATAAAGAAGTATCTAATTTTTGCATCTTTTAAAACCTGGCTCATATAATCGATTGATTTTTCTTTATTATTTTTAAATTCTTGAATTATTACAACTCTTAAAACTTTTTAATTAGCATTAACATAGAGAATAAATATTTTTTTAATCAAATTTAGCAAGAATATGAGCACTTGTAATGACATTTTTAACAGAATTAAAAATTAATTCAGCATTCTCATTTCAAATATATATTTTATCTTTCTTAAGTAACAATTATAAAGGATTAAATTTGTTAGCAAAATCTAAAATAAATTTTCTAACAAAGTTTATCTTACCAAATAAAGATTTCAAACTTGATTGATCTTTGGGAGGAGGTAGTTCTTTAATAGCTTTAACACGTCTAGGGTTAATTGAAATACCATCATTTAAAATTGAGTCCTAATAACTTACCTTTAGTTACACCAAAAATTGATTTTTTTGAATTCAAAGAAATGTCAAATTTTTTACATCTTGTGAATACTTCATGAAGATGGACTAAATGATTTTTTCTTTTTTTAGAATGTACAGTGAGATTAATGTCTATCAAATCATCAAAAGTTACATGTATAGCTCTCTAAAAAGTAGCTCCTACATTCATCAATCCAAAAAGTATTTTATTATAAATAAAAGTACCTATACGAGTGGTAAAATTAGTTTTATGCCTATCTTCAAGATTTATAAAAATATAATTATAATTTAAAAATTCATCCAATAAATACATCATTTTCAATCCTGCAATCTATTACCAAATATGATATATGCTTGGTAGAGGAAAATTGTATGTAGCATGGACTTTATTTAGCTCTAAAATTAATACATAACATGATATCATCATTTTTATTTCTAATCAAAAATAGATTAGCTATCCATTCTGAATATGTTATAATAAAAAAGACATTAGCATTAATCATTTTATCAATCTTTTTGTTAATGGTATCTTCTAACAAAAGATTGATTTTTCATATTTTTTACCTAAAAAATTTAATGTCATATTTAATAGGTATGTCATGTTTAATAATATTAGTATCACAACCTTTAATGTCCTTATATGATCAAGCAAAAATATCAATAAACTCTTTAAACAATTTAATGAATTTAACTTTCTCACTAACAGTCAATTGAATTTTTAAATAAATATACTTTAGATATTTTTCAGTACTTAAATTGATAGGAATAGTTTCACCTATGATTCTCCTTGATGGTTCTTTCATTATAGAGATTTTAATTTGATCATTAAGAGAGAACATAGATTCTAAACTCATTAAACTAGTAGGCAATTTGTTAGTATTTAATTACAAATAATCTTCATAATTTAGTACATAGTCATTGTGATCAAAATAATTATCTTTAATGAATAAATCTATATTGTCAATACAACTAAAAATAGGTCAACTATCATTAAAATTAAAAAATTTAAGATAAAAAACTTCAACAAATAAAAAATTTATAGTAAGTTTAATTTCACTTAGAGTTAGATTGAAAGCATAAACAGAGAGTTTATCAGCTCTAATGTTGATTTCTTTAAAAATATGTGTAATGTTAAATACTTCAAAATGCTCAAGTAATGACCAAACTTTTTGTGTAATTGTATAGACGAATTTGATTAATCTTATAAATTTTATGAACTTGTCTAATAATTAACTCTGAATCTCCAAAAGCTTTTAAATGTTTGATATTTAATTCTATTGTTTTTTCTAATTCTAAACATAATACTTCAAATTTTGTTGTATTATTAATATTTTAAAAATATAATTTGGAAGCATATTTAAAAAATTTACCTAAAAGAGAAATTAGATAAATCTCATCACCATTATCTTGTTGAGAGCAAGTTCCATTAAAGTAAAGTGACCATAAAATATTCTTTTCAAATATTTATTCATGTTGATTTTTTTATTCATCTAAATTCAACAATACATAAGTCTCAATTTCAGTTTCAATGTAAAAAATATTAGAAGAAGAAGGTGAATCAATAGGTGTATCATAAAAATATTTATTTTTAATAAAATTAAGTTCATTATTAACAGAAACCCATGTAATATCATTTTTAACAAAATATGTAGTTACCTTAGATCAATCTTTTATTAACAACATTGCATAATTACTAAGAATATCCAACATTTGAACATTAGTCATACATATAATATGTTCATATTTTTCAATTTTAACAACTATATCATGAAAATTATCATAACTCTTAGTTTATCTAGAATCAAAACTAGTAAGCTTCCTACTATCTACTTCATACGATATACCCAATTAATTTACAATGGACTTAGGCATGATATTCTTTGAGGCACCTATATCCAAGATACAATTATGAATTATTTTATTAGCAATCTTAATTATATCATAGAAAGAAAGAATCTAATCAATAAGAGAATCAAAATGTTGAGTATAAATATGTTCATAATTTTTTTCTTTTTACATTCTTACATCAGTTTTAAGATTTTTCACCACTTCATTAATCTTATCAAGTTGTTTTAGAAAACTAATTGCTTGTAGTAAAAAAACATCCAATTTTTATTATTGATAAATCATCCATTATGTTATAAGTTTTAGCATTAGTTTATCTTAAAAAAATAGATTTATAATGTTGATATTGACTATTATTATATATAGTTGAAAAATAAATGTTTTGCACAGTTTTATCATTCAAATTATTAACATTATTTTGAGTTAATTTTCTTTTATCATCAAAAAAAAATTTATCATTTGATGTTTTATTATTTTTAAGAGAATTATAATCTTTATTCGTAGTATTTATAACATAAGCATTCTCATTTTTTGAAGGATCATCAAGAGTATTTATATTGTATGTTAGATCTTCAGTTATTTCATCTTTCTTTTGGAAAAAAAAATTGAATTTAAGAACAAAAATACATGTGTCTAAATTATAATATAGTTCACATAAATTACAATAATACATAATGCCTATCTTTTATCTTTTTTATTATTTTTATTTGAGGAAGAAGGTTTATCATTAAATTGTATTTTAACAATGATCAACTCATTGCCTAGATTTTGTATGGCTTTTAAAATTTTTGAATTATCTAAATTTAAGCCTATGAATGACCTATCTTTAAAACTAATGCATTTAATTTTATTTTCATATTCAATACAAAAACTTAAAGTTTTATTATATTTTGTAATGTATTTATTTTCTAAATTTATTTTATACTTTAAAGGTAAAGCATTGCAAAAATAAATTCTAGTTAACTTTTTAGAAGGCTTAAGATTACATGAGATCTTTTGACGTAGCTTAGTAAATCTAGAAATGAAATAATAAATATTCTCACCTAGATCAATGGAAAAATTCACAAGATCATTGCCTAGATCAAAATCTTCTTTAGATTTTACAAAGAATAACTCTAGCCCATATTCAACATCTCTCTAAGTGTTAATAACCTTAGCAGACAGACTAACAAATGCATGATAATCTTTTCCTTCTAATGTTTGGACAAAAAATCATAAGAAAATCTTTTCATTAGGTATTACAAGAGTAGCATAAACTAATCTAAAAGCTTCTAAGTGATCTTTCCAAGATTCTTTTGCAGCACTAGAAAACTTTGGTATATTCAATTCCTTAAGAAAAAATAATTTACTAGGATAGTTTCCAACATTAATTAAATTAGAAAAAATAAATGGTGATACAACTATATAATTCTTTTTCTAAGCTTCTACTTCATCTTCACCTTTATTGAAATCATTTTATTCTCTATTTCTTTGCAATCCATGAATCAGATCCTCTAGTCTCTACTCTACTACTAGTTGTTCTCTCACTAGTTGATCTCCCATTAGAAATTTTAATAGTTTATACCTGAATAGATTGATTTCTTGGACATAATATTTTTTATCTAATTGTGAACTTGTACTATTAGTTTCAATATAAAAAACAAAATCATCAAATAGAAAAGAATAAGAAAAAAATGAGTTTTAGGTCTAGAATTAGTCGTTAAAACTCTTGCTCTATCTTCTTAAATTTTTATATTTGAATGCAGAATGTCTTGTTGAATTTCACGTGTAATATTTGAATACCAATCAATTTTAAATTTTGTAATTTTCTCTTCTTGATTTATGACTTTAATCACTTGATGAAGATTTTTAAGATGAATATACCATGTATAACGTATTAAATTAAAATTAACATCAATTTTATCATCTTTTATATATATTCTAGGTTGAATAATAGGGGTTATTGACCTCCAAGTACCATTAGTGAGAAAAAAATAAAACTAAAAAAAAAAAATTGAATGAATATCCTTAGTGGAGTCACCAAATTTATTAATGATAAAAAGTATACCATCAACGAATCAACCTTTTCACCTATCATGAAAGTCAAGGTAGAATCGTACCAGTCTAATCATGAGGTTATAAAATTTTATCTACGATTTTAAAGATATGAATATTTTTTTATAAGTTCTAAGAAATAATTAATAATTTATTGAATATAACTTATTTCATTATAATAATCAGAATTCTACTTTATCAATCATGAATTAATTAAGATGAGAATCTATAATCTATTCTACCTAATAGATGTTAATAATATAGAATGTAGAGAAATAATAGTGAAATAAGGATAGAATTAAAATTCAAAAAATATAATAGAATAGAGACACAAATTTAATGTAGTTCATTCAATATGGGCTACGTCCACACAGAAACTGTCAATCCTTCTTATTATTCAGTCCAATAAAATGAAAAAAAAAATTGTAATACATCCACTACAATATCCTCTTCACTCTCACATCATTCCACCTTATTACAATGCACTCATATCAAAGGAGGGTTAAAAATTAGGAAAAAAATTCACTAACTTAATTTCTACTATTAAATCTAAAACTTAATAGTAAACGGTCCAGATTAACTATGAAATTAGAATATTTTATAATACATTTGTCATAAAATTTTACTTCGATGGTGTTTCCCCTAAACCTCCACTAAGAGGGATACAAAATAGGTCATCACCCCCCTGGACCTTCATGAAAACCATAGGGCAGGGGCAGGGGGCGGGGGGAAGGGGGGCGGGGCGTTACCCCTCCACACCCCCTGTCAAGAACTAGGCATTAAAATAAACTTAGGCTCTACCATATAATAATTCTCACACTTAGAGATTGATTGTTAAAAATCCACCACTACAACTCTTACTTGGACTTTTCTTTAAACTTTGACCCTAGAATATTTTTCACTTTCCTTTTTATCTTTGAAGACCTATTAAAGTTTAACAACTCTCTAGCTTATTTTTAGTGACTATCTTTGTTAGCATATATGCAGGGTTCTAATTCATATATATCTTTTCTAACTTTAGTTGATCATCCTTCAAAATTGAATGAATGAAATGATATCTAAGTTGTATATGTTTAGTTCTTGAGTGTAATGCCAAGTTTTTTGTAAAATAAATCACACTCTGGATATCATTATACAACTCACAATCTTCCTAATTATGCCTCAACTCTTTCATGAACTATTTCATCCATATCATCTCCTTGCTAGATTTTGTAGTTATAACATATTTTGTCTTTGTAGTTGACAAAATAATTATCTTTTGCAATTTTAAAATCTAAGTAATTGTTGTGTTATCAATAGCGAAAACATAACCTGTGGTGTTCCTCCTGCCATCTAAATCTTTAGTTATGTCTGCACCAACATATCCTTGTAAGATAACATCTGACCCTTCATAGCACAAATGTCTATCAGTGGTCCCTCTCAAGTACCTAAGAATCCACTTGATTGCATCTCAATGCTCTTTTCCTGGATTGTTCATAAACCTACTGACAACTCTCACTATATGAGTAATATCTAATCTAGTACACACCATAACATACATTAAACTTATAAATGCTAAAGCATATAGCACTTTGGTCATGTAATTGATTTTTTTTATATTTTAAGACATTATTCCTTTCTTATTTTGAAGTGCCCTCCCAAAGGTGTACTCACAGGGTTTGCATCTTACATATTGAACCTGACTAACACCTTCTTGATGTATTCTTCTTGAGATAATATCAATTTTTTATTTTTTATATATCTTTTTATTCTCATATCAAATATTTATTTTACAACACTCAAATCTTTCATTGTAAATGAATCTGTTAGTTTTCTTTTTAGCTCATGTATATCATGCATGTTAGACCCTACAACAGGCATGTCATCTACATAAAATAACAAGATAATATAACTACCATTATCTAATCTCTTAAAGTAAACACAATGGTCAAAATGACATCTACTATAACTTTATTCTATCATAAATATGTCAAATTTCAAATACCACTGTCTTGAAGCTTGTTTTAGGCCAAATAAACTCTTCTTCAACTTGCACACTATTTTCTCCTTACCTTTGAATTTTTATCTTTGTGGCCACTTCATATATATTTCCTCCTTCAAATCGTCATGAAGGAATCCAATCTTCACATCTAACTGTTCAAGGTGCAAATCTTCTACTGCTATCAAACTTAAAATAGTTCTTATAAAAGTCGTTTTAACTACTAGAGAAAATATTTAATCAAAGTTAATACCTTTTTTTTGTGCAAACCCCTTTACAAAAAGTCTAACTTTATACCTCTTTTTGCCTCCATTTTCTTCCTTCAACTTATAAACTCATTTATTCTGCAATGTTCTTTTAACTACAGATAACTGAACCAAATCCCAATTTTGATTATATACCAAGAAGACCATCTCCTCTTTCATGCCTTGTTCCCACTTCTTTCTTATTTATACCTACACTTTCTCTTCATAGCTTTCTGGCTCACCACCATTAGTCAATAATAAATAATAAAGTGAAGGAGATTAACATTAAGGGAGTCTACTTACTCTAGTAGATATCCTACCTACACTTCTAGGAGTTTGATGTACTTGTTACACGTTCTAATTTTTTGGCACTTTTAGAATTTTATTTCCAATAATTTTATCAAGTACTCCATTTTTTTTTTGACTTTTCCTTTTTATTTTCTTACAACTGATCTCTATACATGACCTTTACATTAAATATCACATGTCTGCTCTTAATAATTTTGAAATTTTTAATATCTCATAAATGGTAACCAAAATTATTAACTTCATATCCAATAAAAGTACATTTCTTAGATTTTACCTCAAGCTTGGTTCTATTTTCTTTATCAATATGAATAAATACTTCACAATCAAAATTATTTAAAAAATAATAATCTATATTCTTACCTATCCATGCTTATTTTAGAATGCCACCATCCAAAGGACTTAAAAACCCTCTATTTATTAAGTAAAAAGTAGTATCTACAACATCTACCCAAAATTATAAAGGCAACCCTACATGCAATTTCATGCTCCTTGCACGCTTCATTATTTTCATGTTCATCCTTTCCGACATACTATTTTATTATGGTGTTATTGAAACCATCTTCTCTCTACGAATACCATGGGATGAACAGTAATTATCAAACTCCTTACTACAATATTCACCTCCATTGTCTGATTTGACACACTTCAACCAATTTTCTATCTCATTCTCAACCAAAGCTTTTTATTTTTTAAAAGTATCAAAAACATCAGATTTTTTCATATGCAATAAACTTAAGTTTTTCTAATTTCATCATCAATAAAAGTAATATAATAAGAACCACCAAGGGATGATATCTGAGTTGGTCCCCATATATTTGTATTCACAAGATCTAACTTTTCATCTTTTTTTGTCCTCTCAAATTTGAGAAATCTGACTCTCTTATATTTTCTATACACATAATGCTCATAGAGATTCAAATCCATATTTAAATCTGGCAACAAATTTTTTGAGTGGAGAACTTGCATCCCCTTCTCACTCATGTGCCCAAGTTTATGGTGTTATAATTTTGTATCCACTTTTGTAGAAGATAGAGAAATAGAAGAGTTAACATCACCATTAGATAAATATAATGTACCTACCTTCTCTCCTTTTTCTATTACTAGTGATCCTTTAGTGACCTTCCATGAAATTTTTATGAATATAACTATGCATCCCTCACTTCCTAGTTGTACTACTAAAATTAGATTTCTTCTCAACTTAAGAACATGCCTCACCTCTTTCAACAATCGTTTTTTT
This sequence comes from Torreya grandis, assembly GCA_037957365.1. Taxonomy (NCBI): domain Eukaryota; kingdom Viridiplantae; phylum Streptophyta; class Pinopsida; order Cupressales; family Taxaceae; genus Torreya; species Torreya grandis. The sequence goes on from JARHVA010002024.1 coordinate 1,822,903, forward strand.
TAATTCTATAATTTTATCTATATCTTTGCCTTTTTATAATTTTATAGGGTTCACCATCACCCAAATAAACCTATCCAAAATCACCTTGAACATAGTCTTGAAAATATTTCTTATGAGGTGTAGCATGAAATGAAGCCCCTGAATCTAACACCTAAAAATCATTAATATTATATAAAAAAATATTAAGGCATCTTGTAACACATCACCTGCCACATTTTCTTCTTAATTTTTATTTTGTTGTTTATTTTTTTGTTTTCCTTTTCAAAACCAACAATCTTTCTTCATGTGTCCTTTTTTTCTACAAATCCAACACACTAATATTCCCTTGGATTTAGATCTGTCCTTCTTAGACTTTCAACGATTCCTTTAGCCCTTTAATTTATCTTTTTGTCTTATTCTATTCTCTATATTCAAATCATTACTTGATATCTCACATGTGCTTTTCCATCACATTTCTTCATTAAGGACAACACTAATAACATCATCAAACTTTAAAGTGTTTGAGCCAAAGATAGAATTGCTCACAGCCATGACCAAACCATTCTAGCTTTCTGCCAATGAGCATAGAATCAAAAGAGCCCTAACCTTATCATCAAAATTTACTCTTACAAATCTTAACAGATTTGTGATCGTGTTAAATTCATTTAAATAGTTTGTAACAAAGCCACCTTCTAACATTTATAGATTAAATAAATACTTCATAATAAATACCTTATTAAAGGATGAGGATTTTTCATACACTCTATCTAATGTCTTTATCACATCTATTGTTATCTTTTCTTTTGAAATATTGAAGGCCATCAATGCTGCCAAGCATAGCCGTATTGTTCCTAGTGCCTTTATGTCAAGAATCTCCCAGTCTTCATCCTTCATAGTCATTGGTTTCTTAGCTATTATACCCAATGGTAAGAAAAGATATTTTTTATATAGGTAGTCATTCATTTGCATCTTCCATAGCTAATAATTTTAGTCATTAAACTTCTCAACCTTAAACTTGTCTTCTTCTATCATTGCTCCCACTCGAATCAGGTAGCCTCTTTTTTTGTGAGTTTATCTGCCAAATAAACTTTTGACTCTAATACAAATTGTTAAGAATATAGAATGTAGAGAAATAATAGTGAAATAAAGATAAAAATAAAATTCATAAAATATAACAGAATAAAGACACAAATTTCTCATGGTTCACCTAATAGGGGTTATGTCTATATAGAAACTATCAGTCCTTGTTATTCAATCTAAGAAAATGAAACAAAAAACTTGTAATATCCTCTTCACTCTCACATTATTTCACCTGATTACAATGCCCTCATATCAAAGGAAGGTTATAAATTAGAGAAAAAATGCACTAGCTTAAGTTTTAATATTATATCTAAAATCTAATAGTAAATGGTCTAGATTAACTATGAAATTACAATATTTTACAATGCATTTTTCATAAAATTTTGCTTTGAGGGTGCTTCCCCTAAACCCCCACCAGGTGGGCTCCAAAATAAGTATCTTCCCCCTGGACTCCCATGGTGACCATAGTGAGGGGGTGTTTCCTCCCCCCCCCCCCCACACCCCCTATCAGGAATTGGATATTAAAATTAAGATTAGGCTCCACCATCCAACAATAGAAAAAAACTATGAGTTAGATAATCTCTTGAAGAATAGAAATCTAATTGAGTAAATATATATTTGTTCCAAGTATATTTTACTTCCTTGTTGTAATATTCTTCAAGTTTACTTCAAGAAACAATCAGAGATATAAAGAAAAGATTTAAAAAATATATAAAGTATTCAATCATGCAAACAATCAAAAGAGAAACACAATAAACAATAACTACTTAAGCAACTAAAACAACCTAATCTAAACTAAAGATAAACTAAGAATAGAATAAAAGCTTAAGAATGACAATAATCTAAAACCTAGTCTAAACATAAATTAATCTAATAAACTATAAAACAACTATTAACTATAAATAATGAATCTAAACTAAACAGGAAAATAATAATAATTAGAAAATTTAAACAAATTTAGAGATGGATTAAGATTAAACCTAAACACTTAAAATAACATAAATTTTAAATAGATCTAGAAGAAAAGTCAAGTCAAAAATAAAGATCTAATACTATCTAATTTAAAAGAAGCACAAGAAATAACTAAGAAACTAATTAAACTCTAAAAATAGAAAAAAAAAACTTGAAAATAATCTAAAAAAAGAATTAAAAGATAGAAATAAAAACTAGATTTAAAATAAAACTAAAAATAAAATAGTATTAAAGTTAGAGTCAAAATAGATTACAATAAAGTATACGAGTCTCAAAATAGAGTCATTTTAGTATAAAAAGATAACTTTATTAAAAAAATTAATATTCTTCCTTTACAGTAATTTGAGTGACAATTTTACAATCAAAATAGATCAATGAAGTGTCACAAAATAGCAAAATATTTATCATTATTCAGGTTGAATACTTAGAATCTACACATAAAACTATAAATAGCAATCATTAAAAGATGTTAAGCTTAGAAAAAATTAGATAATCAATATTAAATGATAAATAAACCTAGATATACTTATGTTATATAAGCAATTACTTAATCATCAAATAAAATACCATTGAGTCTATCTGTAAGAGTTGTACTATCTCAAAAAAGTTATATAAAAATAAGAAAGATGAATGATTGACTTTAGAATATGTCCGATTCCTCGATACATAATGTTGTTTTTTATCTTCAAATGAGTTCTTAATCTCATTTAATACTTTCAAACTTAGTTGTAAATAAGTTATAACTAAATTTAGTTACTTATTAGTTTATGTTAACTAATTGACTTTTTTTTTAAATTTAATTAATTATATTTAAATATTGGTTAAAGATAAGTTTAATTAAGACTTAAAAAGTCTTAATTGATCAAATTATTTAAATATAGACTGGGGTACTAATCTTAACAGGTGGGGACCTTCATCGATTAATAATATAATATAACACTTATTTAAATCATAAAATAAATAAGTTAAAGTTCAATAAATCTTATTTATATTAATCTATAATGTATGTCAAACTAACTTAAGCATATATATTTATATCAAAATTCAGATCTAATTAAAATATATGAAAAGTCTAAAAATTGAAGTATCAAACTAAAGTATCATTTTATATCATGAAAAAGTTTAGTAATAAAACAAATTTTATCTTCCCTTAGACATCTAATAATCCTCTAAATTAGACAGCACCTCAATTACATGTTTATCTTTTTCATTAAAATAAACATTATACTCCAGCTCTATTACACGAAACTGCATCAGCATTATTCTTGAGTCAGTTATACTTTCATCAATCTCTAGATTGATCCTTTTAAACATCTTGATCTCCATAAGTGTATCAGGGTTTGACTAATTTTTAGATCTCTTTTCTATAGTTCTCTTTTTTGTAGTGAAAGGTGGAATGTCTGTTGTCTTTCTTTTACCATCATAGTGTTGTATTTCAAAATTCAATATTTTAGATCCCAAGACAGGTTCACTATGTGAAGCAATCAAACCTAATCATTTACCCTTCACAACAAGGTATGAGTTGGAAGGTGAAGATCCATTTGAAGGGATGGCTAATCTCTAATAGTTTTTAGCATGGATTGACTCAATTTCTAATTATATGGCTTGATTTATAGGAAGAGGATTAATAGTTGACTCAATTCTTTCAATATTAGAAAGCTAAAGTGGTAAGTGTTGAGGGTTATTTTCTAAATGATGAGATGAACTACTTTGAGAAGGGGTTCGGTATTTAAACCTATGGTTAAAGAAACCTTTATTACCCCTATAACCTCTATTTACTGAGTTAGCAGATAAAGTACTTAAGATATCCTAAAATTTAAGATCTGAAGCATCAAAATGTATAGACATTCTTGTTCCTCTATAAAATCTAGGATTAAAGTCTATTACATGAAAACTACCTCTAAGAAAGTTTTTGTTGGGATTAAATTGATTAGCATCCCTACCAAAATTTTATCCCCATCCCTTATTATCATTACTTCTGACTGAACTAGGTTGATCCCACTTAGACATTATGTATAATCTAAAATATAACAATCATGTAACTAAAAATCAACAAATATTAAAAAAAAAAAGACTATGTATCCATATATTATCATTTCAACAAACTGAATTGAACTGACTTCATATTTTGAAACTTAATCTAACTAGAAACCAAACATTTGTCAATATGTAATTCACTGATCCATCAATAATGATTGTACCTTAAATTGAATTGAGTTTCACAATTTATATTTATCATTTTATTTCATAAATATTCCTGATAGCTTCATAAAATTCTTATTTTTAGTGAATCAATTTATACTAAATCAATCCAAAAATGAAGTTACCAAATTTTTAACACATTAAATTCAAATGAACTGTGAACTGAACTATCCCAATTTTAATGATTAAAATTTTTGGCTTGAAATCATCAACTAATATCTAAAACCATCATCACTTATTCCAATCTAAGGTATTTATATAAAATTCAAATGAGAAGTATCAAGGAACCCTAACCTCAATGTCCACTTTCAAAATAAAACCTAAGATTTCAATATTGAGGTATAATTTTCATAGAAATCTCATTTTAACCGAATCGTTAAAATCACACTTACAATTGTAAGCTAGCAGGTAAGCTCATAAATTCAAGATTATTCATATATATATATATATATATATATATATATATATATATATATATTGATAATTTTTTAGCATATCATTTTCAAATGTCCAATTAAATCCATTCAATATAATGGCATAATAAGCCAACTTATAACCTCAAAATTGTCAATCAAAAATCATTTATACTAAAAATAAAAACTTTAGATTTTTCAAAGATAATTTTAATATAACTGATCTGCAATAAATAACTAAACTAAAATCAATTCTTGTAGTATCAAATTTGTGTTACTTCTCAAATATATAGGCAAACACCATTAAATTTCAATGCATATATAAACTATCATACCATTATATGTCAAAAATACTGATACAAATCATTTTATGCATGCAAATCCTCTTCTAAAATGTAATCATTATACATAGACCATATGAATAGATCTATTTTGTAAACCTTTTTGATATACCTCCACAAATAGCCAACTAGTTTTATTTAAAGCTCTCTTATAAATGAACTTATGAAATTTTTGAATGAATAAAAACTTCCTTGACAGAAACCCAAACATGCATCATTATTCTTCAAAAAAATTGAAACTACACTAAAATGAGCAAGATTCATTTATAAAATCTAAGGTTCAAACAGCGCTTTACACATATGCTTTTAAATATATCATTCTAACTATCCTAAGTGAATCTCTAAATGTATATTCAGACAACACAACCTTAGACAAGTGAGATATAAGCCATTGAGAAGAAGTATATCTACTATTTTCCAAATCAGAGTTTAAAATATAATTTGAACCTTTTGACTTATTTTGAGAACTATACATAGAAACCCTTGTAAATTACTTTGAAACTATCAAATACCCATGTCATTGAACAAACAAATCTATCATGTTCATCTACTTTAAAATTTTAAAGAACTATTACATATAAAAAAATTGTATAGAAACTCAGAAACTTACTTTATTTTGATAGACTTCATCTATGAAAATCAAGATTTGAATCAAAAATAGCACATTAAAATCTCCATTCTTCATTCTCTTGAAAACTAGACTTGAACTAAATAAATTATATTCTTTCATAAACCCTAAAAAATCAAAAACCAAAAGTTTATCATGCATGTTGAGAAACTTTTCTCAAAATTTCTATTGAAAAAATGGGAACTTTTGTATGCATGCTAATAATAACCAAAAAACCTTAAACTTCTTTCTTTCAGTCATATATACAAATCTATGCATAATCAATAATGTCTTAACCATATAAAAAACAAATTTCTCAAACCATCTACATGCAGATAGATGCATAAGATTTTCTCAAACTATATCTCATATTTATTCATAAAAAATCATTAAAAATTAACTTCAAACGCCCAGTAATAACCATGTAGACTAAACTTATCCTTGTTCATGCAACTGAGTGATGGTTTTCTTCATGATATTGCAAAGTTTATAAAAACACCACAAATAACTTATACTTTGTTCTATGTTAAATGAAACATACCTAGTTATGCACCTTGAAAGTTCTTTTCCCTATATCCTTGACAAATCTTTCACATCAACCTCAAAGATTAAACTATCAGGGCTCCGCTTCCACATCTGAGCTTGCCAAAAATGAACACAAAATAAGAAACTCAACACTTATATCTACCAACTTACCATCATAACCAATTCATTGATGTGTTCAAATCATATTGGTTTATGTTTACCAACATGTATTTAGAAATCTTGCTAAGTCATTTATCAGCACAACTAAACTTAGAGATAACTAAACCTTCATACTAAAACATTTTCTAACTCCCATCATTCAAGGAAAAACCATTTTGCATTAACTTCACTATACCACCAAATCTTTGGGATATCTCAAAAATTCAAGGCCATAACTTTGAATTTAATGCTTACGCTAACTCACCTTACCATGAAATATATGTTATTGACCAATCTCTAGCTCAACAAACCAAAAAATGCATTGAATATGCTTCTTAATCAATCTAAAGACCTTTAGACTTAGGGAAATAAATTATCTCAAAGTGAACCTTTATGCCCTTGTAAATATCTATGCCTCAACATTGTAACCCAAATGGTCTGCAACCAAGCCAAGTGATAAGTCTTTGAATTATTTTGAATATTTAAAGACAAACAAAACTAATTCATTAAAAATAATATGTATTATCTTAACTTCAAAGAACAGCTTATACCATCAAAAATTATTCCATGAAACAAGCCTTAAATCAACAAACTCATCTCTTCAATATACAAATCTTTATACCCATTGAGTTTCAATAGAATGTCATCTATGGCTCAAAATTTATGTTTATATACTTAAATAATTGTTAGAATCTTGAAATGAATAAGACGTATAATGTTTAATAGGTCCTTACAATCTTATGAAACATGAGAACCATGATCTCAAACCATGTAGTTTGGTAATAAAATCACCAACTCATCAGGCAAAAGAACGAGATTACATGCTAGATGAAATAGAATGACAACATCACTAAATCAATTTAAGCATATTATTAATTCAATTTTTCATTTTACCATTAGCAGTAAATGAAAATGAGCCATGAATCTAATCTATACCTTCAGAATAACTTTTTAGATGCATTGATTTTCAAATGAAATGTTTTCAAAAAGTATTAATCATCGACATATCATCATTATCTATTCTAAACCATTAATCAAATAATCTCATCTATGAAAATAAAATAATCACTATAAATATATCAAAATTGAAAGTACATTTTCTAATTAAAACTATCTCAAAAATTGTTTTGACTAAAAATCAAGATAATTGATCATATTCACAACTATATATACGTATTTTATTCATTAATCTACCATGATTTTTGAAACCACTTAAAAACATAAATATGAATTCATCAACTAATTATTATCATTTCATAATAAAAAAAATGCATCTAAAATTACTATCAATCAATAGGGTCCTCGATATAGTTTTAGATTTCATGACAGGGTCATCTCTATGGCAGCAAGTATTGATATCTTAAAAAAAAATAGGGGGTGTAGAAAATAGGCATAACAACCATCACATACAATTGATGGATAGACCCTTGAAAAGAAGCAAAAATAAGAGTGAAATTAATTCATGGGTTAGATTAATCCTCCAAAAAGCAACACAAAACAACATAGCCTCTCATGGACACTATGAACCCCAATAGTTTTCTTGAGGTGAATATAAAAACATATTTATTTGGGTTCAATATAACTTTATATTCATGAATCCACTCAAATATTATTTTTAAAACCACATGATGCTCAGATTGAATTTTTAACTTCCTCAAAATGTCATCTACATAATCTTCAACAATGTCATACATCATGTCATGGAAGATAACAGTCACTACCCATTGATAAGTAGTACTTGTGTTTTTGAGATCAAAGGGCATCACTTGATAATAAAAGGTTCCTCATTGAGTAATAAAGGTTGTCTTGTGTTGATCTTCAAGTGCAATTTTGATTTAATTATAACTTGAAAAGTCATCCATGAGGGATATCATTTCATACCTTGTAGTAGAATCCATGATCATATATATGTTTGGTAGGGGGAAGTCATATTTAGGACATGATTTGTTGATGTTTTGAAAGTCAATACAAATCTGGATTCCACCTTATGGCTTAGCCATGATAATAATATTGGATATCCAATCATAATAATCAATAAATTGGATAAAACATGTTTCTAAAAATTTCTATAGCTCATCCTTGACTAATGAATCCACTTTAGGGTGCATCTTACATAGTTTCTATTTTATTGGTTTTGCATTAGCATAGATGACTAAATGATGCACAACCAAGGAGGGATAAATCCCAAGCATGTTTTAATAACACCATGCAAATATATCAATAAACTCTTTGAGTAGCTCAATAATGACTTGCCATTCTTCAGGCATAAGAGTTGCCCCCAATTTAACAATTTTAGGATTTTCTTTTTTGCCAATGTTGATTTCAACCAATACCTCAATGAGGGAGGGTGACTTATCCAAAAGATAGGTTGGAGGTGATGGTAGATCCTGGATGTTTAAAGCAAAATCATCTAGGATCTCTCTGTCTAATTCTATATAGAAATTTGATTCATCGGGGATGGGTGAAAAATCCTCTAGATTTTTAGGGGGCTCCTTTTCATCATATTCCTCTTCAATTTGATTGAGGGATGTTTGTTGTTCTCCAAAATAAGTTGAATGATTTAGAATTATAGATAAGCCCTTCTTATGATCTCTGAAAGGCATAAAATCATGTGCTACCAAATATTCTAAGATGGCCTCATCACTTTAGAACATGTCAAAGGATGGCTCATGTTGTTAATCCTAGTCTATTAAGGAAGGGTAATAGAGGGATATATTAATGGTGGAGATTTTGGTATCATGGAAAAGGTTAGTGGAATCAAGATCTTCATAAACATTATAAACAAATCATGTTTCGACTTCTTCATCATAATAAAACTTCATAAGGACTGAAGTAGTATAAAAAATGATATTATTTAGGTCAGTGTTAAGAGGTTTGTACCCCAGACCAAGATATTATGAAAGTTCTTGAACCTAAATAGGCTCAATACTACCATGTTCATGTCTCCCTAGTTCTTTTCCTTGATATGCATATTTTGCAAGATTTTCTAAATTTAGGGTTATTTTTATCTATGAAATGTGAGGGCTTCATTTTTTGAAATAAGCCATGAATCATCAAACTCATCAAAATAATCTTATGATAGCATAACCACACTAGAAAATGCCATTGGTTCAAACTAATAGCTGATAGGATAACTAGGGACCCATAGCTACATGGGGAGAGAGGTAAATATCCTACACAAAAGGTCTTATATTCATATTCCCCATAACCTGTGGATGTGATCTTAAGATGGGTGACATTTGGTGATGATTTGAAAGTAGGTACTAGATAGTCAGGGTGGACATATTTGGTAATTGTTGGATTAGAAGTAAAACTATGTGTGTTAGGACAATAACATGTGAGTTGAGATTGACCCATCTAGAAGCTACAAAAATGCTCTATTTCCTTAGGTATTATGACTTTCATGTCAAAATGAGATAATTTCAAACACTGATAGAGAGTGGGAGGGGATGCTTGAATTTCATGAATCCATGGATGGCTTAGAAGTAGATTGTATGGTAGATCGACATTCACAATATGAATTAAGGTTTGATGGACAATGGGTCCCATTAAAATAGGAAGATAAAGGGTACCTATAAATGGCCTATCATTATCAGTGTATGCCTAATCATGATTAAAGTAGGCTCTAATGATGCTTCAGAATACCCCAACTTCTTTAAGAAATCCAAATTACACAAATTCAATGCAGACACTATGTCTATGAGCACCCAGGGTATTCGGTGGTTGGAAATGGAAATTTTTATGAACAATGGGTAATTGTGATGCAGGCCAATGGGAGGCATGTCCTGGGTACTAAAATTTAATTATTGTGAAGGAGACAAGTGACCCACCAATGCTTGAAATTTACTAGTGTCAATATCTTGAGGGACTTTAAGATCATTCAAGACTTGATTGAGGATCTCCTAATATATGGATGATGTTTTGAGAAGATCCATGAGTAAGATTTGGGCAAGGGTCTTCTTAATATGCTAAATTATATCATATGGCTTGTTAAAATATATAAAGAATTTATTAAAGATATTGACCTTTTAAGATGTTGATGCAAATGGGTCCTTTGGTGGTGCCCTAGGAACTATAATTTTGTTACACCATTTAGTGACCACATAGTCAGTTGTGTCCTAATTGATCTTCATTATGGTGGATAGTGGTGGAGTGGGCTCTTGGGGGATGCAAATTTTGATAGTGTTAACATAATAGTATGGGATGATGTACTATTAGAGGTAGATGTATGGTCATGGTCTCTAGGTGTTTTTAATTTCCTTTGACCATGTTTCAGTAGAGGATCCTAATAAATCCCCCAAGTTATTGATTATTGGATTGACTAGGAGTGTTCTCCCCTTAAACTTCAATGTCTCCCTTTTTAGTGAGATATTGAATATAGTGTTTCAATTGCATACATTTTTAAATATCATGACCTTGAATCTATGATATTGGTAGAATTTGTCCTCATGATACCAATTAAGTTGAGGTTTACTATCATCCAAAGGTCAAATATCAGGGAGAGTAATCATGTTTATAGCTATTAATTGCTAGAGGACCACTTCAATAGGTATCCCAAGACTAGTAAGAAGCCATTTCCTTATTTAGGGTTTTGGTTTGCCCTGTGGTACTCTGATGGAGGAAATAGTTTGTTGATTAGTGGGAGTCCTTTTATGTACTGATTAAACATGTTATTTTGAATTTGTAACTCCATCTCCCAAAACATTTTTATTTTTATTAAAGATTTTTGGTTTACATAAAAAGGATTTGTCTTGATAATGGTTTTGTTCATTTCAGGTGTACAATTTGATTTCTCCCTTTTTAAAGAGGGATTTCTCAATTTGGATTCCCTTTTCAATGATCTCATCAAAGTATTTGGCACATTGTCACTTCAATTGGTATTTTAATTCTATGTTGAGATTGTCGATGAACATTTTGTCCAATTCCTTTTCCAGAAGTGTACAATAGAATTGGCTTGTCAAACTTCTCCAGTGTTGTAAGAAGGGGGATAAACTTTCCCCATTTCTTTGCTTGGTATTGTAAAGGTCTATGATGGAAACATCATGTTCTATATTGAATGGTAAATGTCTCATGAATTTTTTAGTCAATTCTCCAAAATTGGATATGGACCACTTTGGAAAATGCTTGATCCATTCTAATGTAGGTCCCATGAGACTTTTAGGTAAAATTCTAAGGAGATAAGCATCATCATATGCAACTTTATAGCATGTTACATAGAACTCTTTTACATGATCCTGGGGATCTCCTATCCCTCTATATTATTCAAATTTTGGTACCTCAAAATGAGGTTGGAAAGGGATTTATAAAATTCTCACATCTAAAGAAGAGGATTAAAAATATTCATATTTGTACTTCATTTCTTGGGTACAAGGGTCAATATATTATATATTTTCCATCATCATTTTCCACTCTTATACAAATGATGGATCCACAAGGGGATTAGAAGTTTGAGAATGACTTGTGTGTGGTCTATAACTATTGGGATTAAGGTTATAAACATTTTATCTTAGAGAAGATGGTATTTGATTTTGTGTGAAAAATTGTGAGGCTAAGGAATTGATTTATTATGTGATTTGATCCAAATGATCCTCTAAGGTGGTCTATCTCTTATTAGCCTCAATGTGGTTGTTTTGAAGAGGTTCTTGTTGTTCTTATTCTTCAAGATCTTGTTCATGGTCCATAAGGTACTCTTCTTCATGTTCTTGATTAGTATGGGTATAATGATGGGTGAGTGTTAGGCCAAGTAGATGGGCAAACTAGGTGTTACAAGAGATTATGATAAAATTTAGAGGGTAGTGTACCCCACATTCCAATGACTTGAGCTAATATTTGGTCATGATTTTCATAAATATATTGATCAAATTGTGTTCTAACTTCATCACTATGGATAAAATCATTAATGAATCATTCTTATTCTCTAGAAGTGTGCATGTCACTATATGTATTATCATTATCTTATTTTTTGTCACCTAGGTTCCCCAAGAATTCATTCTCTTGGTTGAATCCTTATCCCATTCTAAGATTTTGGGTATGGGTTCACATTGGCATGCTGAATGATGGGGGTAATGCAAGAAAAGTGATTGGATGTGTTTTTAATGTAGGGTGATGAAAGAAAAGGTGACTTTGAATACTAATTTTGTCTAGAAATCAAAACTAAGAGTGGTTAAGGGAGATGATTTGGATGTGTTAATCTTAGATCTAGAGAGAGGTGAAGACTAAAATGACCAAGTACTATCAAAGCCAAAACCTTATAAGGGTTTAATCTAGTAAATAAATCAAAGAGATGAAGTGATTAAATACCCTTAACACTAGAAAAATGATGATTAGATAAGTGCCATTATGAAGAGGTAATGATAAGGAAGTGATGGGTGCTAGACTAAAAATTTGACAAGGTTATGTGCGTTGATAATGCTTAGTCAAAGGGTGATGGTGAAGATTTAAGGTGATGGGTGACCATTAAGATTTTATTTCAAGACTAATATCATATCTAAATATGTGAATAGAGGATATGGAATGGATGTTTTGTGTGGTTATATAATGGTATTTATCCTAAGGGTGTCTAAGTGTGTTGTGACAAAAAAATATTGGTCAACTTGGTTCACAAATAATATAGGTTTAAGCACAACACACAAATAACACACTCAGTCACAAGTCCTAATTTATTTAATTGAATGGGTGTGTAACCCAATGTCTAAATCATCTAATGGCTTTACTTGTGATTCTATAGGTAGATGACCCATTATAAAATCAATTGAACCCTCTCAACCCTATTTGCACTTAATGGCTACTTAGGAATTGATCTTGACTCTCACAGCACAATGCCTATTATGGTCGATAGGTCTTATGTTAGGTTTACACAAAAGGTTTCTAAGGGAGTAATTAAGATATGTGAAGATACATGGAGCCCAAATACATATAAGGTGTTTTCTAATGCTTGGTTTAGAGAGTTAACTCTTCCCCTTCATGGATGACCTGTATGGGGTCAACCACTTGACCTAGTGATAGTCATCCCTAATTTTTATACTCTACCAAAACATGGAGTTTAGTTATATGCACAGTGATGAAATACATGACACTAACCCATGATGACTAAGTTTGTGCATGGGGATGAATTCCATATCATGTGTTATACTAGACTCAATGGACCAAAAAATAGATAAACAAAATTAATTTTCTTGATTAATTATCTATGTGAGGGAAATAAAAAAATGAACAATCAAGCCACACAAGATAATATATATACAAGAAAAAAACATGAAATTATAATATTTAGGCACCCCTCCTACAAACATAAGGGTAAAAAATCAAATTTGGTACCTTTGCCTTAAGAGGTCCTGCAAGAAAAGGGTTAGTAATATGATCTTAAGTAAAACCGCTAATTCCTTGCAAAACTATGAATACATAGTTAGTTCAATGCAATATCACAATCAAAAAACATAATAATAGAACTATTAGGCAAAACTACTAATTATGAGTTCTGATATCATAATTAGTGTGTAACCATGATGGTCAACCATGTAGTACCTAAAAAAATGTAATTAGTTATACAAAATTACAATTTTTATGCAAAATTGCAACTTCAAGAATGGTGATATTGTAGAATTTACAAAAACTTTAGATTTTATAACCTTTGACAATAATGCAAATTAATATAGATACTTAGACAATGTAAATGCTTATGAAGTATTTACATATGGCAAACTTATTTAAATAATATCAGGACTACTAAAAAATTATTTTAATCTTTGAAGTAATGATAAGATAGATAAAGATTATTTAAAACTATAGAGAAAAAGCAATTTTTTATCTATTAGAATTGCATGTAGTCCTATGTTTACCAATCATAAGCAATGATCAAAAATTGATAGTAAAAATTATGAAATCATAATATCACCATTATTAGCACAATATCACCAATATTAGCACAATATCATTGATTTTTACACAATATCATAGGTTTAAGATTAGTGATATTGTGTAAAATGATATAAAAAGGATAGGGATAAAGTATTTTTCTTTTATATGATCCTCCCCTATCTACCTATTAATAGCACACATCAGAAAAATCCCCTATAAATTTGGTCAGCAAAAAATGTTCAAATGTCTAAAATACTTAAATAGACTTCCAAAAAGGTTTATAGGGTCATTTATATTCCTAAAAAATAGAGAGCAACCAATGAGATAGACCTTTAGGTTAGAGGTTAGTAGATATAATTTATTAGATTCAAAATAAATCATAATGTCACGATTGTCGATGGCAATACCGTGACTTTTAGGTCAACATTGTGGTTCTTGAAATGGTGATATTGCAATATAATACCCTACAATCTAAGGATGATTAATCTAGATTCCCTACAAATGGAAGACAAAAGACTTAGTTTCTACAAGATATATTTAAGTGATATAAACCCATAAAAGTTTAAATATTAACCAAAAACTAATAATTTTTGCTTTAACATAGAAAGTATACAAAACCATGGTCTAGGAGGACAATATCTCTAATTTTTATATAATATCACTACTTTTGAAGAAGAGGTATTGTTTAGGGGTAACATCCTATCAAAAAAAAATCATTAGTAATTTAGTTAACAGTTAACACAATATCACTTAAATAAGGACAAAACCATGACTGCAATATCGTTACTTGTAGGTTAATACCATCGATTGCCTATGCATGATGATTTGATCAATTACAGAGCTTGTTCTTCATCCAGTTGCACCTGCAAGTCACCAAATCACTTATAACAAGCACAAGGGGTTAGATTTGAGGGGTAGGCTCCCACTTTGGTCGCCAATATGTGAATGTATTTTGGATTCTTCACTATATTACTATATTTAGCAATAAAAACCCAAACATATAAAATAACATCAAAAGAGTGGATAAAGGAACAATCAGATACTTATAATGATATTTCTTACCATTTTTTTGTCCCTTAGAGATCCTCTCCAAGATTTTCAAACTGATTGAGTGCAAAATTATTGGATTGTAAGATTTTTTTATTGATCTTTATGATGGCTTTGGCTTCAATGGCTTCTTGATGGATTTGACATTGATGTGGAAGTGCTTTGATAATGGTTGATAATGAAAGTATAATGGATGCTTATGGATTTTAAATTTATTTGTTCATGGAGGAATGGATTTTATATATAATCCAAGGGGGTTAAAATCAATGGCTCATATTTAAACTTGAGCCATGAGGATCAAGGTGGAAGAATTTCCAAAGAATTAAAAATTACTTAGAAACTTTTAGAATAGAAGCTTCTAGAGGGGAAGGGCTAAGTTAGAGGAGGTTACAAAATTGGAGAATTCTAGAATTTCCTTAGGGAATAATTGGGATTAGTGAGGGATTAGGATAGGGATTAGGTGGGTGATTAGGGACTAGGGGTGTAGGAAAGGCTAGGTAGATGGATAGGTGAATAAAATGGAATTTTAAATTGTCAAGTGGACTAGTGGGTAAATTAGTAGCTGAGAAGGCTAATTAGTGGGTTAATAGAGTGATTAATAGGTTGTAAGGATATGGTAAGTTTCATGGTATGTAGGGGATTTTATGTAGGAATTAATATATTAATTATTTGGCTAGGGAATATGATTATGGGTTAAATTAATGGATTTAATGGGATTATTAGGGTGAGAAGATTTAGGTGTATATAGGTAATTACTTATAATTCATAATATTTCCAAGGCTATTTTCATGATGATCATGGTATTTTAATTCTTTGACTATAACATTGACTATGTCTTCTAACTTTCTAATTGAATTGATAAAAAAAATTATTATACCATTGTAGCACATCTCTAGCTAGAGTTTTAACTAGAAGTTTGGTAGTCAAATAAGTATCAGTTTGATTCCATTATTTATATAGATTTTAAAATGTTTTAAGGTGAAAAATAGGATTGGTAGTACCATCATATTTTATGGTTGCATAATCAACTCTTATGTCCTGGAAACAATATGGGGAGCTAGAGGTTCATTTTCGAGAGTTTAAAGCATCTTCTTGTGAATACAAGGATGGGGAATAGGATTATGGCTAGCAATCGTAAAAGGAAGAGGTGCATAATGTTGATTGTGATGATTCCAAATAACATTTTAAACTTGATTATCCATTTTAAAATGGTGGTTTTATAATTGGATAAATTGGTTTATATTGGTTTCTTGCATAATGGCCATTTAGTCTAGCACCATAGCAAGGACTTGTGCATTATCAATAGGAGGATTTTTTTTAAGATTATTTCTAGCATTTTTATAGGAGGATGAATTTTAGAATAAGGATTGATAAAAAAAATTGATAACATTATCATTTTTAATTTTTTTAAGTTTTCCTTCCTTATTTGGAGTATAAACAAATTTTGAGTCAATATTTTTTATGCTAGTTAGGATTCTTTAGATCACTATCAAAATATATTAAAACCATGTTACATTATATAGATTGAGATTGAGATTGAGTAATAGTTCACCATGAGCAATTACCTTCAATGGTGTAAATGGGAGGGATAATAGAGCTACCCATATATAATCTAAATGAGTTGAGTCTCGTTGTAAAACCCCTAAGAGGAGACATCATTCGAAAATGATGAACAAGATAAGAAGCTAGGAAAAGAAATAAAAAACATGAAAATGACCCAACATAATGGAGGGACAAGATTCATGTTAGGTTCACTAGAATTTATGTAGAGCGAATACAGTTAACAATATAAATATCCTATAATATAGGGAAAATGGAGAATACCATGGTAAATCCAACATACATACAATATATCACACTGTAAAGAAGGGCATGGTTGTAAGCAAGAATTATTTGTAAAATGGGGATAAATGATAAAATTAGGAAACTTATATAGGGATATAATAAACAAATTCAAACTAGATCTAATATTTAAAATGGGTAAACTAAAAAGATATAAATACCATTATATAGTAACCAAAAGGCAACTAAACTAAAAATTATAACCAAGAGGTATCTAACTAATTTTATAACATCATAAAAAGATAAAATAACCTAACCTAAGCATGGGAAGACAAAAACATACTATTATAACATAAGAATATATATAAAACAAATAAAATAAAGAGTTAATTGATAGGGATACTTACCTTGGGTTAACTTTTTGGCACATCAATATCCCCTTAGCTCAAGTGGCACTTTATGAGTGATGTTTAAGGTGAAGCTAAAGATGTAAATAAAAAGACATAAGTATCCTTAATTTGGGACTCTAAATTCAAGGTATAACTCTCTAGTTCAGAATATATCTTTAAGACTCCAATGACATTGTGCAAACATAGACCTCCATAATTATCAGTTTTTATACCCTAGTTCCTCTTCTTCTACTAAAGGTAGGCCTTCATGCACAAGTATATTATAATGGTTGTGTATTTCTTATAATAATTAAAACTAGGAACCCCATATATGGATCTAACTACTTAAAATTTCTTATAAAATATGTAGATAAACTCGATATTGATACAGTTAATTTAACTTTTTTGGGAATATTGGTGTCTTATTATTATTTTATTTAAAGGTTTGGGTTGACTAAATTAGTAAATAATGTTTCAATAATTTAATCACTAATTTTTATAATTTATTTATATTTTTAACCTTTCTATAAATAGCAATAAATATGGAAAAAATAATACTTAGCTTAAAATGAATTGAAATGGATGTTGCAAGGTTTGATATTGGTTGTGCAAGACTGAGATAATGTCATAAATTAAGACCACCCTAGATTCCAACATTTTTCATTTTTTGAAAGGATAGGACCACTAAAATAGGACATTTTATAGTCCAACATTTTTGTCCTCTTATGTCATTATTATCTAAACTACTCATAAAGACCTAAGTTTTTTGGGTTTTATTCATTGTCCCTGTGTAGCCTACCTATGAAATCTTGACTACTAAAGGTCTAAAGAAATTTTAGATCTAATTTAATCTTCAAAACCTATACTTCATTATGCTTTGATAAAACTTGAGAAAGAAGGAGGATTAGTGTATGTAAGTTGTAATGAATGTGTATCCACACCCCTTATGTGGGCATGCTACCTACATACCAATACTATAAGAGGGATCAATCCATATGTAGTTCTCTCACTTGATGTGCTTTATGTAATAGTTTAATGTAGATGTAAAAATGTTAAACTAGATGTGCTTTAGGTGGCTAGGGATTGGTGTGAATATTTGGATATGCTTGTCTCTATATTGGATGGTTGTATGTAGAGAATAGGGAAATTTGCCTCAATGGTTTTCCTTATATTCTTGTTTACTTTATAATATTTTCCAACCTCCTTCTAAATGAACTTTGAATGGGATTTTATATAGATATATTGGTCATGGTTTGAATGTATTCATGTTAGGCCAACAAGATAAAGGATAGGAACTGAAAGGAAATGATCGGTGGAGCTCAAAATACAATTAGATAGGAGCACCAAAATAAGACACCCTAGGGTCCAACGCTATAGTCCAAGTTGATTGCTCTTGTCCTATAGGTACAAGACCTAGGGTGATAGGATTGGCTTAGAAAATACTACTTGGCTGAGGTGGAATGATCGTTTGGAAAGCTTGAGATGACTAAGAATAAGTAAAAAGGTGTCTAGAAGGGTCATGAGAGCATACAAAAAATACCTATGGGTTGGTTATCAAAGTGAAATACTAAGATAAAATAAAAGTATAAAGCATACTTGAACTTACCTATAAGGGTGAAGCTCATGAATCTATGTGATGTTGGCTGTGTATAGAGAAAGCACACCATGAAGTGTAAATATGCAAAAGAAAATTAAGAGTATATCAGTTCTTACTAGACACACTATGTCTAAAGTAAAAACATATAAAACTTAGGTAAAAGAGAGAGGAAGAGAAAGGTATAAATACACCTCACAGAGTATATGAAACAATAAAAAACCTGTTATGATACTAAGTGATGTTGGGTATGTGTTGAATGATGTTATACCAAAATTAATATCATGAATGGAGCTAAGTGCTCAATTCCTCGAGAGTGGATCAAGAATATAAAGGCTGGCTATTTGGCTCCATCATTTCCCATTAAGTAAAACTATGTGATCATGTGTGTGTTAATTGATGTTTAGACTGTGTTCAATCCCTCTAAGTAGGTGACTCAAGAATATAAAAGCTATCTAGTCCTTTGGCTCCAACATTGCCTTGTGAAATGAAGCTATGAACTGATATTGATATGAATGTATGTTGTATGAGATGGTTTTTGAATCCTATGAATGTTTTATAATCTGATAATGTGGTGTAGATAGTTGAATGTGTGTTATAAACTAAGCCACCCTTGACCACTCAAAAATGGTGTAAATTAGGCTTGTATGAAAGCCACTCCAAAACTGGACAATAGGTTTATGTGGAAGCCACTCAATAATGATTTCAACCACTTGCAAATAGAATAAGTCACATAATTACTAAGAATTCCTAGGTAATGCCTTAAACTATAAAGAAGCGAAAAAAAAGATGTCATGCACTTTACCCCCAATTCTTGGTGTTCGTAACATGGATTCTAATTTTGAATTTATACCAACTATCGTATCTAAAATTAAAAGTGAGATTCATCATGCCATGCATGATTCCCCCTATATCTAGATTCTCTAAGAAAAATTGTACTAAAACTACTAATTTTAAACTAAACTATTACTGACAAAACTATAATTGGTCTTACTTTTTTGTCTATTTTTGGAAAATCTAGCTTTTTTATTGTTTGGATAGGAGCACTAAAATAGGACACTCTGATATTTAGAATTGTAGTCCAAATTTGGCACTCTTATTCTATGATGATTTTGAAGACTATTCTATAAATATCACTATCTGTTTGATCTTTTATGCCTGGTTTGAAGTCTGAATACTATTCTGGGTGTTCTGAAAATTAATTTTTTACTAGTTAGAGGCTCTGATCTCTGTGATAAAAACTCCTATTTTTTTTCCCCTCTTCTAAAATCATAAATAATGATAATCGACAAGATATCTCAATATATAACATGGTTTGTATGAGAGATTATTAGATCAACATGGGTATGCCTAGATAAATATAACAATGTAATAACATGTGAAATATAGTGAACTAGAATTAGAAGTATGGTTAGTTTTTAGTTTTCAAGGAGGGATGGATCATGATGTTCATCACAGCATCTAAGAAAATAAGATAATGCATGATATGGATCATGGCATTAAAAATAATGAGAAGTAAATAAGCAACAAGTGTATAAATTAAGAAGCAAGAAGCATACAAGAGTGGCCAAGGGGCCAATCAAATAAGGAACATGGGCACATGTCACTCAAACTAAAAAATCAAGTAGACAAGACATGTTCAAATTATATATACACATACAATAAAAAATAATCAAGGTTGACACAAGGTCCACAAGAACATATAAGAGTACAAGCAAAGGACATTGGCAAATGTCCTAAGGCACACACAAGAATAAAAGTAAAGGATATTGGAAAATGTTCGAAGACACATACAAGAGACAAAACAAGAATTGATAAATTCAATCACATCTAGGTATGTAAATCAAGGAATGAAAGCATGTAATATACTAGAAATACAATCACATCTAACTAATCAAATCAAGAAGTGAAAGTATGTAAGACATGTAGTACAAGACTAGGTATATGCTAATTAATACACAAGTGTTATATACTATTGAGTATCAATAGAGTAATCTATGTAAGTCATTAAGTAATGTCCATCATCATGATAAGTAGAGTGTGTGGTGTAGTAATGACATAACTTGGATATTTTAGTCATATGAAAGATGCTTTTAGTGGGTAGATATATCGATGTATGTCTCAAATGTATGAAGTAGGATGTCCCCTCAAAGGGTAGAGTGAAGAAATCAAGGATCTAGATGTCACTACACACACTCAAAGAAGATCAAGTGAAGCATGTTAATGTAGATAAATCAACAAACAATAGCATAGAATAGCAAAATTTAAGTCTAGCATGGTAGTAAAAATGTAAAGTATGGATGATGCATATAGTTAAAATGTTTTTGTATTTTTGAATATTTGAATGTTTTTTTGTATTGTGAGATAAGTTATGTATAATAAATCATAAAGAGACTATGTAAAATAAATATTGAGAAGAAAGGATACTAACTGATCAGTCTCATGGGAGACTCCCTATCACGGTGTCATGTACTGAGGAGAGGAATCATGTATGATCATGAAGCACAATGGAGAGGTTGAGACTGTAACACTAAAAGTTGTGTATGCTATAAATGCTCTAAAATATCTAAAGTATAAACCAATTATGGGGGGGGCTATAATTCTAAGAAGTGGATGTAACTATGGGGTTCTTAGGGACCCATCTAGTGGTAGGAGAATCTCTCTAAACATGTTCTCTATGTGTAGAGGTATGAGACCTTAATGATACTACCCATGGTGTGAACACTATAGCTGGAAACTATCTAGAATTTTGAAATTATGGTTGCTGTAAAAGAGGCTTCTGTGAAACTGTATGAACTCTCTGTGTTGGTGATGGATGCCTTGAATGTGTCTAAATATAAACTAGAGGAAGAACTGTAACTGGTGAAGAAACTTAAACTAGTGACTACAAAGTAGTACATGGATCTAAAGTATGGAGTGGTAACTTATATGAAACTCCACCAATTGTAACAACCTGATTAACATGAATGAATTTTATGCATCTATGGACTATAAAAGGTATTTCTCAAATTTATTGAATCCATGGTCAGCCAAGTAACATATCATATACTCCTACACTAGGAATTATAGTAAATGTTGTGGTCATGTGTGTTGGACCAACCTATAAAAAATTATAATTTCACCCAATAAACTATGTATGTGCCCTCTGAATCAACTACTAACTATGTTTGTTAGTGTAAAACCCTGGTCTAAATATCCCAAATTCTATAATAATGCCATAGTACACATGTTCATACTGGATCCATTATCTATGAGAACACTATGAATAAGATGATTATGAATTTAAGCTATGATAAAGAGTGCATGATAATTCAAATCATCCTCAACTATCTTGTGCTCTGAGAAGGAAATTGAAGTTCTAGATAGAACTCTAGAATTATACACACCAATAATGTTACTCAAGGGATGTGACTCAACTAAAGGTGTCCTATATGTATTTGGTGGTGGATGTGCATGATATGCATGGTGAACACCTGATATGTCCCCTATCTCCTATTTAGAATGTTATGGACAAGGATATGAGAAATTTTTGAAAGCCTTGTATTGTGTTTATTTTGCCTATGGAGGCTCAACTGGAGTGCCAAGATGAATAAGATTGTCATTTATCAAGTCTTGTATCTTGTGTTTCAAACTGATGCATCTATTTTTTGTGTGGCCCGGTGCCCTGTGAAAGTCATAGTATGCATTTTGATCATATCCCCATGAAAGAGGCTTTGCTAAATCAACTTCTTGAATAGGAGGGAGAGATATGATATTACATTCCAAAAGCTATTGTAAAACTTTAGCTAGATAAATTGGTAGATTGGTAAAGGTTCACCAAGGAGGTGCTAATAAAACCACTCATTGAGGGGGATCTAAGGCCACATTACCTGTAGGTTGATTCTAAATTTTTTTATCATTGACCTTGTCTTTGTATGGGACTTTATTATTACTCTTGTTTATTGTTTCTGATATACTTGTGTACTTGAGTTTTCCCATTGAAATTAATTTAACTTCCCTTTCCTTTAGTTTATGACATAACTTAGTGAAGGAAGAGAACCTTTTAAATATTATTGATTCATGCAAAGTTGGTATAAGACTCTATTTGAAGAGATCTTGTAACTCTTGATTGTTCATGGGGCTAGTCATCTTAGCCAAGATAGTCTTATATCAAAGAACATAATATGAGATGCTCATTTGACCTTCTGTTTCTGTTGTGAAACTTGGGCATAAGAAACCTTGTCACTTATTTTAATGCTAAAATTAGATAGAAACATGTCGGATAAAGGATTGAATCCATTGACTGATTGATTTGGTAGACTATAAAACCATTGTAAATCATATTCCTTTAGACTCTGTGGAAATAGTTTGGTTAATAACCAATCATTTGGCACATAGTTCAAGAATTATGCATGAAAAGCTCTCAAGTGTGTCTCTATATCTCCCTTTCCATCATATAGAGTGAGCTTAGGTTGAACAGAACCTTGTGGCAAGGGTGTCGAAGAAATATGATATACCAATAGTGTATGCAGTAGAACAAAAGAATTCAAAGCATGTGTTGGTCTAGAAGCACCTTACTCAAGATGTATCACCTTGGATTGAAGAGTTCTTATCTCTTGTACAAGGGCTACCACATTAGGAGACAAAGATGTATTAGCCTAACAGGTGGTGCCTCATAGGAAGGTTGGACTACTATAGGGGGTTTTTGAGACGTAGTTTCCCCTGTAGTGTCATTTGTAAGTGGTTGCTTGATGGTTTGAAATGATTGACCATTATTTACTTTTTATTGCTCTTCTTATAGTATTTTAAGCATATCATCTTGCATGTCAGGGTGTTTAGTTAAGAGTTTTTGAAGTTCTATTTTATTAATTTCATCAAAACAAGTATATTGGGTCATTGTTAAAAAAAGAAAATAAATTAAAAATTGATTGAATTTTTTGTAATAATTTGTAATAATAAAAGTGTTATAGAAGTACTGAATATAGGAAATGTAAAATCCTAAAAATAGCAAACTATAAAATGCATAAAAAAGATATGAAACTCACAAACATGTAAGGTGATACCTCAAAAGCAATGGGGTCTAGTATATGCAACTAGGGTTTGGAAAAAAATGATTTGTTAAAATTACTATAAAATTTTAAAAATTAATGTGAATTTCTGATTTAAATATGTAGGAAAAAAATCAAAAAAATATTAGAAAAATTTTGATTTAAAGGGACCTAGAATATGCAACTAAGATTTTAAAAAAATGATTTTTTAAATTACTATGGAATTTTAAAATAAAATACGAATTTCCAATTTAAATATGCAGATATAAAATCAAAAAAATATTGGAAAAAATCTTGATTTAAAGGAACCTAGTATATGTAACTAAGGTTTGATAGAAAATGATTTTTTAAAATTACTATGAAATTTTATAAATTAATGTAAAATTTTTATTTAAATATGTAGGTAAAAAAGACAAAAAAATTGGAAATTTTTCTGATTTAAAAGGACCTAGTATATGCAACTAGGGTTTGGAAGAAAATTATTTTTTTAGATTACTATAGAATTTTAAAAATTAAAGTGAATTTTGGATTTAAATATGTAGGTAAAAAATCAGAAAAATATTGGAAAAATTATGAAGGAATTTTTTTAAAGTTTTCTAGGGTTTTTATATGCAAATAAAGTAAGGTTCTCTAAATGATTTAACTTTTTTAGAAATATTAGTGTCTTATTCCTATTTTAGTTAAAGGTTTGGGTTGAATAAATCAGTAAATAATATTTCAATAATTTAATCAATAATTTGTATAATTTATTTCTATTATTAACCTTTCTATAAATAGAAATAAATATGGAAAAAATAAGACTTAGCTTAAAATAAATTGAAATGGCTATTGCAAGGTCTGATATTGGTTGTGTAGAACTGGGACAGTGTTACAAATTAGGATTTGGCTTTCATTTTGTGAAAGGATAGGACCATCGAAATAAGACACCCTAGATTCTGGTGTTGTTGCCCTCTTCTACTACTATTGTCCAAACTACTCACAGAGACCTAAGTTTTTTGGGTTTTGTTTGTTGTCCCTGTGTGAACCTACCTATGAAATCTTGATTGTTGAAGGTGTACAAAACTCCTTGTAGAGTTGATATAATCTTCAAACCCTAAACTTTATTTTAGTATGATAAAACTTGAGAAATAAAGAAGGGGTTAGTGTGTGTAAGATGCATTAAACGTGTATCCACACCCCTTGTGTGGGCATGCTGACTACATACCAATACTCTAAAGAGGGATCAATCTATATATAGTTCTCCCACTTAATGTGCTTTGTATAATAGTGTAATACAAATAAAAAAATGCTAAACTAGGTGTGCTTGATGTGGCTAGGGATTGGTGTGAATATTTGGATATGCTTGTAGTTATATTGGATGGATGTATGTATAGAATAAATAAATTTGCCTCAATATTTTTTCTTGTATTATTTCTTGATTTGTAATATTTACCAACCTCCTTATAAATGAACTTTGAATGGGCTTTTATAGAGATATATTGGTCATGGGTTAAATGTATTCATGCTAGACTGATAAGATAAAGGATAGGAACTGGAAGGAAATGACTATTGGAACTCAAAATATAATTGGACATAAGCATTGAAATAAGACATCCTAGGGTCTGATGCTATAGTCCAAGTTGGGTGCTCCTATCCTATAGGTTCATGACCTAGGGGGATAGGATTGGCCTAGAAAATGTTACTTGGCTGAGGTGGAATAATCATTTGGAAAGCTTGGAATAACTAAAAATAAGTAAAAAGGTGTCTATAAGGGTCATGATAGCATGCAAGAAAGACCTATGTGTTAGGTGTAATGAGCCACACTTAAACTACCAATTTTGACATTTTATATGACTACAACAACATAAATATTTAGAGTATAAAATAATATTTTATCGATCAGGGTTGATATAGTATAAAAGAAAAAATATATCTCAACAAGGCTAATATAGTTAGGAACAAACCACATGTACGAAAATGATTTTGATTTTCATCACTAAAATAGTATAAAAATAGGGACAAATATAGAAATTACTTCACATGGCTGAGTTAGTTACAAAATGCATGACACTAGGTGGAAGAAGCATAAATAAAGGAGAAGAGCACTAGAAGAGGCTAAAATGATCATATATCATAATAATGAGTATAAATAGGTATTCTAGATAATCATATAATAATTTCTAAAAAATTACCATGAGTTGGCCCACCCTTTTCCTAGTGTACTCCTTAGAACATGCACTCGAGGAGATCGATGCACTGATGAATCTAAGATAAATCATTAACAAGTGAAAACTATAAGTGTATACACTTATCACCCACTTACTTCAAAAATGAGCATATAAAAATAACCTCCTTTCCTCTTATAATTTCATATGAATTAAATACACTTACCTAACCTTACTTATTTTTAACTTTCTTATTTGTGTTATCCTTACATCACTAGGATGTCCTAATTATTTTCATCTCTTTCCATTCAACATGTTCTTGACATTTCTTATACAGATTTACCCCACATCATAATTTTATGGATATGTTTTTGTAAAACACACATATATTTTTTCACATTTTTCTTCACTCTACATATCTCATTACTTATTTTCATTCCTCATGCATGCTCATTGAAACACTTCACCCTATTTAAGCCTTCATTTGATCCTTTTTTTGTTGTATCGTATTATATGCATTTATTCATTAATACTACCATTTCACCACTAGTTGATCAGTAAACTTGTTTATTTTCCCCCTATTTTTACTTTTCCTAAAATTATTATGCACTAAGTCCTCTTGTGCATTTCTCCAATTTATAGCTAACACACTCATTTCCATGATTCACTTACTAAATTGGTCTATTACCCTTTCAATTTATGCATACTTCCATGATGATAGTCTATACAAATTGACACAATTTCCATTATTAATATAAATTGACAGAATTATCTATCCCAAAACTACTTAGACATCTACATGAGGATCTGAAGAGAACCCGCACTCAACTTCCCTAATTGGTCTTACAATATTTTCTATGTTTGTTATCATAAAAATAAAACATGTTAATGGAAACAAGCTAAAAAAATCAATAAATTTTTTGTAGATTCATTTTATCTTAGTGAATATCCTTATTTTGGATCCCCTCATGTGTTTTATCTTAAATATATTTTTATCATATTCCCTTAAACACTTCTTTTGAATATCTTTTTAGGTTGCCATATAAAAAAATCTCATCTCCTTTTAGCCCGCCTAATTAACATTGATAGACATGGTTTTTCTAACCTTTTCTACACATGTAATATTGACCCATATTCCTTGTTTATTTTTAATTTTTTTTTAAATAAATCTTGGTATCGCCTATACCCATATGTCACTATTACATAGTTAAACTCATAGTTTTGTATCATTCCTCCTACGTATCTCTACCTTTGTTTTTTATACATTTCCTTTCACCCCACAAACCTTCTCATCCTTTGTCTACTTTGTGAGGTTTCCTTAGTCTAATGAGGTATTACTATTAGTTTATTAATAATGCATAAAGCCCATCTTTATTCATTTTTGGTACTGACTTTGAACTTTAATGTAGTTTGATATGTACTTTAATATTTTGTGAATTCCCTTCTTGTGGGTTCATATTTTTCTTGGACCCATATTTCACATGCCTACCTAGTCATATCTTATGTGAAATCTTCACTTATCTAATATCATCCTTGATTAGATTTAAACCCTTTGTCATCATCATAGTAACATTTAAAAACATTATTTTCCTCCACTTATGAATCTACACCTTCAACCTATATAGATCCATATTTATTAACTAAGGGGATAACCATTCTATGTTTCACATTCTCAAAACTCATGTAGCAGTACTTAAAGTGCATATCTACTTTATTATCATAAAATTAAGGCCTACCAAGTAATTTTGGATAGTTTTATTCCTCAAATATTTCAATTACTTAAAAAATAAGTTATGAATACAACTCCCATGATTTCAAATTCTACTCCACACAAGACTCTAATTGGTATTTGACTTGGTCTTTTTCACCATGAAAAATACATTGGTTGAAGACTATAAGAATGTCCTCCACATGTTTTTCCACTTATCCTTTATCAATATGTTAAATTTTATGCTTGTATCATTTAATATATCATTCATTTCCAAATAAATTATCTTAGAATCAATTATTAGCTTTTAATCATATAGTGTGTTCCTAGTAATTCATATTTCTCCTGGAATTTCTTTTAATGATTCTTATGTATCCCCCATAATTTTATCAAACCATATCTTGAGTGAAGGTATAATTCCTTCCACTTTTATCATGGAATTTTTTTCAAATGGCTATTCCAACTCATTTAGTGCAGAACCCTTTCTTAGGCTCTATTTCACTTTTGCTTTCATTTCATGTGCAGTTTTACTTCCCCCTAAAACTTTGTATCACTTGTCTTTCCTCCAGAAGTGTCATTTTTTGAACCAACACATATAGGTAACTATTACATTTCAATTGTTTTCTACACTATTATCTTTCTTCTTATGGACTGTGCATTTCTCCTACCTTTATTTCCATTCCACTTCTTGTAATATTTATTTTGGACCCTATATTCTCCCTTATTTCACATTCATTTTATTTTCCAAATTTTCACTTCATGTGAAATTATTACCATCCCCTCACCTCTATATGCATGGTCCCTCTAAAAAATCTTCTCTCAAATGTTCTCACAATCCCTAGTTATGTTTCCTCCCCTATAATATGAACACATAGGAAAAATAAGGCATTCTCACCAATAATGGCCAATTATCAACACCTAAAACATTTTCCTTAGATACATTCTCCATTAAGTCCCCCATTTGTGCCCATATATCCCTATGTTATATCCTTGGTTTTGTTATCATTCAACAATGGTATCCTATCTCAATCCAAGTTTTATAACTTCCCTTGTCTCATCAATAACATAGAAATTTATCAGGTCATGTGTAATAGCTTCACGTATCTTAAACCAATAAGTGACTTAGGGTTTTTTGCACATTATAATAATAAACAATTATGTGTCTCATGATCTCCCTTACAAATCTTACAACATATAGTCACTACTTTATTTCTATTCTTAGGAAAAAATATTTTGGTATAAACCTTAATTACAAAGTCATTACATTAAAATTTTCTTGGTATGTCTTGTGAACTATTAATGGTCATTGTTTCTAGCTAAGAATTCATATTTATATTTTATATTCCAAACATGAGCTTATCATTGTGTCAAAGTTTATTTCTAGTTAAATTATAATTCTAATGCTTCACACGCATCTCCAAAAGTTTCCATTGTTATGTGTCTTAAAAATATAGGTTGTAAACCACCCACAAATTATTGTGCATGTTGTAAAGGTCAAAATTCATAAAAAAAACTTGGAAAATAGTATCTTTAAAATCACATCATATATGTGTACATTCTCAAATTATACATCTTGTTAATTTTCCTTGAGTACATAAATACTCTACTCCTCAAATTTTGTAATATGTATTTCCATCAAGAATGTATTATTTATCATATTAAAATAGACTATTTACATGTAAGTATAAACTTTTTTATATAATGTATGCACACACTCTCGTAGTGTCATGGAAAATAGACTCACTTTCCTTTTCTATAAAAGTCATGTCTTTAGCTCTCTAGGATATTTCACAATTTTGACATATTTTGAGGGATCTTCAATACCTTTGTTTTCTTGTAACTTCATATACATCTCATTGATTTTATTATAAGTTGGTGTGAACACCTAAATTATACCACATTATGTTTTTATTTACTTTGATTAAAATCGACACACTAACTCAAACACCGTCCCAAACTCAAATTTCTCAATAACAGCATTTCCCTTCCTTTTTTAAATAATTGATTAATATATATTAATTAATTATTTAATTAAATCATACACTCATAATCCACAAAAATAATTAAAATATAAAATTTTTACCTCATCTAAACACCTTTCACACCTCTCTCAATCAAATGTTGAGTCATCCAACCACTTCTTTAACTTCTCCAACTAATTGTTGAGTCACTATTTAACATTTCAACTACCATGGTGATTCACTCAACTACCCTAAACCATTCATGATGAGTCATTAAAATACCAAATAACTTTCCACCTCTTTCACACACACATGGAAATTAATCACCATCTATTAATATGAGGACTCAAATCCAATTGGTGATAATAACATTATCCTATAAATCTAGATTTATCCCAACTATTCATTTTCTCGCCAACAAGCCTATAAATGGAAGTGTCATACTCCATTTTTTTCATCCACCTTCAAGCTATCAAATTCATCATATGCATCAATTGAGAAAGCAAGCTTATTCACCCATATACTACCCAGTTTACCTTTGTTTGGAGAAAGGTAAAAAAATTGAGCACCCACATTCCAAGAAGTGAAGATGTATTCTATAATTTTGTAAGTATTTATATTTTTAGTTTTATTTTTTTGTATTAGTTATATAATAGGTTTATTTTAGATTTAGAGTAGGATTTGTATGCATATCATTTTCTTAGTCTTGTTAGATTCTGAATTTATGCTATCACAATCTAGCATGTCCCGTGAGACTTTTTCCAAATCTTTTTCATCTTATCATTTTTTCTTATTTATTTTTAAGGTTTAATTAACTTATTTTTTTATTATTATGAAATTTTTAGGCTAATTTAAATCCAATTTTTCTATTTTTACTTTTTTTCCTAAAATCTAATTTAATTTTTTTTTAAATATGTGAGTGTTAAAATAGTAATAAATTTTAATTTAAAATATAAGTTTTTTAGAGTTTTTTAGGTTGGTTCAAATTTATACTAACAATAACCTATTAAAATTTCATGTAAATCTGAATTGTAGTTTAGAAGATATCATAAAATTTGTGACTATTTTTTTAACACATGACTATTAAATTAGTTATAACTTTTAATTTACAATCTAAGTTTCTCTTTTTTTTTGCAAATCTATTTTTTTTAGACTAAAACTAACCTATTAAAATTTAATATAAATATAAATTTTGGTTTATGAGATATCAAAAAAATCATGGCTTTTATTTTTATTTTTTAGTTTTTTTAACTTTTAAGTTTATATTTTTTTTTAACATTTTAGCTAACTTGCAGGTTCCTTGGGTTGCCTAATCTTCACAAACTAACTAGAAATAAATTTTTTTAAGGATGCTTGTCAAAGAACACAAAGCTAAGCTAAAAAATCATTCATTTATTTATTTATTTATTATTGCTATCCCTTTTGTTTATTTTGAGTTTTTATTTATTGTAAGTAGTAATTAACTTATATTTAATTTTATTGCAAGTTTGCATGTTTATGTCACAAAAGTTTGTATATGTTCTTTATTTGGTATCACATTGGTAATGATACTTAAAAATCAAAAGTAAATTTTATTTTTTTGTGTTATGTAGATTTCACTTGAATATCCTCTTTCCTTACCATCACAATGGTGATGATACTTAGAAATCATAAATAAGTGTTGATCTTTTCTTTTAATTTTTTTATGGGTTCTATCGATCATAGATTTCACCATCACATGGTAGGCCAAACCTCATGTATCAGTGATATATATAAATTTAGAATTCATTTTTTTAATTATTTAAGTGGTTGTGTATTTTAAGCACATTGTGACATGATGGGGGTTGATCCTCCAATATTTAAGGTTTCAATGATGACCTCAAATTTTATTTTATTTTACATCAACTTACTGAAATCTTATGGTTAGGTTGGGCACATAGGGACTAAACCCTTTTGTGTGTGTTTATTAAATCAACTTCTTCCATGGTTTGAGCCTCAACATACTATAAGGTATATATAGGACATCCCTTATATAAATTTATATAAACCTTGATCTTTAAGATAGTCATTCATCCATTTGAATTATAGTTCACTAGCAAGTAGTTAGCTCTGAGAGGTTACTCTCAACTTACCATCAAAACTGGGTTAAGTGGGTTATGGATATGGTTCTACCTCTATACTCAGTACTCTAAA
Organism: Torreya grandis; assembly: GCA_037957365.1. Classification (NCBI taxonomy): domain Eukaryota; kingdom Viridiplantae; phylum Streptophyta; class Pinopsida; order Cupressales; family Taxaceae; genus Torreya; species Torreya grandis. Next base: position 1,854,862 of record JARHVA010002024.1, read on the forward strand.
ACATTAGGTTAAACTTTCCAATGGATGAATTAGTATATATGAGAGCTTATAATTCATTCAAGTCCTTTTGCCTAGATTTTATCTTTTTATGTGACTTGCATATTTTTTGAGCTAAAGTAGAAATTACATATATATCTTTGTTTTTTTTTCTCATTATGAAATCCATGTACTTAAATTTTTGTGTTTTAAAACCAAGTTTAAGTTTTTAAAAACCAAAATCCTAAATCAAAACAAACCCTGATTCAAGAAAGAAATAAAAATGTCCACAAACAAAGAAAAATCATAACTTGTTATCAAACATTTATACTATCAAGTTTTTTTTAAGTTTTATACTTTTATTTTTGAATCACCTTCAAATCAATGTCTCCCATCACAAGACAAATGGCCTTGTTAAATAATCATGGATTTAAAGAAGAACCTTTTTGGAATACCTTCTAATTTGGAAACCAAGAGTATCATAATGAGATTAATGACAATATTGATGATGAGGGACTTATCAACATGAACATACCCATGAAGTAAATTTTCATAAAACTCCACCTTTCCAAGTTATGGAATACCTAATAGAGAATAATAACAAGGTCTTGTTGTAACTTTTAGGTCTAGTAGCAAAATTGCCACCTGATTTTGAATCCAAAGACTTGCATAATTTATTTTCAAGGAAAGAATCCATGCCTCCCATCCAAGAGAAAGTAAAATTTAGTGATTCTATAGGGAAGAACAAGGTCGTTATAATTTACACTAAAATCAATAAAAATATCTCCAAAACTTACATGGATAAAGGTAAAGAAATTATAGATGAAACATCTCAACAAATCCATGCCTTTTTTATTGAAGACCATGTCAAAAAGATAGAAAGGAAAATAGTTGAACTTAAATCAAAATTTTCAAGTAATCCTTCAATCGATCTATCAATCAATCCATATCTTAATTCAAATGCATATTTGAATCTAAATCAATCAATGAATCAAAATCAAAATCAAAATTTGAATGTGTATTCAAATCCAAATCAAACCCCAATCCAAATTTAAATGTCAATTCAAATCCAATCAACAATCCAAATCTAAATAAAATTTTGAATGTTAATTTTAATCCAATCAACAATCCAAATCCAAATTTGAATGTCATTTCAAATCAAAATCAAAATTTGAATGTCAATTCAAATCTAATCAACAATCCAAAATAGAATTTCAATTTTTATTTGAATTCAAACATAAAAAATCTAAATAAAAATAAAAATAAAAATGCCAATTATGATCCAAACAATCCAAATCAGAATCAACATTCGAATTTTAATTTGAATACCAACCTCAATCCATTTTCTAATCCAAATCAATTTACAATTCAATCATCCAATACACTTTTGATTCCAAATTTAAACCAACTATCACCACTTAATGCTACATAATTTATCTAAGAATGGAAAAGCATGAAAGAAAAAATCCAAGGATTTCAAGATGGTAGTTATTCCAAAATCAAACATTTTAAGTTTGAATAAATTTTTCCATGGCATTTTGACATTACTATGTTGATAGTACCCTTTCCCTCACATTTTGAACCCCCAAAGTTTGATAATTAAAAAGGAAAAGAATATCCTAGAGAACATCTTAAATATATTTATATGGCATGTTCAAAGGTTGCTTATAGTATTTGATCATCTATTTAAACTTTTTCCATATATTCTAAGGGGTCAAGCCCTAGAGTGGTTTTTACACTTACCTAAAGGATCGATCACAACCTTTGAGTACCTTTCTAAAAAAATTACATTTCATATAATATTAAACTCGAATCGACCCTACTAGATATATACAAAACTAAAAAATTTAATTAAAAGACTTTTACCTCCTTAAAAATAAGGCATACCTTAGAAAGCTTCTACTCAGGGTCAAATCTTAAAAAATAACTTATAGTTATCTTTATAAATAATCTTAATTCAAAATTGGCCTATCAACTACAAATCCATTGTGATTCATCCTTTGATGAAATCATTGAAAAATTAGTTAAAATTGAAAGAGATTTAGTTTCCAATGTGCCATAAAAATCTTCAAACAAGATAATTCTTATTCAAATCAAAATGAAAAGCCCAAATTTTATGCAAAAAACAAAAACATGGTAGGAGATGGTGTAAATGATGTTAAATAAATCTAAAACACCCAAACTATTAAAAACATCTTTGTTCTAAATGGTAAACCTCAAAAAATCAATTGAAAATTAAAATTCACTCTTTTGGGAAAACCATACGATGTATTCTTTCAAAAGTTGGGTGCCACAAACATGATTAAATTCCCCCACACCAAATCTTTTTATGAGAACATTACAAAACCTAAGTGTTACAAATATAATGAATATTGTGACTACCATAAAATCAAAGGTCATTCCATAAACCATTGTATGAGACTCAAACACTATATCCAAGATCTAATTGAGCATTGTGATATAGTAGTAGAGGATGATACATCGAATTCCAACAATAAAAAACTAGGGATATATCAAGATCCCTTCCCAAAGCATGAACAAGGTAATAATAAGCCAAGCAAAATAAAAATAAAACAAACAATGTCAATTAAACCAATCACCCATTTTATTATATATTCAAACACATTGACCATATGGATCAGCATGTTTTTTTATTAAAGTTAAATCCCAATATTGTGCCAACACCATGAGCCATGAAAATATTACCATTATAAGTGTCCCTTTATCTACCCTTGCAGGAAAATATAACATCATAAAGGAACTTGATAAAATTCCAACCCAAAATTTTATTTTGGACATTCTCAAGACATCCCCCACTTTTAAGGACATTTTGTATAAAACCATGCAAGAATCCAAAGCTATAAAAAATATCAATCCATCTAACTTCTAAGCACATGTAAGACACTTGTCCTCTAACAATCAAGTGAATTTTGACCACTCAGACATTTCACCCATGGGTTCATCTCATAATTTTCCATTATATAGATAATTATTCATGTCCAATCATAAAGTAAAAAGGGTGTTTATAGAAAATGAGTTGGGCTTAAATATGTGCACATTAGGTTTGATAAATCATTTAGGACATTATATGGAAGCACAAAGCTTAATACCATTACTATAAAGGCATATGATAATAATGAGTGCCATTTAATGGGAACTATGTATCTTCCACTAATGGTGGGGCCTATCATCCAAGAAACCCTAATTCACATTCTTGATCTAGATCTTTAAAATAACCTATTCATTGGCCACCCATGGATCCACACCATGTCATTCCATCCACCCTCGATCAATGTTTAATTTTTTGACTTGATGGTATGGAGTTATTATTCTAAGTGATCCTCAACCCTTTTAATATTGTAAACTAGTATAAGGGAGATATCAAAATTAGAATTATTTACCATTCACTAATGATACCTATGAACCTACTAATGATTCACCAAATATTTCTAATTATATCCATCCTGATAAGTTACTCTCTACATCCACAAACCAACCATCTAATTTTTGTAAATTCACCCTCCATGCCTAATTCCACATGTCCACCATCTATATTTTCCATTTTGGATGTAGGTATAAGATAATATTAAATTCATGATGCTCATTATTTAAAAAACATATTTTCCATAATAATCATGATAGGACCCATCATAGAAAATAAACATAAGTGGTTCATAAGATTGGCAAAACTTCTTTCATGAAAGGCAGGTTCCTTTTTGAAGAAAAAATTGGCAATTCCAATTCCTCTTGGCTCTACTCTGATGAATTATTTATCTGTTTCCAAAGTAATCAATATCCTATACCTAAACCCATTATGTGCAATATCATGAACTATAAATGAAAATGTCTTAGTCTCCACAAACAAGGTTTCATTGAACCCATAATGTCTACAACACATGAAGCCTTTCAAGGTATTTTATTCAAACCATCAAGTATGATAATATGTAATTATGATAGTGACTCTTATACCACATCTTAAGAATCCTCTTTAGACACCAAAACAAGTTCCATTTATAACCTTTTTGAATACTTATTGATCACCAACCTATTTCATGATAATTATGTTTTGAACCTTGGACTAAACTTTCCATAAATTATCTTATGGGACTTATTGACTTCTTTTTTCCTTTAGGCCTAGAAAGGAGTCAACCTATGTCTTGGGAACCCAAACTCACCTTGGTCACCCTTTTCATACCTCTTGAAGTGTCAAGGTAGTCTAATATAAGATCACTGGTTGTCTAGGTAGCAATTTTAAATTGTTTTATCATGTCAAGGAGCACCATGGTAGTCATATTATCACATTGTTATGTCTTGTGTCAAATTATCTCTTTGTGATTTTTCATGTATAAGGACCCATAAATATCCTTGTAATGGTCCTAAGAGTCTAAATTTACTCATATGAAAGATGACCAAATGTTGTAGCTTATACCTTGACATGAACCCATTTAATATGCTGAGAGATTGCAATATGTGGTAAGATCAGAGGGGTTAAGGGTGTTACAAAAGTATGTGCCAACTTTGTTTAGGTCCTTAATATATTTTAAGGTCCCTTTATTGATGTTAAGATCACCTTTTTTTGAACCCTCACTTGAGATCAAGTTTATTTCCTAAGAAGGGGGTGTTTGACCATAAGAAGATGCTAGTTTGACCTCAAAATTCCACTAAAACCATCAATCATGCCTTTAAGGGTCTCCATGATCACCATATTTCCATGATCAAATGGTTTTATATGTAAAGGGTGTAATCTCAAAAGTCAAAATGCTTTATTCATCACTAAAGGGGCCCACACATGGGAAACAATGACTCTTCATCTTACCCATCCATACTTCATCGTTGGAAATGTATTTTGACCCCTATCTACCCTCTTCATGTCCACCAATAATGATTCAAGGTTTGAAAACCTAATAAAATGCAAGAATCTTGTGTTTTTTAGGAGTTTTTAGATAAGTATGGATATGTATGATACGGATATGGTTAGAGGGATTTAAAGATCTATAGAGGAGAGTTATTACAGACATCAAGTGAGAGAATATAGGTGTTTCAAGCCAAGGAGATCCAAAAATTGATCCATCTCTTCCATTGAGCTCTTTGGCAGCCATGGATAACACCTCATGTTCATGTTTAGTACAAATAGGAGAGAGAAGATGGTGACTTGAGATCTTGTCCAAAGGAAGGGGGTCTAATGGTCTTCCAATCCTAGTCATTGGTTTTTAGATTGACCTGTTGTGCTTTATGAACAAAGGTTAATAACTTAAGGTATTCAAAAGAGCTTTCTACATCAACACAAGGTTAAAAATGGAATGGTTTCAGTGCATTATTATCCTACTTGATGAAACCAATGGTTATGCATGTATTATAAAGGTCCTTAGGGCCCTTATATTTCATCCTCCACCATTGGTTCACATGTGTGATCTTGTGAAATCAAGAAACATAAAAGTTGTCACTAATTGCAGACTACAGGCAAGGTTCCATTGATGAAGGAGGATCTTCAGTGCATATATATGGAAAAGGACATTATTTTGATGTTTGATGATAGTTTAATATAGTTATTATAATATTATTACCTCCTTAGTTCAATTAGAGCATTCATATTAACCTCCAACTCTTTCAATATGCTACCTCCAAATGACTATGATTGTGTGGTTTATCTTTAGCACAAGTATTGGTTAAATGTTTCATGGTGATGGTTATTTGAAGTCATCAGGACACCATAAAGGTATCATAATTACTATACATATGTGGAAGTCATTTTTTCACAATAATCAGACTTTATTATATCCCCCACAATCAATAAACCATGAACTAGCTCTCCAACACATTCACAAACCTATTTAGCATAATTTAAGGTTTATTAGTAGAAGTTAAGGTATTCAAATCCTAGGTTTGAAATTTTCACTCCATATGTCTAATTTTTAAACTCCAAGTGTCTTTCACTATTGATTATGTGGTTATGGGTGTTTAGGGTCTTTATAGGTCATCTTGAGTATGCATAAATAGTCCATCTTAAGATCTCAAGGAACCTTTGTCATCTAATGGTCTCAATAATGTCAACCCACCTTATAATAGGCTCTGATTTATAGGTTTGAAGTTCCATGGGATCCTATAACCATTACCTATGGGTTTGAACCCTTGTACCCAAGCTCAAGCAATGAGAGATAGGAAAAATTTTATATAGAACCATGCAAATCCTTTGAGACTATGAGAATATGGGATATCTAGGTATAAGTCATGTTGAGAAAGTATAATGCCCACCTACAAGAAGACATCTCAAAACTAGCCCTCAAGGCCTTTCAAGACTATCATATGCACTTGAGTTTCAAGATGCAAAGAAGGGCCATAGATCATATATATGTATACCTTGAATGGGTTTGGTTTGGATTCAAGGTAAACCACTAGAGTTTCAAACATGATATTAGAGCCCTCTTCTTGCTCAGTTCATATGATGGTAAGGCTCAATTGACAGTCATACTAAGACTTCACTAAGTTCATAATTATAGGTAGTCTACCATCAGTATTGATCATAAGGTGATATGGGCACATGAAGGAGAGATATAGAAATAAAATCAAAATATATATCATGTTACCAAGGGAAAGGAAACCTGAAGGGGTGCACAAATTAGTTAAATCAAGCACATACAGTAAGTCAAGGTTACCTAATTAGTGGGGGTGCCAAAATGATGTGAATGGCAATGTTATTAGACAAGTAAAGGAGAAATCAAATATGATGATGAGATATATACCCCTCCAAATCTCACATGATGGTGTGATCAAGTTAGAGACTTGTTTGGTCTGGTTTAGACAACTAGGATACAAACTCTAGTATGTCATTGTGTAGGTAAGTATTGTTGGCAAAAAAATGGGAGACCAAACCTTAGAAGCTATGATCAAGGATTAATAATATGTCACTTGAGCCCTAATTCTATCATTATATAGATCTAAAAGAAACTACCTAAGCCTTTAATCATAGCTAACTCAAGCATTTAGGCTGGTCAATGAAATTTGTGGTAGACATAAGAGGAATAAGACCTTGGATAGTACTTAAGGTAGTTGAGATCATATGTAAAAGGAAGACATGAGATAGAAAATGGTGTTTTAATAACATTGAGGCCACATATACACATACAGGTGAGTTGAGGTTCTAAAGCTCAATCTAATCCATAAGGCCTAAAGATACCCTTAGGTCTCAAGACCCCACCTCCACCTTAATAGCATATCCAAAACCCCAAAACAAAATCAAAGCCATGAGAGGGTGTATGATGTTGATATGGATCCTTAAGGAGTTATTTAGAGTATATAAATGCAAATAAATAGTCAATTTTGGTCTTAACATCCTCTCGAGCTCCATTATCCTAAGTAATCATGTCGAGCTACCAACTCAGGCACTCATATCTCATATGGTAAGAAGACTTAGACCTAGTGCTCTTTGGGGGAATTTGGAATACCTATGCACTTAAGATCCATGAAGGAAAGAGTGGGATTCAAGGGTAAAACTCTATGAATTAACCCTAACATTATAACCTATAAAAATTCCTAGAAAAGATCTCTAAGACCACCAACCTTCACTCATATCTCACCGTACAATCTGCATGGGACCAAAAGATATTTATAAGATTTGAAGGGGTATAGAGGCTAGATGTTCATGGAAAAAGGTTTTAGTTTAGAGGTCTATACTTTATTAACCATCATTAAGATGGTAGACTTCCAAAACCCTCTCTAAACCCTAATTTAGACCCAATGAGGAAATTGTACCTTCAAATGCATCCAAATGAGGTAGTTAGGATATGAAACAATCTTAATGGTCTCCCTAGGTCACCTAAGCACCCAAATGGTCTACTGGTTGGCATGTGTATATGTATAGTGTACGTATTAGGCCTAAAAGATCCACTTTGAGCCTATATACAAGAAATTAAAAGGGGCCTTCACATCTTATATATTTCTCAGGAAGGAGAGGGACCTAGAGGCCTTAAATAAATACATATTGGCCACCCATAGAGGTCTCCATTCCTAATAATCACTTACAAACATGCCTAGGTTTTTAGGTAGAGGACAGTGTCCACATAAGAAGAAATAAGTGGTTTAATCAAGCTAGTACATATGGTCTACAAGTCCTAAATGGTATATTTCATATTAGTAAGGGTGTCTAAGTGCTCCATAACTTAATTTTGGATTCAAGATATAATAACTATGCCTTCAATCATGTTAATCTAACACCTCAAATTAATGCCACTTAAAGTCTAAAATAGAGGACTGAATGGGACTAGATAACACATCATACCATCAAGAATATGTTTTTCAAGGAGTTTTAGGTGTGTAAGCAACAATAATTTATAGATTTCCAAATTGGTCACTATGGCTCAAAATTGCCTTGTAGAATACACAATTCTCACCCAAAGAATAACTTGATGAGCTCATAACTATAAGGAATAGTTTCATGGGGAGTTGAACACTTTGGGAGAGTTGAAGGGCCCTGTCTAAAATAAAGTAATGTCATTAGTTCAAAGGTTAAGATCCTAACCTTTATGAACCATTGCTAAGAACCCAAACCCCTTCAAGCCTCCTTAAAACCCTAATAGTGATTTTATGGATAAGAGCTTAGACAAAATGCATCCAAATTCATTATAATGTCCTAATAAACACTTCAAGATTATAGTAAATTCTTAGGGGATCCCATCCATGGCACTGGTCTGTACAAATTATTGTATGGACCCCCAAGCAACTAAAATTTTGTAAGGTTTTGAATTAAAAAAAGGTGAAAAACTTGGTGAAGAGTTAAAAATCATTTAATAAGGTACATTGAAGTATATTTCACCTCTTCAAATCATGAAACACTCATAGTTATACCTAGAAACACTCATACAAGTTTGTGCCAAATAGGAAGTCTAGTTGTGTTAAAGGGAGGTGACCTAGTCATCTAAGTAAAGTATAATTACAGGTGTGAGATGATTGGAAAGCATGGATCATGGTATGGTATGTATATTCAAGATTTAAATAGGCTCACTCATTCATTTTGAATATTTTGTTAAATCCTCATAGTCATATAAATAGAGAGCAGTCAAGAGACTAGGTTACTTGTCTAATAGGCGTAATTAATATATAGAGGGAGATGTTCATGGGTGTAAAGGGATACAAAATAAGTTAATTCATGATCATCAGATGTTAATAACTACCTCATGATGTGATTAGACCCATTTCCCATCCACCATGAAGGCTATGGCAATTTTTCAAGCCATGTTGGCATGCAAGGAGGAGGTGGCTACTAAATGCTTCATGGATGGGGGATAATTGAACCAATTCAATGATTTATAACTACCATAATAAAATTTAATTGACTAATATTTTCATGCACATGCTCAACATGGGGTTAACCTTGGCCAAAAATAGACTTCAATGCCCTAAAAATGTTCATTGAAGACACCAATCAGCCTAGGCAATGCATGGTGAAGTGTGGAGGTCGATTGTAACTACAAATTGAAGGTATTGTAATCATTCATGACTTCTTAATTTTATTTCCACACCACATTCTCTCTAATTATTTTTCATTCTTCTATATATTCAAGATCTAAGGGGCCATTGTAATCTATCCCTTAGCTAGGTATAATAAGATTCTGCCAAAATTATATCTTGAAACCTCTTTGAATCAATAAATAAGGATTGTTTTCAAGTTTATTTACTATCATTAGTGTCTATATGTCTGTTGATTTTAATATTTTTGAATTTCCATCCTATTTTATAGGTCCTTTCCTTCACCTAGTTGCTATAATGCCATCCTATGCAAGTCATGTGATGTGCCAAAGTGTTGGTAGTTGTGTTGAAGAGTAAGTTGGTTGATAGTGCCTTAAATAGACCTCCTTTCCATTACCTTAAAATTTCATACATCCACCATAGATTTCACATGAAATACTTATGCTTATGATTTCATTATAAACCTTGTTTTAGTCATTAATCTTTCCTTGATTCATTAAGTGTTGATTAAAGATTAGTTAGAGTGGAGAGATCAATATTGGTGCATCACCTCATTAGGTTAGAGTTGTTTCATGGATTTTTTTATCTCTTTTCACCCCAAAAAATTATTATTCACTAAGAAGTGAGATCAAATTGATGCACCAGATGAGCTAGCCCCATAAACTATAGGTTTGGTCCTCCTTTAGGTCACAAGGTTCAATCCCATGTTACCCCAAACTTAGAGAGAATTAAACCATATTCTCCTAAGGGTGTAGTTTGGAGTGTTAATAATTATGTAATGCCTAGTGGGATCAAGATTCAAGTGAGTTGGATCATGCACTTGTAGACTTGGATGATATTAAAGAGATTCAAGAACTTCAGTGGAAAATTTGTAGTCAAGTTTCATGCCAAAAACGGTCACAAGGTCTTCATCAAAAGGTAAAGAAGCTAAGTTTTTTTATTTATCTTTAGACTTTTCTAAGAGAAATAGATACCCTAGGTCCAATCCTAATCCTAAACCCCATAATTCTCCTAATTTTTCTCAACAAAACACTATTACAAACCCTACATCTCTAATGGCTAGGCCTAGACATCAAGCTTTTGTGCCCTTTAATGGTGGTAGCCCCTTAAATTTGAATAAATTTGATGACATACTTGTTGATACCCTCAAAATCCTTACCTATTTCATAGGAGAAAACTCAACCACCCCTATGAAATATATTGTAGACATAGCCAATTGATGCTTAGTTCATAATGTGACCTAAGAGAATGTGGCTATGGTGTTATTGGCCACTTCCTTGAAGTATAAGGCACTCCAATGGTATAGGGTTTTAATGCCTACTTCTATCAATATGTGGGATGAATTTGGGGAACACCTTTGTAAACACTTTAAGGATAGGAGTAATCATTTGTCTTTAGTAGAGCATCTCACCATAATTAAAAGGGATCCCTAAGAGTTCATGGTAGACTTAAATTATAGGTTTCAAAAATCTTGGGATACGATCCCCACATAAGTCAATTCCACTCCTAATTATGCATTTTTTTACAACCTAATATCCCTTAATTCTTATGTGGTAGTCATGATGCAGTCCATGGGAGGGAATACACTACCAAATGCTTATGAGGTGGCCACAGGGCTAGAAAATTATCTAATCTAAGTAGGTAAGCTTACCCTAAGACCCCTCATGCCTTTGTTCTCAGATATTCAACCCCATATGCCTACCATTACCACCTTACCAGTACCAACCAATCATGATAAGGTAAATGTCAATCAAGCAAATAGATTGGGTAAGATTGAAGGGCTACTCAAGGCATAAAATAATAAGATAATGGCCTTGGAGAAGTAGCAAATTCCACCCCATAAACCTTAACAGGCACCTTACCAAGCCCACTATCATCCCTATGAGTAAAATAGACCTCCATATCATCCTAATCAATAAGGTTAAGGGTATATCACTTAGGCAATGCCCTAAAATAGCTATAACCCTAATTCTACTAGCACTTCTAGAGCACTAGTTCTAACTCAAAAAAACTATACTTGATAAGGTCAATGGCCTACATAATAGGGGAAGCCTCATGATATGTCAATAGATCTAAGTGTTGATGTTTTCCAAGCTTCTTTCATGTAGCATAATTAATCCCTTCCAACACATGGCAGTCAACCTCTTATACAACACAAGGAAGGTCCTTCTATGCAACATGGAGCCACTCCCTTCATGACTCAAGCTAAGATGCCAAATCTACATGTAACAAGTGGAAGTAAATCACCATCTGAGACAACATTTGTTAACTTCCAATAAGTGGAACATTCCATTTATCAAGTTCCAGCCAATTAGATTAGAAGAGCAGCTCAGGTAGATAGTCCAATTATAGCTCATATAAGGGCTAAAATAAGGGAAATTAGTGATGACCTAGAAGTTGGAAGAGCATCCCCTCCACCATCTCACCACCTCAAGAGGATAATAGTCAAGGTGCAACTCCTAAGACACCACCAACTCAACAAATTCAATATGAGAGAGGGCATAATCATAGAGGTCCATTCATACCTCAATTCACACAAACTCCAAGGTGGTGTTGTTGTTTCTAAGTCCAAGGTTGCCACCTCTCACATTATCATTATGGATCAGATGAAGATGGCCCATATCACTATCCCTATGTGGGAAACCTTTCTCACTCTAGGACAAAAATATCTCCTTCAAAAAGAGTTGTCTAAACTACATGTCTTAGACAAGTAGGTATAAAAGGTGGGTGTATTCTTAATGAATACCAATTAGCCTCATGAGTTTATAGCACCCAATGTAATTAAACCCCCTCCTTTCTATATCTTTGTCATTATAGGTGATTCCCTAATACACAACTGTATGATAGATAGTGGGGCTAACACTTTTGTCATGCCTAAGTCTATAGTAGATAAATTGAGGCTAAAGAATGAACCTAATGCTAAAGGGATCTTAGAATTAGATGAATCTCCTGTTAATCTTTTTGGTGTCCATAAAGATCTAAAAATTATCTTTTTTTCTTGTCCTAATTTCACTATATGTCAAGATGTGGTAGTGGTTGACCTCCCACCTTACTTTGCCTTATGCTTGTCTAGGGATTTCACTTCCAAGATAGGGGGTTATCTATCTTCTAACTGGTCGTACATGGTTTTTAGGCCAGGTATGAAACAAAGGAAACCATAAGTTCTAATCCTATATCTAGGTTCCATTCAAAGCCTTACATGCCTAAATTATCTAATGTCAATTCCACTATCATAGATGAGGATGAACACCCCAATGACCAAGATCCCATTGAACCACTTGAAGGTATATCATATTTTCTCCTTAATGAATGGGAAGTAGAAAACCATGGCTATGATCCATATAAGAGCATTGAAGAGGTAGGTTTGGGTGTGTATTGTATGCATGAAGAAGGGGATGGCATACCATCTCTCACTAGCCCAAGCCAAGATCATGAAGGAGTATGGAATATGTTATTTTATTGTTCTAGATCTAAGAATGGAAGTGGGGCAAGTGTCATGATTGTCTTCCCTTTCAAAGAAAGGTATTTTAATGCCCTGAACTTTTAATTTAGATGCACTTGCAACATAAGAAAGTATGAGGCCCTCATCCATGGGCTACAATGGGAAAAAAAGAGAGGCATCAAGCTCCTACAAGCCATGGAAGATAGTGAGTTAGTAGTGAATCAAGTCATGGGGTAGAATGCATTCAATAATCTACACTTTAAGGCATTCAAACATATGGTTTGGGAACTTTTGTAATAATTTAAGTCCTTTGACATTCGCGCCATTCCTAGAGAGTCCAATTAGCATGCAGACTAGTTGGTAGTCATAGGAACGTAGTATGATATTTTGAGTTGGGTCAATGACATCAAAGAGCACTCCCAAATCATGGTGGTACACATAGATTAAATCCTTGATAATGAGGTGAGCTAGTAGGTGTTTGAAAATCATAATAAAATTACATGTTTCTTGTAATAGGAGGCAAAATTTTGCTAAAGGAACTAAGGTAGATTACAACAAAAGTATGGGGACTAGATTATCCAATTAATGATAGACAAGTTACCTAAAGGTTTGGTGACATCATAAAATATATTTAATGAAGATTTTCAACTAAGGAAAGATAAATTTATCATATCCACAAAGTAATATCACTAAGATAAAGTCATCATTTTCTAAGATAGGCTATTCAAACTAGGAAATGTGAACACCAAAGAAGAGACAAAATCCTTCATAAAATTATGCTAAGAGTTTGAAAATGTATTTTTTTGGTAGTATCATGACTTGAAGGGTTTTGGCCCTAGTTTGGCTCATCATAACATAGAGTTGGAGGTAAATGTTAAGCCTATACGATAAAAACAAAGATTGGTCAACCTCAAGATTGAGATCCTCATGAAAAAGGAGTTGACCAAGCTCATTGAGTCAAACATCATCTTCCCCATCAAACACTCCTCATGGGTGGAAAACCTTGTCCCTATAATTAATAATAATGGGGAGATAAGGCTATTTGTAGACTTTAGAGATCTCAACAAGGTTTCACTAAGAGATCATTACCCTCTACCATGTATGGATTAGATTTTTCAAAGTATTGTAGGTTCACAAAGGTTCTCCTTGCTTAATGGATACTCAAGTTACAATCAGGTGTTAGTGAAGGAGGAATACCAACACAAGAATACCTTCACAACTAAGTGGGGTACTTATGATTATAAGAAGATGCCTTTTGGACTATCCAATGTAGAAGCTACATTCCAAAGGGCAATGGATGTAGCCTTCCAAGGGATTGCCAATGAGATGGTGCTCATTAACCTTGATGACATAAAATTACTCTCCAATGATCCTAAAGATCATTTAACACACTTGAGGGTGGTTTTTGATAGGTGCAGGTAGTTTACGATCTCCTTGAACCCCAAAAAGTGTATTTTTGTAGTCCATGAGGGCAGACTTTTAGGGCATGTTGTGTCAAAATAAGACCTCTATATAGACCCTGAGAGGATAAGTGCAATCCTTTCCTTATCACTTCCCAAACATCAGAAGTATTATAGAGTTTCTTGGGAAAAATCAACTTTATTAGAAGGTAGATACCCAAATTTGCAAAATTGGTAAGGCCTCTAACCCATATGCTCAAAAAAAACAAAGAGTTTTCATGGAACAAGGAAGGGAAAAGAAGTTTTGAATCCATCAAGCAGGCCATTGCCTGAGCTCCCACCCTCCTCAACCCTAATTTTTTAAGGTACTTCTTATCATATTCCTTCTATACTAATGACACTATTTTTGCTATGCTTATACATAAAAATAGTGAGGGTCTTGACTAGCCCATAACCTTCTTTAGTCAAGAATTGGAGCATCATGAATATATGTATGCCTTTGTTTAAAAACATTTACTTGTAATCATGAGAGGTCTTAATAAGTTTAAACACATGGTTTCTAACAACAAGATCTTTGTTATGGTGGTTCGCCCTAGCATCAAGGACTTCATCCTTAATAAATACTTGAGTGAGAATAGAGTTAGTTGGGTGACCAAATGTATGGAATATGACATAGAAGTCAAGGTCACCAAGTTGCTTAGGGTTAGGTTACTATTTTAACACTTTTATTTAGATGTAAAAGAGGACAAGGAAATGGTTTTGGTAGTCTAAGATGACCAACAAACATTTACACCTATATCTCCTTCCAACTAGACCCAAGACTTGGTGAGGTTCCTCCAAATGGGAGAATATCCTATAGGCCTAAATAGGACAAGGAGGAGGTACTTCATAATTTAATCCATTTTTTATGTCTTTATTTATTGGTTGGGTTTTCTTCAGAAAAGACCTTGATGGCATGCTCTTAAGGTGTGTACAAACTAGTCAAATTGACAAGCTCCTAGACTAGTTTTATGATGGGCCTATAGGACACTTTATAGCCAAGACCAAAGTAGAAAGGATCATAATATTAGGATATTTTTGTCCAATTTTATTCACGGACTCTCATTCTTGGGTTAAGATGTGCAAAAAATGTGTTATGTTCATAGGAAAGCAAAGACTAGCTACCTTGTCTCTCAAGCCTAGTCAAGTCGAGCAACCCTTTATGTAGTGGGGCTTGGACTTTGTAGGTATGATTCATCCCTTATCTAGTGTAGGACATAAATGTATTTTTAATGATACTAATTACTTTACTAGGTGGGTGGAGGTAGTTTCACTTAAGGAAGCAAATGAGAACTTAGTTTTGGAGTTCTATGACAGTCTAGTGAATATATTTAGGGTTCCCTCCACCATCATATCAAATAATTCATTAGCCTTCAGTAGTGAAAGGGTGAGTGAGTGGGATAATTACCATGGCATCTACCTCATTTATTCATCCAATTACTATCCATATGGTAATGGACTTATAGATTCCACCAACAAGAATCTGATTAGGATCATAAGAAGAATAATGGAGGATAACCAAAGAGAGTGGCATACCAAGCTAAGGACAGCCCTATGGGAAGAAATTATCACATAAAATAGGGATACTATCCATTCACCATATTTTATTTTCAATGGAAAAGAGGCAAGGCTACCCATATCACTTGAGCTACTAGTCTTAGAACTTGCACACCAACTTGAACTCATGAAAAATGATGCAATGGAGGTAAGAATGAATGAGTTAATGGAGCCTAAAGAGACAAGGGATTATGTTATTATTTTAATTTGATCTAATAAATATCATGTCAATAGATCATTTAAAAATATATCTTCTTCAAATACCTTCCAACAAGGAAACATTGTACTCAACTGGGATGAAGACCGTGTCAAGCTAGGTAAGGATTCAAAGTTTGATAGTCTTTACAGTGGACCATATGTTATTAATAATTAAAAATATAATAATTCCTTCCAATTATCTAAGCTGAGTGGTGATGAACTCCATATCCCTATCAATCAGGTGTTCCTCAAGTATTGTTATTAAAATCACAAAACCATCTTGTACATAGTAGTTAAGTTTCCTTCTTCCAAGTGATTTAGCACATGATTTGCTAGTTGCTTGTGTGGTTGTTGCTTTATGTTATGTTTCTTTATTTTTTCCTTGTGTCTTTTTGTGTGTATTATATATATTTTTTCTAGTCTTATATTTTTTCAATGTATTAGTCATGAGACATCAATCTAGCCAAAGAGTCATCATTTAGGCATGAGTGATGCATAAGACATCCTGGGTCCTCTTAACCATTAGGTAGGTCAAGCCTATAGAGTCACTAGTAATATTGACTTATTTATACCCTTAGGCATATAAATGAGTCAACCTATGTCTTGATAACCCATAATCACCTGGGTCACCCTTCTCATACCTCTTGAAGTGTCAAGGCAGTGTAAAAGAAGATCACTAGTTATCTTGTCTAGGTAACAATTTCAAAGTGTTTTTCAATGTCAAGGAGCACCATGGTAGTCATATTATCACCCTATTATGTCTTGTGTCAAATGATCTCCTTGTGATTTTTCATGTATAAGGACCCATAACAAGCCTTGGAATGTTCTTAATAGTCTAAATTTACTCAAATGAAAGACAACCAAATGTAGCAGCTTATACCTTGTCATCAACCCGTTTAATATGATGAGAGATTGAAATATGTGGTAATTTTATAGGGGTTAAGGGTGTTACAAAATTATTTGGCAACTTTGTTTAGGTCCTTAATAGGTTTTAAGGTCCCTTGATTGATCTTAAGATCACCTCTTCTTTAACCCTCATTTGAGGTCATGTCTATTGCTTAAGAGGGGAGTGTTTAACCATAAAAATATGTTATTTTGACCTCAAAACGCCACTAAAACCTTTAATAATGCCTTCAAGGGTCTCCATGATCACCATATTGCCATGATCAAATAGTTTTATATGTAAAGGGTGTCTTCTCAAAAGTTAAAATATTTTATTTGCCACTAAAAGGGCCCACACATGGGAAACAATGACTCTTCATCTTCCCCATCCATACTCCATGGTTTAAAATGTATTCTTACTCCTATTTTCCCTCTTCCTATCCAACAATAATGATTCAAGGTCTGAAAACCTAAGAAAATGTAAGAATCTAGTGTTTTGTAGGAGTTTACAGACAAGTATGGATTTGTATGATATGGATATGGTAAGAGGGAGTCAAGGATTTGTAGAGGAGATTCATTATGACATAAAGTGATAGAATCCAAGTGTTTTAATCCAAGGAGATCCAAAAACCAATCCATCTATTCCATCCAACTCTTTCGTAGCCATGGATAGCACCTCAAGTTTGTGTTCAGTATGGATATGAGAGTGAAGATGGTGAATTTACCTCTTCTCTAGAGGAAGGGGGTATAATGGAATTATAATAATTTTAATTGGTTTCTAGATTGACCCCATATAATTTATGAACAAAGGTTAAGAACTTAATGTAGTCAGACTAGCCTTCTACATCCACACAAGGTCAAAAATGAAATGATTCCAATGCATTATTGGCCTACTTGATGAAACCAATCATTATACATATATTTTATAGGTCCTCAAGATATTTCCATTTCATCCTCCACCCCTAGTTCACATGGGTGAGCCTATGGAATCAATAAACATACAAGTTTTCACTAGCTACAAACTGTAGGCAAGGTTTTATTGATGAAGGATGATCTTCAGTGCACATATATATAAAATGACATTGGTTTGAGGTTTATTATAGTTTCTTATAGTTATCCTAATTTTCTTACCTCCTTATTTCAAATAGAGTGTTCATAAGGACCTCCAACTCTCTCAATATGATACCTTCAAATGAGTATGACTTTGTAGTTAATCTTTAGTATAGGTATGGGTTGAATGTTCCATGGTGATGGATATTTAAAGTAATCAAGACACCATATATGAAGCATAAGTACTATACATATGTGTAATAGTCCCTTTCTCACAAGAATTAGACTTCATTATATCCCCCATAAGCAAAAAACCATGAACTATATCTCCAACACATTCACAGACTTGTTTAGTAGAAGTTAAGGTTTATTAGTAGAATTTAAGGTATTCAGAGAATCCTGGGTTTCAACCTTTCATTCCATATGTATGATTATTTAACTATAAATGTCTTTCTCTATTGATTATGTGGGTAGGGGTTCCTAAGGTCTTTATAGGTCATATTGAGTATGAGTAAACAATCCATCTTAAGCTCTGAAGGAACCTCTGCCATTCGATGGTCTGGTCACTATCAACCCATCTCATAATAGGCTAAGTTCCAAGATTTAATCTCCATATGATCTTATAACCATTACCTACATGTTTGAACCCTTGTACCCAAGATAAAATAATGAGATCTAGTTTAAATGTTGTATAGAACCATGCAAATCCATTAATACTATGAGAAAAGGGTATATCTAGATGTAAGTCTTGTTGAGAAAGTATAATGCCCACCTACAAGAAGATAGCTTATAATTATCCCTCAAATGTTTTCAAGACTATCATATGCAACTGAGTTTCAAGATGTAAAGGACCATATATTTTAGAGATGGATAATTTAAAGGGGTGTGGTTTGGATTCAAGGCAAACCACTAAAGTTTCAAACATGATATTAGATCCCTACTCATAATCAGTTCAATCGATGGTCAAGCTCCATTAATAGTCACACTAAGACTTCACCAAGCTTATAACTATAGGTATTAGACCATTAGTATTGATCATAAGGTTATACACACATGTGAAGGAGATATTTACAAAGAAAATCAAAACATAGATATCATGTTACCGATGGCAAGGAAACATGAAGGGGTGCACAAATAAGCTAAATTAGGCACATACAGTAAGCCATGGTTACCTAATTAGTGGGAGTTATAAATACATGTGAATGGTAATTGTTGTCAGAAAATATTGTACCCTAGAAGAGGTTGTTCAAGCCTCTTCTAGATTTGGGAAACATGGGAACATTTCTAGGTATGTGGGTGTACCTATATTAGAAATGAGCCTCTAGATTTAAGGGCTAGCTTCATGAATGTATCTTGAAATGATCTTATCTATACCAACTAATTACTTATGGAGGAAATAGTTAGAGAATTAATTAATTGAACCTAATCTAAAGGAGGTGATGCACTAAATATTCAAAGATCCACTCTCAAGGTTGACTCATTAACACACTAATAGACTATGGATAGAACTAATGCAATGTCTAAAATTATTTCCAAGCAATAGTGTTTCACCTAGAGTTTGATTTGATGGACTTAGGTTAGATGAAAATGAAGTTAAGGCTTGATTGAAAGCACTTACAGTCAACTATCCACTCTACACCTGAGACATCAACCTTAAGACACACTAGATGACCTACAAGAAAATTTTATTAGCACTTAAGTTGAACTTGGACCTAAAAATGGAAGATGAAAACCAATTTTGCATATCAAACAAATATAAAACACTAAGAATATATTAGTAAAAAACTACAAAATGCTTTATTCATTACTTTAAGAGGTACATAATATAATTTCTAGTAGAGTTTAGTCATACTAGCTTGAGGAATGGTTAACAATAGCTCAAAGGCTATATTTATAGAAGAAAGGGCCTTTAGAGAGAGATCTTGGTGATAAAAGAGGAATCAATAGTCTCAACTCCATTTAAACCATAGTTACAGTTGCCTCTATAAATTGTGCTCATTCAGACCTTTTGATTGATTTGGGTCACTTCAAGTGGTTGTACAATTACATTATTCCCTAATTGATGCTCCCTAATGGCTGCAATGGTGGGATCAAGTTATTTCAAGCTAGGTTTTAGCATCAATATAGTTATAGCAATCAGATTCATCTATTATAACTTTTTTCTTGTGCTAACTGGTTTTCTATGGCATGCAAAAGTGGAGAGAAGGGTCCCTTTCAAGGAATTAGTCTTGGAAATGAAGCCATTAAAGTCTACATGTTTGTCTTTTTGGCATCCTTTGATATGTTGGCTCTGGTTCAAATTAGACCATGATTGAACTCAGCTCCATGCCTTTTATTTACCTTACCCCATCAAAAATTGCTTTGTAGACCTTCATCTAAGTCACATGGGCCTACCTTTGTTTGATTGGATGTGAACAAATGCAATCCATAGATCTTATACCAATTAGAACATGATCATGCCACTTGTCAATCACATGTTTATATTAAGATCATATTTTCATCCTACCACTTTACATTCTTATGCCATGTGGTGGCCTCTCAAACTCCTTAACCTTTTGACTCATCTCCTACTATCTAATCAAGATGCATGATGAAATATGGACCGTAGATCTCATTGGGCCTACTTTATTACCATTTGAGCTTACACCATTGGATTTCTTCTTGATTAATCCACACCATCAAATCTTGTCCAATGTATATCTCTTTAAAGGGCTTAAACCTAGGGACCTTTTTACTTGTTTGACTCTAGTGTGAACTATTAGATCTCATGTATCAGTATACGAGCTCACATGGACCATTAAATCTTGATCAACTTTAAAATTTTAAGGACCTTTTAAACCCAAATGGTTACTTTATAGAGCTCAAACTTGAAATTAGCACAAATATCTTACATTATTTGACCAACTTTGAAAGATTGGATCTGGAAGTGAAAAAGTCATGGAGGCACTAAATTTGTCGGAGACGTTCTTGATGCTAAAAGGATGGTGCCCACTTGATCCACTAGCTTTGGGAGATTTCTAAGTACATTTACAAAATGTTTGAGTGAGCTAATCTATGTGTTTTGCATAACATTCACATGCCTGTCATTGATCATTTTAATCTAAATGACTACTTAATGAGGCTTTAATTTGACACTTGCAGGAATGTCTTACTTTATAGGTATAACGTTGAATGCTCATAACTTGACCTAGGAAGCTCATGAAGACTTGAAACTTTGAAGATATGATCTAGGCATCAAGATCTCTATGGTGTTATAATATTTTGGCTTGTATATATTTTTGAGTGAAGATGAAAAATACTCAAACAAGTTGGTCTTCTCATTTCCATGTGACGTGCAGGATGGCATGGCCCCTTAAACTCAAAAAGCTAAACTTTGAAGGCTTAGATCTTAATATATATGACTCATCAATATATCAAACATATAGAGAATGATATTAGCACTAAGGACATTAATTGTGTATGGTTTGATGGTCACATGAGGCTTCCTAAGCTCATTTATAAAATGCATAAACATGTTGTCCAATCTAGTTCTTCATGACATCCTAATGACGGTCTGGTCCCTTTACTAGCCCAAGTCATTTTGATTCAATATTTGAAGGTCTTGATGAGTTTTCAAGGTTTTTTCAATCTATTCCATGTCCTTGTAAGCTTATAAACACTGTGAGATCCTACTTGGATCAATTTTGAAGGCTTGGACAAACAATTTATATGAAACTATTCAATTCCATTAGAGCTCAGCTTCAGGCATATTGTTATAGACATTTTGTCTTAGACCCTTTTATCAAATAATTTCCTTGAAATAAATCCACCTTGTACTTTTTATTTAGGCACTTTGTTTGCTTGGGACACTTGCTACAGACAAAATGTCCAAAATAATTAGGTCTTTGAGAAAATTGTCCTGGACAATTTTCTTGACACAAATGCGCTTAGTTCCTTTTTCCACGATTAAATTTTCCAAAATAATTTACTCTTTAATATTTTTACTTAGCCACTTTCTCTAAAAGAATTAAGTTTGTGGATTTTTTGTTTCAGACAAAATATCTGAAATAATTTGTACTTAGCCTTTTGCCTTTGGGAAAAATTCTTTGAAAGAATTTTGCCTTTGAAAAAATAATCTCGAATAATTTTCTTGAAATAATTCTAACACTTAGCCAAAATAAACCTTGAAATGTTTCTCCAAGAGAATTATTCCTTGTACTTTTGTTACGGACAATGTGTGGAAAAGAAATTTTGAAATAAAAAGAATGCCTTTGGACTTTTGTTATGAGCTTTGTGTGAAATAATTTCTCCAAAAGAAATATGTCCTCTAACACTTAGCCAAAAGTTGAAATATATCCTAAGTGTAAATTTAAGCTTTTTTGGACTTGTTCTTGTAACTGTTCAGCATAATGAAAACCTACCACTTGCATATATGACTCTAAAATGACCCCTAAGACATCAAATGATATAAAATGAGCTATAACATAATCTATGACATTATAAAAATCTTCTATAAAAGATTTTGACTATAGGGGGCTGACCCATTTTGGCTTGAGGTAAAAATGGTCAATATCTTTGGCAATCCCAAGGGCAGCATGTTTTCTATGCCATGACCAGTTTCCTAACCCTATATATTGGGTTATGGAGTCACAAGTATGTAGGCTTGACATAAAAACTGCCCTCTGACAACACACAACAATAAGAAACAATAAAGATAAAACAAAAATCAAAAATAAACATGTGCTTCAAAATCACTTATTGGAACACAACACAAGAAGAAAGGAAACACACACCTAATCTAATATTTTCAAAATTGACCTTTAGCTTTCAATAGCAGGGTTTCAAATGTATCCCATTCACAGGGATAGGTAGCTCTTCTTCATTCATCCTTGCTAACTGAAAAGAGTTGTTTTGCTTTCACTTGATGATGACATATGGTCCACTCCATAGGGTATCAAATTTAGTATGTCTCCCTAGTTTTTTTGTATATTCATCCCTTTTTAATACTATGTCACCTTCTTGAAATGATCTTGGAGATTCCTTCTTGTCAAAAGACCTCTTCATTAGTACTTGATGATGATCTATATCTTGATAAGTTTTATCTCTAGTCTCTTGTAACTCCATTAATTCTATCAATCTCACCTTCATTGGAGTGTTTTCAATCAACTCTAGTTGATGTGCTAACTCTAAGGTAGGCATCTCTTGAGAGATAGACAACCTAGCTTCCCTTCCATAAATAAGCACAAAAGGAGAATTCCCTGTTGACCTCTTGGGAGTTATCCTATCAGCCCATAAGGTTGTCTTCAATTTGGTGTACCAAGTATTTTGGTTATGTTGCAAGTTTCTCTTGATGATTCTGATCAGGTTCTTATTATTAGATTCAACCACCCATTACCTTGAGGGTAATAGTTATATGAAGTGTTCAATAATATGCCATTACTTTTTACCCAATCAGTTATCTTAGCACCCATAAAAGCAAGAGCATTATCTGAAACAATAGTAGGAGTGTCAAACTTTATTATGATGCTCTCATATAACTCTAAGATAGAATTTTAATTAGCTTCTTTCAATGCTACTACCTCAACCCGTATTTAAAAATATTAAGTTGTTATGAGTATCCATTTATGACCAACACTTGATGAGGGATTTAGCATGCCAATGAAATCAAGACCCCATTACATTAAGGTTGATCAACTTGGATAGGCTTCAATGAAAGAGTTGTAAGCTTATATTTTCCTATAAATAAATCACATTGTCCACACCTTCTCACCCAAGCATGACAATCCTTGAAGAGACTAGGCCAATAATAACTAGCCCTCATGATCTTGGTATCTATCGTTCTTGGGGATAAATTACCTCCTACTATCTCATCATGAAACTTCTCGAGCAACACTCCAAACTAATCATTATCAATGCATATCAATAGCACACCATTGATGTCTCTTATAAAAATCACATCATATATAATACAAAATGGAATAGATTTCAATCTAAAATATCTCCTTTGTGATCTACTCATATTATTAGGATACTCACCATTTTGAAGAAATCTGATCATATCTTGTGTCTAGCTTTGTGGAGGCAATGAACCAGCTAATTGGGAACAATAATGATTGACTAGAGCCTCTTCCTTTGACTCATGAAGATTTGAAGATATATGTTCACAAAGGCCTTTACCCCTTATCAATTTTGTCACTTTGATATCAACATCATATTCTATTACCTTAGTGATCCATCATACCCTCTTTTCACTAAGATCTTTGCTCAAAAGAAACTCTTTAGTGCTAGGATTTGAGACCATAACATGAATATTATTATTTGAAACCATATGTGTGAACTTATTTAGTCCCCTTACAATATCAAGGACTTATTTCTCTACAAAGGTGTACTTGACTTCATAATCTTATTAACCTTGATTAAAGAATGCAATTGGCTACTCCACATCCTCATCATTTTTTTGCATCAGCATGGTTGATATAGTATCAAGGTTGGAAAATTAATACAACATGAATTCATTAGTAAATTTAGGATTCAAAAGAGTAGGATCTTCTGTAATTACTTTCTTTATGGTTTCAAAACAACTCTTACCCTTTTTGGTCCATGAAAAGACTTGGTTATTCCTGAGCATACCTATGATAGGGTTCACCAAAGATGCAAAACTAAGTATGAACCTCCTTACAAAAATTATCTTGCCAAAGAAACTTTGAATACCTTTTTTATGTAAGGGAAATGATAAGCCTAGGATATCCTCTATTCTTTCAGGATCAATAATCAAACCATCATTAGAAATTATATGTCCTAAGAGCCTACCATCATGAATAACAAAGATGCATTTTTTTAGATTAAGAGATACTCCATATTGCTTACATATTTCAAACACTTGTCTCAAGTGTTACATATGTTCATTATCATCTTTAGAAAACACTCTTATATAATCTAGATAAAATAATAGCATTTTATTGATAAAACCTTTGAAGGCCATGTCCATTGCTCTTTGAAATATGGCACCAGCATTGGATAGACCAAAGGGCATCTTCTTATAAGAAAAAATCCCTCATTTATTAGTGAAGGTTGTCTTAAAATAATCATCTTTATTGACTAAAATATGATTATATCCTGAATATCCCTATAGAAGAGAGAAGCATTGAGAACGTAAAACCATTTACAAAATATGCTCCATTGAGGGTAGAGGATAGTGATCTTTGAGTGACACTCTATTAAGGTCTCTAAATTCCACACAAAATATTATCTCCCATTATTATTTTTAATATATATAATGTTATCTACCCATGTTTAATGCCTGATGGCAAATATTATCTCAGATTCAAGGAGTTTAGTAAGATCTAACCTCATGAGATGCTCAACCTTAGGGTTGATGGGTCTTTGATTTTGTCTAACTGGTCTAACTTATTTTCTAACTCAATGGTATGGTGTGCTAGGCTAAGATCAAATCCTTTGAGGACCTTATATTTCCAAGCAAAATATCATAAAACTCTCTACACATCTAAATGAATGCTTGCTTTTCTAATGTAGAACATACCTTGCCTAGTTTGAGGAGTTTGTCCTTGAAGATCAAGACTCTTTCATAATTCTACTCTTTGGTAGATATACTCACTTTTTCCTTATTATTTTGATCATTATCATTTAATATACTTTCTAAGGTCACCAAATCCTTAGGTATCTTATTGGTTCTTAGTTTCACAATCTGATCACCTAAATGTTCTTGGATCCTCTTTTGGTTCCTTGAATAAAAATTAGTCTTATTTTACAAGAAGCATGCAATATGTTTGTCACTGTCAAACACTTTCCAAGACACTTAATTATTAGGTACATAAGGTCTGATAATGACCTTAATATGATACTATTTTCCCTCCTCTTTTATGGCAATTGGAGTATCAAATTGAACTCATATGGCAACTAGTCTGTCATCATGACAATTCTACTCCCTTAGGACTGATTGTTTATTGAATGCATTGAAGTATTCAATCAAATCCCATACCCTATGCCTCTATGACTTAATCAAAGTATTCTTGGTATGAACCACATTCCTCACTTGATGCACAACCAATTCACTATCTCCATATACTTGCAAGTTCTTGATTCCCTTTTTTATTACACATTGAAGGTCATGAATTAAACCTTCATACTCAGTAGCATTACAAGTACAATTAAAATTAAATATGTATGAAGCATAATATTATTGTTTATATGGGGAGACCAAAATAACACCATCCCCTACACCAAATTTACTTCTTCAACCATCAAAAAACATCTTCCATAGCTCATCATCTTCACCCTCTTCCTTGATAAGTAGAGGTGTTGGTACTCCTTCATATATACAATACACTCCTAAATAAGTTTCCTCCAAAAAATCATATGGATAATTTCAATAAGTGTTAGTGAAATTTTCATCAAGAAACAAATCTTAAATACCCTTAAGCTTGAAATAATTTCCATCATCGACAATAGAGTCCTTTTCTTCACAGGCCACACAATTCAGATTGGAAGTTATCTCAATGTAAGGTTCAATATGAAAATGTGCAAGGGGTTGTGTCCTAATTATCACATCGGCCCCATACCTTATTTTAAATTCCAATAAATATCACTAAACTGAGATTTATCCACCTATCTTGGTTGTGAAGTCTCTTGATAGGTAGATTGCAAAGTGATCTGGAAGATCAACCACAACTATGTCTTGCAGGATAGGAAAACTAGGACAATCATGCAAGAAAACCTTCAAGATTTTTATCAGTCCTACTATCTTGGTAGGTGTACCATCTAATTGAAGGACCCATTAATATGTGGCCCACATTTTAATCCCATCCTGTTAGCTACAAATTTGGGCATGACAAAAGTAAAAGCTCCACTATCGGCTATGCAATTGTGTACCAACTTGTCACCTATAATAAGGGTGAGGTAAAATGATGGAGATTTTTTAGCCTTAGTAGATGGTCCAACAATGGTACTAGGAAAATTTTTAATATAAACATGGCCATGAATTTGATTTTAGGGTGAGATATTATCAGGGATAACAGATAATTACTTTTATAGGAGTTTTGTTTTATCAGGTATATGAAAAACATCCCAAAGAAATGGATGTTTTAGTATTCTTCACATAATATACAATGTTTAAAAAAGCCATACCTACTTTATCTTGTGCTCTTGTAGGTAGATAATTACTTGAAACTTGAGGAATAGGTGTAGACCATACCATATTTTGACTTGATGGAGATGCAAAAAAATTTAGAACTGTCACACTTGTAACTATGTCTTATTGCCTTGTAAAAGGATTAGATGAGCCTGTGGGCATGCTAATTCCACCTCATAGATCCTTCCTCTTTCCCATTATATTGTTTGTGATATAGGATCATTGATTCATCACAAATTATTCTTCAACCATAAAATTGGTGAAGATCTCTCCTTGAGGTCGCCAATCCTCATTAACTTACATCATCACCTCATCCTCATTTGGCAGGAGGGGAGTAACTACTCCTTGAGACACCATATATTTTTTTTCATTCTCATTAACATCCATGAATTAATATTTTTCCAATATTCTCCCTACACCAAATTTTTATGAATTATTACCAACTCCCTTGCATTAGTGGTGGAGTTAGGATTGTATGCATTAGCAGGCCTATTCAGATTAGACTGCCATTGGCCTCTTCCTCTTCCATATTATTGACCATAATTTTGTTGATAGGGGTAAGGATTATGTTAGGCACTTTGTTGAAATTATCTTTCCTATTTTGATCCTCTAAGGCTAGTAACTTTACTTTCCAATCAATATTATTTTTTACCTGCCTAGGAGAAACCTTAGTTTTGGTATTGGCATTAGGAACTTGGGCTACATCTAGAGTATTAACATAATATGATACAAAGGAGGCATAGAAATCTTGGGAGGAAATATTCAAACTTGTATGAGATTATTATCATCTTTGATATCAATCTCATATGCTTCGCAAAGAGTGGAATCTCCCATAGATTAAAGCATGATAGCAATTTCAGTCGTAATGGCTTTCAAGTAAGAAGGGAACACAAAGCTAGTAGGCAGTCTTATAGGAGGAGGCAATCTATGCCAAGTCTTATGAAACCTTTCATTTAAGTCATGCATTTTTTCTTTGGGCCCCTTTTTATCATATTGAGCTGATGTATGAGAGAGGCGTGATCACTTTCATTTCCAAATCTAGAAGTCAACAACACTCCAAACTCATCCCATATTGTGATACATCCACCTTCTAGATTCCTATACCAATAAAGATCATTCCCTTTAATGGACATGGCAAAGAGTCTAATTTAAATGTTATCTCAAACAATATTATGGAAACTAAAAAATTTAGAAACATCTCTAATGTGCTCACTAGGTGTGATATGACTCTCACCATTGAATGTGGGCACATATTTCATGGTGTTAAGAGGAATGGTATCATTTGCATGAAGTTGAATTGGATTATCAGTATTCAAAGCAAGGAAATCATGAGGCCTAGTCATGTCTTCTTATTTAAGATCTTTAAATTCTTCAGTCTCTTCAACCTCTTCCTCTCTAGAAAAATCTACTCATTCTTCAAAGGGCAAATTAGGTTGTGGATACTAAACTTCAAGAAGGATTTCAAGCTAAACGGGTAAGTTAATGGGATTGAATATTATAGTAGAGGATAACCTAGTGAGGACCATGAATTATGAAGGAAATTTTATAAAAAAATAATGGCCTAGAACTAGATTTACCTTGAAGGAGTCACTAAATGATGAGTAGCACACCAATTTGCAGTTGATGTTTATCAATACCAGCATTCACCTTGACAAGTTATTTTGAAGATAATGGATCCTATCGGGTGTGCCAAAACTATTGTCACCAAATATTGCACCCTAGAAGAGGTTGTTCAATCCTTTTCTAGATTTGGGAAACATGGGAACATTTCATAGTATGTGAGTGTACCTATAATAGAAATGAGCCTCTAGATTTAAGGGCTAGTTCCCTAAATGTATCTTGAAATGCTCTTATCTATACCAACTAATTACTTAAGGGGGAAATATTTAGAGAATGTATGAATTGAACCTACTCTAAAGGAGGTGATGCATTGAATATTCAAATAACCACTCTTAAGGTTGACTCATTATCACACTAATAGACTATGAATAGAACTAACACAATATCTACACTGATTTCTAAGCAATAGTGTTTCATCTAGAGGTCAATTTGATGGACTTAGGCTGGAGGGAAAAGAAGATAAGGCTTGATTGAAATCAGTTACAGTCAATTATCCACTCTACACATAAGACATCAACCTTAAGTCACACTAGATGACCTACAAGAAAAGTTTATTAGTGCTTAGGTTGAACTTAGACCTGCAA
The DNA here is from genome assembly GCA_037957365.1 of Torreya grandis. NCBI lineage: Eukaryota > Viridiplantae > Streptophyta > Pinopsida > Cupressales > Taxaceae > Torreya > Torreya grandis. The sequence goes on from JARHVA010002024.1 coordinate 1,884,199, forward strand.
GGGGAAGATGATGAACACTTTTGCATATCAAACAAATATAAAACACTAATCATATATTAGTAAACAACTACAAAATGCTCTATGCATTATGTTAAGAGGTTAAAAATACAATTTCTAGTTGATTTTAGTCATACCAGCTTGAGGGATGCTTAACAATAGCTCAAAGGCTATATTTATAAAAGAAAGGGCCTTTAGAGAGAGATATTGGTGCTAAAAGAGGAATCAATGGGCTCAACTCCATTTAAACCATAGTTACAATTGCCTCTATAAATTGTGCTCATTCAGATCTTCTGATTGATCTGGGTCACTTCAAGTGGTTGCACAGTTACATTATTCCCTCATTGATGCTTCTTGACAATTACAATAGTGGGATTAAGTTATTCAAAGCTGGGTTCTGATATCAATGTAGTTATAACAATCAGATCCATCTATTATAACTTTGTCCTAGTGCTAATTGCTCCTAACTAGTTTACTATGGCATGCAAAAGTGGAGAGAAGGGTCCACTTCATGCAGTTGGTCCCAGTGATAAAGTTGTTAAAGTCTACATATTTTTCTTGTTGTCATCCTTCGATATGGTAGATCTGGTTCAAACTAGACCATTTTCAAACTTAGTTCCATGTCTTTTATTTACCTTACCCCAGAAAAAATTACTTTGTCAACCGTCGTATAAGTCACCTAGGCCTACCTTCATTTGATTGGCCATCAAAAAGTGACACAAATCATTAAAATTTTGACTCATTTTGCTCTATTGATCTACCTGATATAAACAAATACAATCTGTAGATCCTCTACTAGCTAAAACATGCTCATGCCACTTGTCAATTATGGATTGATCTAATTATTTTATTGTCAGCCTACTGCTTTACATGCTTATGCTATGTGGTGGCCTCTCAAGCTCCTTGACCTTTTGACTCATCTCGCATCATCGGATCAAGATGCATAATGTATCATAGACTATAAATCTCATTGGGCCCACTTTACTGCCAGTCAATCTTGTACCATTGGATTTCTACTTAATTAATCTACATCGTTAGATCTTATCCAACTTGTATCTCTTTAAAGTCTTAAACCTAAAGAAATTTTATCTTGTTTGACTCCAGCATGAACCATTAGATCTCATGTGTCAGTATGGGAGCTCATGTGAAATGTTAGATCTTGATCAACTTTAAACCTTTTAAGGACCTTTTTAACCCAAATGGTTGCTTTTTGAAGCTCAAAATTGATGTTAATGTGAATGTCTTATGTTATTTGACCAACTTTAAAAGCTTAGATGTGGAAGCAAAAAATTCATGGAGTCACAAAATTTGTAGGAGATGCTCTTGATGCTAAAAAGATTGTGCCCACTTGATCTACTGGCTCTAAGAGCTTTTTAAGTGTATTTACAAAATGTTCAAGTGAGCTAACCTACTTGTTTTGCATGATGTCCACATGCCTATCACTGATAATTTAAATCTAAATGGCTACTTGGTGAGGCTTGAATTTGACACTTTCATGAATGTTTTTCTCTACATATCTAACTTTGAATGTTCATAACTTGAGTGAAGCTCACGTAGACTTGAAAATTTTAGGATATGTGATAAAAACCTCACTCTCATATAGCTAAAAATATTGAATATATTATATTTTATTCCTTTTATGAAAGGAATCACTTACCAATTTGAAGGGGCTACCTCCTTATCAGAGCATTCAACCCTTGATTGATATTTGCTTGGATACCTTGCAATGGACTATGTACTCTTATTTATACTATTCTAATCTATCCCACTCTTCTATTTTATGCATTTGGAATTATTATTTATATTTATTACTATTAACTATTATTCATTCTACGACTATTCTACCCCCCATATACAACATACACCCCTATATAGGTATATTACATTCCATCCCCCTTAAAAAGGTTTCACCCTTAAAACATACAAATAATTACATATTGAAAATATGTACATGACTAAATAGAGGCACATCCATGTGTCTTTTTTTGCTTCCATTTATTTTTCATATGCTCGGATATGAACAGGTACATCAACAGGGTGAACATGAACACTATAACTAAAGGTTGAAGTGCAATTTATACCATGATGATCATATCCTCAAAGTGAGAGCAAGGGTGCATATAATAGTCATCCTAATGAATGAATTGAGGATACATGCCATCCCCCTTAGCATTTTTTATGAGGGATTTGAAGACTTGGTTCCCTACTTAGGAGTTATGATTGTCAGTTTGAGCTAATTAGGGGCCTGCTCAAGCATGATGATTTTATGAATGGGCTCATCGATGACCTACTCAGGCACTTTCGATGCTTATTCTAGTGCTTTTGTCATCTAAAGGGGCATTATTTGGAGAGGTTGTTAGTTGATGCAGTCTTTAGTGAGTTTGGCTAAGCCCACAACTTCCATCATTGTTTGATGATTGAATAGTTCAACCTCATGTCAAATTATATCGTTAAGACCATTGATGAAGCAACATTGGAAGAAGGCATCAGAGAAGCTATAGTCTGGTTGGTGAGTGCTTCAAATGTTTTTTGATATTCTCAGATGGTTTCCATTTGATAAAGTTGAGTCAAGGCCAAAATAAAATTACCTCCAGATAAAATAGGAATCCCCATAAAAACTACAGATTAAAAATATTGATAAGAGAGGACGTCAACTTCAATCAAAATTACATCCTTTACAAAATGACCATTTTTTATTTTTTTAATTAATTAGATGTCAGATTCAACTAAAAATGCATCCTTACATAAATACTTCCATTGACCCTTTTTTTAATTTATTTTTACATTAGAGGCAATCACTAAAACTATGATAAATTTTATAATACTCAATTAATTTAAAACATGAAAATATTATGGAATACTGAGACAGAGGTGCACAAAATATAGAAAAAAAATTATGTGACCCAATACTGTGTGAGAGAAGTATGTAGAAGAACAATCATTTTTGTTTTTTTTGTTTTACAAAAGAGGTAGTTATTAAAATTTTGATAACTTTTAAAATATAAAACAAAAATCAAAACTGCAAATTGTTCTAGAGCTGGGAATGAGGTGTACAAAACTTAAAAATGTTTTGATGTGATTTTTTATAGTCTAAGAGTAGTTAAAATAAAAACAATCATGGTTTTGAAGGCTAAAAAAATAATCTACACTTGCAAATGACAATTTTTAGCTTTAGATTCAAATTGGAACAAGAAAAAAAGATATGTATCTTAATTTTAAAAACGTCTAAGATAAAATAAATATCCCAAATATGCCTCTCCAAAATATGTCTACAACAACAACAAAGATTACGATCATGGTAATGACCCTAGAAAGTACTTTAATACCAAATGATAAGAACCTCACTCTCATGTAACTAAAAATACTGAATATATTATATTGTATTCCTCTTATAGAAGGAATCACTCTAAATCACTTGCCACTTCAAGGGGGCTACTTTCTTATCAGAGTATTCAACTCTTAATTAATATTTGCTTAGATATCTTACAATGGACTATGTCCTCTTATTTATACTATTTTAATCTATCCCACTCTTCTATTCTATGCATGTGGGATTATTATTTTTATTTATTACTATTCACTACTACCCATTCTACTACTATTCTACCTCCCATATACAATATATACCCCTATATAGGTATATTACAGTATGATCTAGGCATGAAGAGCTCCATGGAACTACAATCCTTTGGTTCATGTGGCTTTATAATTGAAGATTAAAAAAAATCTCAAATAAGTCGGTCTGCTCATTTCCATATGACATGTAGGATGGCCTAGCTCCTTAGACTCGACAAGTTAAACTTTGAAGGCTTAAATTTTGAGATAGAAGACTCATCGAGATATGAAACTTGTAAATAATGATCTTAGAACTAGAGACATTAATCACATGTGGTCTGATGGTCATGTGAGGCTTTCTGAACTCATTTATAAAGGGCATAAACATGTTATCTAGTCTAGTTCTTCATGACGTCCTGATGATGGTCTAGTCCCTTTACTTGCCTAAGTCATTTTGATTCAATATTTCAAGGTCTTGATGAGTTTTTTAGGTTTTGTCAATTTGGTCTATGTCCCTAAAAGCTTATCAACACTGTGAGATCCTACTTAGATCAATTTTGAAGACTTGTCCAAATAATTTTTTTGAAACCATTCAATTCCATTAGAACTCAACTTCAGGCATATTACTACAAACATTTTATCTCAGACCATTTCTATCAAAAAATTTCCTCAAAATAAATATGCCTTCTACCGTTGCTTCAGGCACTTTGTCTTCAAGATTTTTGCAAAGGCATTTCCTTCAGGTATTTGCTTGGGACACTTGTTATAGACAAAATGTCCAAAAGAATTAGGTCTTTGATAAAATTGTCCTAGATAATTTTGCTGACATAAATACGCTTAGCTCCTTTTTCCACAGATAAAATGTCCAAAAAAATTTACTCTTTAGGATTTTTCTTGACCACTTTCATTAAAAGAATTAAGTCTGTATCTTTTTTATTTCAGACAAAATGTCTGAAATAATTTATACTAATTCTTTTGCCTTTGGGACAAATTCTCTGAAATAATTCTACCTTCAGAAAATTATCCCAGACAATTTTTATGAAAGAATTCTAACACTTAGCCAAAATAAACCTTGAAATGTTTCTCCAAGTGAATTATGCCTTTTACTTTTATTACAGATAATGTGTGGAATAATTTCTTTGAAATAAAAATAATGCCTTTAGACTTTTTTATGGGCTTTATGTAGAACAATTTCTCTAAAAGAAATATGTCCTCTAACACTAAGCCAAAAGTTGAAATATTTTCTAAGTGTAAACTTAGGCTTTTTTGGACTTGTTCTTACAAATTTTCGGCACCATGAAAACATGTCACTTGCATATATGACTCTAAAATTACCTATAAGACAATAAATGACATAAAATGAGCTACAGTATACTCTATGACATTATAAAAATCCCCTATAAAAGTTTCTAACTATAGGGGGTTGACCCATTTTGGCCTGAGGTAAAAATGATCAATAGTAATATCAGTATACATGTAAAGGAGAAATCCAAGATGATGATGACATATATACCCCTCAAGATCTCACAAGATGGTGTGATCAAGTCATAAAGATTCATGGTCTGGGGTAGACACCTAAGACACACATACTCTAGTATGTCATTGTGTAGGTAAGTGTTGTTGGTAAAAAAAGAGGAGACCAAACCTCAAAGGTTATGATCAAGTCTTAATAATATGTCACCTGGGCCCTAATTTTATCACTATAAATATTCAAAATAAATTACCTAAGAATTCAATCACAGCTAACTCAAACATTCAATCTAGTCAATGGCATTTATTACAAACCTAAAATGAAGAAGACCTAGGATAATGTTGAAGGCATGTAGGAGAATATGTAGAATGTAGACATAAGATAGAGAAGGGTGTTGTAGTAACATTTAAGCCACATACACACCTATAATTGATTTGATGTTCCAAATCTTAGTCTAAGCCACAAGGCTTAAATTTACCCATAGGTCTCAAGACCCGACCTTCACCTTAATAGAAGATATAAAACCCTAAAATAGACTCAAAAACATTAGAGGGTGTATGATGTTGATATAGATCATAAAGGAGTTATTTATAGTAGATGAATGTAAAGAAACAATCTATTGTGGTCTTAACATCCTCCCAAGCTCCACTATCCTAAGCAGCCAGGTCAAGTTGCCAACTTAGACACTCATATCTCACATGGCATAAACAATCATACCTAATGATATTAGGTGTAGTTAGGAATCCCTATGAAATTAGGGTCCATAGATGAAAGAGTGGGATTTAGGGGCCCAACTCTATGAATGAACCTTAACATTGTAACTTGCATAAAATTCTTGAAAAGGAGCTCAAAGACCACAAACCTTCACTCATATCTCATCATACTATATGCATGGGACCAAGAGATATTCAAGATATTTAATGAGGTCTATGGGATAGATTTTCATGAAAAAAGGATTGTTGATGATTTAAAATTGTGCTTGATCTTAATCAATCAACAATGGGAAGTTTTAAGCTATGGGACAATGCAGCTTGAAATGACCTCCAAATTTTAGAGAAGTTGGTTTCTTCTTTTGTATCAAGTGTTGGGGGAAAAGGGATAGGAGATTAAACAAAAATGTAAATGCAAGAACTCAAATCTAACTATGGTGATGTGCCTGAGTGTAATCCTAATCCTAACCTGAGCACAGTGAAACTATTATAGGACTCAATTACATTTAAGAGCAGACAAGTGCATGATCAATGTAAAAGATTAGAATAATAGAAAGAGGCTCACAACAGGGAATTATTTTGCTGAGATATAGAGAATGTCAACAAAGGCATAGTGTTCAATCTTCTTAATAGAATATTTCAATCACATAAGAGGCGCAAAAATCATGTACAGTTATGTAGAACTTTCGATTCAAGAAAATGAGACAAAAGCAAATGACATTCCTAATCACAACTCCAAAGAATCTACTGTATAGACTACTTTGTAAATGACACAAATAACACCAACCAAGACATGGATTTCAGTCTTCTTAATTCATTCAGCCAAATAAAAAGCACAGAAACATGCACAGTTACATCAACTTTACAACTCAAGAAAATTAAGACAAGAGCAAATGATATTACTAGTCAAAACTCTAGAAAGTCTAAAACTATAGAAATCCACCTCTATTTCCCTCTTAAAATTCTTCTTATTTTATAGCCTCTGACATCTCCTTCCATCCTCCTTTTCTCACACAATTCTACTCTGCTCTCAACTCACAGGGGACAAAATAGACGGTGCTTTCAATGCCTCGAATGCATCCTAGTCTTATCAAGAACTGCCCTGACTACAGCATGGCAATTCCTATCTAGTACCTCTCTTCACACCTAAATTCCTCATTCATCACCTATTTAGCCACTCAATTGTCTACTCTACCTCTATGCACAGGGGACAAATAGAAGGCCCTTTAATGCTCACAAGCCCCAAAAATCTACCCGGTGCACTGTTCTATCTACTAGGAATAACTCTCACCAAGTTTCCCTCCATCTCTACTATAATAAATAGATAGACACTCTGTTCTATTGAAACAAAAGGGGACACTTAGTCAATCCATGAAAATTCTCTTTATGGTCTAGAAGGCATTGGAGAATGACACTTGGCACCTTTCACTTTCTTAATAATTTTCTCAAAAATGCCCCACCTTCGACACCTGTCGCAATCTGCTTCTTTGATACTTTTCAATTTTAACAAAATAAAACTCACTGTGTTCCTTGCTTGGACAACTTTTTAGAAGGGGATGGTGTGTGTGGCAGTCTTCGCATGTTGACACTTGACGCTTCCACAGACCTTTGAAGTAACATTCGAGACCCACTATAATCTTTATTCAACAATAAGGCTCGAAGATGGTCTCTCAAAATTTGACACATGGTGACCTCCACTGCTCCTGGGAAGATACGTGGCACCTTCTGCTTTTCTTGCTAGGGGTATGTGGCGTCTTCCACTTCTTCCAGGGATGGAGTAAGAAGGGGCTCGAAAGGTGACACTTGGTAGCTTCTACTGCACTTTGACACTTAGGCAAAAATAGATCCACCTTCTACTCTAAAACTCTATCGCTACGTCCAAGGTATGCAGGAACCAAAATTATAGTGCTCAACCCAAATATCTTAGATGCCAATACGTGGTGACTTTTGTTGTTTCTTTTAAATGGTGGTTCAGGGCTTTCTATGACTGCCACCTAGTGCTTTTTGCTTCTTTGATACTTAGCTCATTAAAAGTCTTTGCCAAAAAATAGAATGGAATGTGGGGGCCGACATGAGACGTGGGCGCTGACACGTGATACATTCTGCTTAGTTGCTACTGAATATGTGGCACATTCCATGGCCTTCTTGAAAGTTATAAAAGAGGCTTGGAGGATGCCAGCTAGCTAGCTCTGTGTTTCGGAGAGCGACACTTGGTAGCTTTTGCCTGAATTCAATACTTAGGCCAAAAAATGAAATAAAAAGGGGAAAAAGACCCATGCTCAAAAGGTGACACTTGGCAGCTTCTGATGCACTTTGACACTTAGGCAAAAATGGACTCACCTTCTACTCCAAAACTGTGCCGCTACGTCCAAGGTATGCAAGAACCAAAATTGTAATGCTAAACCCAAAATTTAAATATGACGTAGAGTAAAAATTACTCTACAGTTAATGGCAACCCCCAGTACTTTTGAGCCTGCTCAAAAAAGAACCCAATTCTCACTCTATCAAAATTTTCAAAATTTTACAGCTTCAAAAGTGATGTTTGGTAGATGGACCACTCATGGTCAAATAGCCCTTACTTGTTCTACAATTCAACGAAAGCCAGATCAAGGTTAATGATATCCTTGTGTGAAGTTTTGCAGGATCTAGATTGTGGCTTTTAGTTTGAATTCTAATTGGGAAATAGGAACTAGGACAGCTTCAACTTTCGAGACTGAGGAATCATCCTGCAAGCTCTAGAAGACTATTTGATCCCTCTATTTGGCCAGTAGCAATGGCTCAATTTGGTCCACCATCAGCATCATCTTTGCATTTGGAAATGGAGAAGGAAGGCCTAGTTCTTGTTAGGTTGTGGAGCTAAAAGATTCACTGTATGCAAACATGGAGGAGGTTGTTGAGTGTCACAGTCAGGCCAACCGATGTCAGTCAGGCCAACCGATGTCAGTCAGGGGTGAATAAGAAGCTACTAACATCGGCAAGAATTGGCCAACATCGATCATCTCTAGTCAGACAGGGACCAACGTCGGTCGCCTGTGCGGTTCTATAAATGTTCATTGCACAAACAGTTAGTTTGTTGAACCGATTGTTTGCATGTAAAGACTATTTTGAGTCTTGAGTTGCGTGTCTAATTATTGTAAATTAGAAGTTTAAGTTATTGTTTAGTATGAGATCTATTTATAGACCCATTGGCATGTATTTTAATTAAGAGCAATAGAGGAAGGCAAGGTAGATCCTTCCAATTGTAAGATCATTTGAATTATAGGTTATTGCAAGTTCATGGTAGATCTACATGTGTAAGTAAGATCATTTGAGTTGCAGGTTATTGCAAGTTCATGGGAGATCTACTTGAAGTACTTTGAGTACTTGTGTACTGGCAGTGTTATTACTGACTGGTTGGAGGTGAACACCAACTCTATGTTTGAGTTGTGTGTTGGGACCATTTTTGGTAGGAGAGTGAACTCTTGATTGAGAATTACTGGGAGCCCTTGAGGTGTGGGAAGCCTCACAGAGGTGTGAGAAGAAGTGGCATCTTCTTTATTGTATTTTCTTTCTGGATGAGTATTAATACAAGATTGTGTATTGTCTCTCATATTCTGTGTTATTTGTGAATTCTAATTACTTGTTCATTCTGGTATAATTCTATGTTTAGTTTCTTATACAAGGTAATCATATGTACTCTTATTGAGGAGTAAGATCCTGACAGTTGGTATCAGAGTATTTTTGTTCTAGATTCCCTTATCAAGTGGTATCAGAGATTTTGGCTGGGTTACTAACAGGTTGTATCAGATCTGGTTAGTGTTTGTTGATTATATGTCACTCAAAGGGGTTTCTATTTGAGTGGGAGTATAGCAATGGCAGAAGAAAGTAAGCTATGAATGGATAAGTTTAATGGCAAGAACTATCAATTATGGAGGATGTAGATAGAAGATTATCTGTATCAGAAAGATTTATACTTATCATTGGGTGGGGTTGCATGCAAGCCCATGGATATGAAGGATGAAGAATGGGAGGTTCTTGATCAGAAGGCTTTGGGATCTATAAGGTTGAGCCTTGCATCGTCTGTGATTTCCAACTTATCACAGGCTAAGACAACGATAGAGTTGATGGAATCTTTGGCAAATTTATATGAAAAACCCTCAGCTTTGAATAAGGTATTTCTTATAAAGTAATTATTTAATTTGAAAATTTTGGATGGTGGATCTGTACATAGTCATCTTAGTGATTTCCATGGTTTAGTAAACCAGTTAAATTCAGTCAATATTGTTTTTGATGATGAAATTAAAGCTCTCTTAATCTTATGCTCATTACCTAAAAGTTGGGAGAGTTTGGTAATGGTAGTTAGTAATACTATGTCTGCTTCAAAGATCTTAAAATTTGATGATATTGTGAGTGTAATCTTGAATGAAGAAATTCGCAGGAAAAGCACAGGTGAATCATCAGGGAATGCTTTGAGTGTTGAAAGCAGGGGAAGGCAAAGAGAGAAGATCGAGCATGGGAGATCAAGGTCCATGATAGGTAGGAGATCCAAGTCCAGGTATGGCAAAATAACCTGCTGGAATTGTGGAAAGGCAGGGCATAGAAAGAAATATTGTTGGTTGGTTGAAGATCAGCATGAAGGACATGAAGAAGTAGATGTTGCAGATATTGTTGCACAAGATGCTCTAGTATGTTCCTTGGATAAAGTAGAATCTTGGGTTTTAGATTCTGGTGCCTCTTTCCATGCATCCCCAAATAGGGAATTTTTTCATGAATATGTCCAAGGAGACTTTGGAGAAATTTATTTAGGGGATGGTAAGCCTTGTCAAATGGTTGGCAAAGGGAAAGTGAAGCTGAAATTGTAGACAGGCAACACATGGGTGTTGAAGGAGGTCATGCATGTTCCAGTCCTGAAGCAGAATTTGATTTCTATTAGAAAGTTGGGTGATGAGGGTTGCACAGTAACCCTCACAATGGAATCTTGGAAAGTTTCCAAGGGTGCACTTGTTGTAGCAAGAGGTAAAAAAGTAGGTACGCTTTATCTATCTACTTATATTACTGATTCTCCTTTTGGTTTATCTACTTCAGTTGTAGATTTGAAGATGTGGCTTAATAGGCTTGCTCACATGAATAAGAAGGGGATGCATGTTCTTGAGTCAAAGGGTATGCTTTCAGATTTGAAAAGCATGAATTGAGATTTTTGTAAGCAAAGGAAGAAAGTGACATTTCTTGAGAAATCTGATGTTTGTGACAAGAACAAGAAAGTCTTGGTTTTCAAGGAGAAGATAATGGACAGAGATCAGTGCAAGGGGCTGAAGAATTCTGAGTAGAGCAAAGTTGATTTGGACAAGGTTTTGATCTAAAAGGAGCTCGCAGGTAAAATTCATCGCTCACAAGTAAAACACAGAGACCGGCGTCAGTTAGAAAATTGACATTGGCATCCAGACAGGGACTGACGTCAGCTATGTGCAGCTTAATGTAAGTGACTCTAGATAAATAAACACTAGCGTCAGTCAAGAGAAATTGACGTCGGTGATGAGGCAATCTCATGGAATCGACGTCGGTTGGGTGCAGACTGAGATGTGATCGGCATCGGTCACTAAGATAGATTTTTGGCAGACAGCACAGTGTCAAGGAGTCTCAAGCACCCATATGGAGGACTAAAAGGGTAAGTAAGCCTCAAATTCATCATTTCCCTTCTTTACACCACTTGTTGCTCACTGATGGTCAAGAACCAGGAAGTTATTAAAGAAGCAGAGCAGGTAGAATCTAGGAAATAGTGGGAGCTTGGCATGGATAAGGAATGTGATTCCTTGGAGAAGAACCAAATGGGAGTTTTTGGTGGAGTTACCAGCTGGAAGAAAGCACTAAGAGATGAATATATTTTTAGGATAAAGAAGAGCAGGAATGGACACGTGAGATGGAAGGCCAGGGTATATGGTCTTGAGTTAGCTGCAAGACAATGGAGGTTTAACCATTGTGTTTTCTTTACCAAGTTGGATAATATTAGCTACATTATCCTGTTACTGTATGTTGTACTTGTTACAGGGTCACATATGCAGGGAGTTGCTAAACTAAAGGTAAAGTTAGTTCAGAGGTGTGTTATGAGGAATCTAAGATCAGCAAGATTCTTTGGCATGAGTGTGTTATAGAGACATGGAAGGCCACAAGTTGATTTTGTCTCCAGATGATTGTGTGAAACTTGGTTAACACGTCGATGGTTGGACAGTTCTATGAATAGTGTCTTGATTCACATGATGAGGTTGAGTACATGTGTACTAAACCTGATATTTCTCAAGTAGTGGGAGTTGTCAGCAAGTTTGGAGCCAATTTAGGAAAGAAGCACTGGAGGGCAGTTCAGTGTATTCTCATATATCTGAGAGGGACCAGCAGCAGGTATACATGTTATGCAGGGTCAAGCATTTCTCTACATGGGTTTGTAGAATCGGATGTGGCAAGGTGATTTGGATGATAGGAGGTGCACCATAGGATTTGCAGTGGTTGGTCTTCAAGAGTGATATTGAATAGGGATACAAAGCAAAGAAACAAACTAGATGATGTATAGGTATAGGTACAGTTGTAGCTATTTATCTCCAAGTGGGAGATTGTTAGGTTGTGGAGCTAAAAGCTTCACTGTATGCAAACATGGAGGAGGTTGCTGAGTGTCACAGTCACCGGCGTTGGTCAGGCCAACCGATGTCGATTAGGGGTGAATAAGAAGCTGTCAACATCAGTAGGAGTCAGCTGATGTCGGTCATCTCCAGTCAGATAGGGACCAATGTCGGTCACCTGTGCGGTTCTAGAACTATTTGTTGCATGAATAGTTAGTTTGTTGAACTGATTGTTTGCATGTAAAGACTATTTTGAGCCTTGAGTTGCATGTCTAATTATTGTAAATCAAAAGTCTAAGTTATTGTTTAGTATGGGATCTATTTATAGACCCATTGGCATGTATTGTAATTAAGAGCAATAGAGGAAGGCAAGGTAGATCCTTCCAATTGTAAGATCATTTGAATTGCAGGTTGTTGCAAGTTCATGGTATATCTACATGTGTAAGTAAGATCATTTGAGTTGCAGGTTGATGCAAGTTCATAGGAGATCTACTTGAAGTACTTTGAGTACTTGTGTACTGGCAGTGTTATTACTGACTGGTTGGAGGTGAACACCAACTCTGTGTTTCAGTTGTGTGTTGGGACCATTTTTGGTAGGAGAGTGAACTCTTGATTGAGAATTACTGGGAGCCCTTGAGGTGTGGGAAGCCTCACAGAGGTGTGAGAAAAAGTGGCATCTTCTTTATTATATTTTCTTTTTGGATGAGTATTAATACAAGATTTTGTATTGTCTCTCATATTATGTGTTATTTGTAAATTCTAGTTACTTGTTCATTCTATTATAATTCCATGTTTAGTTGCTTATACAAGGTAATCATATGTACTCTTATTGAGGAGTAGGATCTTGACAGTTGGTATCAGAGCATTTATGTTCTAGATTCCTTATCAGTTGCACCAGATCTACAATATGGTGTCTCATCTCACCGATGCCTTCTTTCATGACTTTGAGATGTTATTTGTAACTGTTGGCCATGGTACTGCAACTAAGCACCTCATTAACCTGTTTCATGGTGGCCATTCTATCAGGGATCCCTGTAGCTACCAATGTTGCATCCATTGTGTCGTAGAGCTTCTACAGTAATGAATGGGAGTCCATGACTCTTCTAGAGACCATGGTCAGAGTGTTATGTACTAAATCCTTCACCCTCTCACATAATTGTTGTGCATTGAGTAGGAAGGTGAGAAATGGCCTAAATTGGATAATCTCTGAAGAGATTCTCTCCCACACTGACTCATAGAGCTCCTTCACTAGTTGCATTACTCTGACACCTCTTGGCCTATTAGCCAACTCAATTGTCAATTGTGTCATCCTCTATTGCTCTGCTTGGAATTGGGCTTGAAAAGCCACAGCCTTGTTTTACTCCTCCAGCAGCCTTTGTTGTGATTGGGTAACTTGCAGCTGAAGTCCTTTGACTCTTCTTTGCAACACTACATTCTCCCACCTTAAGGTTATTGCTACCTCTGGCAGCATTTGTTTCCCTTCCACCTCTATAGTTGATGGTGGTGCTTGTAGAGAACTGAGGGCTTCAATCACTCTCGATGATGGGGAGGATTTTAGTGGTGAAGACACCACACTCCTTTGTTGTTCTATGTCAGTTGTAGCTTGTTTTGAAGTCTGTAGTTGTTGGCTTGGTCCCACTCCAGCTTCCTGCTCTGTCCTGAGTGTTGGCAATTGGTTTATTTCTAGACTAGATGCAAGGGAGGGATGTCACTCATCCCAGAGTTCTTCTCATCTTTCATCAGAATCTATGCCTCTGAAAGCATTGGTGGTTTGGGAAATCTCTTGCCCATATTTCCAATAGGCCTCAATCTTCTCTGTATCCCAACATTTGTTCCTCAACATCCTTCTCAAACAAGAAGTCATCCTAACTTTGGGATCATAATCCCTCTATTTGTCATAGAAGGTTTCCCAAGGCATGTTCTGTGGTAGGGGCAAATCTATTAGTTCAACATAGGGACCAAGGGCATATTCTGCAGGGTTTTTCCTAGTCTCCCAAAAAAGGCAGTCTTCATGAGCAATCCTATCCCCAATCCTATTGGTCCTCACCATAGAAGCTATGTAATCAGTTGGGTCGTAAACCCATTTGTCCTTGATTAATAGGAACCCTAGGAAGGCCAGCTTCCTCAGTAGCACAATCTCAGCCTCTCTGACCTCCAGGCTTACGTTGCCTACCATCTATGGGAGATTGTACATTTTCCTCTTCTTCTTCTCAGAGCCATACTCATTATCAACTACTGACACCTACTTGGTGACTTCCAGGAATGCTAACCTAAGAGTTAAGGTCTTTGGTAGCAACACTGGTTCTCCATAAAATCCATGAACCCTTATGGTCTTATGATGGGACCTAAAATAGAAGTCACATGGGATTAGGCAACTGACCAGGAGGTTCGTGACACTTGGGAATAACCTATTTATGACAGGCTTAGGGCTAAGGAAATGAAGAATAGGGGTAATGAATAGTTCCCAAAAATCATATGGGTCACTAGTTTTTGATAAAACATGTGTCCACACAGACACAAGAATGGTCCTTTGGGGGTCAAAATCTGGGTCATATAGGTTCACATTCATAAATTGAGAGAAAAGGTTAGGGTTCTGATGCAGTATAAGATGGAACAAAAAGGAGGATTACCTGAATACCCCTTTTAACCTAAACTAGGTTAGTTGTTCCACCATCGAAAAGGCGATGTGCTCTGAGAAGTCAAGTCAGTACTCCTACATCCTGTCAACCATTTTCAGCTTGAAAAGGATGGCCATTTGCTTTGCATATACCATCATGTCATCCTTCATGCCAAAGATGAGATCCATCATTAACATCGCATCTTGGCTAGCAAGCGTGAATTGAGATCTTAATGCAGGGAGCATGGGTACCATTGAATCACCATCAGCCATTTGTAACTTAGACCTCAAAAACCTTGCTTGAGTGTTAACATTCACCCACGTCCTTTACATCCTATCAATAGTGGGTAAGGTGGCGGTACTATCATATTATAGGGCTAGCATGTCCCTGATAGCTTGTGGGGTGACCTGCATCATGAAGGGGCCTTGTTGGATGGTGCAATATTGTGCATGGAGCAAGTCTGTGCATAATTCGATCACATCAAGGCATGGATGCATGGTTGGGACAATGAATTGAGCCAGTTGTGAGGTCCATATCCTCATTTCGAATGTCTCATATTGCCTTGCTCTAGCTCTTTGAAGACACTTTTGGTGTGCCCTTTCTCTTAGGTTCTTGCTACTGGCTCTTTGTAAGATAGGGTCCATGATTCCATCTGCATAATCCTTCACCTTTGATGGGTCACTGGTTTGACTGACTCCCAAGACTCTGGTTCTCAGATAGCTTCTTGATGGTTGTGCAGGAGCTGCAGCATATGATTTACTAGCTAGTAACCTATCGAGATATCTAGGTGTCCCTGCTCCTTGTTTTGAATATGATGTTCTTGCCATCTCTACATCTCTTGTATGATACCTGGTATGGGCATTGTGCAAGATAGAAACACGCTCGTTAAAGCAAACTTTTACTAGGTGCTAATAATCGCAATGAGTAGGATATTTTTGTAGGTGAAGGAATGCTTGAGAGTTTGTAAACTTTAAAATTTGCTAAGGGATATTTATGGGCCTATCAAGTCCCAAATAGCATTAAATTTAGGTGACCATTAGCAAATCCTACTCAATCTTTGGGAAACAGCGAGGTGGACACGCTATGCAAGTTGCAGTGCAAGGTACCTTAGAGATTTTGAAAGATTTAGGGAAGCATTTAATGCATCAAAATTAAAAGAATAAAAACTTATAAGATGTTAACTCTATGTTTAAAATGCTTATTTTAAAAGAAAAGCGAGAAAATAACAAAAAACAAAATAATGCAGGAATGGAAAACTACCTAACTACATTAATTGATCATCCTTATTTCCCTTCGAGATCAAAAACAAACTTTCCAACATCTTCTTTATGACAAGCCAACTTATGTTTCCATACCGATGATTGAAACAAGTACATCTTTGGTGAAATGTCCTCTATGCTGGCCACACGGATCTACCTGCATTCGAGTGAGTCTGAGTAAAACATGTGTTCAACTCCCACAAAATTTTCTTGTCCTTAAAATCTCATCAAATACTGGTTCTTCATGCTATTTTGTGTCATCAAGAAAGTGATGGTTGTTGGTTCTTTACTCTGTGCCTTTTGATATCCATTATCGTTCAGCTTATCTCCTTCAAATTCCAGCTCTATTGCATTGTCATGCTCCTTGATGACTTCATTCTCTTGAAAAGATAAATTTGAAAGTTGGCATCCCTTCTGCATACTCAGTTGAGTCTCAGAGTTATCTTCTCCATATCTGGCTAGTTCATAGCCTTCTTGAAGGATAGTGTCACCTATCTCAATGACTTGGTCAAGGGAGTGTCCATGCTCCTCCATATCTTCTTGCAAAGTGAGAAAAATTCAAAAATAATCTCCTCCACATCTGAAGTTAAGGAAAAAACTTGCAACTTATCCTCTTGTTTATCAAAGGGGGTACCTATGGTGATTTCCTCCTCATATGTACTTATGGAATCCTCTTGGCTAGCCATGAATTGAGTGCACTCCTCTGCATACTCATTTGCTTCCTCCAAAACATATTCTTCTTTGAAAAGGGATAAGGAGGAAGGTTGTGATGAAAAATAAGAAGCTTCTTGAGGAATGGTGGAAGAGACTTGAGGGGAAAGTGAGGGTTTGGAGTCCTCTTCCCTTGCTGCAGACATAGGCTTGACATTATTGGAGAAATAATCTTGACAGGTTTGATTTGGCTCATGAACAGGGGTGGCATATGCTTGAACTGGATTTTGTGGTGTTGGATATGGGGGTTGACAGATTTGGTAAGGTTGTCTCTCATGAATGCTCAGCTTCTCTTCTAGAAATCCAATCAATCCACACACATCTAGCATCTCATATGTAAGCCCTTACCAATTTTATCTTTCAATGGGATCCCATTCACTTTTAATCAGATCTATCGCATCCCTTACTTGATGGATGACATGACAAGGAATTTCTTGGCCATATCCCCTTCTACTGTCAAGCTCTAACACATATTTATTAAATCCCAGCAATGTTTTTTTGAAGGTTAAAATAAGGTTAGGTTGAGCATGGGATGTGACATATTGGGGAGACTGGGCATAAGATTGGTATAGCTCATGACCATTTGTATCCTTGTTACTTGACACAATTCTAGGAGAAGCTTGATCGGCTGATTTGACTCAGAGTCATTGTTGGTGTTGCTAAAAACCTCCAAAGGATAATTGGCTAAAGAACACACCAAAATTCTTCAACTCCCTGAAATATTTGTCCCATCGGGCGTGCTAAAAATTGTTGATGATTTAAAATTGCGCTTGATCTTAATCAATCAACAATGGGAAGTTTCAAGCTGTGGGACAATGCGGCTTGAAACAACCTCCAAATTTTAGAGAAGCTGGTTTCTTCTTTTGTATCAAGTGTTGGGGGAAAAGGGATAGGAGATTAAACAAAAATGCAAATGCAGGAACTCAAACCTAACTATGGCAATGCACCTGAGTGTAATCCTAATCCTAACCTGAGCACAATGAAACTATTATAGGACTCAATTACATTTAAGAGCAGACAAGTGCATGATCAATGTAAAAGATTAGAATAATAGAAATAGAGGCTCACAACAGGGAATTCTTTTGTTGAGATATAGATAATGTCAACAAAGGCATAGTGTTCAATCTTCTTAATAGAATCTTTCAATCACATAAGAGGTGCAAAAATCACGTACAGTTATGTAGAACTTTCGATTCAAGAAAATGAGACAAAAGCAAATGACATTCCTAATCACTACCCCAGAGAATCTACAGTATAGACTACTTTGCAAATGACACAGATAACACCAACCAAGGCATGGAGTTCAATCTTCTTAATTCATTCAGCCAAATAAAAGGCACAGAAACATGCACAGTTACATCAACTTTACAACTCAAGAAAATTGAGACAAGAGCAAATGATATTACTGGTCAAAACTCTAGAAAGTCTAAAACTATAGAAATCCCCCTATATTTCCCTCTTACAATTCTTCTTCTTTTATAGCCTCTGATGTCTCCTTCCATCCTCCTTTTTCTGCACAATTCTACTCTACTCTTAACTCACAGGGGACAAAATAGATGGTGCTTTTAATGCCTCGAATGCATCTTGGTCTTATCAAGAATTGCCCTGACTACGGCATGGTGATTCCTATCTAGTACCTCCCTTCACACCTAAATTACTCATTAATCACCTATTTGGCCACTCAACTATCTACTCTACCCCCATCCACAAGGGACAAATAGATGGCCCTTTAATGCTCACAAGCCCCAAAAATCTACTTGGTGCACTATTCTATCTACCAGGAATAACTCTCACCAAGTTTCCCTCCATCTCTGCTATAACAGATAGATGGACACTCTATTATGTTGAAACAGAAGGGGACACTTAGTCAATCCATGAAATTTCTCTTTATGGTATAGAAGGCACTAGAGAATGACACTTGGCACCTTCTGCTTTCTTGATATTTTGCTCAAAAACACCCCACCTTCGACACCTGTCGCAATCCACTTCTTTGATACTTTGCAATTTTAACAAAATAAAACTCACCATGTTCCTTGCTCGGGCAACTTTTTAGAAGGGGATGGATGCGCATGGTAGTCTTTGCATGTTGACACTTGACACTTCCACGGACCTTTGAAGTAACATCCAGGACCCACCACAATCTTTATTTGGCAATAAGGCTCAAAGATGGTCTCTTAGAAGTTGACACATGGTGACCACCACTGCTCTTGGGAAGATACGTGGCACCTTCCACTTCTCCTTCTATGGGTATGTGGCATCTTCTGCTTCTTCCAGGGATGGAGTAAGAAGGGGCTCAGAAGGTGACACTTGGCAGCTTCCACTGCACTTTGACACTTAGGTAAAAATGGACCTGCCTTTTGCTCCAAAACTCTGCTGCTATGTCCAAGGTATGCAAGAACCAAAATTGCAGTGCTCGACCCAAATCTCTTGGATGCCAACACGTGGTGACTTCTACTGCTTCTTTTAAAAGGTTGTTCAGGGCCTTTCATGACTGCCACCTAGCGCTTTCCACTTCTTTGATACTTAGCTCGTTGAAAGTCTTTGCCAAAAAATAGAATGGAATGTGGGGGCCGACATGAGATGCAGGTGCTGACACGTGGTGCATTCTGCTTAGCTGCTACTGAATACATGGTAAATTCCATGGCCTTCTTGAAATTTACAAAAGGGGCTCGGAGGATGCCAACTGGCCGACTTCGTGTTTCAGAGAGTGACACTTGGCAGCTTCTGCCTAAATTCAATACTTAGGCAAAAAAATGAAATGAAAGAAACAAAAAGGGGAAAAAGACCCGTGCTCGGAAGGCGACACTTGGTAGCTTTTGCTACACTTCGACACTTAGGGAAAAATGGACTTGCCTTCTACTCCAAAACTCTGTCGCTACGTCCAAGGTATGCAGGAACCAAAATTGTAGTGCTTGACCCAAAATTTAAATATGACGTAGAGTAAAAATTACTCTACAAGGATTTTATTTAGATGTATGTACTCTATGAACCATCATTAAGATGGTAGACCTCTAAAACCCTCTCTAAACCCTGATTCAAACCTAATGAGGTAAATACACCTTTAGATTCATCAAAATGAGGTATTTGGGTTATGAAATAATTATAAGGGTCTCTCCAGGTCATCTAATCACCCAATGGTCTATTGGTTGTAACATGTAAGATGTATAATATATGAATCAGGCCTAAAAGAGCCACTCTAAGCCTATTTACAAGAAATTGAAAGGGGTATGCATATCATATATGTTTTTGAGGAGGGAGGGGATCCCAGAGGCCAAAAATAACTATACATTGGCCACCCATAGGGATTTCCATGCCAAATAATCATTTATAAACATGCTTAGGTGCCTAGGTAGAGGACTATGTGTACACAAGAAGAAATAACTGGATTAATCAAGCTAGTAGATATGATCTACATGTCCTAATAGGTAAATTCCATATCAACAAGGGTGGATAAGTGCTACATAGCTGCATTTTGGAATCAAGATACAACAACTCTACCTTCGAGCCTGTTGATCTAACACCTTCTCAAGGTAATGCCACTTGAAGTCTAAAATAGACGACTGAAAAAGATTAGATAACACATTATATCTTCAAGAATATTTTTTTAAGGAGTTTTAGATGTGTGAGAAATATTAGTTTGTAGAGGAAAGTCAAAATTGGTCATTGTGGCTCAAAATTGTCTTATAGGTGCATAAAATGCATAATTCTCACTCGAGGAGCAACTTGATGAGCTCATAACTATATAAAAAAATTCATGGGGAGCTAAACACTTTGGGAGAGTTGAGGGGTCTTATCTACAAGAAAATACTGGCATTAGTTTAGAGGTTAAGGTCCTAACCTTAATGAACCATTGCTAAGAACCCAAACCCCCTTAAACCTCCCTAAAACCCTACTAGTGACCCGATGGAGAATATCTTGGATAAATTGCATCCAAATGCATTAGGATGGCTTGATAAACACTTGGATCTTATATTACACCCTCATGGGATCCCATCAATGTCATTGATTTGTATGGACTATTATATGAACCCCTCATAAACTATAATTTTATAAGATTTTAAACACAAAATAAGGTGCAAAACTTGGTGAAAAGTTGAAAATCATTAAATAATGTACTATGAAGTATATTTAACCTCCTCAAATTAATAAACACTCACATTTATACCTGAAAACACCCATACAAGTATGTGCCAAATAAGCAGTCTAATTGTGTTAAAGAGAGTTGACCTAGTCATCTTAGTAAAGTAGAATTATAGATGTGAGATTCTTGGGAAGCATGGATCATGGTATGGTATGTCTATTCAAGCTTGAAATAGGCTCACTCAATCATTTTGAATATTTCATTCAATCCTCATAGCCATCTAAATAGCGATCAATCAAGAGCCTAGGTTACTTATCTAATAGGCCTACTTAATCTACAAAGGGAGATGTTTATGGGCATAGAGAGATACAAAAGAAGTTAATGCATGATCATAACATGTCTTTAAATACCTCATGAGGCAATAAAAACCATTCCCCATCCACCATGAAGGTTGTGGTAATTTTTCAAGCTATGTTGGCATGCAAGGAGGAGGTGGATACTAAATGCTTCATGGAGGGGGGATAATTGAACCACTTCAATGATTTGTAACTACCATAAGGAGAGGTAATTAACTATGATTTGCATACACATGCTCAACATGGGTTCAACCTTGGCTAAAAATAAACTTCAATTCCCCAAAGATGTTCATTGAAGACACTAATCATCCTAAGTGATGCATGGAAGAGTGTGGAGGCTACTTGTAACTACCAACTGAAGGGATTATGGTCATTCATAACTTTTTATTTCCATGCCATATTATCTATTATTATTTTTAATTATTCTATATATTCAGGCTATAATTTTATTGTAATCCATCCCTTAGCTAGGTATGATAAGAATTTACCAAAATTATATCTTGAAACCTCTTTAAATTAATAAAGAAGGACTATTTTCAAGTTTCTTTGCTAGCATTAGTGTGGATATGTTTTTTGATTTTTATAATTTTGAATTTCCATCCTCTTTTGTGTGTCCTTTCCTTCACCTAGTTGCTAGAATTCCATCCTACGTAGGTCATGTGATGTGCCAAAGTGTTGGTAGTTATGTTGAAGAGTAAATTGGTTAATAGTGACTTAAACAGACCTCTTGTCCTTTACCTTCAAGTTGTAGAAATCCATCATAGACTTCACATGAAATACGTATGCTTAGGATTTCATTTAAAAACTTGTTTTAGTTATTAATATTTACTTGATTCACAAAGTTTTGGTTAAAGATCAGCTAGAGTGGATAGATCAATATTGGTGCATCACCTCATGAGGTTAGGTTTCTTTCATGCATTATCTATCTCTTTTCACCCCAAAAAATAAGTAGGTCTTAGGAAGTTAGCTCAAATTGATGCACTATTAGAGCTAACCCCATAAACTAGAGGTTTGGTCCTCCTTTAGGTCACTAATAGCCTTTGGACCAATCCCATGTTACCCCAAACTTGGAGAGAACCTAACCACCTTTTTGTAAGGGTGTAGTTTAGAGTTTTAATAGGACCAACAACAACCATCCTCACTTGATAATTTTTATAATGATGAGGCCATATCTAAATTTTTTATAATTAGAGATCATATTCCAATGGGAGATAATAATAAGGGTTTTTCAATTCAATTGGATAATTTTACATACTTTGGGAAAATTTATAGCCTATACTCATCCACATCATCATACAAATAGTATAGTTTGGTTAACATAAATATCATATGATGAAGCTCCAAGTTTAAAAAATATTGATGAAAACATTCCAATTCAATAAGACCTTGAGGAGAAACTTAATCTTACTCTACTTCTAACAAAGTTGTAAGAAGAATCCATTTTATTAACTGAAAATACCATTGACATCAATATTGGAACCAAAAAAATCTTGAGATTTTGATTCTTGTTGCTTTCTTTAATTCAAAATAACAATCCACTTTGACTCTACTTCTCAAAGAATTTTTAGATGTGTATACATGGTCATATGCAGACATGATAGGGTTAGACCCTTCACTAGTTGTTCATCACCTTGTTATACATAAATAAACAAAACCAATCAAATAGAAACTTATAAATATGTATCCAAAGGTGGCACTACTTGTGAAGAAAGAGTTGCAAAAATAGTCATAGTTCAACTTCATATGACCAATAAACTACTCAGAGTGGATATCCAATATAGTACCGATCTATATGAAACTAGGAGGGATAAGATTCTGCACATATTTTTGAGATATAAATAAATCATGTCTTAGAGATGAATTTCTTTAAACAAATATGGACATGATTTTTTATTTCACCATAGGTCATGAGATGTCCTTAATGAAAAATTTTTTAGGGTGTAATCAAACCAAAATAGCTCTTAAAGACCAGCATAAGACAACATTTATAACAACTTGGGGCACATTTATTTATCAATTAATGTTATTTAGCCTCAATAATGATGGATCCATTTATCAATGTGCAATGATATTTATCATTCACAATATGCTCCACGATATAGTTGAAGACTATGTAGATAAAATTTTGGCAAAATCAAGAACTAGAGAAAATTATCTTATGGTACTATGTAAAAACATTTGAATGATTAAATGAATACAAGGTTTGTCTCAATCTAAAGAAATGTGTATTTGGGAATACTTTAGGTAAGTTTTTTAGCTTTACTATATCACAAATAGGTATAGAGGTGGATCCTGTAAATGTCATCACTATTATATAAATGTCATTACTGACAAATCTTAAACAGCTTCATAGTTTTCAAGGTAAGATTAAATCTATTCATATCATCGCTTGTAGACATATGTCATCCTTTCACATTTCTTCTCAAAAATAACATTACTTTTAATTGTGATGATGAATGCAAGTAAGCATTTTCAAGTCTTAAATGATATATTTATACACATAATATTTTTAAATGTTATTAATTATTGATATTTATTCTCTTTCAAAAACCCATCGAATCTCAATCTATCTGAGTGCATGTCTTAAAGGGTGAAATAAGAAATGTGTTGGTAGACCTTTGGTACTTTGATAGATTGTTATCCCTTATACCATTACCTAAAACTATTACAAGCTACTATTATTTAATTCCCTAAATAATGAAAACCTACTTATTATCCTAAGCAATTCACCACCTAAGATAGCCCCTCCCTAAGTAAAGCCCCCTTTTACCTAATTTTTATTCTACATCAACCCAATCAACCGTTTCAAGAATTTAGTGCATGTTATGAAACTCTATCGGCCCAAGCTGACATATTTTGAGGCCTAACGGATCTATTTCCCATAAAATAAGGTCGACTTGATTGACCTTCTTGATTAAATTACTGGGAGGGTTTAGGGTCAATCCCTAGATATAAATACCCCCTCCACTTTATTTTTAAAGAGAGTATCATTTAATTATGCATCATTATAGCTCTCAAATCTTCTTATACAATCAATATGAGGTTTTTTTGCTTAGGTTTTTACCTTGAAGAAATATAAATTATATTTTGAAAGTCTTGATACATAGAAGTCTTGTAACCTAGATTTGATATATCCTTATGATCCTTGTAATCCAAAAAAATATCTTTCAAAGCACCATTAACTAAGGGAGATATTGAGACACGATAGGATCACTTCAACAAGGTAAATATACTCCTAATCATTCATATTTTGATAAGTAGATATTATTAAAATTAATGGATTGAATTGTATCTCTCCTTGCTTAGATTACTTCTATGTTATCTTAAATAGAATTATCTTTGCATATTTATTATCTTCTCCATTTGTGCCACAAGCTTTGGCGAGCATTAGATTATCTTGCATATTAATTTACTATATTAGCTTGCATATTTATTTTGTAGAGTATCTTAATTTTTTTACAAACATAAGACCTAGCCAGGTTTATCACTAATGGCATTTGATTAAAGGCCTTGGAAACCTTTTATTTGCCATTGTGTGATAATATATCCCTTAGTATAGGTTTAACATATCTATTATTGGTAATGACCTTGATATAATAAAGTATTATTATGCATATTATTAATTTGTTACCTTATTAAAGCTTGGATATTACTGAATAGGATAATTTGTAGATCTATCTTATTTCTCTTGTATACATTCTAAGGAAACCAACATGAACTCAACCCTTACAAATGTTTAATTTGTATTTACAATCAACTAGATCAACCCTATTGACCTAGTTTAACATTTTGTGTCCAAGTTTATAAACTTGGTTGACCATGTTGACCAAATTCATCTCTCTGTATATAGGTTTTTCTACTTCATTGATCTTGTCAACCTATTTCTACAGTCGGTGAATAGGTATTTCAACTTTATCTAGCATGTCAACCTATTTCTATATTCTACATGTGTAATTTACAATCTTAGCTAACTAGATTGAATTAATTGACGTGATTTCTTTTTCTACCTTTTGCATCCAATTGAATTGACCAGCTTGATTCTTCTACTTTCAGCATTTTCTATTTATAACTATATCAATATGATTGACTTAGTTTTATTTTTATTATTTTAAAATTTTATTTATACTTGGTTGACTAACTTGATTCTATTTAATAGTCATATTTTAAGTCTTTATAGGTTAAAATATTTGCTTAGATGTCCCACTTCAAAATAATAATTTAGTACTTCAATAAAACTATTACATCAACCTAGTCGATCTATTTTATCTATTAGGTTTACTCTAACCAGCTCGGTATTTTCACTTTGTCAATTATTAAGCAAATTTATTTTCCTACCTTTTAGTCAAAATTTTAATTCAATAATATTTCTACTAATTTATCAATTCTATAGAACTATACTTATATAGTCAACTAGGTTAATCGACTCGACCTAGTTTTGTATCTATTTTCTATCCAAAAAAATAATTCAAACTATTTGATTGTGTTTATTTTGGTTGATCTTTACAATAAAGTGAGTCGATCAGCTTGATTTTATTCTATTGTATCTACTCAACTTGGTTGATTGGTTCAACTTTGTTTTGTTTATTTTATTTCCTAGTTAAATCAAAAGGAGTTAACCTACATTTATGGTAATTAAATTCACTTTAATTTTTATTTGTATGCATATTTATTTACATTTCAAAAACTATAACTTAACTTTCAAAATATTAATTTTCACTTTTATTTTTTATTTTATTTGGTTTTAGCTAGAAACTATGTATCGATAGTTTTAAAACTACTTAATTATTGTCATGAAGGGTTACATGATACTCTATTTATGATCCATATTTACCATTTATAAGTATCATGATGTGATGATATTTCTCCAATACTCATAAGTAATAGTACAAAGCTAAACATGGTTTTTAGTTTATATGTACCTCATAGTATTTCCAGAATGCCTAGGATTTTTCTCTTTATTGCACCTTAGGAATCCAACCATCTATTTGATTATGTGGTACATCAATTAATAGTTAGCACTGATAATATATTTCTAATTTACCTTTGAAAATAGGTTTATTGTGCTATGGAAATGGTACTTCCTCCATGGTTAGTGCTCTAAAATATTAGGCCAACACTATCCAATGGACAAGAAAGTATCTTTAAAAGCTTGCACTTTCAATTCAAAAATTTAGTACAATTTCTTGATCTTTTTTTTAAACAAGTAATTAGTTTTTAACTTATATTTTTATTGCTTGTTATTTGTTAGTATGTGTTGTATTTCAGACTTGTATTAACCAGCATTTATATGAGTTTGGTTCTGTGTTGTAACTAGATCGACCAATTTGACCTAGTTTATTTTATGTTTAGCTTTATTTTTTTGTATTCAAAACTTAATCATCTAGATTCATACCATTTTATTTTATTTTAAATTCAAAACTTCATTGACCAGCTCAAACTAGTCCATTATAGAATGTTTTTTCCTTATTCATTTGAATCCATCGACCAGATTGATCCAGCCTGATTACAAATTTATATGTTATCTTACCTATCTAATTACATTAACCTCCTCAAATTTATACCTAATGGATAACATAGTTTATCTTCATTCTAGTCTTTTAATATTTTAACTACATTGACATGTCTGATTATTTATTGGCTAGTTGACACAATTTTTTTGTCAAACTTAAAACTTCTTTGGTCAATCATGTCCAGCTTTTGGTTGATTTAGTTTTATTCCTATAACAAAATTTCAAGTACAAATTTCATATGTTTATCTTTTATTTTACCTTATTTAACATCATGAAATCACTTATTAATATATTTCTTAATAACCTTAACCCATTTAGAAAATACATGTGTTGCTCTCTTACCTAACATAACCACCAAAGAAGATAATATATCATGGTGTACTTATTCCCATCATTCCCCTAACTTCATTGAATTCAATATGGTTCAAATCCCTCAAAGTGATGATCTAGATGGCTTCAATCCACTTCACACTTTTCAAGATACTACCCTATCTAAATTTCCTTACTACATCATTGGAGCAATAAATACCAGCTTAACAAATGCTCCCATAAGTAATGCTCCTCCTACCAAAATTGAAATTCCACCTCCTACCAACACTAACATTCCACCTCCTACTAACAATAACAATCTACCTCTTAACACTAACAACAAAAATACAACAATTGATACTACTCAAATTCTTGCACAAATAGTCCAACAAATGCATGTCATGCAAATGAAAAACACTTTCAAAATTATGCAAATGTAATATCATATACTAAAAATGACTAATCAACCTCCTCTTATCTTACCTCAAAATAATCAAAATTTTATCCTTCCTCTTAGAGATGCAAATGGGAATATCATTACCTAACCTCTTATGCATAACAACATACTTCAAAACCTTCAAAAAACCTTTAATTCCTTTCATAGTGTCTATTGATATTGAAAACATATCTCCAAATATTAAATATTATGGAATAAAATACCATGTATCTTTTATTAATGCATTTGGTAATCTCTACAAGGAATGGGTCCAAACAAATACCTTTATAACTACCAAATTTTTAGTCAAAATGTTCACATGAGATGTTTTAAAATGATATAATCAATTGCCTCAACATTCCATCTCATAATAAGAATATTTGGTTAATGCTTCAATTAAATAATTTTAAAAAAATGACCTTCTATAAATTTATCTTAGTCATTTTATCAATGATAAGCAATCACCCTTAGAGCCAGCTCATATTTTCATCAAATGATGGAAATCAGTAGCTCATAAAGTAGATAGTAACATGACTAATGATAATCTATTTAAATTATTTATCATTACATTAACACCTTCCCTTCAATATAAGGTTTAAAAAATTTCTTCATGGACCTTAAAATGAAACATTTGACCAATCTAAAAGATAATATTTCCTTATTAAACAATCTGAGCCAAAACGTAACTCGACCAAAGAATCTTTCCAAACTTCAACTAATGTAATTACAAGTGCTAATCCTCAAATAAAATTAGGAGTAATGAAAATAGGTAATCAACTTGCTTTCCATCCACCATTAATGGTATCATAAATGAAGTAATTATTATTT
Source organism: Torreya grandis (assembly GCA_037957365.1). Classification (NCBI taxonomy): domain Eukaryota; kingdom Viridiplantae; phylum Streptophyta; class Pinopsida; order Cupressales; family Taxaceae; genus Torreya; species Torreya grandis. The sequence goes on from JARHVA010002024.1 coordinate 1,912,627, forward strand.
CCATCTAAACCCTTCACCTATAATAGTGTCCCACCTTCATAGTATGATCCTAATAAAAAAAAATTGGTTTCATGTTGATGTGGGTCATTCTCATGAAACATGTCACAGGCTTGTCAATTTTGTTGTTTATTTTATGTTAAGTGACACATTTTATCATGATTCTATGATTAAATTATGTCATCATGTTTATATTAAAGCTTCCCAAAATAAATGGGTTACTAAAACCATACCTTCTAAACCTCAAAAATATTATTTTACTTCTACCACACAACATTCAAATGATAATATTTATGAAATTGATGCTGACTATGACCAATATTATACCAACTCTCAATATTTAAATGTAACAAAAGTTAACTATAGACAAAATCCTACTCACAAAGACCCTATCACTAAACCTAAGAAACCCTCTATTGGTGAACAACTACTTAAATATACTACAACTGTTGCACCTAAATATTTTAAACCAAATGAGTAATCCCTTCCACAAATAGAGCCCCAACCTATTTATCCTATTCCAGCAAAAAATATCGTATATCATAAACCGCGTACTAGTTCTTCATTCTCTAAATTACATTGGAATTTTTTTGAAGAACTTAATTTAATTCCTTACTAAATTTACATTATGGAATTAGTTCATACTTCTCCCTATCATCATAAATTCTTTATGAAATAATTAAAAATATCAAAAAACCATAATCTCATGATTCATAAATCCCTTTTAATGATCATTTTCTTACAAAATTACATACAATTGAAACCATTTCCACATCCTTAAAACCATCCATAGAATTTCTCAAAGAGGATATGATTAATGACAATTATTTTTTGATCAAATGATCTACCCCCCTTTATTAAATTTGTAATCAATAATAGCCTTATTTGAAAATTCTTAGTAGATGAAGGATCAAAAATTAATGTCACCTTTATTTGGTTAATTCAACAAATCAGATACACCAAATAAAACTTAAAACAAATGCATTTTATGTGTAGAGGATTTGATAAAACCAATCAAAAACCACTCAGTTGCATTTGGATCCCACTTACCATAAGATAATTCACACTAATATTATGCTTCTTGATCTTCCCTTATCTTAAAACATGTTCCTCGATCACCCATGGACACATCGTATACATTCTATTACCTTTTCATGTAGTCAATGTATTAAATTCATACATAACAACAAACATTACAAACATGAAGTTGGGCTTTGTGGAACATCCAATAACCAAATCTAAAATCTTGATATCACATTCATACTATTACTCACATCAATATTCCACCTCTTCCTAAAAAATTTAACATGAATCTTGATTTACATGTCACTCTTATCGATTCAAATGATGATGAACCAAATGAATTGTAAGACACTTTTAATACCATTCGACTACCTCCTTATATAGTGGAATGTCTCCTTCCTTCTTTACTACCACATGATCATATTATTATAATTGATTATAATATTGATACTCCCCTTCCATGAAATGCATATGAATCCTCTTACACAAAACATGATTTCATGTGTAATGAATATGGAATGGCAAAACTATTTCAAGATATTTTAATTATTTTTCCTTATAAATTTATCAACATAGGTGTTTCAACCACTAATTATCCAACTAAAATTGATTTATGCACTATCTATCACACTTATGATGATAATTATACCATGGTCCAAGCCCAAGAATGAGATCTATATGTACAACATTATAAAAAATGTTATCAAAATGCATGCCTTCAATCGTGATGTCCATGTCATTCATATCTCATCTAATACTAAACCAAAACCTGAAGGTTATGTATCCCTGCTAATCCACCATTATTAAACACCCCATGAGTAATCAGAGAAATCCAAACTATGGATTCTTTTAAACGTACTACACAACCTAATTTAACACAATATACTTTACCAACTACAAAGATTTATTACCCTTCTTACGATTGATTTAATCAAGATAAATTATCACCATCTAAACTTTTCCAACTCAACTCTATTTAAACTTCATCTATTGAACAAACCAATATAGTGACTGCATATACAGTTTATTTGAATCAACCTGATCTCCTCAACGCATAATCTATATCCATTACTTCACCTAAAATTATCTTAGATGTTAAAGCCACTGATGTGAGATAAATATAGTTTGAATGTGATATTAAAGGTAATTAAATCATTGACTTAAAGTAGATGTAAAATATTATGGACCTTTACATGTGCTTTCTAGTGATGAAGCTATACTAGAGCTCCTCCATGCTAGAGAACCTCAACTTCCACACTAACATCATAAGCTTGGAAACTTTAAGTAAAAGGTTCCTTGTTTAAACAACTTCATTACTAGTGTGAAACCCAAAACATAGCATATTTCTTCCCCCCTTCATTCTCCATACCATTTCTAATATGGGAATGATATGTTTATTAAAGAAACTATAAAAATTGAATATGGTACACCTACTTATCTTTGACCTATTACCATCTCTAAAAAACTCACCTCTGAATAGCATGATGATTTTAGTCTCTTCTTTAACAAATATCATGAAATGTTCACTTGGTCATATGAATGTATGCCAGGAATTGATCCTCAAATCATTGTTCATAATATCATCACTTATCCATATGCAAAACCCATTCGATAAAAGTAACAAAAATTCCCTCCTGATATTTCTAACTTATGTCATAGGGAAATCATCAAAATTTTGGATGTTAATTCATTAAACCTATGGACTACTTAGAATGGGTCTCTAACATTATCCCTATTCATAAAAAATTCACCGTGGTTATTCATATATGCATTATCTTTGGAATCTAAGTTTAGCATGTCCAAAAGATAAGTTTACTTTGCCTTCAATACATCGATGATATTATTAATTCTACCATTGGGTATGAAATGTAATCACTCATAGATGGTTTTTCAGGGTACAACTAAATTCACATATCTCTTAAAGATCAACATAAAATAATATTTATCATAGAATGGGACTCTTATTGTTATGTTAAAATGTCTTTCAACCTCAAAAAATGCTAGAGCTACTTATCAACATGCAATGACCCATATTTTTGTGATCTTGTTCAAAAAATCATTGAAACCTATGTGGATGATCTCATTGCCAAATCTAAGAGTTGTAAAACCCACCTTCATGATTTGGATATCATTTTTAATTGACTCATTAAATACAAAGTTAGACTCAATCCCTTTAAATGTTTATTTGGGGTTACTTGTAAAAATTTAGGGTTTTTAGTTTCCCTCTAGGGCATTGACATTGATCCAACTAAAATGAAAGTTATCATCAACATACATAATCTTCATTCCATTTCTAACATACGAACATGCCTTGGGAAACTTGGGGCAATTCACCTTTTTGTTATAAAAATAAATAGCTTATAATATTTAATCTATTAATTCCCTTCTTAAAAAAGGTAATTCTCTAAAAATTATGGACTCATGTCAAAAATCATTTGATAGCATGAAATAATCTTTGCTTCATACTCCTCTTCTCCCACATTCAAATGACTATCAATTAATTATATATACATCCTCTACCCCCAAATCAGTTGGGAAAATGTTTGCTCAACAAAATAATAATGGTATATAATATGTTGTCTATTATATCAGTTAAGACCCAATCAATTACAAAAAATATTATACATAAGTAGAAAGTGATTGTCTCATGATCTATTTTACAGTTGAAAATCTTTGTCATTATATTCTCTATCAAACTACTTATGTCATTGTCCACTCTGATCCATTTCATTTTTTTTTCAAATATTTCTTACTTATAGATATAATTAGCAAATGAATGCTCCTATTGATAGAATTTGACCTTTGAATCATTACACAAAAATCTATCAAAGGATAAGTCATTGTAGACTAACTTGCAGTGGATTCCTTAACAACTATAAAACACCTTCAAGATACTTTTCCTAATGAATAAATTCTTTATATTTATGGTCTTAACCAAGAAATCTCACTCAAAGATTATTTTCATAACTTCATTATTGATATAGAAGCAAACAACCAAGAAGAAATGAGCCCTACTCCTACCACTAAATCTAAACTAGTTTTTAAATAATTACCATAAGTTATAATTTACTTAGATGAATACACTTGGACACTTCAATTTGATGGTTAAAAATGACTTCAAGGAGCTAGGGTATGTTGTATCCTAACCAACCCACATGGTAAAATTATACCTCTCATATTTAGACTAACATTTGATGTCACTAATAATATGTCTAAATATGAATCTCTAATACTAGGCATGTAAGCTGTAATAGATTTAGATATCTCATATTTATATGCTTTAGGTGACTCATAACTCATATGTCATCAAGTTAGTGGATATAATCAATGAACAGTGAAAACCTTATCACATACCACCATATTGTCACTTCACTTTCCAAATAATTTACTTCTTTCACCATTAAACCTATCCCATAAGAATAAAATGCTATAGCTGATTTTTTTACTTCATCATTATCTATATTTTACCCTCATCAAGTACTTCATGATTTTCAATCACTTATTCAAATGAGTAAATCACCTTATTTAAAAAATAAAAATGATTCTCTAATTTTACACATAGAGTTTATTACTATTCAACAAAACCCATGGTACAAAAATTATAATACAATTCATTGAGCATCAAACTTAACCTCTAAAATCATACTCTCATGAAAAGACTCAAATTTACAAATAAACATTCAACATGTATTTTGATACAACAGCCTCTGTTATCATAATACAAAAGTAACCTTATTACATTGTGTAATATCAGAAAAAAATTAACTCTCCTTAAACAAGTATATGGGAGCATCTATGGTGTTCACTATAGCAGCCACACCACAACTTGAAAATGCCTATGTATGGGTTATTTTTGGCCTACTCTTGAAAAATATTCCATTGATTTTGCTAAAAATTGTAACCCTTATCAACTTCATGATCATCTCATCTACTCATCTCCAACCAAACTCCAAACTATGGAGTCTTTATGGCCATTCTCTATGTGGAGATTAGATCTTATTGGTAAATTACCTAGATCAAAAGATAGTCATGTATTCATTATCATTACCACTAAATTTTTTATCAAGTGGGTGGAAGTCATGCCTCTTATTAACATTACTAGTATTACCATTTTCAAATTCATTCTCAACTAAATCATCTATTATTTTGGAGTTCCTCATACCATCATTTTCGATAATGGTGACAACTTCAAAAATAAAGATATGAAACAACTATGTAAAATTGAAAATTATAAATAAATTCTCAGTAACTTATCATTCTCAATGAAATAACCAAGTAGAATTTACTAATAAAATTTTAAACAAAATCTTATAAAAGGTTATTAGAGAATATTATACTAATTTGCATCTCCATCTTTATCTTATACTTTAGGCTTATCACACTAACATACACACTACTACTAGAGAAACATCAATTTCATTAGTATATGGGTCTAAATTAGCTTTACCTTTAGAAGTTGATCTACCATCTTTATTTATCTCCATGGTATTATTCCTGATGAGGAATTACATGAAGCCCATCTCCATGCTTTACATTTCCTTGATGAGTGGCATGTTGCTACTTTATAACATAATCACCAATCCAAGGCTCACATTGTTAAATAACATAATTAAAAAGTCAAAATCTAAACTTTAGTAATAGTGATTTAATCCTCAAATTAGATTATACACATGGTATAAAAAGGTAAGTATGCCCAAAAATGATGGGTTTCTTACCTTTTAAAAGATATCATTTGTCCTAGTACATATAAATTATAAACTAATGAAGGACATATATTCAAAGAACACACTAATGTTTATTTTTTAAATAAATATTTAGCTTAAAATATTTATATTTCTCACATACTTCAATATCTTATACATACTAACACTTCTTGCAGGTTTTCTACAAAGAATTCCAATAAGTAGCATCACATTATTTTCAGCAACCTTAGTTCCTACCATGAGTCCTTCGATCTATTTTCATTTCTTTCATTTAGTTCAAGAGTTACGTCATAAGACCATGCATAGGATCTAGCCATCCTCGTGAACATATTTTATTACTTAATCTAATTTTTACTTACTTTTTTTTTATGAGTTGCAATGTAAGACATTGGATAGGACCAAGCCTTCCTCACAAAAATATTTTCATAATCTCATTTATTGTGGCTTTTTCTTTTATGAGTTATAGCGTAAGACCTTGGATAGGACTAGCCCTTCCTCAAAAAAAAAATATTTCATATTCTCATTTACCTTGATTTATCTTTTATGAGTTTCAGTGTAAGACCTTATATAGGACCAAGGTTTCTTCATAAAATTTACAAATTTCTTATAACTATCTTTAAACTAAGTATCTTTCTTAGAGATTAAGGTAATGGTTAAATATTGTGATGTCATACTCTAAAAAATACTTATGTATCATCTATAGTAACAACTTTAAACAAATTACCTTTACATGTGTCCCTTTACTTACACAATTTTTAATGATATGGAGTTATGTTTACCTGTCATTGTATTATTTTCACATTTTTTACGATTTGAGATAACTCAATCATTTCATGTTCACTCTCATATTTTCTATGATGTTCATTCCACTTTAGGCATACTAAGATTAATTTTAAGATATCATTATTATTTAACATGTAAGTACAAGACTCTTAAACACCATGCTCTCTAATTTATTTTCTATAGATATCAAGACTAAGCTTTCTAGTGATAGTCATTTTTAACACCCATGTTTAGTTTTTTGAATCCATGTGGAGAAGGAATAAAAAAATCCATCAAAATTTTAAAATCCAAATCATTTAAAATAAAAGTTAATGATAAAAAGGCATATTTTAAATTAGAAGTCAAAATCACACCAAAATATGTGATTATCAAGCACATATTTTATTCTAATCAAAGCTCAAACTACATAGTTGGCCTGATGATAGATTTAAGGTCCATTAGGGTATGGTAGGCCAGTTGATTGGGATATAAGATTTTAAAATTCTTTATAACGCTACCTACTTTATCATGCAAGTACCCAATCTTCACAGTATACCAAAAGTTTTGTGAGGGGTCTTGAGGAATGGTGAACACGTTGTAGAAAATTAGGTCTATTTTACTTTTCATGTATATAGCCTTCATGGAATGATATTTATACTTCACTAGATAACCCAAATTTGTTTTGCTAAGACAAGTTTTATAGATTCCTTAATATCATAAATCTTCTTATTTTGCCAACTTAATTTGAGTGTCTTGATTCCAATAATGATTTTTTTACCTTGGTACTACCTACATTTCCCCCACCATCCATTTTATTTCCCCTCTTAATAGGAAAGTTTGTTTCCCAACTTATATATTCCTTATTCTTCATTTATTCTTAAAAACATGTTTTGTTTTGGTTTAATCTATCTTAAGAATAAAATTTGTATCTTTGAGTGACTATGAATTACTTCTTTCAGTTGTTGCCTTTTCTTTCTTGCATTTCCTTGGTTTATTTAAAATTATAAACTTGTTTGTCATTCTTTTTGTGGATAATCTTGTTTTATTTCTCTATTTCACTTTTTTTATTATTGAGTGACTTTAGATTATTACTTCTTACTCTTCAATATTGTTTTAATTTATGTTCTTTTTCCATATTTGTTATATATGTCTTGTTACTTCTTTTGCATCAATTTTATATCTATTATTTCAGTTTCATATATCTCTGATTTGATTTGGTTTGATACTTTTCTTTCTTAAGGTACATGTGTTTGATTTTTTCAGTCAGTTAGTAGCCATAGATTTTTGGTTACCCAATTTACTCTCATTTTATCCATTTTTCTTTGTCCTTTTTGTTATAACTTATCATTTATCACCCTATCTTACCAATTTTCCAAGTGATTTATTCAATTTTACAAAGTTTAATTATTTTGATTTCCCTGCAATTGTTTGTTTTTGCTTTTTAGTTCTGTATCCCTAGGGTTTGTCCAAAGTAGCTAATGAGCCCTCCACAATCAAGACTATAAATATAACAAGAAACCTTTCAATTATAAAGGTAATTCAAGGTATGTATATTATTCTTTCATTTATTTCAATAATTTTGTTATTATCATTTTAATTTATGATTTTTACTATAATTTATTAGCTTAGTATTGTTTGTTGTTATGTTATTTCTCAAAGCACCATCCTGTGTTATAACTACATGACATGTGATGATATTCAAGTGGGTTATATATATACACATAATATTTTTAAAATTTATTAGTTATTAATGTTTTCTCTCTTGAATGAACCTATCAAATCTTAATCTCTTTGAGTTCATGCCTTAAAAGGTGCATCAGGAAAGGGGTTGGTAGACCTTTAATGCTTCATAGAATTATTGGCCCCTATACCATTATCCAAAACCACTACAAGATGCTATTATCTAATTATATAAATAATAAAAACCTATTTACATACTCTCTTAAGTAATTCACTATCTAAAATATCCCCTACCTAAGTAAAAACCTCTTTTACCCACTTTTATACTATGTTGACTCAGTCAACTTTTTTTAGAATTCAGTGCACATTACGGAACTTTGTCAGCCCAAGCTAACATAGTTTGAGGTATAATGTCTTTATTTCCAATCATACAAGGTTGATCCAACTGAATTTATCAGCTAAATTATTGAGAGGGTTTAGGGGCAATTCTTGACTATAAATACCCCCTCAAATTCATTTTTAAAGAGAGGATCATTCAATTATGCATCATTACAATTCACATATCTACTTATACTATCAATAGAAGGTTTAATTGCTTGATTTAATTCTTGGCTATAAATACCCCCTCAAATTAATTTTTAAAGAGAATATAATTCAATTATATATCATTATAGCTCATATATATGCTTATACTATGAATAGGAGGTTTTATTGCTTATGTTTTTGTCTTGGAGAAGTAGCACTTGTCTTGTGAAAGTATTGGATACATAGGATAAATCTTTTATCCTATATCTAATTTATCTTTGTAATATTTACAAGCCCCAATAACCTCTTTCAAAGCACCATTAGCTAAGGGAGAGATTGAGGCACAACATGTTCACTTCAACAAGATAAATATACTCTTAGCCCTTATATTTTGATAAGTATATATTATAGAATTAATGGATTGAAATATATCTCTATTTGATTAGATTACTTCTATGTTATCTTAAATAGGATCATCTTTTTTTGTTTATTATCTTCTCCATCTATGCCAAAAAATTTGGTGAGCACTAGATTAACTTGCATATTCATTTACTAGATTAGCTTGCATGTTTATTTAGTAGATTATCTTGCTTACTTTTATTACAATCATTAGATCTATCTAGGGTTATCACATAATGGTATTTGAATAAAGGCCTTGAAAACTTTTCCTTTTCTAATGTGTGATAAGAGATCCCTTAGTATAGGTTTATTGGATCCATTATTGATCATGACTTTGATATAACAAGGTATTTCTAAATAGATTGTTAGTTGATTATTTTATCTGAGCTTAGATTTTGATAAGAAGGATAAGTTGTAGATATATCTTATTTCACTTGCATACACTATCTAATAAACCCACGAGTTCTGATGCCACCAAATTTAGGGAAACCTTTACTATTATATATTTCAACAACACGGTATGTATTGGGGGCATTATTAGCATAACATGATGAATAGGGAATAGAAAGATTAGTGTAATATCTGAGTAAAACTTTGGTATCATATGAACTAAATTATTCTACCATCGATAAATCATGTTTAGCAGTTGGTTTTACTTCCTAAAAATTTCACCATTACATACTCAATAATCACATCAAAATCATTACAAAATTAGATCCACTTAAGTATCTTCTTTCCAAATCAACTTTAACAAGAAATATGGCTAAGTGGGATATACTTCCATGTGATTTTGATATAGAGTATGTCAATTAAAAAGTTATCAAATGACAAGTACTTGTAGATACATTGGCCAATCACCTAATCTCTTATCACACACTAAATCTTCCATCACCCCCAAAACATACACCCCAACTGATAGAGGTGCATGTAGACAACATAAGCCATGACCAAGGTATTTTAGAACCCATATATTTTGGATTAAAATAATAGACTCCACGACATCATTTAAAAACCATTTGTAAATCAATGTAAATATGTTAGTGATACTTTTGTAATTTCTAAGTGAACTTCATTCATAATCAAAACAAGATCTATTCATAGTCCCTATAAGGACCATGTTGCCACCAATCCTTTCATCAACACCATAAATCCTTCCTCCTATATTTCAATTCAATATCTATCACCCATCAATTAAGACTAACAATATTACCTATCATTAACTTCCTTCCATTACAATCAAATATCACATAATTCCTAACTAGCATCTAGCTAGAAGAGCATAAAGAAATATTAGTATATTCTAAGGAACAAGTGCTCCTCAATCAAAATAAATCATATAATATAAATTTGAAATCATTATCTCATAATGAAAACATCTGAGGCACTATCAGATAATTAAAATCAAAATTGTAATCCAAATCCAAATGAAAATGAAAATCTAGAAAATCAAAAATATAGGTCCCTTAGTTAAACCCCCTTTGAGGAAATATTAGACAATCCAAAACACAATCACAATTAAAATTATCAAGAAGATTAACTTAGTGAAAACATTTTTAAGGAACCAATGGATGAGTAAATACATCTACCTCCAATGTCAGCACAATTTCAAGATGAATCCCCATCACATATTAAAGACACCATTGAAGCAAAACTAAATCCCCAAATCATCCAACTTACAACTACTATTAGTCTTACATAACATGAGATTATTGGTCTCAATAACCCTTCAAATCCCCATAATCATTACTTCCCTTCAAATCATTCATGCACTCAACACACTTCCTTCATCCAAAACACTTTCTGCTTCACCCTCTTTAGTAGTACCCTCTATCGTAGGGGCTATGATGGTATATTGATAAATTTGGAAGAAGACAACTTTAAAATAAACAAAGTTTATGAAGACATAATACCTTAAAAATCACTAAGATTTCAACATCTTGCATCTCAAAAACTTCCATACTTTATTTGTCTAGAAAAAAAATCTAAAGCAAAAAAAAAGGAAAAAGTGAAAGAAAAATAACTCATCTAAAAGTGAAAACTATTCTTAACGCATTTTGGACAAGTACCATGGTGAAAAATATTTTTTATGCCATGTATAAACCATTGTTTATATATGCCCTAGTTACTTGGGAGCATCCCCTATCATTATCCATTCATCTATTGTCCATTTATATATATCCCTATTCATTTATGTATATCCCATCCTTTCAATTACCTATGATATTTTAGTTTAAGGTTTGATCTTCACAATTATGCAGCCACGCCTTTACTCATGTTTTTGGTAGATTATTGTACATGATCCTTAAATAAATCACTCATCCATCCAACACAATAATATTTATCCATAGTCAAACCTTATTATCCATCATCTTTTCTTAGGAGGGTACCTTTCATCTAGTCATCATCATATTATCTAATATCATCACTTTTCATTTCTTCCCTCATTGGGAGAACTATATCAACTTGAGGTTCACATGAAATATGTAATAAATGCTCATTTACATGGGATATTTGAGGTCAGCATAGCCACCATCACCTAAAAATTCAATAATATCCAAAAACATTAAAAAACTACAAAAATATAAAAAAATCACAAAACCAATCCAAAAACAAAAGTGTCCTTAGTCAAAATATCCTAGTTATCCTTTACAAGGATTACCCATTGGATGGTTAACATTTAAAAATATCTCATACCTTAAAGGATTTTAATCTATCTAAGGACATACAAAAACACATGTTTTTTACTTTTTTGACCATTTACTTGCTTTCTTGTATGTACAAATTGTGTGTTTCTCTTACTTGTTTGTATAGTGGTTTATTTACCTTTTTGTTTGCTTTCCTTACTTGGTTTCATTGTTGCAAACACTTTTTATCTTATTTTCATCATTTCTCTTTGTTGAATCTAGATCACCATGAGTATTATAAATGGTTTTATTACGATCTTCCATATCATGAATTATTGTACTTGTGACTCTATTAATATTTACATTCATAACATAATAGATATCATGGTTTTTCTATACCATTGGTGCATATTGTCTTGTGCAACATAAAAACAAAGGGTGTTCAATTCATGTCACTAATTATATTGGAAATTATGTTAAAAAATCCAAGCAAAGCCTATAAAAATAATCTATTCCCCCAATCCACATCATTATCTCATCTCCAAACATACATCACGTCCCTAACACACGTCAACCCATTCAAATACTAACCATTTAAGTTCACCATACATCCCATAATCACCTATATCTACCATCAATAAATAAAATCCATGTTATCCAATCATAAATGATAAATAATAATTAATCCATGCAGTCAATTAACTTATTTTTATGCTTATGCATCAATCAATTAAATCAATCATCCATAATCATTTTTTAATCTTTCTGTTCAATATCCTGCACATGTTAATTAAGACCAAAAAAACCATCCTTTCTCCCATCAATCAATAAATACATAAATCATTCAATCCAATCATAGCTTGCATCTTTTCAATAGAATATATCATTCCCAAAATACATCCTCTTACATATATCATTATTTAGGGCACATCAAATCATGAAACTTATCTCGAGATATATATCCAAATCCACTCCTTGCTTATATAATTGCTTGGAAAAATAATTCCATCATCAAATGAAATAAAAATGTAAAAGAATTAGCTCAAGTGGGTTAATAACATCTTTAGGTTAATATCATTTAGCTATAGCATTTATACCCTCATATATATGCATACCTTCATCAGTATCATCATACAACCAAATAATCAGACTCCTCAATATCTTTACTTCAATTTGCAAATCATTGTAGTAAATTTTGTCACTTATCCTTGAAAAAATTATTTTTCCTTTTTACAACCCATATATTACCAATGGGATATATCATTCTGACATCTGTTCTTATGTACTAATCATTCATATGGCATAATCCAAGTGTGCAACTTACAAATGAGAAAAAAAAAATCTCCAATTTGCTCCCTAGCACCAATCCACTTGGGGTAAATCATTTTACATGTAGTTAAACTCCTACAAGCATTTTATTGAGACTCATAATTTCAATCAATGGCATTTTTACCTCTATCATTTATCCATATATCCATATATCCTTCATTTTGTGCATCTATCTACACCTATTCTCATGTATGAACACTCAAGGAGGTATCATTTAGTCATTCAAATCCATTTAGGGCATCATATTTCTACATGCATTCTCACTTTACATTTTTATTTATTATTTAAAAATGCATTACTTTTTATAGTCACAACACCATTTAAAAGAGGGGCAAATCTAGACACGTAAATTCTACCACATTTAGTGTCATAATTTACTTTGATTAAAATCAACACACTAAGTCAATCACCATCCTAAATTCAAATATTATACTAACATCATTTCCTTCTATTTTTTAAATATTTGATTAATATATATTAATTAATTAAATCATGCACATATAATCTATAAAACTAATTAAAATCTAGAATTTTTACCTCATCCAAACATCTTCCACACTTCTCTCAACCAAATGTTGAGTCACCCAACCACTTTCGTAACTTCCTAAACCAATTGTCGAGTCACCATTGAACATTATAACTACAAATCAACTACATTAACCAATTCATGATGAGTCATTCAACTACCAATTAACTCTCCCCCTTTCTTACACACACATGGGAATTAATCATAATCCATTAAGATGAGGACTCAAATCTAACCATTGATAATTAATATTATCCAGTAAATCCATATTTATTCTAACCATTCATTTTCTCACTTGCAAGCTTATAAATGAAAATGTCATCCTCTATTTTTATTATCTATCAAATTTATCATATGCATTCATTGATAAATTAAGCTTATGTACCCATATGCTGCCTAATTTACCTTTGTTTAGAGAAATGAATTGAGTGCCCATATTTCAAGAATTAAAAGCAAATCAAAAGTCACAATGGAGAAGTTGATGATGTATTTTGCATAGTCTTGTAAGTATTTCTATGTTTAATTTTTGTTTTGTATTAAGTCTATTAGATATTTAGTTTAGATTTAGAATAGGATTTGTATGCATATCATTTTCTTAGTTTTGTTAGATTCTAAATTTTAGCTATCACATTTGGTAACTTCTGAATCAATAATTACAAACCACTCCAAATGTTATTTCTCCACCTTATCCTATTGAATTTCCCCCTCCACTAGTTTCCATTACACTGGTGCCTCATTGTGATACATTGCCTTGCATTAATTCTATAGGGTTCACTATTAAACTAATATTACTCACTAATGGACCTTAACTACCTCATTCCCTACTTGCAGTACTCCACTTTTTATTCCCACATTAATTGTATGCCCTTATGTATATTTTTTCATAATAATTTCCTCAAATATTATAAATATCTTATAGAAAAATACTTGTTCCAGTACTAAAAATTTACTTTTTATATATTAAACTTATTACTCCCACGTTCTTACATCCACTTACTTCTTGAATATATAAATGTGTGCGGGTTTTGCATTTTATAAATTTCAAGTCTAAGTCCTCCCAAATACTTGCACATTCCCCTTCATCCTCTAATGTAATATAATATTTTCCTTCCCATGTCTCTTCTTCACGTAAGGAATATTCCCCTACATATCTCATCTCCTTAACTATAGTGCATTTCACTTTGTGCTACATCACCTTTCATGACTTCTATAGGGTTCACTATTGAACTAGTATTACTCACTAATAAACTTTAACTGCCTCATGCCCCACTTATATTACTCTACATTTTATTCCCACATTAATTTTATGCCCTTGTGTATCTTTCTGCACAATAATTTCCTTAAATATTATAACTATCTTGTAGTAAAATACTTGTTCTAGTACCAAATATTAATTTTCCTATATACTAAACTTATTACTCCCATGTTCTTACATTTGCTTCCTTCGTAAATATCTAAATGTAAACAAGTTTTGTATTTTATAAATTTCAATTTTGAATCATCCTACATACTTACACATCCCCTTCATCCTCTAGTGGAATATAATATTCTCCTCCCCATGTCTCTTCTTAATGTACGAAATATTCCTTGCATATTTCATCCCATTCACTATAGTGTATTTCTCCTTTATGTGAACCAATCATGGCCCATTCTCACCTTCTATGATTTCTCATGGCATAAATTTTAATTGATGCTCCCTTACTCCTAGTATATTTGATAGCTATTATATTCTCCCTACCTTCACCATACCTATGCATCTTCTACTTCCTTTCTATTTTAATTAATTTTGGATTTAGTGAACTAAATAAGCCAAAACATTGATATTAATTCATATTGTATAATATATGTCAAAATTAATAAAATATAAATGTAACAACAGAGTATAATTAATTTAATATTTTAAAAAATGATGTAGAAGATAAGCCGCTTAGTTTGATTAGCTTGCTTAGGTTTCGTTCTAGTATGTGACAATGTCCAATTGTCAAATAGGCTCTGTGTAGACTTAGATCATTAAGTAGACTATGAAACTCAACATGACAAGTCTAGTGCTACTTGGACACATGTGGTAGTTGGATACATCTATCCTCTATTAGATTCATCTAAGAGACTGGCATAGATCTATGATAATTTGGATCATTACATCTATGTGTACTAATGGCTCATGTGTATTTATATATCTTTGAACCTGTGTGAATAAATTTATTGTCCTTCTCTTTGCCTTAAAACCCTAGATTTCACACTAGAGACTAATGTGACCTAGAAAAAATGGGTTATAAATAATGCATTGATATAACTTCAACCATCCCCATATAAATATGATTCAAACCATAAGTAGTTCTCCTACATAGATGTGTGTGTGTAATCAGTGTAATATTATCATAATGGGAAATCATGTGTTTGGCTTTCAACACTTGACAACCTGCGATTTCAACCTTGGTATATAGACTTAGCTCAGGGCCTACTCATTTGATAAGTTTTATATTTGGAAGCTTTAGGGCATTTTTCTCTCAATGTGCAGTTGTTTTGTAGTGCTAGATAGATGTTTATTATATATAAAACAATTTAGTCATGGCATGCTTATATAGTTGACTCTTTGGGTAATTTCCATTTGAATCGATTGAAATGTATGGGATAACCTGTAGGAAGGATTTGAATCTATAAAAATAGGCATTAAATTTCACACATATGAGTCCAATTAAGGGAAATGGCTCTGATAACTGAGTCTAATTATGGTTGGAGGTGTCCAAACAAATTAAAATAGTGACTTGAGAATAGGAGATAGACTATGTAAGTAGATAAACTATTCAGACATAGACTAGGGAAATCATGTGTATGAGTAAATAAAAAATTGAAATTTCAGGCCCATAGATAAGAGAATGGCAAGGAGAGAGTATGACCTAGAGTCAGTTATATATGCACAAGTTATGCATATTAAGGCTTAGTAAAAACTAAAATTTTCAAGTGTCTAATACCAAATATGAGTGTCTACATCCACCTCCCCCTCCCATCCCCTTAATCTAGTTATTGAATTGATAAAGTAAAATGAAATAGGGAGATACCTAAGTGTAATCATGGTAGGTTTGTTTAAGATGGTGTTGATTGTTGAGCCTTGTTCCATGCAAAACCTATAATGAAACATGTATAAATTAGTTTCACTTATTATATAAAATTTAAAGTAAAAACATTAAAAGTATGTGAAATTGAAATAATAATGAATGAATTCTTTTATATGCACACAAACCAGGTTACTTTTTGGAGTTAAGGAGAATGTAATTATTATACCCCATGGAGATGTCAGTGTTGAAACCATAGGCTGAGTTGAATATGCCCCAATATTCATTGGAGAAAAATAAGTGCTTAAAATTTACATCACACATAACCTCAACCACACTAATCATTATAATTTCCAAGAATGTGACCCACCATGGGTTCCAACAAATTTGAGTAAAACCTAATTATCTAATTATCTAAGTAAGTTTTTTGAATCATCCACTACAAATAGATTTTATGATTCAATCTGAGTAATGTCTGAGTTCAATTGAGTAGAGCCTAAGTAAATAATTTTTTATAATGTCTCACACATGCACCAATTTAATAATCTATGTAATTTGAGTCATATAACCTATGTCAAAATATCATAATATTTATAAATTGTTCAACATATGTTGTGCATATACCCCCAATCTGATAACTTGTGTAATCCAAGTCATGTAATCTATGTAATAATTTCATAGAATATGTCAATTGTCACTCATGAATATTTTTAATATATAACATATGCCCCAAACCTATGTCAAATATATAACAATATAAATCAATCTTTAATAATTTGTGTGTTATAATCATTTGCTAATATAAGCATATAACATGTAATGTTATATTAGGTTTACTTTATACTTTGTTTAGCTATTACCTATTCTCATAGATTTTCTACAAAGCTTAATTAAGCTTATTGTTAGTAGTTGGTTTAGTACTCTAAAATTATCTTCCTTATTTATAGCATTCCTTAAGTTATTTAAATAGTTCATTATTTGCAATAAAGTTAATGTTTGTGTCTTCTCATTTATTTTATATGATATAGATAAAATAATAGTGAATCCTAGGAGAAAAGTTTATGAAGACCCTGAGAGGGAGGAAATCTTATCAAGGAAGAAGCATTGTGAAAGGACAAACCTGGTGTGAAGATAATCCTAAAAATAAAATGTTGGGAAGAATAAATTATTTTTTCATTATTTGAAAGAGAAAAAATAATGAAGAGGAGTGATCTAGTGAGAATGGCATACTAGTGAAACAGGGCATTCCAAGAGAAAGAGGAGGATATGTGGCAAGAAGGATTATTGACATGGTGAAGTAATATAAGAGGATGTGTTGAGGAGGACATCGTGAGAGATATAAAGTATCTATTGTTCTTATATGAGGAAGATGTGTTGATCTGTTGTTCTGAAGCATTATCTAGAACACAAAACTCAATGTTTATTTCTTTCTAGAAAGCATTTTAATTTTTTTGTGGAGAGCTTTGGAAAATAGATAATGCATTGAAAATGTTTTTGACCTATTATAGGTGAGAGTTAGAGGTTATCAAAACCATCCTAGAGAGGAATTATGATCCAAAAGTGTCATTCTTGATTGACATCAAATCACCATTATTTTTAATCATTTACCTAAAGAGAATGCTCTACAATTAATAGTGAAATAGTTCTTGAAATCTGTGAGAGGAGGAGCACTTAGAGGGATAAAGAGGATGTCAATCCTATGGAATACATTATTTTTTTATAAAAATAAATGCTCATTGGATTGTAAAATCTTAAAAAATTAATCTAAGTTTTAAAATTCTTATAACTATTTAGGGAAAACCGAGTATTTCTTTTAAAGTTTATTAAATTTAAACTTTATAAAAAAATTAATTATTTACCCTAAACACTTGTTTGGAATATGATTAATTTTCTAGAAAATTTCAAGGATTAGAAGCCTCAAAATTTGATTTATTATCAAGTTAGGTGATCACAACTATATGCAAAAATTTATCCAAATTATTTGCCAAAATCTTGAAATTTAATTTTTTGTCTTTTTTAGGCAATTTAGTAGAAAAGGGTGTTATGGAAAACATATCCCTTTCCATAGAAGAAAATGGGACCTCTAAATTGTGTAAAATTTCAAAAATCTTTGGCCCTCCATCGATCCCATCCTAATCCTCAATTTTTTTAAATCCCAAGCATATGTTAGATTCACATTTTTAGATATTTTTTGCAATTTTGATAACAACCCATTTGTTTATGTTGAAGATATTTCATGGTTATTTATTTTAAAAAATTTAGTCCCATTATGATTTTGAATTATTTTCCATACTTAAATTATTTTGTCACTAACTTTTCCTTGAAAAAAATATTTAAAATAGGTTTCCCAAAGTCTCAATCCTGGAGTCTATCTGGTAGTGCCCAGAGCCTTTTATGACAGGTAAGCATTCTTTTGATTATGAGGTGGTTTGAAAATGATTTGGCCATTTTTTTATGTTTTACAGGTCCTAAAGATCATATTTATCAGAGTCTTGAGATCCCTGATCTAATGTAAGAGTGTCATGTGTATCTATACACCCAAAGGTCTCAGGGTTATCAGAGCCTAGGAGACCCGATCCAATGGGAGAATGTCATGTGTATTTTTACACCTAGAGTTGTCATAACTATCAAAGTCATGGTATGCCTAATCTAATGGGAGAGATCCACATATATTTGTACACATAGAGGTGTCAGAGTTATTAGATTCCTAGGAAGCCCAATCTAATCAGAGAGCATCATGTGTATCTATGCATTCAAAGTTGTCAGGGCTATCAAATCACTAGGAGGACCAATCTAATGGGAGAGAACCATGTGTATCCATACACCTAGAGGTGTCAGAGTTGTTAGAGTCATGGTATGTTTGATTCAATGGGAGAATGCCATGTGTATCTATACACATAGAGGTGTCAAAGCTTTCAAATCCCTATGAGGCTCAATCCACTAGGAGAGTACCACATGTATCAGTATACCTAGAGATGCCATGTCTTTAAAATCCTTGTGAGGCCTAATCTAATGGGAAATCACCACATATATTCATACATGTAGATCTATCAGAGTTGGCAGAGCCCTAGGAGGCTAGATCGAGTAATAAAATTCCACATGTACCTCTATACACCTATATAGCCAAATAGGTCCCAAAACAACATGATGAGTTAGATAATGGTATAGACCAGGAACCCTTGATCTAGTAATATAATTCCAAGTGTACTTAATACACTCAAGAAGCCAATCTACATAGGTAGATTTGTTAATTTGAATAAGTGCTTTGTCATACCAAAATCATCATAATATGCATTTAACCCACCAATCTATAAATGAAACATGGTTGACACAGACACATATTAGGTTCCATAAGGACAAAATTTGGGCACATGCCCACTATGCTCATTGTATTTACTAGCTCACTTTGGAAGTTTACAATGTTGACACTTGGACATGTCCCATTATCATTAGCGAATCTAATAGGGCATGTTTGCAAAGATATTATCTAAGCATTAAATGGTTAAATTGAGACTGAGCCCATAAAATTAGAGTTTAATTCACATGATGTGAGCCTAAAATATATTACTATGAAAAATATCATAGATCTTATTATGTCCCATCCAAATTGAGCTCACCATCATCTATCTTCTATAAATTCAAAATTATTTGCAGCCTTCTAACTTGAATTCCCTCCAGATCTCAAATAACATCCCTACTAAATCATTTCACATATAAGAGAAACAAACTATAAATGGCTGCCTCAAATTCAAATCCCAAATGAGAGTAAGAATTCTATGATATTACCTTCCTGTAATGTGTTACCAAATTTAAGCATTACAATAAAATATGTAAGATGATTGAAGATATATAGAGGCCTACCAGTGATGATGAACTAATATAATGATGTGGAGTTTTTATATGATCTCGTATCCATTAGAGCCACAAGACTACATAAGGTTGGTATGAAGCTAGAAGTCTTCCCATGCAGCAATTTCTTTAACAACTTGTTATACATCTCTAGGTGCAAAAAGAACATTGTATACTCCAAACCATGGGATTAAATATTGTAGACATCTATAGGGTTTCCTTAAAATAGTATTATAACTTCATAGACTTTAACATCACATATTATGTAGAGGTCACCCCTAGATGGTTGAGCACCTAGAATATCTATGAGGTCCTTAGGGACTAGGCCAAAGACATTGATCACTGGGTGAATAAGGAAGATCTTGACTCCTACACCATCAAAACCTTATGTGAGGGAGTGTGGATTGGAAGGTTGATACTCAATTTACTTCATAAGGTGCATATATTATACATGTCAAAAATAGTTAGGTCTTTCTACTCATCATCATCCTCAAAGAGGAGGAGGTCCCTGCACTCAAGAACATCATCATGCAGTAGAACAATAGGTAGAGGCTAGGGAAAACTTCTACATGATGTCATACTTAGTTGATGCCACCTATGACACCCTATATTTATGAAACATAGTGTTCCCTCCATGGGTAAAAACTAGGTCTATGGTGAATGTAGTCTTTGCTAAGCTCTACATTCACCACTACAAGTACCATTTTTGGACATATGCAATAGTTTCTACCCTCAATTGTACTTTGCCATAAATAAAAATCAAATGGACAAACTTTTTAAGGATATAAGAGCCTTAATTATTCCAATTGACACCTATTATTACTACCAAAATCATACTTTGATCGAGGTGTAAGGCATCCAAGGGGATTCTCTTCAGTTTCCCTACATGGTCCTAGACTACCTCACGAAACAAGAGATCTCTTAGAAGTTGGTTAATGGAATCATAGATCTCTACCTTGCCATAAGTTGGAAGCCTTACCCACCATTCCCTATGATTATTGGGTGTCATGAATACAATAATTTTGTTTCACATCAAGCTATAGCACTCCACAGGGACTTTTTCAACCTCCCCAAGGCTAATGATAAACAATGGGATCCCTAGGACATGATGCACACCCATGTGAAGAAGTATCAGACGTAGATCACTAATAAGTACCACCATGAAAGCCACCTTGATAATGAAATTCACCTAAACCTAGGTTAGTACTATAAGAGAGCCTAGTTCCCCCATAATCATCTCCATAGCAACCTACTATTGAAAACTTAGAAACAGCAAGGAGGATCTCTTGATTAATATTGTAGGGTATCTTGAATACTACTACTCCATCAACATCAGTACCCACTTTACTGCGGTAACCTCCTAGGTAAGCCAGCCTCAAGTTACTTGTGTGTTTCATATCTCAAGCGATTCATAATCACATGAGAGCCCACCATAAGACTAGTCTATAGCATCCTTGGAGATTTCCACTCCTAACTTTAGTATATCTAAGTAGCCCCTTGTATCTCCTCATGTTTTCCCATCCCAAGTGTAGCCTACCCCTATTGTGCCCCCTTTCACAAAATCCTTGAAAAGTGCCTCATTTTCCCCTACTTTACTAGTTTCATCCACATTTTTGTTCCTAATTTCCTAACCCAACTATCTTCCTCATCTTATGACTCATCATGTGTCATCCCCTACAAGTGCCTAGGTCCCCCTTAGTCCACTAGCTTCTATAATATTTAGTGCTCCAAGATTCTTGACTCCTCCATTCTACATTGTGACCCTGCTTTGGCCCTCTTAAAATACATTGATTTGGTCATCCCCATCAATTTATCTTGTGTTAACCCCATAAATTAATACATTCCCTCCTAGTACCATAATTTCCCTAACAACATCTGAGACTGTGAGTACCCCAGTCTCATCTACTCGCACAAATTTTGGTGCTTTAACAAGTCTAGTAGGGACTACAATGCCTTTGTAGGCTTTATTTGGGACTACCCCTTCAAGTTTAATAGCACCATAGGTGAGCCCTAAGAAGAAGCCTATTAACCATCCAAGGTTGATTTCACCTCATCCTCACCATACCCCCTATTTTCACTAGAATAACCATCATGGGCCTCTCTCTCCCTCACATTAGGCTCCTCTAGACTTTGATTCAACATTATTAGACTGAGTACACAGCTACTAGGATGTAATTGGCCCCCAAGTATTTATCACCTAAGACCAATTAAGGTCTCAGTTATTCCCTTGGACTTCCCATTTTTTATCTTCCCCAATTTCACCCATGTTTCCCCCTCCATCATCCATTCCATTCCATCCCTCACATTTGTTCCTTCTTCCTCCACCCTTGCCTCCACTTTCCATTTCAATTGCCACCACCCTTATTCTCTCATATTCCAGTACCTTGGGAACCATGGTAGGTCAAATATGGATGGGCTCCATGGAAGCTTAGATTCACAAAGGCATAAAATGGTCTACTAAGGAGACCCCAATATCTAACTACAATTCGATCAGGACTTGGGTGGGATGAAAAGGGTGCTTACTCAGACCTTCACTTAGGATGAGGACCCTATTATTTAGAGAGCTGAATAGGTTCTCTTCTCTCTCACAAAGAATATGAATACCATGGAGGAAGAAAACATTATTGAGGACCTAGTCTCTGTAATCAAGGCTACCAACAAGCTCATGGATAAACTTATGGAGGACCTTAAGGACCAAGTTAGGACCCTAGAGTCCTAAATGAGGAGCTTATTCCCCATTGGTTTGGTTGGAAAGGTTGAGGTTATCCTTGTAAAAAAATTCATACCCCTTAAAGATGAAATAGTTCACAACACTCTTCAATCAAGATCTCTCCAATGTACCATTATCACAGCCATGAGTGCTTCAGCATACACATCAAGAATAAACCAACTGTGAACAAACCCAATTATTATTTATAAAATCATATGAAAAAGCATGTGCAAAGGATGTATTATATAATGTATATTTTTTTCTTAAATAGGCAAGGAGAACCAAGACTCAATCTAGTCTAAGCAATGTGGTATAATTCCATACATACGACAAAACTAGCAAAAAAATGGAAATCCTAGCTATAACCTAGCAAGTGTGAGGAATATACTCTAACACCCCCCATCAAGTAAAGATAAGGGATAAAAATAGAGGATGCAATGTGAATCCATGTGTCCCTATGGATGCTAATCCATCTTGTTGGATTACATAGATATCGAATCATTGTAATCACTATGTCAAAGTAAGAATGATGTTAAATATAAGGATCACTAAATATAAACATTACACTCCAAAATATTAGGTAGAATGATAAACCTAAAGAATCATTTATTGAATACTCTCCAATAAGATGGTGAGAAGTCAGCACAAAGACTGGTGAAGCTACCACACCGGTGTCATTGGTGGGGAACCACAATGATGTCACTATAAGAATCAAGTAACAAATCCTCATATGAGTTTTGATAAATAAAATGCCTAAATAAGATACCCAAGTATAAAAAAGGAATCTATAAAACACTTAAAAAAGTATAACATATATATATATATATATATATATATATAAAGTGGAGAAAGAGAGAAACCCTGTAAGAAAAACTCTCTCCCAAAAGAGAGAAAATTTTAAAAGAGTATTGCATGTGCAAGGAACACTCAACACCTAAGAATAAGAATGTGCACCACACCCCTCCCATATTATTGATTGGGTGGAGTGGAGGAAAAATGTTGACATGAGTGATCTGAATTCACTACTCGAACACTGAATAAACTGACAGTGTATACATCAAAATAGCTCTATATCACGTTTAAAGAGACTATCAAACCATTGAAGAAGATAAGATGACACTGGGATTCATCAAAATAGCTACACTTCAAGTTATGAGAGACTATCAATTATCAAAAAGTTGGTGTCAAAAATATAAATGTAATCTCTCAAAGAAGATGGCTCTGATGGTGATGGAAGAGACAAGCAACTAAAAAAGTGAAAAGGTGTTTAGAATAGAGCACACAAACACATAAAGGTAGACAAAGCTAAATTAGCAAACCACCCATGGCACTTTATGAATTAGTGAAAATAAAATATATCAAATACATAAAAAAACACCAATAAAAAACAAGGAATACATTGGGCTTCACCAAAATAGATCTAAACAAAGAGACTGTCAACCTGTTGAATAAGCCATCAAGAATCATGAAAAATGCTCCAAAAATAAGGGAGCAGAAAAGTGTCTCCATAAAAGAATGTAAGGTGATAAGAAAAGGGCCTTGAAGAGACATGACACAAACTATCAATGTGTCAAAGTACCAATGCATTTCATGGGCTAATGGAAGAGTATGTTAAATGACAAAAAAAACTATCATATATGTAAAAATATGCTATAAAAGAATCAGTAGCCAAAAATAATAACCTGTAAATCACATTCAAAAAGATGTCAGGCTCAACCAAAAATGCATCTGAGATAGTGCGTGCAAAAAATACAATGTAAAAAGGAGTAGGGTCCATAACATAGGCAACCCCCTCTCAATATGGCACTATATAACTTTAGTGTGTTTAAAATAAAAATAGGACTGATGGAATGGAAATAAAAAATAAATCACTTTTGCAAAAAATGACACTTACATATGAGTTATCAAACAAAAATTATGGTTAAAAATAGTTCTCATCATTAATGACCTATTTTAATTAAATTTGCACAAGAAATTTACATCCATGACCAAATAAGGGGTAAGGCATCCTTCCATCCACTCGTTGGAACTAGAACAGAGTGTAGAATGCATGATTTATATTGTGAGGGGGAATTGGCCTCCTGCCAACCCAAGCCTCACCCTTCGTCTTTGACAAATGAAAATACAAGGTATATAACCAAGTAATGAAACAAGATCCTTAACAATATATTATTTTTAAATATAAAAATAATCAAAAACATTATGTGCCCTATAATTATCTTCCCCCACATGATTACCATGGTCAAAGCACTTTATAAAATAAGTTCAAGGAGTAATAATCACCTCCACAATGTCACTTCCCACGAAAGTAATTATCCCCCACTAAGCAAAATTGAAAAAGAAAAAATGTTTTATTAGGTCAATAGGATTTACCTTATAGCATTATAATTTTTGTTTGACTAAAATGTGGTTTTAAAAAACCATGGGCTTGTTACTCAAAAAACTTTTTTAAAATACTAAGGGGAGACCATTGAGTGGGATGCCAAAGAGAAGGCTCGACTACGAAGAGGTCATTAATTAGTGAGTGGTTACCAATTAGTTGTGTCCAAGATAAAAACTCATCTTCACCCATGTAGCTTTTCCATAGTGTAGAACAACTTTAAGGTTCAGATGCTCCAGCTACAACTCCAAATGCATTGTCGTTGAAGGGAGATCAAACATCATGGTGGTTAAAGACTAGAATATAAGTGACTCAATGATAATATAATTATATTAAATATTTATTGATGGCATTATCTGATGACATATAGAGTAGGTAGACCCAAGGATGGGGGAGATATATGGAGGCTTGGTCAAAAAATGTTGATGTCCAATCAAAACATTGAGCTCACCAAAGCTAGATCTAGGTCCATATGGAGTAGGGGTGAAGAGTCTACAGTTGGATTGAATGAAACACTTACATTGATTATATTAAAGGGTCCAACCATCAATACATATCTGATATCAATGAAAATTGGATGATCTAAAGCCAAACAAAAAATAAACCACCTGATATAGATCCAATGCCAATACCACCTCCTCAGCTCCTCAGATTTGTCAAATAGACACAAAACATGCATATCCACAAATAACCCATAATTTGTTTGAAAAACCCATTAATACATCTAAAAACCCATAAAACCCCATGTTTTTAAAAAAAATGTCATTGTACAAATCAATCCTTGGTTCGTCAAAAAAATTGTAAAAAATGAGTTATTGCAAAAATCTTCATTTCTGATGAATTGACAGGTGTTTCTAAGGTTTTGAGGCCTTTCAAACACAATGGCATAGGTTAGAAGACCTAAAAGTGTACCATAAAATAGTTGACTATAAAAAGTAGCTCAAATGACTATGGAAATAGCTACAAAAAGGGCTCAATTAGTGAAATAATGGTGGATTTGAAATGGGAGAAACTTAAAATTAATCAATGGCTATTTGAGGGTGGCTCTAGTACCATGAAAGATTTTACTACACTCTTCAGTCAAGATCTCTCCAACGCACCATCACCACAGCCATGAGTGTTTCAGCATACACACCAAGAATAAACCAACTATGAATAAAACCAATTGTTATTCAAAAAAATATATGAAAAATCATGTAAAAATGATATATAATACAATGTAGATCCCTTCCTTATATAGGTAAGGAGAACCAAGACTCAATCTAGTCTAAATAATGTGGGATAATTCCACACATAGGACAAAACTAGTAAAAGGGCAAAAATCCTAACTAGAACCTAGCAAGCATGAGAAATATACTCTAACAAGAGAAGTGACCAAAGCTCTTTCATAGAGTATTGTGTTATTCCAAAGAGAACAACATTATTTAGATGGGATTATCAAGGAAGACAATAAATATAAGAAAATGGTGGCAATGATCAATAAAATGATGTTCCCATAACTCAAGCTCATGTTTCTCACGGACTTGAACCTATATCAAACATTTGCATGGAGCATAAGGACCACACTAGGATATTAGATCAAGGATATATAGGCCACCATCAAATAATTGTTTACTTCGAGGTTAACATCAAATCCTCTTCCACTTGGATGGAAGCTTGTTTAGCCTAAATAAATTTGAGGTCCACCTAAAGCACTTCAAGGTGGAAATATCCAACAGAGATGGAGTTTGAGCCATCCTATAACTTTCCACATAATCAACAATGAGAATCATCCAAGTCAATGAGGTAAAGGTCTCATTGAAATCCCCTATCAAGTAACATGACAGGTTGTTGACTTAATGACAAGTCCTCTTCCAAGAACCACCTCTCAATATTCTGAAGCTTGATCGAGAGGATAACTTGGAGGTAAAAGTGTTGGCAAGTCAACAGGATACCCCAAATCAACTAGGAAGTGGTCCCCCACCAAGTTCTAGTTTATGCTCCTTATGGTCACAATGGGGGATGTGCTGTCATAAATCTAGGTCCCCTTTCTCTCCTCTTTATCTTTTCTAGGATCATCATGGCAGTGATTGGGTTTGTAACTATTTTCAGCCACTATGGCTAAGAGTGGGATTATGTGTTATTCGGACGTAGATTCCATCTCATCCCTATATATGTTACTTTGTGGATCATTGTAAAGGTCAAAAATTTTGTAGTAAAACACCATAAGATTAATACAAGTTTTGTTTCATCTCATTATGTTTTATCTTATGAATGTCTTCTAATTTCCTTGGGTAATATGAATTATATTAATGTTATAATTTTGAATATATGTCTTTATGCAATATATGCAACAGTTAGAATGAGAAACAACCTATTCTAATTAGTTTATTTACTCTTTCCATTTTATTTAGATCATTGTGAGTGTATGTGTCATTAACAATAGACTTGTATGTATTTATTTGTAGGAATAGTTATTGGAATCCAATATATGTTATCTTCCTTCGACTCACTTCTTTGTGTGGCTTAAGTCTAAACTCATGTGAAACTCAGCATACAATGGTAAAATTGTATTTGGGCGCATGTTTGGGTCTTTAATATTGATATTTTATTTTTTTACCAAGAACATCTCTCTTCTACCTTACCCTTCCTTCCCCTTTTGTTGTTTTTTGATATCTTTGGCCATGTTTCCTTATTTATAAATTTTGAACTAAGTTGTTTAAGTGGTAGACTTGTTGAATTAGAAAAAGGAGTATAGAGAATATTATGTAATTGGAAACAAAAATTGAGCCTTTGGTGATATCAGTGTATCTCTTGGATATCTATTTCGAGTATGACATTCTATGAATCCCAATGCTTGTGATTTGTGCCTTGGATTATACCAACAATAATCCTAAAATAAGAGTATGAAATTCACTTGAATTTATTCTAAGGTCACTAAGTGCACCTAATTGATAGGTTAATTTGAGGTAATAATTGTAAGGTTAATATAAAATAATTGGAATTAGAATGAGGATACCTCTACCCACTTTATACAAAATACTCAAACTACTAGTTGACCAAAAAAAAACTTGGATTCCCTTGCATGGATCATTAGGTCTAGAGGTGGCCTTGGTTTATTGTTAATATCACCTCTACATTTTCACAAAAGGACTAGTTTTGGTATAATAATACCAAGACCCCTAGTTCCCCCATCCACCTAGACTACCCTGAAAAGACATGTACCCATTGTTGCACCCATGGCATGCTTAACTATGTCTAATATTAATGTTCTCAAAGTTGTTCATGACTTACCTAAAAACCCATAAAGATACCTCCCTTGATTCACACCCAATGGAGGATACACTACCCAGGAACATGTAACTTCATAAGACCACCCTTAGGCTCCTTAATGTCGAACATGAAGATATGGCTTACAACTATTCTCATTCACTTTGATGGATTGTACCTATGATTGGTTATTGAAACTACTTAAGATCTTTATCATATGATGGGAGGATTTTATTAATACCTTCTTGGATCATTTCATATAATTCATTTATCCCAACATCTTATACCATCAATTTTATAGCATTAAGAGACAAGTCAATGAGCCCATTAGGACATTTAATGCTAAGTTATAGAATATGTATAGTAGGGTCACCACATTGTACAATCCAGATGCCCAATTATCTCTAGAAATGTACAAGAAATTATTGGATCCTTGTACCACAATGTTCTTATGCAGGGATCCCCTCATCATGTACTTACCCCTAGCATATGTTGAAGCCATAAAAGTAGATAGGTAGATGAATTCTCAAGGCCAAATGGCACCATTCCAAATATACTTATAAATTTACCCACCTTGAATCTTGTCTTTAGCACTAACCAGAACATGCCATAGCCTGTACTAGTGACCAACCATCTCTCATTTAGATAAGTTACACCTAATCAGCCCTTAATATTCCTTGGTCTAGTCAATAGTGAAGAAGTGCCTCAAGCTCATAGCCAAGCATTTATTCCTATAGTAAGCAATGTCTAGATCATACCCAAAAAGTCTATCAAAAATGAGTTGGAAATAATATAGCACATGGTGTAAAATCTTAGTAATGACTTCTTAGGTCTCTTTAGATAGGTTGGAAACATTGATAGTGAAAATTCCAACCAGAAATTCACCTATCAGAGATACAATCACCCCTATAACCATTCTAACAACCAACTAGAGCCCTCACCTAATAAGTTACCAGAGATCAATATCTATGAGTTGGCCCTACCAAACATGTGTCATGTGCATAACACATCCCAGTATAGGTATATTGGTTGCATTGAGTTATGTAGTTTTTTGACATCTTCTAAAGAGAGAAGGAAGAATATGAAGTAGTCCAAACCCTTTGAATGACATGAAATATGTTGATGTTACTAGTTATTCAAGATCCATAAGAACTATTATGGTACTATAAACCCTTGATTTCCCTATCCAAGAGGATAATGAAATAAAGGAGTCCACCAATGAGGTACATGTTTTCCAATATTACTAACGAAACAATTATGCCCTTAGGAGTCGAACACACAATAACCTATTATTATGTCCACTCCCCCTGATAATGGTGTAACTCTTCCTAATCCTAGGGCAAGGAATGATCCACCACCTCCAAAATATAGTATCCCCAATCCTCTTGAAGAGATGCACCCTATAATTATCAATATGATATATAACATAGTAGAGTACATGAAGAAGATCAAGTAAAAAATCACCTTGCACAAAACTTGCCCAGATCACTGAGCAGAGAGATCTCTTCTTAAATTCTTTGACAAATAAATCAACCTAACCCAATTATAAGAGTGTGCATACCAATGTGCTCATATAAAAAAATAAGCTTAAGGTCCCTCCTCTCCTCCTCATGGTCCAATTATTTATAAATAAATTTCACAACTGCCTAGTTGACTCGGGAACCTCAACAAATGTCATGCCTACTGGAAGTTATCAAAAGTTAAGACTAACACCCATCAAATTCGATAAAATAGTAGTCTAGTTAGATAAATATGAGGTCAAGGTGGTAGGTGAGATTTTAATGTGCATACGCAATTTGAATATGAACCCCATAGCCTATCAATTCATAGACATTCAAGTGGTAAAGATATTGGAAGCTTAGGGGATGTTGTTCAGTAGAGATTGGTCCAAACCCTTGAATGGGTATATGCCCATAGAATTCTCACATATGTGGTTTCTCTGAAAGGGTGTGGCCAATAATTTTTTTGTTGACAAGGGGCCTCAACTAAAAATGTGATTACAAAATATAACATTATCAATGAGAAGTTAAACATAGTATCTTTTCACATTAGCACTTA
Source organism: Torreya grandis (assembly GCA_037957365.1). Taxonomy (NCBI): domain Eukaryota; kingdom Viridiplantae; phylum Streptophyta; class Pinopsida; order Cupressales; family Taxaceae; genus Torreya; species Torreya grandis. The sequence continues at coordinate 1,943,494 of JARHVA010002024.1, forward strand.
CATCCTATCTACAGAACAATCAAAAGGAAAAGTTAAATGAGAATCCTAAATCATTGGGATTATGGTCCATGTAATTTGATGAGGCTCATTCTAAATAAGGTTCTAGGGTTGGGATTCTATTATTTGACCCATAAGGGAAATGACATTTAGTTGTCTATAGGTTACATCTCCATTTCACGAATAACCTTACAAAATATAAAGCCCTAATTTTAGGTCTATAACTATCCCTAGAACACAAAGTCAAAGAGTTAAAAGAATTTTAGGATTCTAAATTATTAACCAACTAGGTCAAGAGTATATTTGAATGCGATTTGTCTTACTTGATTAAATATAAACATACAGCGTGGGACTTGATAAAATCATTTGATTCATTCAATATCATCCCTATTCCTAGAGAAGAAAACCAAGCTATGGATTCCCTAGCAACTTTGGTTGTGATTCTAGTTCCTTTGAATGACTCAAGGATACAAACCAATTCCATATAGCTTATATCTAGCCTATTATAATATTTTCACCCTAAAGTTCTCATCAAAATACTACCCATAAATAAATAGGTTAGTTGAGTTGACTAATGAAAACATTATGGATGTAATTAATAAGTTTGTTGAGAAGTGACTTAGAGATTGGCACTTACTACTCAAGTATGTGCTCTGGGTTGATCACATCAAATACAAATGGGCCCTTAAAAATTCACCTTTCATGTTGGTATACATCCTCGAGCCAATATTATCGATAACCATCAGATTACCCACATATAAATTCATACAATAATACATGGAGGATGATGGGAAAGTTAATACAAGACTATTGGATAATGGTCACATGGAATATGCATGAGAATAAGCCTTACAAAGTTCTAGTATACATCAAGATACTATCAAGAGGTGGTTTGATAAGAAGGCAAAATTAAAATCCTTTGGAATATCAAATTTGGTCCTATTATGGGAAAAAGCTAATAAGAAGGAGCAACACTCTAAGCTAGACCCTCTATGGATTGGCCCATATCATATTGTTGAGTTATTGGAGCATTATTATTTAAAGCTAAAATGATTCTAAATAAATTATTTATCTTTACCTGTGAATGGATCATTCTTGAATCATTACTTCTCGATTACACCATCCATATTTGTCTCAGAGTAATCCTCTTATAAGAGTGAACTAAAATTGTAAATATAGTTTATGGGTAGGGTATTTTTGGATTAGTTTGCTTTTAATTGTGTGTTTCTTTTCTGTTCCTTCTTGATTTACTACTTTTTTTTCCTTATTCTTCTTATGTTTGTCCTTAGATGTCATACCCATAGCATTTACTTCTTGAACCCTAAAATTATGAGCCCAATCTCCAGAAAATAAAAGCCAGCATTAGAAAGATAAGGCTGGTGTTGATCATTAGTCCCCATATTCCTAGTTTGGTCCCTTTAAAGGCTAAAAATAATTGAAGATGTAGCCTAAGAAGTAAGAAACATAAAGAATAATTCCATTTTGAATAAATCTCATAAATGGGTCAACTCCTTTTGTAATTCCCAGTAAGAAAGAAGCCATTGATCCAAACTGAGTAAGTTAATTAAGAAATGTTTAATTTTTGACAAGAGGTCATCACATCACGTAAAGACCATCAAAAGTTCACCTTGAATTCATTGAATAAGTGAAAGGTCCCCTTGCTGCTAAGAATTCCTTGAATCAACCATTCATCTTGGCTACATTTTTTCCCAACCCTTATGAATCAAAAATTAAAGAAAACATTAGGGTTGAAGGAAGTTTGAAATCTTAAAAAAATATCAAAGTCTCTTCCTAAGAATTAGTGATTTAGGAAATCTCCATCACAGGTTTTCTAGCCTAGCCAACATTAGAGCAAGGCCTAAAACAAAATCAAAGGTATCTCTATCAAGGCTATAAATGCCTAGATGGTATAAAAATAATGCCTGAGACTTTCCTTCCTTAGATAATTTATATAAAATAATAAGAACCTTTTAGGATTTCTACACACCTAAGCCACCTCAAATCTTGATATCAAATTCAAAGGGAAACCAAAAGAAATGAATCAATCTTCACACAAGATGACCTCTTAAAGGAAGTAGAGCCCAGTATATTATATGTTGAATCAAAATTAAGTTATCCTTTCTCCTCTCATTTTGTTGAAATAATTTTCTAATTGATTTTCTAATTAATTTAATAATGAAATTTTATTGCCTAGGTTATAAACATTGGACAATGTTAACACTACATATTCGTCATTTGTTGTGGCTAACACATCCTTTTTTATAGAATAAAATGGTACCTTTGAATTGCGTAATTTTTTGAAAATCCTTGGCCTTCTATCGATCCCAGCCTAATCCTCATCTCTTCAAAATCCCAAGCACCTGTTAGATTCTCATTCCTGGATATTTTTTATAGTTCTGATAACAGTTCATTTGTTTATGTTGAATATCTCCCATGGTTATTTATTTTAAAAGGTTTAGTCCATTATGTTTTTGAAGTATTTTCCATACTTAGATTTTATGGGCACTAACCTTTCCTTGAGTCTCAATCCTAGAATCCAACTAGTGACTCTCAGAGATTCTTTTATGATAGGTAAGTGTTTCTTTCCTTATGATGTGATTTTCAAATGACTTGGTCTTTTTATACATTTTTTAGGTCCTAGAGGTGCAATAGTTGTCAGATCCTTAGGAACCCTTATCCAATGGGAGAGCTCCACATGTATCAATACACCCTAAGGTGTTAGAGTTATCAGAGCCCCAAGAAGAATGATTCAATGGGAGGGTACCACATGTATTAGTACACATTGAGGTTTCAGAGTTTTCATCTCCTCTAGAGGCCTAATGCAATGTGATATTTTCATGTGTATCCTTACACCTAGAACTATAAGAGCTATCAAATCCTTGAGAGGTCACCAATGTATAAACAAAACATGGCTGACATGAACACATATCAAGTGCCACATGGGTCAATGTTAGGCATCTGCCAGCCACACTCTATGTATTTATTAGCTCACTTAGGTGGTTCACAATATTGAAACCTATATAGGTCCCATCATCACCAACCAATCTAAGTCCATTTTTTAAAGATCATATATAATCCCTAAACAGTTAAATTGAGATCGATCCCATCAACTTAGAGTTTAATGCACACAACATGAGCCTCCAAATCCATTATTTTATAAAATATCATAGAGCCCTATAAGGTCCCATCTGAATTTTGCTCACCATCATCTATCTTCTATGAATTCAAAATTATTTGTAACCCTATACTTTAAATTCCCTCTAGAGCCAAAATAACGTCTTACTAAATCCTTGTATGCAGAAGAGAAGCAATCCAAAAATCGCTACCTAAATTTCAAATCACAAACCAGAGTAAGAATTATGGGATAATACCTTACTATAGGGTGTTACCATATTTAAGCATTACAATGAAATATTTAAGATGATTGAAGATATAAAGAGGTCTAACAATAATGATGAACCAAAAGATGATGATGTGGAGTTCATGGATGATCTCATATCCACTAGACCATTAGGAATCCATAGGGTTGTTGCCAAACCAAAAGTCTTCCCATATAGTGATCTTTTTGGAAACTTGTTGTGCACCTCCAAGTCCAGTAAGGACATTGTATACTTCTTGACCATATAAAACAAGGTTGCAGACATCTTTGGGGTTGCGTTTAATCAATATTACAACCTCCCAAACTTCAATATGATGTATGATGTAGAATTAACCATTGGATGGTTGAGCACCCATAATATCTATGAGGTCCTTAAGGACTAAGTTGAAGACTCTAATCATTAGGTGAATAAGGAGGATCTTGACTCCTACACCATCAAAACCTTCTACAAGGGAGTGAAGATTGGCATGTTGTTGCTCAACCACTTACATGGGGTGAGTGACATTGTACATGTCAATAAGATTTGGATCCCTCTACTCAGCATCATCCTCAAAATAGAGGACTTACTTACACATGGGGACATCATCACCTTTAACATCACGTAGTAGGTCAACATGGTGCAGACTAGGGGAAACTTCTACATGATGTTGTACTTTGTCAATGCCACCTATGCCACCCTAGATTTTTGAAGCATGACCTTTCCTCTATGGATTCCAACCAAGTTTATGGTGCATGTTATCTTTACTAAGCTCTACATTCCCCATAATAAGCACCATATTTGAGACATCTATGATAGTTTCTACCCCTGGGTGTACTTCACCATAAATGAAAGTAGATACCTTGGATTTATGATGAGATGCAGGCCTCAATTCTTTCCATGAGTGCCTATTGGTACTATCATGACCATATTGTGATCAATATGGAAGGCATCTAGGGGGATCCTTTTTAGTTACCCTAAAAGGTGCTAGATTACCTCGTGGAGCAAGAGATCACTAGGAAGCTAGCCAATAGCATTTTAGGTCTATGCCTTGATATAAGGTAGAAAGATTACCCACTATTCCCTATGATTATTGGGTGCCTAAATATAAAAATTTGGATACACTACAAGAAATGTCCCTCCACAAAGACTCGTTTAACCTCTCCAATATTGATGATAGATAATGGAATCCCCAGGACATGGTGCATGCCCATGTGGAGAATCATTAGGCATGGCTCAATACTACATACCACCATGATAGTACCCTAATGATGTAAATATTAAAGTCGTATGTCATTATAAGGTGCAAGCATAACCTAGGCTAGTATTAGAAGAGAGACTAGTTCCCCCATAATCAGTTCCCCAACATCCTGTTGTCAAAATCCTAGTAACTATAATGAGGCTATCTTAGTTAATATTTTGGCATCGCCACTAATAATACTCCATTATACTTGGTATCCACTTCATCTATGGAAACCTCCTAGTTAAGCTATCCCCAAGCTGCCTATATGCTTCATATCTCAAACAAATTTAAATAACATAAGAGCCCACCCCAAGACCAGTTTGTAGCATCCCCAAAGGTTTCTAATCCTACCTATGGTATATCCAAGCAGTCCCTTATACCTCCTATTCATTTCCCATCCTAAGTGTATCCTAACTTATTTCACCCCATTTTATAATATCCTTAGCAAGTGCACCATTCTCTCCTTCTCCACTAGTTTTGGTCCCATTTTAAGTTCCTAATTTCCCAACCTAGTTACATCCTCCTCTTATGTCTCATCCTGTGTTGTCCCCTACAAGTTCCCAAGTCCCCCTTGGTCCACTAGCCTCTATAATATTTGGTGCTCCAAGCTTGTTGGTTCTGCCAATCTATACTACAACCCTACGTTGGCATGTTTTGGCTACATTAGTTTCATCATCCCCGTCAATTACTCCCAGGCTAGCCTTATTGATTGACACATTTCCTCCCAGTACCATAATTTCTCTGGTAGCATATGTGATTATGAATACCCTAATATCATATACTCCCATAAATTTAGGTGCTTCAACAATTCTAGCAATAAGTGTAATTCCTCTACAGTCTTCATCTAGGACTACCCCTTCAAATTTAACATCACCACATGTGAGCCCCAAGTAGAAGACTACTAAGTGGCAAAGTTTGATTGCACCTTAGCCACCCCTACACCCCTAGTTTCACTAGAAACACCATCATGGGCCTCTCTTTCCCTCACACTAGGCTCCTATATAATTGGATTTAACCAACCAATCTCCTCTTTTAGACTAAATACATAGCTCTCAGGTATAATTCACCCCCAAGTATTTATGACCCATGACCAACTAAGGTCTCAATTTTCCCCTTAGGCTTCCCATTTGGTGTCTCCCCACTTTACACCCATGTTTCCCCATCCATCATCCATTCCATTCCATCCCTCACCTTAGTTTGTGCCTCGTCCACTGATGCCTCCACCTTCCACTTTAGTTGCCATCACCCCCACTATCTCATCTTCTACTACCTTGAGAGCCATGGTAGGTCAAAGATGGATGGGGCCCGTGGAAGATTTAGGTGCATAAAGTCCTAAAATAGTTTACCAAAGAGACTTCAATATTCAATTATAGTTTAAATGAGACTCAAGCAGAATGAAAAGGGTGCTTACTCAGACCTTCACTCAAGATGGGGACCCTATTGTTTGTATAACTGAACAAGATCCCATCTCTCTCACAAAGAAGAATAATACCATTGGGGAAGAAAATATTTCCAAGGACCTAGTCTCTATAATCAAATCCACCAATGATCTCATAGATAAATTATTAGAGGACCTTAGGGACCAAGTAAGGACCATGGAGTCCCAAGTGAGGAGTTTGTTCCCTATTGGTTTAGTTGGCAAGGTTGAGGTTTCCCTTGTACAATTATTTGCAGCCCTTAGAGAAGTGACTAGAGTTTTTTCCAAGAGAGATGTGTTATTCTAAAAATCACAACAATATGTAGAGGGGATTGTCAAGGTAGACAAAAAAAATGCAAGAAAATGGTGGTGATCATCAATAAATGGATGTTCCCAAAGCTCAAGCTCATGCCTCTCATGGACCTGAACCTATATCAAACATTCACAGGGAGCACAAGGACCGTACCAAAATATTGGATTATCGATATACATGTCACCATTGATCCCTTGGATAACATTAAGGATCAAATACTTTATTACTTCAAGGAGGTCGACATCATAGTCCTATTTCACCTAGCTGGCACCTTGTTCATCCTTGAGGAATTCGGGATCCACCTAGAGCACTTCAAGGTGGTAATGAATAATAAGGTGGAAAAGGCCAATAGATATGAATCTTGGTCAATCCTATAACTTTCCCTGCAATCAGCCAAGATAATTATCTAAGTTAATCAGGTAAAGGTCTCATTGGAAGCCCCTCTCAAGGCCCATGACAAGTTGTTGACTCGGGTAGAGGAGTTATTCTAAGAACCACCTCTCAATCTATCAAAGTTTCATTAGGAGGCTAACTTGGTGGCAAAAACATTATCATCTTATTAATATGCCTCAAATCAATTGGGAAGTGATCCCCACCAAGTTCTAATTTATGATCTTATGGTCCCAATGGGGGGTGTGTTGTCATAAATTTGGGTCCCCTTTCTCTCTTCTTTGTCTTTTTTGGGAACATCATGGCAGTGATTGGGTTTGTAAATACTTTAAGCCACTATGGATAAGAGTGGGATTCCTTGTTATTTGTAGGTAGATCCCATCTCATATCTATATATGCTCCTTTTTATCTCATTTTAAAGGTTTTTAATTTTGTATTAAAACATTAGAATATTAATACAAGTTTTATTTTATCTCATTGTGCTTTATCTTATGATTATCTTCCAATTTAGTATGGTAAAATGAATGATATTAATTTTATAAATTCTTATTAAATGTCTTTCTACAATATATGTAATAGTTATAATGAGAAACAAGTTATTCTAAATACTTTCTTTACTCTTTACATTTTATTTAGATCATTGTGAGCTTGTGAGTGATTAATAACAATCATGTATGTGTTTATTTGTAGGAAGAGTTATTTGAATCCAGCATATGTTATCTTCCCTAGACTCACTTCCCTATTTGGTTAAAGTCTAAGCTCATGTGAAATTCAGCATATAGTGTTAAAAATTTAGTTGGGCATATGTTTGGTTCTTTAGTATTGGTATTTTCTTGCTTGCCCAGGAACTCTCTTTTGCCTTACTCTTACTTCTCCTTTTGTTTTTTTTATATATTTGACCAAGCCCCCATATTTATAAATTATGAACTAATTTTTTTAAGTGGCAGACTCGTTGAATTGGACCAAGGAGTATAGATAACCTTATGTAAATGGAAACATGAATTAAGCCTTCAGTGGTAGCAGTGCATCTCTTAGAGATCTATTTCAAGTAGGCTATTTCATGGATCCTAATACCAACAACTCATGCCCTGGGTTATCCTACAAATAATCTTAAATTAGAGGATTAAATTTCCTTTAGTTTACTTTGAGGTCACTCAATGCACCTAATTTAATATGTTCATTTGAGGTAATAATTGGAAGGCTAACAAAGGATTGATTTAATATCTCATAAATTGTAAATATTTTTAAGCTAAAAATTGGCAATGTGGTATAGTTTTAGTGTAGAATCTATATGCAAAATATTTTTTTGTAAAATCATTTCTATTTTTTTGAATTATTTATTTTATTACAAATTTAGGTAATAACTAGTTTACAACACCTCTTGATTCCTGATTCTCAAAAACTGACAGGGAAAAACTTTAGTTTATGGAGTCACAAGATACATACTATATGTGAGTATCAAATTAATAATCAAATAGTACTTTCTAAAGAAACAAGACCAAATTATGAATCTGACAATTATGATAGACATCATAGAGAAGCTCTGATATTGTTAAAAATTTATGTAGTAGAATAATTTGATTCTATAAGTTAGAAATGCAACTATATCTTCATATTTATGGAAAAGTTTAACAATTACATACCAAGATTCAGAAGCCAGAAGGGTATTGTATTTTAAAAATATGTTGTTTTCCACTAAGATGTAGGAAGTTAGTTTCATTTATAATTTTTTTATGCAGTTGAAGGATATATGTGATCAACTAAAAGAATTTTAAAAACATGTGCAAGCAAGATTTTATTGCCTTGGTACTCCAAAATTTATCATCATCATACGACTCGTTTGTTAAGTCACTTCATATGATTATCGAGACACTTACACTTGATTTTAATAATTTTTCATCAATTTTCATACAAAAGGAATGGAAGCCAGATCAATCAATCACCTCAACATCAGTTGCTATAAAAAGTATGTTCACAGCACAATCAAAGGGCAAAGTAAAAATTTGGAATTCAAGAACTTCTAAAATAGAAACCTCAAAAAGTAATGTAAGTAACTAAAATAAGTATAAATGGAAATGCTTTTATTTTAATGAACTTGGCCATTTCAAGAAATATTGTCATAAGTCATGACAAGATATGGTTATTACACAAAATAATTCTAGCTATGTTCATATTGTTGAAGAAGTTGAAGAGGAAGCACCTAATGACTTTTTCTTTGTAGCATCATGGGACAATCTATAGAGTCACGCATATGGTACTTTGAATCAGGCGCATCACAACATTATACATGTCATAAATATTGGTATGTGAATTTCATTGAGAATAATAGTAATAAATATTTTTTTCCTTGGGTGATGGGTGGAAATAAATTTGTAAAATGGTGTGGGGATGTTCAAGTTACGTTAAAAATGTTTTCAAATATGCATTTTCTGATGTTAGATATGTAACTTATATGAACAAGATCCTATTATCCATAAGTGAGATCACCAAAAACAAAAGTCTGGTAGTGAAGTTTGAAGGAAATAAGTGTATAGTATTTACTCTCAATGATAAGCTAATTACTATTTGCATTAGAGAAAGAGGTTTATACAAGATTATAGATTCTAAGACAACAAAATAACATGCATTAGCATTAGTTGAGCATACTAGTAATCTACGGCATGAAATATATGGTCACCTTAGTTAAAAATATTTGAATTTACTAAGCAATATTAACATGTAAGTGGACTTCCATCCATTCAAGATAGTCATAATGTTTGCATTGGATGTTACTTGGGTAAACATATTTGATATTCATTTCCTTATGCTAAAGCATGGAGGGTAGAAGGTGTTTTAGACTTGATACATGCATATTTTCATGGTGAAAAGAAAACTTATACAATATCAAGAGTAATTTATTTCTTATTGATCGTTGATTATTTTTATAAGAAAATATGGATGTATTTCCTATATAAAAATCAAAATGATTTTCTAACTCTATTTCATGGAAAGCATTGGTTGAAAAATAATCAACTAAACAAGTTAAATCTCTCAAATCTGACAATCGAGATGAGTTTGTCTCAAAATAGTTCAAATCATACTTCACACAAGAAGTTATAAACATACAATATACTACTCTTTACACTCCACATAAAAATAGAGTAATGGAAGGGAGGAACAGGTCTATTATGGAAAGGGCAAGTTGTATGGTGCAAATCAAGAAGTTACCTTTTTGGTATAAGACATAAGTTAGTAATATTACAATATACATTCTATATATAATTTCATGTAAATATTTGCATAACATCACTCTTGAATAAGCATGGTTAGTGTGTGAAGGGAATCTATAAATGTAACTAAGTTAAGAAATTAAAATGAAATCTAAAGTAGAAACCTAAACCTAAATGATAGAGCAACAAATGAAACAAACTAAGTAAAACACACACTTACCAACTCGAAGAGAAATTAACCTCCTCCATTGCGATTAAACATAATTTGCTCTTCAAATTAATTAGATGTGGTTGATCAATCTTTTCCAATGCAAGGAGAATTGGGCAATGTTCAAGTATGTAAATAGACTTTTGATGGCTTGGATTCACTTGGATTTTCTTATGAATTTGATATCACTTTGTTAGCATAAGTGAGAATGATGAAAGTGATGGCTTACATGTTTATGAGAGGTTGATCGAATAGTAGAGGATTATTTGAATATTTTTAATTATTAAAATAATCAATAGTGGATAATTAGTCCTCATCCATGAGGATGATGACTAATTCGACAGGTTGAAAGGAAAAGAGTTGGTTGAGTGAGTCATCAAGAATGGGTTAAATAAGTTTAAATTTTCTAAGATGACTCACAAAGTGGTTGATGAAGTTGATAAGGGTGGTTGGATGAGTCAACACATGGTTAATATAAACGTGAAGGAGGTCTAGATGAGGTGAAAAATCTAGATTTATTAATTAAATTTGGATAAAAGGTGTACATAATTGATTAATTAAGAATTATTAAATTATTCAATATTTAGAGGAAAATGATGTTAGTTTGAATTCAAATTTGGGAAAGAAAAAAATTTAGCATGTCAAAGTTAATTTCGACACTAAATGATAAAATTTAGGTGTCTATATTTGCTTCTCTTTGAAATGGTGTTGCAAAGTAATACCATTTCAAAGAATATTAGAGTATTGATGATTGTGGAGAAAAATTTGCCTCGAATAAATAAAAATGATCAGGATGATGCCTCCTCGAGTGTTCATGTGCGAAATTGAATGAACACTCGAAATGATTGAAGAGAAGATAATGAAGTGGTTATAATTAGTGTCATCAATAAATTAAAGTACTAAAATTAAAAAATTCACTTGCAAGATTTAACACATGTAAATGATTTGCGCCTAGCGAATAATTTCTAGAGAAGGTATCAGAAAAAGAATATTTTTCATTTATTAACTGCATGCTTGGATGGTGCTCAAGACTCGGGTGTCAGATGAACAAATGTGGAAATAATATATCCCGACGATGGTAAGCTATGGGTCAAAAAATAAAAAATATAGATTTTCTAATGTTTTGATAAAAATTTACAAGATTGATAATTGTAAGTAGTGATAAATATTTTTAACACTTTGATTAAATGATGGTATAAAATGTGGAAGAAGTGAATTGGATGAAAGATGATCATTGAAATGACCCTAGAGACCCCATGTTTCTAAGCACTACCTACATAATCCACCATGGACATAATCCATTTGGAGATATCAGACCATATGTAGTTCTCCCAATGTGAGAAGAGATGTATAGTGATGATGTAATGTAAGATGGACCTATGGAAGGTATTAACCCACTTAAGTTAATTATTTCACATTGTGATTGGATACGATGATGGATTGATTGACCCCCAAGCAATGATATATGCAAGGATTGGATTGGGAATGATATATCCTGAAATAAACTGCACACTTTGAGGTGCCCCATGAATAAAGGTTCATAGGAGCGAATGTGAGAATGATATATCCCATTGAAAAACTATAAATTTGGATTAGTTAACTAATTTACTGATTAAGTGAGTGAGTGAAGAATTGATGGAGAAAGGATAGATATTGTGATTTTGTCAGTCCCAATCAACTGGTGTGAAAGATTGAATTGAAAGAGTAGGAAATAATCATGGATAATTGATGTACAAGCATAAACAAGGAAGTTAAGTAACTGCATATATTAATAATGATGGATCATGTGATTGAATAACATGGATTAGATACGGATGGATGGAAGAGAGAGGTGATTATGCGATGTATGGGGAAAAAAATTGGTTTTGTCTAGGAAAATGCTTATAAAATGAGAGGAAAACAAATTCATCATTCTTAGAATGGAAAATTTGAAATTGATTGTGGAGAATTTGTTTATGTGGGTGGTGAATTCAAAAGCTTAGTTACATAGAAGTGATGAGGTTAAATAAATTGATGTGATTTTTATGGGATTGTGAAAGGTAATGAGTGTGTTTGAGATGGATATGTAGCCATTTAAGATTATCATAGTGTTCATTAAAAATATGTGAGAGAGACAGCATTGACTATAGCCTCTAAGCACTTTGTGGGTAGTATTCTTAGCATGTCATGGGTCCTCCTATGATTACGCCACAACTTTGTCTAAGATAATACACAGATGTTCCATCTGTGAATGTGAGATGGTTTGATAGTTGTTTATGTTTATGTGTTTTGCTTTGAATGTCCAATAATAATTCCAATATTAATAATCGATAAGATTTTAGCAACCTTTATTCAATATAGCGTAAAAAAATCTTAACCAATGGTATAGAAAACCATGATGTCTATTGTTTTATATGTGTAAATATTGATCGAGTCACAAGTTCAAGACTTAGTGCATCATGATCTAGAAGATCATAATAACATCTTTTGTAATGCATATAGTGATCTAGACACAAGAAGCAACAGTAAAGATAAGATAAAAAGAAACATTTACAACAATGAACCAAGTGAGTAAAATTAACAAGGAAGTAAACAATCAATTGTAAAAGAAAGTAAGTAAATAAATATGCGAGATGTACAAGAAAATAAATATCAAACAAGTAAATGACTATACAAACAAGTAAGCAAATGACTTTTTTAGATGTCCTTGGCTAGAGTAAAACCCTTTGTCATTTGAAATCTTTTCCAATGTTGAACCATTAAATGAGTAATCCATGTGTAAGGGATGACTGGGGTACATAACTAAGAACAAGGGATTTTTTAATTGTTTTTAGATTTTTTTAGATTTTTTTATATTTTATTAAATTTTCTAATGTTTTTGGAGTTTTTTGAAGTTTTTTGGATTTTATGATGTTTTTGTTTTTTTTTTGGAATTATATATGTATATACAAGGGTTACTATCAAAGGGAAAACTTGTTATAGCCTCGAAAAAGGGAGTGGTAGTGGATGGAAGGGATACATTATGGATGGAGTATTTAATAATAGCAATGGAGGGGAATTAAGATGATAACTCTGAGGAACATGTGATGTATTAACCAAGTGTCTAGTCATAAAAATAACATTGTAAAGATACACCAAGATGTTTCTAAGAATATGTCTCAAGATGTTTCCACTTCCTTATTAAGGTCAAAATGGGAAGAAAGATGGTTCTATGATGAAAAAAATTGGATTAATAAGGATGGGTTGTGTTGGATTTGGGATTAAATGGATAAATATTTGTTTGGATAGGTAAGGGTATGTAAGAATGGTGTAGGATGGTTGAGGATGAGTGTAGGATGTATTTGTATAGGCGTAGGATGGGTAAGGATGGAGGGATGATTTAGAATGCATAAGATTGAAATGGAATGAGTTTGCCCCCATGTGTAAGGTACTCGTAGACAACTGATTATTTTATATATATGATGCTGAAAATTGGTTTTCATCATGGTACTTACCCAAAGTGCCATAAAAATATTCTTCACCTTTAGACGAATTTATTTATTTTTTCTATTGTGTTTTGTTAACTGTTTATTTTATTTTATTTTTGTTTTTTGTTTTTTTTTGGTGTCTCAATTATAAAAAGGGTTCAAGATGTTTGATATTGACCCTTATTGATTTTTCAAGTATGCGTTGTAGAGATGTCTTTAGTAACTTCATTGATTTTTAAGTTGGATTCTTCCAAATGTATCAGGATACCATCATAACCCTTATGATAGAGGGTACTACCAAATAGGGTGAAGGGGAAGGTGTCTTGAATGAAGGATGGGATTTGAGTGTGTGAAAAGTTTGGAGGGATGGAATGATAGTGGACATAAATATAGGTGTCATTATGTAAAAGGTGATTGGGACCAACAATTCCACATTTAACAATAATAGGAGTATTCACAAATTAGATGATTTGGGGATGCACTTTTGGATCAATTGTGTCTTCAATATGTGAAGGGGATCCATCTTGCAACTATGTTGATGTAGGGGGTAGATTAATTTGATCGTCTATTGCTGACTTAAAAATGTTTTCACCAAGGTATTCTTCTTAATTGTTTTGATTAGGATACATATTTAGATTGTCCAATAACACCTCAAAGAGGTTTTCACTAAGAGACACATTTTTGATTTTTTGGATTTGGATTTCAATTTGGATTTTGATCATCTGATAGTGCCTCAAATAAGTTTTCACTATGAGATTTCAATTTTAGATTTGGATTCTGGGATTCATTTTATTTTAGGAACACTTGTTCCTCAGAATATGTAGATGTTTCATTATGCTCTTATGGGCAAAGACCAACTATGAATTCTATGGTTATTTGATTATCACAGAAGGAAACTAACAATAGGTAAAATTATTGGTCCTAATCAATGGGTATGAGATATGGAGCTGTAATATGGGAGAAAGAATTGGTGATGTTGATGAAAGGAATGGTGGAAGCACGATCCTTGTAGATATTATGAACAAATCATGTTTTGATTATGGATGAAGTCCCCTTAGAAACTACCAAAGTATCACTAACATCTTTACATTGAGTTTAAAATGGTTTGCAGTTGATGTTATGGGGTCCAGTGTCTACTTCAAAATGGATGGGTTCGATAATTCCTTGCTCATGGATTTTATTATCTACAAGGACCTCTGTCACTTGGGGTGTATATTTTGGGGTGATGAGGGCTTTAATGTATGTAATAAGTTGGGTGATTAGACAATGGGTCATAGGTTATGTTGGTTAGATGAGGATTGGTCCAAGATGGGATCTTAGTAAAAAATGGGATCTTGGTCAAAGATAGGCTCTTGGTTGAAAATAGGTTTTTTAATGAAGATATGATCATCAAAAATGGAAGGTAGACCATGCTTTTTAAACATGGGTTGATCAACTATGGATTGGTTAAAAATGGATGTGTCAAAAAGAGGTTTGTGAGAAATAGATGGAAGGTTATGACTTTGACTTGGAAGTGGAGTAGCTTGATTACACTCAGGAAAGACATCTTAGCATACCCCCAAGCTATTATTTTTAGACATGGATACACCTGGCTCTACCTTAATGTCCCCATTGTCAATCAAATCTAGGCTATAATGTTTTAATCTCTTACAATGGTCTATAAAATGACCTTAAATTTTGTGATAATCACAATATTCGTTAGGTCTATACCACATAGGTATTGGGACATTTGGCTCAAATTGTTTGTTGTTAGGTAATATGACCATGTTTTCAATGACCAACTTTTGAAAGACATCATAAAATTCCCTTAAAAGAGTGAATTTGCATTTTTAGTTTTCTTGCTAGGCTGACCACAAGGCATGGTAATGTTGTTGTTAGGTTGGGTGATTTGGATTAGTTATGGCTTTGGAGCTTGAGTTATGCTAGATGGTAGGGGTGTTAGCATTAGATTCCCTTTGTTGGTGTGATAAGGGATGTTAGAATCAAGGCTATAACTAGTGGATGGAATACTTGGTTGATTTTCAAAAATAGGGTTCCTAGAGGTAGATGATGTGGAATGGTTTGGTTTTCAAAATGAGGAGGAAACTTGGCTCCTAGATTTAAAGCTTGTAGAAACACCTCATCTTTGTTCTCTATGATGTATTTAGTTATTTGGGAATGTGACCAATGGGGTGGAGTGTTGATGAATTGATTTGTGTTAAAGGATGGATTTGTAGAACTTGTTAGAATGAAGGATGGATTTGACATATTTGTATTGAAGGTGAATGTATTCAGATTTGGTGGATTTTTAAAGTTAGATGGATGCATGAAAAAGTTTGGATTTAATGGATTTGTACGGTTGATGGATTTGATATCGATGGATTCATGTTAAAAGGTTGATTTGGATTTTTTAAGTCAATCAAATTTGGATTTGTTGGGTTTGTGAACAAATGTGGATTTGATGTAGTTTGTTTCAAGTTTGGGGATGAGTTGGATGTAGAAACAAATAGTTGATTTTGATGGGTGTCAGAGTTGAAAGGTTGATTTGGATGGAAGATATTTGGATTTGAATGAATTGGGGTTTGATTTGTGAGTGGGTTTTGGTTCAAGTATAAATTTGAAAGTAGTGGTGAAGGTGAACCAAAATTTTGATTTAGATTGATGTTAAGGTTATAACTAGATGGATTGATGGATGCATTTTGATTTGTGAATGGTGACTTTTGATTTGTGGATGGATTTAAACTTATAAAATAATTTTGATTGGTAGGGCCTAAAACCTAATTCGGTGTTGTCCTTGAAGTAAAATTTGGATGTTGATTGATGGGTAAACTTGAATGAGTATTCAAAATTAAATTTGATTGATTGATGTTTGGATTATATTGGTTAATTGGTAAATTTGAATGAATATTCAATTTTGGATTTGATTGATTGATGGGTGAGGTTGAATGCACATTCAAACTTATATTTGGATTTATTGGATGATTGATTGGCGAGTTTGTAATGATAATGAAACTCTAATTTGGATTTGTTGCATATGAATTTGAATCAAATTTAGTTGAATTAAACCCTAGATTAAGACTGGGATTGTTTAGATTTAAATTTGTGATTAGATTAATCAAAGGATTGTTCAACATAGCCATGTGCCTTGTGATAGGTGACATTATTAAGGGAAAGGCTTGACTCAACAAAGAAAAAGATTTGAAACTAGACTCTAATAAAGAAAAATACTAAAGTTACTAAGAATGTTTTAACTAACAACAAGGTTCTTTTGAGTTTTATTTGGAAGATTTGATTTTAATGTTTTGGTAAATAGAATTTTTTTTAAGACTTAAAAGTACTTTTATTTTCAACACGTGGTAAAGCATAAAAGAACAAATAAATAATTTGTATTCTAAACACACATGCAATTGCATTAAAAAGGTGAAAATATAGATAAAATAGACATGAATAACCTATAGGATTTCTATGTCACTGACTTATCTATTGATTAATTACAGCCTAATTTCTCAAGGCACTAACTATAGAGGATCTTGTCATTCACATGGCCCACTAAGCCTAATTTTAATGGTACAGAGGAAGTAACTTTGTAACTCTAACTACTAACTGGTGCACTATGAATTAAATAGATGGAATGGCTTGTCTAGGCTTAAGGTATACATAAGTTCAATCAAAGGAGTCCTCAATATACCTTTTAGTATGATGAGGACCAAAACTATGGAAGACTTTGATTTAATGAACACACTATTGGGTTTAGTCCCAATATGCCCAACACAATCATAGAAGTCTCAGTGTATTGACGTCATAAAAATCAAATTTTTGAGGTAACTATTGAAACCCTAAGTATTGAAGCATGAAATCTCCCCACATAACAGTATGATTAAAATACATCACGTCTTGGGTTTTTGAAATAGTTAACACTCAATTTATATATTGTATCGGTACACGAGGTTTAGCCTACTACATGGTGATGAAATCAATGGTCGATAGAGCTCCTAAGAAAAAATAAATAAATAACAACACTTGCTTCTAATTTTCAAGTATCATCACTAATATGACACTAAGAGAAAAGCATAAGCATAAGTATTTTTTTGGGTAACACAACTTACAAATGTTGTTTCTAATTCTCAAGTATCGTCACCAATGTGATACCGAGAGAAGAACATATGCAACACAAGTAAGACACATACAAAATATTTATAGAAAAATAGATTAATTAACTCCAACAAAACAAATGTTTTCTAAATACTAAAGTAAATAAAAAATTGAAATTGGAAAAGCTTGTTAGAAAACTTGAATAAAGAAAAACATTAGAAATTCAAATGAAAATAAAACTTTTTAACTTTTTATAAATTGGTCTTTGACTTACAGACTACAAACAAATAGTTATAAGTTTTATTGGGATGAAAATCCAAGGCAACATGTAAAAAGTTAGTAAAAATAATAGAAAACACCCAAAAAATAAGTCTCTGTAACAATTTCATAGTTACACGGTTCGAGCAAACTATAAAATTGTTAACAAATAGAAATTAAAAAATCAAATAGAAAATAGAAAATAAAACAAAATAAATTTGTAGTTACCTTCCATGATTTCACTGATACCTTTGTATATTTCACCACTCTGTTACACAATTTTGCTAATAATGCTCACAATTTTACTGATATTGATCATGATTTCACCAAAGATGTACAATTTCACCAAAAGTTGTTTGATTTCGATACTGCTATCAAAAAAGGAAAATCATAGAAAATATATTAATTTGATTTCGTGATTAGGTTAAAAAAATTGTTGATCAACCCAACGATTTCATTGTCAAGATCGAAAATGGAAAACAGAGCAAAACAAGAAAAAATAGAGACAGAAACCCAAAGGCAGAGGTTGTTTATAAAAACATATTGACACAAAAAAATCCATAAAGGAGAAAATATAAAATGGCTAAACAGAAATCACTTAACAACGATTTTGTGATTAGGTTAGACAAATTCATTGCTAAGTATGCCAATTTTACTATTGGGTAAAAATGACATAGAACAAAAAATAGAACAATTTTTAAGTTAGGTTTGATGATTTTGCTTCTAATATCTATTATTTCATTGCTACTTCCTACAATTTTGCTAGAAAAGTCTTTGATTTTACAATTTGAAAGAAACACAAAAATACAAAAAACTAACAGGCTAAGATAAACTAGAACTAAAACAGAAAAGTGTTATAAGAGACAAGTCTACTAAAAGACACTAAAAAAAGATAAATGATGATTTTGTTGTTCTCTATTATAATTTTGCTGTTGAAGTCTCCAAATTTATTGTTACATAGACAATACGTTCAACAAGCTTGAAAATGCTAGAAAAAGGCTTGTAGTTATAAATAGAAACTTCCAAGATCAAGGTTAAATGTATATATACAATATAAACTACAAAAACCTAATGAATTATTCTCCTAAATTCACCTATGATGTTTATGATATGAAAATATGAGGGAAGGTCCAACTAAACATGCCAAAATGTGTGAAGAGAATCTATAAATACAACTAAGCTAAGAAATCACTAAAATGAAATCTAAAGTAGAAAACTAAACTTAAATGATAGAGCAACAAATTAAAAAAATTAACTAAAACACACACTTATCAAATCGAAATGAAATTAAGATCCTCCATTATGACCAAACATGATTTGCTCTTCAAATGTAGTGGATGTAGTTGCTCAATTTTTTTCAATGCAAGGGTAATTGGGCAGCATTTTAGTGTGCAAATAGACTTTTGATGGCTTGTATTTATTTGTATTCACTTATGAATTTGATATCACTTCGTTATCATAAGTGAGGATGATGAAAGTGGTGGCTTATATGTTTATTTATAGGTTTACGAGAGGTTGAGTGAATGGTGGAAGATTATTTAAATATTTAAAATTATTCAAATAATCAATGGAGGAGAATTAGTCTTCAACCATGAGGATTTTGTGGAATACCATAGATTGAGAGAAAAGGGGAGTTGGTTGAGTGAGGCATCAATAATGGTTCAAATAAATTGAAATGTTCTAAGGTGACTCACAAGATAGTTTAGGATGGTGGTTGGATGAGTCAACACATGGTTGAGATAAATGTGAAGGATGTCTATAAGAGGTGAAAAATTTAGATTTATTAATATAGATAAAAGGTGTACATAATTAATTAATTAATAATTATTCAATTATTCAAATTTTGGAAGGAAATGATGATAGTTTGAATTTGAATTTGGGAAGAAGAAGAGTGTGTTAAAGTGAATTTCAACACTAGATAGTAAAATTTAGGTGTCTATAGTTAGGTAGAATACCTGATGTAAGTGATTCATGTATTTATATTTGCACTACTTTTATATTAATTCCTAAAAAAAATGGGGTGGTTTAGATGTAAAAATTTTAAAATGCATGTTTTTTGGCTATAGTGAGCAATCCAAAGCATAAAGATTATTGTATATCTCTACAAATAAAGTTGTTGTAAATATAGATGTCATAATATATGAGAAAAATCCATATTTTTCAAGTAATGATAAACCCACTGGTAGTAGTAATCTATGGATAGATACTGAAGATTTTGAATGAACTTTAAGTACTAAAGTGGAACAACATTGAAGGAGCTATATACTAGAGAAGTCAATCTCCATGAATTATCTATTGTGAAAAATAATGGTTCACAATCAGATCAAACTAGTTAAAACAAAATACCAAAGTGGTATTATGACATGCCCAAAGATGTAAAGGAAGATGAGCTTCCACTATCCATGGAAGGAAGATCCATTAGATCTAGGAAACAAGAAGTACAAAGTAATGATTAGGTAAATTTTTCTCTAAATTCATCTATTTCACAAATATTTGAGCCAAATGATTTTAAAAAGGCTAAAGAAAAGCATGAATAGGAATCTACCATGAAGCTGGAGTATGATGCTTTGATCAAAAATGAAACTTGGGTTTTGTCAGATCTACCCCAAGGTAATAAATTCATTATATGTAAATAGATTTAAAAAGTAAAATACAAGTCAGATGGTTCTTTATATAAGTACAAATCTTATCTTCTTGTTATGGGATATACATGGGAACGAAGAGTCCATTATATGTAAGTGGATTTAAAAAGTAAAATACAAGTCAAATGGTTCTGTATATAAGTACAAATCTTATATTATTGTCATGGGATATGCATGGGAACAAAGAGTAGATTATGATGAAAATTTTGCTCCTATAGTGAAAATGGTGACATTTAAAATGGTTAATACTATTGATGCTTAGTTTGGTTGGTAGGAATATCAAATGGATGTTAAAAGTGTTTGCCTAAATGGAGATGTAGAAGAAGTGTACATGATTCAACCATAAGGATTCTAGATTCCTAGAAAAGAGCATCTAGTTTTTAGGTTAGTACAGGCCCTGTATGGACTTAAGTAGGCTCCTCAAGCCTTGTGATTCAAAATTGATAAACATCTTAGAGAATTTGGTTTTAAAATGAGTGATTTAGAATCTACTCTCTATGTTAAATTGGTCAGTGATGACATTGTGGTTCTATTTGTCTATGTTGATGATCTTTCTATCGCTAAAAGTAGTGTCATCTTAATTCAACAAGTAAAAGATGACATTATTTAAATATTTGAAATGACTAATATAGGCCTACTTCAATATTTTCTAAGTGTAGATTTTGGGAAAAGGCTATATCATTTTTGTTTCTCAAAACAAATATTCCAAATATTTGTTATACAAATTTTAAATGCGTTATTTTAATCTAGTAGCTACACCTGTGAAAGTTGAGACAAAACTCTCAACTAACATTGATTCACCATTGGTAAATGAAATAGTGTACTGACAATTAGTAGGTAGTTTGATTCATCTTACTACTAGTAGGCTAAATTTTTGTTTTACAATAAATTATGTTTATCACTTCATGTCTAAACCACACAAATAGCATTGGAAATAAACAAAATGAGTTCTTAGACATGTCAAATGAACTCTTGACTTTGTCATTGTATATCATAACCAATAGGTTATACTGATTTAGATTGGACAGGATCAGTTGATTCAACAAGGTATATAATAGGTTATGTTTTCACTCTTGATTAGGAGTATTTTTATGCTAGAGTAAGCTTTAGAAAATAGTTGTCTTGTCCTATTATAAAGATCAATACAAAGTTGTTATTGCAAGTCTTTAATTAATGTGGATTCAAATAATACTATAGGATCTTCAACGTAATTCATCTACACACACACATATCTTCTACGATAACCAAAGTGTTCTAAATTTGGTTAAGAATCTAGGTTTTCATGCTAGAACAAAGAACATTGAAGTTCATCACCATTACAACTAGTAGTTGGTTAATAATGAAGATATGTGTCTTTATTATTGTCCTACTACAAAGCAATCTACTGATATAATGATTAAACCTCTGAGTAAAGATAAATTAGTAAAGTTTAGAGATAAACTTGGAATTATTTCAAGTTTAATCATTAAGGGAGGGTATTAAAATAGTTTTTTAATATAATCATATAACATGTAGTGTTCTATTAGGCTTATTTTATTGTTTGTTTAGTTATTACCTATTCTCGTAGATTTTCTACAAATCTTAATTAAGCTTATTATTATTGGTTAGTTTATCACACTAAACTTACCTTCCTTGTTTGTAGCAATCCTTAAGATATTTAATTAGATCATTCTTTACAATAAATTTAAATATTTATCTTCTCATTTTGTTTTATATTGTGTAAACTTGTGCCAATTTGAAATAATTTGTGCCTAAAATATAAGTTTTCTATGCCCAAATTCTAAATATATTGGTGAAAATAACTTAGTCTATAAGACAAGCCCACTGTGTATGCCCCCTTTTGAGGTGAGTATGTATCCTAGAAATTACTCGTCTCAAAATAAAAGAGCTATATGCATCGTGTTATATATAAAAATATTTAAGCATATAAATCATGTTCTATAATGATTAGATAATGTCATCATAGTAAGATTAGATCATCGAAGCATATATGAAACATTTATTCTAAGGCATACAAGTGTCATGTCAAGATAGATATAACAATGAGGCATGTAGTGAAGATTCAACATATTAACAAACCTAGAATCATTGATTAATAACTATGTATAATATGCATGATATGTATTCTGGAACTGTACAAAATAATAAGAATGCATGATAACATCAAAATCTTAGTAGTCAATCCTAGATGTATCTACAAAAAAAAACACTGAGTCACAAAGTCACATGCAATGTCATGGCCATGACACACGCAAGCAATCATAGAAATAGGCATGATAACACAATATCACACAAAGTAAGAGTCATAAAGAAAAATCAATTTCATGTAATGAACACACCGAGTAATATCCATACAGAAAATTGAAACATAAAAGGAGTCACATAATGAACACCCAATGTCATGAAAAGTTAGAGTCAAATAGAATAAGAGTCGCACAATATAATATAAAATCAATGGTCATAACATGTAACACATAGCAGCAACAATGATGCATAGAAACAAGTGAGGCTAATCTACACAATCACTGTATGTCATTATTGCATATAGTAAAATATAGTACCTATAGAAATAACACTCCCATGTGGTATGAGTAAAGGTAAGACATGTTTAATTAGTGTAAAATAGCTCAATATGATCAATGGATTGGTCATATAAATATGTAACCCATGTAAATATGTACCAAGGTTCCCCTAGTTAAAGCATTCATGTAATGTAGGAAAGCTAGCCTCTAGGAAAAGGAATGTCTTGCATCTAAATGTCCATGTCATATGAAACATGTAGGTCCTGCATCCCACACATGTGTAGTATGAAACACATGTGCATAGAAAAACTTGATACATAATCTACCAAATGTGATAAATCATAAATGAGTCATGTAATCTAGCAACACATGTCAAGCATAAGGATTGGTTTTTTTATTTTTGAATATTTTAAACTTTTTATGTTTTTGAAAAAATGATGTTTTTTTCATTTTATAATTTTTTGAATGTGTTATATTGATACTAATCAAGAATCCCATCCAGGGGATGGTCTGGTGTAGGTACTAGGTCAATTGTGGTAAATATTATGTAATATCCCCAATTAAATACCATGCAAGCAAACACCAAGAAGGATATCACTGCCATTAAGAGGAGCGTTGCCATTTACTAAGGAAAAACAGTAATTACTTAAGGTGAACACCACACTAAACAACAACAATCACCAACTAACAACAGTCTTTAAATAACATTAGTTATTTTTTAAGTATTTAATTAATGTGTTAACCAGCATTCATTAAGTCAAAGGACGCCATCATTGGGAATATACCTCTTCGACAAGACATTTGTAAAAGTTATGTCTATTCAATGGAAAGATTTGAAGATATAAATAACCAGCCATTGGGATGGGAGAAAGCATCCAATTATGAATTCAATCATCTAACTCGTATAAGTGTCTTGTTATACAATCACTCTCAAGGATGAAAACCCTTGTGATTATAATAGCGCAAGGAAGAAACCCCTTGTGATTATAACAGCCCAAGGACGAAACCCCTTGTGGACTTATATTTTATTTAATTTATTATTTAAATGTAATATTTGTATTTATAAAAAAATATTATTTAAAGGAATTATGGAAAAACTCAATTAATGTAAAATATTTTGCTTTGGAATATTACAGTGGTATCAGAGTTGTTTTTTTTGTCAGCCTGTGAACCATGGGGTCACTACATAAGGAAATTATGGACAGTTTCGAGTCGTACAATGCCCTTCTAGCAGAGATTCAAAAAGAAATCTCTTTTTCAAACTTTTTAGAATTGAAAGAATCATGGAATGGAAATAGACACTATGAGGAAGACAAGTTCACGAATCATAGTTATGGCAACTTAGAATATAAAGAGAAATTCATTTTTCAAGAGGTCTTAGAAGAAATAAACTATGATGAATATCATTCAAATTATGGACAAAAAATAGAATTATAGGCAACTAGTATGACTAAGCAAAGTGAAAAATCCTTGGAGACTCTAAGTGATTCATGCTCAAAAGATGAACTGGAAGACACATAAATAGAAGGATTTTCCTCTGATGCTCAGTCATTATTTTATCATGATGCCATTCATGACCAACTTGTTCAACTGCAATCAAATTCTTATATTGTTCGAGGAATTGGTAGATATGAAGACAAGGAGCAGCATCAATTGTTGTTCTTCTTACGAAATCAAGATATATGTGGATTAAATATTTTGTTGCTTCAACATTCCATAAGCGACCTACAATTTAATAATTTATCTGGAGATTTGGTTTGGCTTCACATGAAAAATGTTCAATGGAAAGACATTCTTTTCAGTTAGCTTTAACTAAGAGATTTAAGAGTGTTGGAACTTAATAATTTCAACTTTTAAGACTTACACCATTTATGCGATGATAGCGAGATACGTGAATTGATGCTTCAAGATCCATTATACTATCCACATTCCATAATCACTTCAAGAAGGGCTAAAAGCTCCACAAAGTCATTCTTACAAGTGGGGCTAGCTAAGATTATTAAGGAAGCATCATCCTCAGATTCATCCTTACTCAAATTATTGCGAGAACATCATCCTCAGATTATTGGGAGAGCATCATCTTCATACAGAGGTAGGGAGCATAGGTTATCGAGGTTGAGGTTCAAAGGTGGGTTGGTGTCAGGTTATCAGCATGCCATCAACAATTTGCAGGCCTGGTTAGGAAAGCTGAATTTGAAATGTTTGGGGAAGATAGATTTTAGTATTAAGGATATGCCATCACTCCCAAATGAATTATTGCAACTTCAATATTCAGCATTGAAACATTGTAAGAAGCTCATTCTTCTGGATTTGGGAAATATCTCCACGTTGGAGTACTTGGACTTTGAAGGTTATTTTTTGTTGGTCCAGTTGTTGAATGGAACCACTTCTCAGAGATCTTTAAAGTACTTAAATTTAATTGATACTAGCCTAGAGTAGTTACAGGATTTTGAACAACTCAACAATCTGGAGCAACTATATATAGGGAAACTAAAGTTAATAAGTTTCCCATATTCTCTCATAAATTAATCCAATTAACATATTTGATTATGTTTGGATGCTCAGATCTTTGGGATATTTAGCAAATCTATTGAATAATTAATGCATTTGGAAAGGTTAACAATCCATAACTATGGAGTGAGTAGCTTACCAGAAGGAATTGTATGGACAAATATCAAAGTTATTGATGCACAGCATTGTCCGATCAATGGTGTTTTCAAAATTGGATGGAATCCAGGTAAGATGCCATTAGAGAGTTTGCAGGCTTAGGGAAGTGTTGATAATGAGGAGTTGGATGTGAAAGTCGCTCATCACAATTTTAGAAGTTCTTTAGTAGATTTAATCATTAAGTACAACAGCATATCCAAGGTAAATATTCCTCTGGACAAAAGTCTTTTCCAAAATTTTATGAAAGGTCGCAACCCTTTCAAGTATTGTATACAAAAGGAGATTTCCATAAATGTAATAGAGTTCTGTTGTCCAACTTTTGAAAAAGGATTCAATTTGCAAGATCATAGACTTGAAAATCTAAAGTGGCAAGAAGAGAAAGGACGAGACATGGTTCAAAGATTTCTAGAAATACTTACTTTATGTCATACATTAGTTGTTGTGGGTGACTCTAATGGTGACAATGTCAAATATGTTGGAGAATCACCTAACGCAATAGCTTTTGTTTTGGCTGCTAAGATGTTGGGATTATGTCTTTACAAACATTCAGAACCATCTATATTTATTCAATTTTATCAATCTGATGGGGGCTAAAATGATTATAAATATGAGGTGCTTAACACGATTGATTTCAGTAGTACGAAGAAACGTGTGTTTGTGATTGTTTGTGATCCAGCTGATCAACTTTTACTTTTATGCAAAGGTACTAATAGTGTCATTTTTGAGAAATTATCTTTTGAAGAAGAGGAGTGGAGTCATGTAACATTGGAACTTATGAAACAGTATGGAGAAGCAAGGCTTAGAACACTAGTTGTGGCATATTCCAGACTTAACAAAGAATCCTACACAGAATGGCAAAAGCGATGGACAAGGGGAAAATAGGGTATCATCAATTCTAATGAACAGAACCAAACTCTGAAAGAGTTAGCTGAAGAAATTGAAAGAAATCTGATTTTTGTTAGATCTATTTCCGTTGAGGACAAACTACAGGTTGGTGTTCCTCAGGCCATTCATAATCTCGCAAGTGATGGAATCAAAATATGGGTTTTGACTAGAGATAAAATGGAAACAAAAATAAATATTAGTTATGCTTGCAGACTTTTACCACATAACATGATCAAACACATTGTACAAATTGAACACCTTTGCATGAATTTCACTCTTCTTGGTTTCTCTAACTCTCCCATTAAACTAGGAGAGAGCAACATCTTGGTTAGCATGGATAACCTCAATGAATATGTTTTATTAGTTGTGGATGCAATTATTATGACAGGAATCATGCAGCAAATTGGGTCCTTGCAACCAAGATTTAATCGGGTGCTTCCTATTTCACCTTTGCAAGTGTTCACAGAAAATGAGATGGATATTCTCTTATGTGGTGTGTGTGATTTATGGGTGGCTGAAATGATTACAATCACATAAAATTTGTGCATGGTTAGACGGCCCAAAATACTCCTGTCATCTACCTTTCGATTGATATAAGTTATTCATATTTTTATTGTTACTCTTCATTGTTGAGTAAAAATTAGAGAACTGCAAATTACAAAGTGTTGGTTATATATAAGAACTTCACATGGAAAAAGTATACAGAACATCCTAACATGTTGATGGTTCCCACTATGACTATTGTTGTCTTACAATATTTGATCATATTTGTGTTATGGCCAATAATAGATACAACATTGAAAGGAGCATTAATTCTTAAACTCCTCAATTTACTATTGCTTGAGGACAATAAATTTGAGAAAGGGAGGTATGTAATATCCCCAATTAAATACCATGTAAGCAAACATCAAGAAGGAACAACAGTAATTACTTAAGGTAAACACCACACTAAACAACAACAATCACCAACTAACAATAGTCTTTAGATAACATTACTTATTTTTTAAGTATTTAATTAATGTGTTAACCAGCATTCATTAAGTCAAAGGACGCCATCCTTGGGAATATACCTCTTGGACAAGACATTTGGAAAAGTCATGTCTATTCAATGGAAAGATTTGACGATATAAATAACCAACCATTGGGATGGGAGAAAGCGTCCAATTATGAATTCAATCATCTAACTCGTAAAGTGTCATACTATACAACCACTCTCAAGGACGAAAACCCTTGTGATTATAATAGCCCAAGGATGAAACCCCTTGTGATTATAACAGCCCAAAGACGAAACCCCTTGTGGACTTATATTTTATTTAATTTATTATTTTAAATGCAATATTTATATTTATAAAAAAATATTATTGAAAGGAATTCTAAAAAAACCAAATTAATGTAAAATATTTCGATTTGAAATATTACATATTACCCGTAGTGTGTGATTAATAACATATGTATCTAAGTCAAAATTTGAGAAATGATCTAATGTTGTCACATATCCATCATGATTATCATAAACCCTATGATCATGTGTATGTTTTTTATTTAACTCTATTAACTATAGTATTTTGTGAGGTTTGTTTTATAGTATGAGAATGTGTCTGTGTTCTTTATGGAACATGAGAAGCAACGTGTTTGACTCTATTACGATGTGATGGATTAGGTGATGCCTAATTAATTTAGATAGGCCTATGATGTAATGGATGATGAATTACTAGTCTTATATGAATATCAATTACTTTTTTATAAACTACCTATATAGAATGAACCGATATAGGTTGTATAATGGGTTGCAAACTACCCTTTAAGTGGAAGTTTTTTAATGAATAGGATACTCATTTGATATACCTATAACTGTGAACACTCTACTACTATGTATATAATTCACACATATGTGTATTGAAAATGGTACTGCAGATGTTGAATGCCCCTATACTAGGTAGAACTAAGAATAAAGTGGCAATTGTTGTAGGGCCTACCTTAAGTGGTAGCACTAATTCTCCAATGAAGGTTATGTCTCTTTCCATCAATTCCTTTGACTATATTTTTTTCATCCATAAAGTCTTTCTATGTAAATCCAAGATTAATAAGGAGTATCATGGTGTAAACATTTTCATTTGAATCATTATTTACCATGACATTATGTATAGGCTATGAATCAATGTAGGCACACATAAAAAATGATGCATAAATGGATTCATCATCAAAAATCTCATTGTCATCTAATGTGATATTAGGTTTTTTTAGTTGTATATTCTCAAGTGTACTAATAACACTAAAGAAGGATGGGAAGTGTAATTCATATGTACTTCTATCTTAATATTGGTCTCTCATGCGACATGATTATGAAAGGAGCAAAAAATATTTTAAGCTTAGCATTCCCATTAGGTTGTGTCCTTGACTCATTTTTAGATGAATTAATCTTAATATTGTTTTCATCTACCAAATCTTTTATCTTATGTCACAAAATCAATAATCTATTAATTTAATGCCATGCACTCTATGATAATCATAATATGCATTATTGTTGAATCCCATAGATGGAGACCTACTTATATTACCCTTTTTGGGGGGATGGAGAGAGGTGATATTTCACTCAAGTGACATTTGTGTTATCTTGTGAGGAGGTTAAAGTAACTAAGAAAACCACCCCCTTTGAGGAGATGATAATAAAAGTTAATTAGTAGGCTATAAACTACGTTAAATTTTTTTTCATCATTCTTAATATCATTCACTTTTGATTTGAAAGTTTCTTACTCTAAAGTTTTACACCAAAATTAGTTAGAGGGTTAAACCCATACTTTAGATTATTCATAGCAAGGAGCTTAACTTTATTATCCTTGGGTGTATATCATAAGTCATCAAAGGATTAAAATCATTTCAACATAATGGACTCATTAGTGTGGCAAACAAGATTTTCTTGTGTCTTGCAACTCATTATCATCAATTGGATTTGTCAGCATAGAGAGCATAAGCATAGATTGGAGCACATATTCATTTATAGGCTCATTGGGTTCTTGGTTAAGTTTTACAATATAAGAATAGAACATCTTCTCTCCGATGTTGATTGAAAAGTATCCAAATAATTGATCAGCCAAAGGATTGAAAGCATGCAATGATTGAAAATGGAGGTCATAGAATAAGCACAAGGTGTAGTCATTAAAACTCCATAGAAAAACTTAGTCAATAACTTATCATTGGAAGCATAATCTAAGCATGTTGCATGAAAGGCTCGAAAGCGATTCTCTAGATCAACCTTACCAACATACAATGTAATCTTAGGTGACATAAATCCTATAGGTAAGGGATAAGGTGAGATACCAAAGGCCAATGGATTATGTAGTAATGAATAAGAATTAGTATCCTTGCCCACTCTATAATAACCTTGTTTGAGTTGTATGGCCATAGTATGAAGATCAAGAACCATCTGCATAAGGATTTGAGCATTAGGCATATAAAATTGTGTAGTAGTGGATGGTGTCACATGACTATCAATTGTAGGAGGTATGAAATATTTTGTATAGGTAGATTCATAGTAATCTAAGGAAAACCTTGTGTTTACCCCACATAATTGGTGGGCATAACATGTGTAATCATAGGTGTAGACATAAGAATAGTAGCAGTAGAACTAATAATCTAAACGCCTATTTTAGAGTCAATACCTCTAAAAGGTATATTAGTATCATTGAAAGTCTCAAGTTGTTCCTCAAATGTGACAACTTTAGCATTCTTTGCATTTTTAACTTCTAGGATTGTTCAGAAGACCTTGTATAGATCGTTAGGTTGCATATGTATTCATTTTCAAATTTTAGAAAGGAATAAAACTTATCCAAGCTATGCATGATCAAGGTAAGCAAGATGTATTCTATCATGATATTTAATTTTATGTTCCTTTTCATCTTAATAAACAGTTTTAATTTTAGGCATATCATCATTAACAATATGATGAACTTCTATATGTTCATTATTTACATTTGCATCAATAGGAGGAATTTGTATTTCATCAATTTTAGCCATTTTAGATGCATGTAGTTCATATAAAGAAATACAATTATGCTCAATTTCAACACCACTTAACCTAGCACTTTTCCTTAGAGAGATAAGAGAGTAAGCCTTATTAGATGGCATAGAATATGATCATGTAAACATTAAGAGGGATAGAGCCAAGGATAGATTCCTAAATTATATATGGGGAATTCAAAAATTAGAAATCAGATTTTGAAACCCTAACACAAAAAATTTAAACCCTAAGAAAGTACAATGACAACTTTAAAGGAAACCTAAGGTTTGGTGTGTTCAAAGGAATAATAGATAAATATAGAGTTTTTTCTTCTCAATAGATAAATATAGGGTTTGAAGGACTAAAACCCTAAGCTAAAAAGATTAATTGTTAGGGGAAATCAAAAATCATATATGAAAATGAGATATAAATATAAATTTGAAACCCTAAGAAAATATAAGGTAACTGAGGGTTTGTTGTGCTCAAGAAAATAATGGGTTCACCGGTATGTTTTAACTAATTTTGAATTTAGTGATCTAAATAATCCAAAAACATTAAGACTAATTCAGATTTTATAACATGCATAAATTAAGCAACTCTTAATAAAGTAGTAAAGTATAATTAATTTATTACAATTTACTATTTATGGAAAATACCTAGAAGATGTGGTTTTTAGATTGTTTAGGTTTTATTTTGGTCTATGATAGTGTACAATCATTAGATAGGATCTACATTGGCTTTGTGTTGACTCGGATCATGAAATAGAATGTGAAACTCAACAGGGAAAGTCTAGTACTGCTTGGATGCCTATATGAGTTAGATAAATTTATGCTCTACTATAATAATCTAAGATACCTACACATATCAATGATAGTTTGCATTATTGTGCATGTGTCTACTAGTGGCTCCTATGTATTCACAATTATTTGACCCTACACAAATATATCTTTGTTTTTCTTCTCTTTTATTTAAAAACCCTAGCTTGTGCTCTTAATACAAATGTGGCCTAGAAAATATGGGTTGAGATGACCTCAACCACCCCCATTGAGT
Organism: Torreya grandis; assembly: GCA_037957365.1. NCBI lineage: Eukaryota > Viridiplantae > Streptophyta > Pinopsida > Cupressales > Taxaceae > Torreya > Torreya grandis. The sequence goes on from JARHVA010002024.1 coordinate 1,975,165, forward strand.
GGCTAAGAATTGCCTATGTTTCAATACTCCATAGAGGTCTCAAGACACGCATAGTTCCCCCACCTAGTTGTATGTGTGCAATAAATGTATAAAATCATGTCTATGGCTTTAAAAACATGAGAACTTGGGATTTTGTCCTTGTAATGGTATTCATACATGGCTTAGGGTATGTTCCTTTGAGGGATTTTTAATTTGGAAGCTCTAGGGTAGTTATTGTCAATGTATAGATATTTTTCTAGTGATAGATAGATGCCTGCTAGATAGGAATAGGTTTAGGCTTGACATGATATATATCTAACTCTTTTGGTAATATCCATTCAAACCAACAGCATAAAATGTATTTTAACCCATATAAAGGATTTAAATCTATAAAAATAGTGGTTAAAGGACAGGCAGATGAGTCTATCCAAGGTAGACATCTCTAGTAACTAGATCCAGCTGACTATGGTCAAAGGTGTCCAGAAAGTAGGAAACTATGATCTGATATCAAGAGATGGTCTTTATAAGCTAATAACTTTTTCTACATATACTAGGAAAATCTTGTGTACAAATAACGGTAATTTGGGAAAGTCAGACCCATAGATAAGAGAATGGCTAGAATAGAGTGTGATCTAAAGTAAATTATTTATACACAAGTCGTGTATACTGAGGCTTGGTCAAAATTAACATTTTTAAGTATCTAGTACTAAATATAATTTTCTAAATTTTCATCTCAAGGATCCATCTCAATAGAGTTTTTTTTGTCTTCTTTCTTGCACAACTTTAAACTCTCCTCCAACTTACCATATGCCCAACCCATGCACAAACAAAATTAGCCTCTCATTCTTAGAGTCTCAATACCCCACTCTATTAACAATACATCCATCCAACTATTAATATGAGTTATTAATGATCCTCTTGATTCACATAGGAAATTTAACACTTATTCAAAACACATGTAGGTTGAGACTAAAAACTCCAACATGTAACTATTTAGTGCACCTCTCCACCACATGTCAATTGTACAAGTCCAAGCCTTGTCATTTTTCTTAGAATTCTCAACCCAATACTCCATCAAAGAATATATTTTACCAAGATTCCTACTAAGACCCAAAAAATATGCTACTAATTATGCATAAATGTGTTATAGTAACTTCACAAATAACACTTCAAACAAATCAGTGTATAATTCGCTCTACAACCATTGCTTTGACGTACTATCTCTAATGTCCTTTTTCTTCTTGAGAAATATTAAGGTTTTAACATTGAACCACACTTCCACGTATGTCATATTTTCTGCCATACACTTCACCAATCTTCATAATCCATTCAAATAGGGCCCCAAAAATGAAACCAAGATGTTAGGTTATTTCTTAATCCTATGGAAACCTGACTGTGATCAATAGATAGAATACTTCCACACCAATGTGTCACTTGGGCTAGAGATTCAATCACTCACTCAAGGCACAACGAGAGGTTACCAATTACTCTAGTGTCAAAATAATTCATAATTAATAGATGATGACCACAAATAACACATTCAAACCCTAAAAATTAGGATATAAATACATAACAATATACAAACACAAACACATCATAGAATCATAATCCTATTATATATCCATTCATCGTGAAGAATTTAATACATTTTAGTAATAAATATCATTAAAAATAAGTCAACATACATCATTACACTATCTCATTAGAACATTTCAGTACTCTCTCCTTCCCTTCTTGACCTCCAAAACTTGATTTTATATCTGCATCAAATGTGTACTTCAAATTTGCCTCAATCTTGATGTCTATTTAGTGCGTCAAATAAGAGTTTAATGGGTCTACTTATATCATTCATGGACCCCCACTCTGATTTGTTTCCTATTTGTATCCACCTATCCATATTCTATAATGTTTTAGAATGTCCTTTAAATCTTTCCATGTGTTTCTCGACTAGATCATCCATGATTATCTGTAATCTCCTTATCTATATGTTTTCTAGTTTTTATCTGTGTGTATCTTTTACCTTCATGGTACCTCTACATACTCATGGTATTTTATTTTACTATTTTGTGTATTTTTAGTGACTATAAATAGACCAATAAATTTATACAATATAAGCAATGCTAATAGAATCTAAAACTATTAAAAAAAAAAATGGAACACAAACATTAAACATAATATTTTCACCTAGGAAAACCCTTTCAAAATAATAACTCAACACAGTAAACTTATTATTTATTAAAATAACTCAATCCTTTATAATATAATAATGTACTTCAAAGTTATACCTTACCCTAATTCATGGTCAAATATTTGTAGGAACATTAATAGAAAACATCAAAGTGGTATTATAATACAATGGGTATAAAACCATTGGTCAGGAAACCATTCATACGTTATTATAAGTCAAATAATCCATGCGCTGACCAACACACACATATTTTTTTTAAATGGATCTCCCAAACCCTCTAGTTGGGAACCACTATGGAAACCCATACCACCCAATTATGGAGATGCCTCAGACCCCATCACTAATACATGTTGGGTTATACATTCCATAAGGGGTGTAGATCATGTAAATTATACAACAATATTCCACTTTTTGAACACTTTATATATGATGTCAAAATTACATACTTTCAACAAATAAGGTTAGCTCTACCCATTGATATTCTAAACTAGGAAAACTTCTCGGTACTCATAGTGTTCATCAATGAATCAACAACAATCTCCAATGTATCAACATTTTCCAATAACACTTTTTCTTCAACCCACCTCTAAAAAAATGGTATGATACATCAATGTGATATCAATATGCTTCAACTAAGCATGATAAATAGGGTTATTTTCCAAATAGATTTCACTTTGACTATCACAATCTATCCTTACTACTTTATATAAGAAACCAACATTTGAATGCAGCCTCTATAACCATATAGCTTCCTTACTTGCATGAGTAACTTCCATGTGCTCATCCTTCATAGTTGAAAATGCAAGTATTATCTACCTTTTTCTAATTTATATGATTGCTCCACCAAACAAGTTAAACAAGTAGCCACTTATACATATTCAATAGTCAAGATCTCCAACCCAGTCATCATCAACAAATCTTTGTACATTCACTATTTTATTCTACCTAGGGATTCCTTTATAGCATATTTCATAATCAAAAGTCCCACATAGAAATCTGAATATCCACTTCACAGCATTCTAGCCTTCCTTCCCTTGGTTGGAGATATATTTTCTCATAAATCCCACTACATGGGAAATGTCAAGTCTGATATAAAAAATAGCATAAATCATGCTTCCAACAACACTTGCAAAAGGACCCTCAGACATATCCTCAGGCTCTTCTTATGACTCAAGACAATGTTCAACAAATAATTTTAAACTAATAGGAAATGGAATGCTCACGAGTTTACATTCCTACAGTCTAAACATCTATAATATCATCTCAATATATTTCATTTGTTCAACCGTAGTTTCTTTTTTTTCTATCCTTTTTAAATTCCATGCCCAAAATGAATTTCATAACACCTAGATCCTCCATATCAAACTAAGACTTAACTTGGTTGATCAATTGGTTATTAGTACCAATCAACATCTACATACAAAACTACAACAACAAATTTACCATCTACCTATTTTAAATACACACAATGATCAAGTTTTCTTTGTAGGAACCCTAGTCCCAACATAGTTTTCAAAATTTTAATTCCGCATCCTTAGTGATTACTTCAACTCATAAAGAGGCTTACTCAACATGAAAAGCAAGTCGTCATTTCCATTAACTTTAAAACTTTCTAGTTGCACCATGTATATATGTTCCTCAAGCTCTCCATGGAAAAAAATTTCTTTACATCTTACTGTTCTACTTCAAGATTGAAAACAACAACAATAACCAATTTAGCTTAATAAGAGGGGGAAATCTCACCGAGATAACTTCCTTGACTTAAGAAAATTCCTTTGTTATCAATAAATATTCATACTTCTCCATTTTTCATTTTATATAATCCTTCTTCTTGAACACCCATTTATAGCCAACACATTTTCTAGCAACAAGTAATTTCACCAAGTCCCATGTTATACTTTTATCCAAGGACTCCATTTCTTCATTCACTGCCTTCTTCCAAAATTTATTTTCCTCTAAATCAAGGACCTCCCTCACAGACTTAATATTTTTATTAATACAGTAACAATAATAAAACAAATGCATGATGGAAATTAGGGGGACTCTACCCTTCATGTTTCCATCTAATTCAATATAGTTTTCTCAAGACAAGTGTGTAATATCCTTCCCCTACTAGTTCATCATCTTTTAGTTCATCTAAATCTTCCTCATGAAACTCCCTTTTTGGTTCATCTTCTTCTATTGCTTCATATTTAAATACATCTTTTCTCTCCTATAATTCAACATGCACCTTTTATGGTTATTCAGTAGGTTGTCCTTCCTGATTTGAAACCCTATAAACTTCTCTAAAGATTTAGTCTTATTTTTTTTGGTTTTCAAAGTTTGTATCATTTTACACCATTACTATATCTAATAAATATACACATAGTTGATTTATACTCTAGCTCAGTTCTATAATCCTTTAGAATATGCACATAACCATCGAAACCAAAAACCCTAATATGTTAAAGAGAGAGTTTCTTATTAGTCCATGCTTCCTATGATTTTTTATCAACAAGGGATAATGTAGGTGATCGATTGATCAAATAACAAGCAATCATTACTAATTCTCCCCATAATTTATTTTCTAAGCCTGCATCATTAAGCATACTTTTTATCTTATCTATCAGAGTCATGTTCATTCTTTATACAACTCCATTCTTTTGCAGTATTTATGGAGTTTTTTTACCTTGTTATTCTACACTTCTTAAAAGATTTATCGAATTCACTTGAGCAATACTCCCCATCATCATCACTTATCAAAACCTTTATTTTATTTTTGTCTAGTTTTATACATGAGCCTTAAACTCCTTGAATTGACTAAAAAACCTCAAATTTATTATTATTACAATATACCCAAGTTTTCCTCGATTAATCATCTATAAAATAAACATAATACAAATATTTTCCTAGTGATGGAAACTTCACATCTCAAAACACATCATTATGTATTAATTGTGAAATTTTATCTACTCCTATAGCACTACTAGGAAACTTTAGTCTACTTACCATATCCATAATATTCACACAAATAAAAATTTAAAGGACAATTATAAATTTATTCAGACATACCTTTATTTTGTAATCCTCAAAGGAATATTTATACAATATGTCCCATCCTCTTATGCCAAAGAATTGTGTTTTCTACAACCAATGTGAGGGTCTGATATGATTCATTAGGTACCTCGGGAACCAAAAAAAAATACATCCATCACTTATAGTGCTTGCCACAAGGTTGAGAAAAAATATAGCATGGAATCTTCTTTCCAATACCATTACTCCTTAAACCATTTTGTATTTATCCTTGTTAAATACCACATGCACACACACATCATTCATCTTGCTTATAGAAATCAAATATCTAACCAAACTCAAAATATACAAAACCTTAGGGAGGGTTTTGACCCTTCTATATTTAATCATCAACTTAACTCTTCATTGACCTATGATCTTATATTTAAATTTATATCCTAAGAATACATCACATACATTAATCTTTTCATATTCACAAAATCACTGCTTGTGAGGAATCATATGAAATAAAGCACTCAAATCAATCAACCATGCATCATAGCATTCATGTGTACTTGAAGTTCCAAGTATATATCCCTTATGTCTTCATTAGAGGCATTCATTTTTTCAAAGGGAATTATCAAGTGACTTACCATATTAAACATTTTTATATCTACACTTTTTTAAGTTCCCAGTTTTACAACAGTTCCATCATTTCCTCGCAAGTCTACCTGGATATTTACTTTTACCTCTTGACTTCGATTGTTTGTCTTGTAACTTGTTTGATTTATTTCTTAGGGATGAACAGTCACAAACAAGGCATACTTTATTTGATAATCCTATGTGTATTTTCACCTCATTTATTCTGATAATTGAGATATGATTATATCCTCAATCTTTATTGTAGATGTAGTACTATTAATTTCCATAATAGTATTATCTCATGAATCGAGCAAATAAGTTAACAAAGTAATACACTATTCTTCTTCATCCATTTTAATCTTGACTAAAATTACTTGACATACCACAAGTTAAATGCATTCAGATGTTTTGTCACAAATTCGTTGTCATTCATCCTTAGGGAATACAATTTATTTCAAAAAGACTTTTATGATACAAAGTCCCTAAGTTTCTTGGTGGTGTTTTCTCTAGAGACATTAAACAATAATAAACGTAAAAGATACAATCTAATTGAACTCTTCCTTTTGATCCATCTTCTCCCAATCTTCTAACTTCATATTTACAGGAGTGTCCCTAACAAAGCACCCCACTAATCTTTGTCTACAAGAATATATTTCATCTAGAATTTCCATAACTCAAAGTTATGGCCATTAAATATTTCAATCTCAGTCCCTTATCTTGCCATCATTTTCCTTTACACAAATATTCTCACATGCAAATCTTCCACTTAATAACTAGTTTATCATAGACTCAAGATGACCTAGCTCTTCAAACAATCTAAACCCTAGCTCTAATACTAAATAAAAAGAAATAAATTGATAAACTTATGTGGGAGAAGCAATGCTAACATAATCTAAAGCTATAATGAAAATTAAAATGGCACACAAATATTAAACACAAGGTTTTTAACTAGGAAAACCCTTTTGATTAAAAATCCAACAGAATGACATTCTTTTTTATTGCATTAACTCAACCATTTATAATATAAAAATGTACTTCAAAGTTTCTATTTACCCTAATGCATGCGTGATTGTTTTTAGGCGCATCAATAGGAAACCATCCACTTGGTATTACAATACAATGGGTATAAAATAATTGGTCATGAAACAACTCAACATTACTATAGGTAAAAGCCCTGTGGGTTGACCAAAACATGCATGTGTTATAAACAAAAAAAAATCAGGGGCTCCCATCCCAATACCCCCTAACTGGGGTGATGCTCCATACCCCATCACTAATACATGTTGAGTTATAGAGTCTATAAGGGGTGTAAATCATGCAAAGTATACAAAACACAAGGGGATAAGTCTAGATGTTTTCCACTTGTTAACTTTGAGTACCATCTACCTTCACAGCACCTCTACGCACTCATGTTCTTCTATTGTACTCTTATGCAAAATTTTAGGTGCCTTTTAAGGTTCTTCATGTTTCACCCATGGATTACCAAACTTAGCCAATATTATTAATATTTCCTTATGGACATTGCTAAGGATTAACATGATCCATACCATCTTTCTCCTCTCATCTTCTCTATGATATTGATCAAGTTGTGTTCTCTTTAAAATCTCTAATGATCTCTGTAATCCTCCTCCTTTGTATCTTCATTTTTGTTTTATTCATCTCTCTTTCAATTTATTTAATCATTTGCATCTCTTTCTTTACTATTGTCCATTTTCCATTTCAATACATAATGTTTTTAATCTACATGACCACTCTACTAGAGTCCTTGTTCTACTTCTTCACTTAAACTTTATTCAATTTCTTTAAATGCACTTCTTGTGCATCAATATTCTCAAAAAAATGGTCCTTAAATCCAATTATACCACAACATTATGAATTAAGTTGCAAAACTACTCACAAACTTTCTATAATATTATTCTCATTTTGATACCAAATTGATGCAGATGAATACAAAAACTTTACTCCTTTGTATCTAAAATAAACTTTCTCAACGCCTATTATACACTAATACCTACATAGATAAACACCAATATGGTTACGGGTGTTGACCACTTGTATAATTAGTAAATAAAATGTAGCAAATATTCACATAAAAATACAGTATCAACCCCAAGATATGTACAACAAAAAATAATCAACCAACTGCTAGGTTGCTCAAAAATCATAAGTGATACAAAAACAACATAACATAACAATCTTACACATGAAATTACTATAATTTCTCAAAAAAACAACACACACAAGATTACAACCAAATGGTCATAGACAAGGACTCACTCTTCCTCCAGCACAAAAAAAAATGTTACTACACAAATTGGCAAAACAAAAGAGATTCAAACAGAGGCCAAAGCCTTCTTCCATTTCTCTCATTTCCTTTCACTTCTTTTCCTAGCAAGACACACTTGCTCTCAATTAATATAAAAATACCAACTAACCTTTATTATGTTCTCAATTGGAATACCAAATATAGCTACATTTAAGATTTTAACTTCAACATTTCCCACTTACTCCCTAAATAATTTAGGGTTGATATATAAAAATAAAAATAAAAAGACAAATATATTGGGGAACATGTTTCCAAAATTACTCTAATGACAAATTACTATGTTATACTCAATCAATCAACTTTTGAATGAGCATATCAAGTGATCCTAATTCAATGGAATTTGCTTAGGCATTGGGCGCTACTACATCATTCCTTATCTCTTTTGCACTATAAAACATACATTATATAAATAAATACAAAATTACATCCCAGATTGGAAGAGGCTTCAGACATCTTGATCCCTCCAGTTTTAGACTGATTCTTCAAGTGATCCACTATCCATTTCAGCATTTATGTCTTGTGCAGAACACCTTGTAACCAATCAAATGATAGGTCATTTTATTTCTTATCAAATACTCTTGCTTTGACAAGCGCATCTAAATCAGTACCTGCCATCTCTTTTATATCCTTTAGCACATTTTTCCACAAGTTGATTTCATCTTGATGACACTTGATTTGTTGTTCAACTTTGATTTGCTCTGCATCAATCTTTTCATATAGCTTTACCATTTCATCAATGTATTTTAATCCATCAAGCAATAATTTTTATACCCATGGCATAAGGGTCTTCCCATAACTATTATATTTAGTTATTGTTGAGATGGTTTCTTTACTTATTCCAAAAACTTGTGTCGGGGCTTCAACTTGGGCACTGACATGGACTTCCAATGGACTACATAGATAATCCACATACCCTGCAAGCGGTCAAACTTCTTCTTTCAATTGTTTTTGTGTCACCTTGTCTTATTCAAATCTCTTAATCATTCTTTTTGTAGTCACTCAGAGATTATGCATATCACTTTCTCAAGTGGATTAACACATAGCAACTCTCCTCAGGGTATAATCAGACAGAGTCATCTCCCTTGTCATTTTTGATATTTGGTTATGCAATCTCAACGAATTAGGTACCAGACGGATTTATGACCAACCGACAAGTGATCTTGACCTTCTTGGTGGGTGGAGTGACAAGAAGGTTTGCCACATCATCAAAATATGGCAACTCTGCATCCATTATCTTCTTTCGCTTGCTTAGTAATGGTGGCATCCATAAAATGCCACAATATTGATATTGATTGTCTATGTATTTGTACCAGTTGATGAAAAAGGTGGTGTAGATTTCCTTAGTGAAGTAGAATGGGGTGAAAGGCAGATGAAGGATAAGGTTAGAGAACATGAGAGATTGTTCTTGGTGATTTGGAACCAGGCACTACTCCTGTACCTACTAATTACTCTCTCCCTTGAATATAAGTGAGAAAAGGTTGCATGGTGTTCTTAATCAGCAAGAAGGGATATCCTAGTGGGGAAGAGGATTGTTGCATCTGCACTATTTTCTTGCCTTTCAACTTTCTTCCCACAAGGGGGCCTTCACCATAAGTCTCACTTTGTTGCTTGCCTTGATTTGACTCTTCGTTGTCACCATCACCTCCATCTTCTGCAGTGGGATGAGATATTGTGTCAAAACCACTAGATTTAGTTTCCCTTAGAGTGGATGCGCAAGCTTATTATGGTGAAGTTGGAGAGTTGGATTTGCAGGATCTGCAAATCCCTGTGAACTCTACAAGCTTTTTATTGAACCATTTCAATTATTTGTTTAGCACAAACTTGGTTCTTTCTTGCAGGGCATTGATCTCAGGGATTGACCAACATATCAATTTCAAGGGTGTAACCATGACTCTTTCGATTTCTTAATCTAGTGTTTTGTTTCCATCATCTATCATTCCATCAAGTACCCATGTGTCAGTAAAAGCTTTGATCTAATCCAAGTTCAGACATCCCCAATCACATCTTCAGACTTCAAATTCTTTAGCACAATTAGTGCAATAATCTTCCAGGTGTGGTATATGAATGTAGGAGAAGCCAATTCTCAAATTAGCTCGCACATAGCCCGTGTTGTCAAAATAAACTCTTCCCATACGTGAGAAAAAGTGAATTGAGTTATACCCAACTCAATATTCAGAGCATCTATTGCATTTTTACATGTGGTGTCCTAGAGAAATTGGGAACACTGCTCCCACTACGTGTCTCTTTTTGCATCTCTAATGAACATCGAAACGTTGTCTACATAATTCAATTAGCAAAATCTTGTCACCAACCAACTTCGAAAGCCTCATAGGACAGCCCTAAAAACCTCCAACTCTAATATAAGAAAAAAATTGAAAATGGATGAAATGACTTCCATACTATGATACAACCCTGATTCCCTCTTCGAAAAGCCTACTTCTCTAGTCTTCTTTCAAATTTTGCACTATCCTCATAGTGAATGCATCATTCACTCGTCTAAAATGCTTATTGTTTTGTTTCTAGGTCAGTTGAGGATAGAATTCATATGCTCTGGTATATAGTCCTAGGTTTGCCAATTGAGTGAAATCGGACTATACACGTTGAGATGCAAGAGAATATATTAAATATGAAGTCATATGAAATGACTTGGTGGAAATCACTTTAGTGAGCTAATTATGGACTGTGTCACCAATCATGCTTCCCCAATCAATGAATTGTTTACCACCACAAATGATACTCATTGGGAGAAACATCCAAGAATGGAAGTATGTGGTATCTGCGTTGCCTACCACCTTATTGAGGAGGGTGACCATATCTAACAGTTCTACAAAATCAGCTATGGTGAACTCTTGGAGAGCTTGATACTCCTCTCTATTTTACTTTCAATCAACTTGTGTTCATGACAATGAGGTGTTGCTTTGTTGCATATGTGCTTCTCTATGGAATTTGAAATGTTACATCAATGGATTCTCCGTCAAACTTTGCCACAGGAGCATCTCCCACTGATCTGATTTCTCTTGCCTCAGCATTGTAGTATTGAGCACATGCTTCTGAACAATGTATCGAAATTGGAAGTAGGCTCCCTCAGGAAGACCAATTCTTGCCAAGTAGGCACCCATAGGTGTAGCAGATCTATTATCAATTCTCCTGTGAAATTTTTCCAAGTCTATATGTCTGATCACTAAATAGCCAAATTCTGAGACATTGGTTTCTAGGATGGTCGAAGGCTCATATCCCAAGTATGTGAACTTCATCTTGGTTGTTATGGTGACATGAAATGCAGCCTCAGCTAATGCTCAATTATTATCACAGGGGTCTGGTGGGATAAAATGTTTACCAAACTGTGTAGAGCAAATGATGATGATCATGAAATTATTTAGTTTTGTTGTTACTTCTTCTCCTCGAGTCTCTAGGATTGGACTGGAACTTTAGCATGCCCAAGGTACAACCATCTTCCCTATGAGTGAAAGGTGCTTGAAATGGGCTTTAAACTTGCTTTAACTTGAGTAACTATGGAGTGCTCGAAAAATATGAAGATTTTGGTTGTATTTGGGCAGGGTTTGGCCTTTGTTTGAGAAAATGGCAAAAACGTAAGAGTAGAGAGAAAAATTCTTAAGGCATTTGTAATAAATGTGAATGAAAATGAGAGGAATCAACGATTTTTAGGGTCATGGGGCATCATGGATGCCTGTACATGCATGCCTCATTATAACAGGGTCAAAACAACCTCGTGGGTGCATCGAACATGCAATTGCAGTGACAAATATGTTGGCCACGACTCTACATCCATCGTGTCTGCGAGGTTGGGACGGCTTGGCTCATGGGCTCGATATCCACAAAGTCATGTTGTGGCCCGCTGAGATGACCCTACGCATCTGATGCATCCAGAAGGTCAAACAATCCCAGCCACTTGGACACAACAATCACGAAGGTGCACTTTTTACCTTTTCCAAAAAAAAAAATCTCAACTTTTCAACTTGACTCAGACTATTCATATTTGATCTTTTCAACTTGACTTAAAAAATTTCATTGACTCAAACTTCTCTTCAATACCAAAATTTTGGGAAATTTTGACTTTGCAAATTTTGTGAACAATAATGAAATAGAATTACAACCTATCCATCTGAGAACTAGAAGGTCAACCATGGAATACAATTTAAAGTATTTAGGATTGCAAAATTGTAAACACCCATAAACAAAAAAAACATTTTACAAAATGTAATAATAAACTCATAGTAGGGACTCACTATAGAGCCAAGATAGACATCAACTCGTTGTAGATGTATAATCCATACATCCTATCTAATTTTAGTTTTTAAATTGCCCTACAGTTGGACAAAATCACTTGTTTAAATAAAACCCATGGGTTTAAAATTTTAGTTTTTAATAGAAGGCTTTGTTATCTTAATCAAATATAGGGGAAAACAATGAATATTGATTTAATTTTGTAAATGAACTGTAAAACTCTACCTATGTCAACATTTTAACATACTATAGTTTGAATATGACATGGTACAATATAAACCACAAACGATTGAGATATAAAAGAGTTGCAAACCTTTGCCCCACAATGTCAACCTATGGACACTTCATTGGCCAGAAAATTAATTGCCTCAAGATTTAAACTAAGTGTGAGTTGGGGTTTACTATACAAGGTTTAGACAAATTTTGGGTTCTATGAATACTCATGGGCTTGGATGAGGAATAGGTGAATTACCCTAAGTTCTCAGCAACAATAAATGGCCTTCCAATGGGCTTCTTTGGAGCCTAAAGAGGATTAAGATAGGGTGACCCAATTTCACCCTACCTCTTTGTTCTAAAGCTTCTATTCAAGGTGAGGAAGCGATTTGACAAAACCCAAAAGCATCAAAATGGTAAAAGGGATTCAAGTCTCCTCAAGGCTTGATATTTTAACTTGTTTGCACTTTTTTGGTGTTGCCCTGCTAGCAAGGGAGGCTTCCTTACAAGAAGTCCAAGCCACAAAAAAATATTATGCAATCTTGTGAGACGACAACAAGACAACATATTGATATGAAGAAGTCAATTACATCAATGTTCATATGCATGGCAAATCTACCTTGGTAGAATCTTGGAATTTGAGGCAAGAACTCTACCAAGCTCTTATTTGGATATTCCTTTGTTTGTGAGTAAAGAATTCAATAGATTTTGCCAAAGGTCTTACCAAGCTAATGAAGAAGTTGTAGGTTTGGAAAGGTTGTTGGCTGACAATAGCATATTATTTCCTCCATCCAAGCTATGTCCATGTTTGATGTCAGTTCTAATGATTCCAACAAATTTGCCACGTATTGTTTCAAAGATCCAAGACTCTATTCTCTAGAGTTCAGAGCAATTTCGATGACACTAAGAAGATCCTCTTGATGGCATGGAAGAGGATGTCTAATGAGTGGAGACAAGCTTCCCTGAGATGGGGTGGATTATGAATCAAGTGCTAGGGGCAAAACTCTTGTGGAGAATTTATGGGGGAAGAGATAAGCTTATGGAGTGGGACACTCCAAATTACATTTGTACTCATTAATCGTAGAGCTATGTCGTAAATATTAGTACTGTTACAGGGTTTGAGCATGCTAGTACAACACTTTGTTTTTGGCCCAAGTATGGTAATTTTTGTGTCTTGGGTACAACTATATATATATATATATATATATATATATATATATATATATATAATTAAGCACATAATATGTATAAAACAAACGCAATAAGTTGAATAACCACAAAATACACGGATAATTCAATGCCAAATGTCATGATATTCAATGATCAAACTTAGAACAAGTACATGGTGCAAATGTTATAATGTGTACACAAAAATCAAGATAAATGACAATATTCATTATTTTCATATTGTTCTTCCATGTCTTCATCAAACATCAACACCATCATGTAATTCATTAGAACCACAAACAGTAACAATGTCACTCCCACAAGCTTCGCTATGTAGGCGTGTGAAGAACTATGTTATACAGGTCATGTGAAGAACTCTCCTACACCATGTCAAGCAGTGAAAGGTAGAAAATGGAATCATCCAAGTCAAGAGTCTTTAGGCCTACATCCCAACACATTGTTTCCCCTTTGTCTATACTCATCGTACTTGTGTATTAGGAGGTACAATTTGGAATGCACATAAACCAAATCCTCCATCTGTTTTGTTGTCAGCTTGTTGTCCTTAACTAGATGGATAAATGAGTATGTACCGAAAAGGAACTCGCAACTTATTGAGGCAAGCCACAATCAATGCAAAAATAAAAATTATAAAAGTTGAAACAAAATGTGGAAAAGAAAAGTTAAAATCAAATAAAATATTATTTGTGGTAGAATTTTTATTACAAGTTAGAGGGGGGTGGATGCTTGCCCATGAAGGTTCCACCACGTATAAGCATCTTTGTACTTGTCATGAAGAGTGCTAAGGGAGTAACACATGAAGCCTATAAAATTCTCAAAACTCTCACATAACTATAACTTCTACTTTTGAGTGTCCTCCTTGTGCTCACAATGAGCTCGGTAAAACTGAGCAAGTACTCCACATGATCCCACCACCCATCATCAAGGATCAACCCTTTCAACTTTTTGGCCTTCTCAGTGTTTGAGTACCTCCATAAATTGCAAATGTTGTTGATAACCACGTTGTTCAATTCCTCTCACACCTTCACAAGACAAGTGTGTGCGAGGCAAATCAAGTTTCAGCGACTTAATAAGAAACTAAAATAAATAAAATTGTGCATCATTTACCTATGGTTCACAATCAATAGTCTTTAGAAACATCTCCCCTTTATGGCACACTACAAGCACATTAATCAATGGCTTGATTTTTGTATTTTTCCATCCATCGAAAACTATTTACACATCTCTTTCGACCCATGAATATCTAATAAGCTACAACAAATCATCATGTATTCTTTATTTTTCCAATAAGATGATTCACACCTTTTCACACCCTAGGCCAGTGAACCTTTTATGGGCTTCATTGATAGCTCTCACTGTATTCTGTCAATATGGTGAGCTAACAACATTAAGTAGCAACCCACACTCGTAAATACAACGCCCAACACACTGCTCAGCTATGTCCCTCACTCCATTCTACAATGCCCTTTCCAATGGACTTGCACCTTTTCTTCGCTTGTAAGAGGTGAATATTCCTCCTCTACAGGGGATGTACACAAAAGTGGGTATGATGTGGCCATGACATTGGTACGAGATGGAGTATCATATGGCTTGCTAGTTTTAGATCATTTATTTGCCAATTGATGCTTTGATTTTAATGCAAACACCACATCTGCATGTTTTTTTCTTTTTGATGTATTTGAGAATATTAAAGATCGTAACCCCTTTCCACTCATCCCAGCGCAAGTTTTGATTCCCTTATCGAGAATCACACACAAATGGACTTTCACCTAACTGCATGAACTATTATATTTGGCATTACATTCTAAGCAAACCCAAATATAATCCCCTCCACCTGGCATCTGTACTAACATTGTGGCATACTTCCAAGGGGGCAAGAAATGATCGATTGTGAAGGTTGCTCCTTGGCCCACGAAACTAGCACTTGCGGTCATTCTAGTAAACCCCTATAGCTACCTAGTTAAAAATAATAATTTTTCCATTTAAATTTAAAGCCCGAGGTGGAAAGAAACATGTTTGACATTTGTTGAAAGAATGTTCAAAAAATAACAAAAAAATCGAAAACAAGCTACAAACTAAAAGACTAAAAAAATGCCACAAAAAAACTTACCTTAAATACACAATCCTCATAGTTGCAAAGCTCCTTAAGCTCGTTGGCACCAATTGGGAACTTGTAGTGGCATAGGATTAGCAAAAAGATGGAATTTCAGGCCTAAGCAATAGAAAAAGTGAAGGTAAAAGTAAATATGCAATGAGAAGTAAATGTAAAAAAAATTGGTGATGCAACCACAACATCGGTATGAGATGGAGTAACATATGGCTTGCTAGATTTAGATCCTTTATTTGTCGAAGGATGCTTCAATTTGAGGGCAACCATCACATCTGTTTCTTCTTGCCATTTGACGTATATGAGAATATTTGGAGTTGGCAACCCATTTCCACTTAACCCAATGCAAGTTTTGATTCTCTTACCAAGGATCACACACAAATGGGCTTTCACCTAATTATATGAACTCTTATATCTGACATTAAAATATGAGCAATAACCCCTCCCACCTAACACTTGTTCTAACTGTTGACCAAATTTCACCATAGGTCAAATTAGGTCAACCCCATTGCATTTGAAACTTGTCATAAGGTTCTTTAAGTTTGAAATGTTTGTTGTGGTCATAAACGAGGTCACATAATATGTCCTAACCTTGTCATATTTGTCATTTGTCTTAATGTCCTTTTTTTTACCACCTTTTGGTCATTCTAAGGAAGTTGTACGGTTTTCCACAAAAGAACAAATGTGTCAAAGTGCATTCTAATGTACCACATGTCAGGTAAGTGTCAAAAGACATTTTGAAACTGAAAAGGTTGTAGGTTCAACATTAAAACAAGAAGATCATTTGCAAAAGTCAATTTAAGATGCTTGTACGAACTGATGTAACTCATCCGACACGTGTGGAGGCTTTAAGAGGGTGTCTTAAGATCTCCACAAGGATTTTCTAGGCTCAGATGACTTCAACAAATTCAAATTTGATCAAAATCGATTCCTCTCTCTCTCTCTCATCGCTCTCTTGGATAGGGCGAGATAGGTCAACAATTTTCAGTTGGTACGGATAGGGTAAGAGGAGTTGAAGTGAATGCACTTGGTGGATGTGAGTATTTGTTGTAGTCAAAAATTCCACCTTTGTGGGAGAGGTTTTTAGGCTCTCTCACTCCCAGCTACAATATTGGAGCAACCTCAGGCTGTGGGTATCCTGTAGTGAGGTTGAACCTCCAGAGAAGGTTGGCTTCCTCTTGGTAGATCACATAAACGAATGTTTTTGCTTGGAAAAGAGGTAGAGAGGGGGTATAGGGTAACTAATAGAGCTAAATGGGTGATACACCAAATTGATTGACACTCACACAAGCATGAAATAAACACTAATTCAGCATAAGATAATTCTTGCTCACACAAACTCACAAACTAGTTAATTTGCATAAGTGTTTCATAAACTAGGCTCACCAAACAATCCATGAAGCAAAGAGAAATTTCAAAATCCACACCAAACGTCCATTAATGACGGAAAGAGTTCAAGTTCAGACATGCAACTAACTTGAAAACACCTAAAAATAGCCAAGAAAGGACAATGGACATGAAAGAACACTTCTTCACAAGGCCATCATGCACAAGCTTGCTAAGCACAATTTAGAGGCAAGAGATAGGTAAAAAATGATTTTTATTGCTTCAAAAAATCTTTCTTACAAATTTTGATAGGGTTTCTCCTTGTCAAAAATGAGGATCTCTTTTTAGGCTCAAAAGCCTCTATATATAGCAAAGAGGAATGAGAGAAGAGGGGGCTCCCGTGATAAAATGGAGAGAGGGGTCATAAATGGTTGCAAGCACCACTATGTCCTTGCAACTGCCTTGACATGAGATGAGCCATCTACGATCACCGCAAATCTCCTCGAGCCCCTCGTGCATTCAAGTCTCCCTTGATTGGAGCTGAGAGAGCCATGTCGCGGGTAGCTGCATGTTCCCGCCAAGAGTAAATGATTTGATCTTTTGCATTTAAAACTTGGTGTGCTTCTTCACTTTGCATGGCCACTGCTCCACGTGGTTGCATCTATTCTTAGTTTGACCACTTTACATGTTTTGACTGTGAGCTCTAGACCACATCATCGGAGTTGAAAGGAGAAATCCTTGTCTTTTTTTGTTGATTCGCTGTCAAAATCCCACTAGGATCCTTTTGAAAACTTGGCATTTTCTCATCCATTGATCTACTTGCTAGATCTTGACAAGTGTCAAGCTCACGGCAATCTTGATGAACTTTTTTAAAAACTCGACCAAAGGCAATGGCTACTTGCAGGGGCTCAAACTTGACGTTTGCGGGCCCGTCATTAATTCCTTCGGACTTTTGTTTTCGACCATTTCTTTGGACTATTTGCTCGTGGACAAATCTCCCGAAAGAATTAACCCTTTTCTTTGGCTTTGAACAATTTTCTTCAAAAATGGACCTTCTGAAGAATTTATAAAGTGCCTTGTTTTTCACTTAAAATACCCTTTCCGAAAGGAAAGTACCCTTCGACCTTCTTGAAAATGACCCCTTTTCTCGAGAAGTGCCCTTCGAAGTTTTTGCAATGAACTTTTTAGAATTTTGCAAAGAACCATTCGGCTTTCTTGAAATGGTCTTTCAAAAACATTGAAAATATATTTTCCGAAAGGGAAGTACCTTTTGGAATCTTGGAAAGAACCCTTCGAACTTTGAAGAGGACCATTAAAGAGTTACCCTTTAGGAAAATTGTTTGGAACAATTTTCCCGAAAGAAAAGGTCTTTGTCTTTTGCTTCGAACATTTTTTCTGAAAGAAATATCCCTTCAAAAACCTCATCTCGGACAACTTGTCCGAAAGAATTCAACACTTAGCCAAAAAGGGTCCCAAAAGAAAGGAAACACTTAGTCCCCGCAAAGTCTGAAAGAATGAACCAGTAAAGACTTAGCTAAATAAAAGATTTTGCACTTAGCTTCTAGTTTGCAGGCTTATCCTTGAACATTGTTGTTGGGTCCTTAGAAAACCTTGCTTGGATCCTCTCCCAAGCCTTTGATCCACTGCTTCATCAAACCATGCAAGAGCTTTAGTATGTGTGCCAAAAATAGCCAACACTTCTGACTACTCACAGGGAAGCATGTATGTTATGCTTGAGAAACCAACTCAATTGCCTCATCCAATCCGTTGGGCACGAAGTCACTGCTTTCTTTGACGAGGCTGACCCTATTTGGAAACTTCCTCTTGAAGCAACAAGGACAACAAGAACAAAACAACCACTGTGCCCAAAGAGGGAAAGGAAACACACAACTGAAAAGATGTGCACAAGGCACTTAGGAAAAAACATGAAAAACTATACAAAAAGTACAATATATACAATGGATGCAAACTCTTCTAATAGCAAGGCTTTAAATGAATCCCATTGATTGGGATGGGTAGTACCTCTCCATCTAATTGGGCCAGCTGAAAAGCATTATGTTGTTTGCATCCGTGGATCAAAAAAAGACCACTCCACAAGCTGTCAAATTTGGTATGGTTGCCTAGCTTGGCCTTGTTTGAATCCCACTTGAGGACTAGATCTCCTTCCTTGAAGTCCCTTACTATGGCTCTCTTGTCAAAGATTTTCTTGACTTGAGTTTGATGTGATTCTAGTGTTTTCATTGCAAGGTCTCTTGTTTCTTCAAGCTCCATGAGTTCTGCAAGTCTCATATGCATGGGCTCATCTTCTATCAACTCCAACTGATAAGCTAGTTCTAATGCAGGTAGCTCAAGAAAAATGAGCAGCTTAACCTCCCTTCTATATACTAAGACATATGGAGAATTGTCAATGGTAGCTTTGGGAGTCACCCTGTCAGCCCACAAGGCTATCTTTAGTTTAGTGTGCCATGTCCTCTTATTATCTTCCATAGTTCTCCTGATGATTCTTAGCAAATTTTTATTTGTAGACTCAACCAGTCCATTTCCTTGAAGATAATAGTTGGAATAGGTGCTGAGGTAGATGCCCATCTTGAGAGCCCATTCACTCGTTTTTAGATCGAAGAATGTTAATGCATTATCAAAGATGATAGTGGATGGAACACCAAACCTGGTCACAATGTAGTCATAGAAATCTAAGACCGCACCTTGATTAGCTTCTTTCAATGCAATGGCTTCCACCCACCTGGTGAAGTAGTCAGTTGCAGTAAGCACCCATTTATGTCCTGCACTTGATTGAGATTGATCATTCCTATAAAATTTAGCCCCCATTGCATGAAAGGTTGCTCTACCTGAATTGGGTTGAGAGGAAGGGATGTTAATCTTTGCTTACCCACAAAGAAAGCACACTTTTGACACTTTCTTACCCATGCATACGCATCTTTGAAGAGGTTGGGCCAATAATAACCAACCCTCATTATCTTTGTTGTTGTGGTTTTAGGTGCAAAATGACCTCCTGCAAGGCCATCATGGAATTGCTCAGAAAGCTTGGTCACTTAGTCATTATCTATGCACCTTAGGAGCACTCCATTGAGGTCCTTTTTGAACAAAACTTCATGAACCAATACATAAGGTATGGATTGAAGTCTAAAATACCCTCTTTTTGCCCTGTCCATACCCTGAGGGCACTCACTTGTTATCAAGAAACGTGTCATATTCTGAAGCCAACTAGTGTGAGGTGGAAGTGCATCTGTTTATGGGTTATCTTGTGTTACCAAGATAACCTCTTTTTCTTCATGAAGATCTCGACCATATGTTCACACAAGCCTTTACCTCTTACTAGCTTAGTGACCTTGATATCCACGTCATACTCCATGACCTTGGTAATCCAACCAGCTCTCTTTTTGTTCGAGTCTTTGTTAAGAAGGAAGTCTCTCACTCCAGAATGAGACACCATAAGATAGATTTTGCTATCAGAGAGCATTGGCCTGAACTTTTTGAGGCTTCTTACTACTGCAAGGACTTGATTTTTTACAAAAGTATACCTCACCTCATACCCCACAAGCCCCTGACTGAAAAATGCTATTGGTTGCTCAAGTCCTTCACCATTCTTTTGCATCAACATAGCTGATATATTGTCAATATTGACAAAGGCATACAATATGAAATCTTTTGAGAAATCAAGATTCATGAGTGTGGGTGCTTGGGCAATGCGCTGCTTAATACCCTCAAATGTTGATTTACCTTCATTTGACCAAGTGAACACTTAGTTATTCATCATAGCAGTGATGGGTTTGACCAAGTTTTCACAACCAGGTATAAACCTTCTCACAAAGTTTATTTTTCCAATGAAACTTTGAAGTCCCTTCTTATGTTTGGGCAAGGATAAGGCCAAGATGGCATTTATTCTATCAGGATCAATAGTTAATCTTTGTTTTGAGACAATATGACCCAAGAGTTTGCCCTCATGAACAGCAAACACACATTTCTTGAGATTCAAAGAGATCCCATACTTTTGTGTCTCTCAAAGATCAACCTCATGTGGTCTATGTCTTCGTTGGCATCCTTGGAGAAAACTATGATGTCATCCAAATAGACCAGCACCATTTGATTCAGCAATCCTTGGAAAGCTATGTCCATTGCTCTTTGAAAAGTTGCCCCAGCATTTGATAAGCCAAAAAGCATCTTCTGATAAGCATATGTGCCCCATTTGATGGTGAAAGCAGTTTTACATTGATCTTCTTTCTTTACTAATACTTGGTTATGACCTGAATAACCATCCAAAAGAGAAAAACGTTCTGAACTTGCAACTATTTGAAGAAGTTGCTCCATGGATGGCAGAGGGTAATGGTCCTTCAAGGAGACCCTGTTCAGATCTCTAAAGTCAACACACCGCGTAATCTCCCCACTATTTTTCCTTACAAGCACCAAATTGACTACCCACGATGAGTGCTTGATGGGAAAGATGATCTTGAATTCAATTAGCTTGCTCAGCGCTCTCCTCATAAGCTCTTTTATTTTGGGGTTAACGAGCCTTTGTTTTTGTCTCACAAGGTTAGCATTAACCTCCAGTTCTATAGTATGTTGGGCTAACTTTGGATCAAAACCTTTCAAGTCACTATATTCCCAAGCAAAGATGTCTAAATATTCCTTACAAAGTTTAATGAAAGCATGTCTTTCTGCCTCACTACTTACCTTCCCAAGCTTGAAGAGTTTGTCTTTGATGATAATGACTCTCTCATAATTCTCCTCGTCAATGGACATCACTGCCTTGTCTTTCCTCATATGGTCTCCCTCATGAAAAAGACTTTCAAGGGTGACCAGCGCTTTAGGAAGCTTGTTAGATTTTAGTTAAACAATTTGATCCTCATATTAGTGTTGAAATTTACCTTGGTTGGCGGAGGAGAACTCTGTTTCTTGCTACAAAAAATAAGCAATTTGTTTGTCATTTTTGAAGATTTGTCAGTGGGCTTCATTATCTGGTACTGATGGCCTCACCACCACCTTGATATGTCGTTGAACTTTTGCCTCTTTTAGCTTACTTGGAATATCAAACTGAGCTCCCACAGCTGCCACCCTGTCAACATGTTGGTTCTAGTTTCTTGGCACAACTTGAATGTTAAAGGCTTCACAATATTCAATTAGGTCCCACACTTTGTTTTTGTAGGACCTCATCGAAAGATTCTTCGTAATTTTCAGGGCCCTGACTTGGTCCACTATAAGCTCACTGTCTCCATATGCTTGCAACCGCTTGATTTCCCTCTTACTGGCCCATTGGAGGCCATAGATTAGGCCTTCATATTATGCTACGTTGGAGGAGCAACTGAAATGAAACCTATAAGAGGATAAATACTTACCATCTGAAGGGGAAACCAGCATTGCCCCTGCACCTATCCATTTTGCTCATTGAACCATCGAAGAACAACTTCCACATACCATTGATGTCTTCTTTAGGTCCAATAAGTGAAGGCATGAGTTGATTTTCGTCATATAGCAAATAGACACCCATGTCTCTTTCATCAACACCTTCCAAAGGGTTGAAAAATTAGTTATCCCCCCATAGCTCATCCAAGAATAAGTCTGGAATCTCCTCAAGATAAGTATTCAGTTCTTGACCAATTGTAAATTCATCCTCATCAAGGATATTACAATTGAGGTTTATGCTATCTAGATGATGGGGTTCAATGTGAAATTGTGCCATTGGCTCAGCCTTGATTGATACCTTAGTCTCATACCTTGTTTTGAAAGCCATGTAGGACGAATCTGTGGCTAGATAACCCCCAATTTTCGTTGTAAATTCTCTAGAGACGCATAATGCAAAGCGAGGAGTTACATCAAGGATCAACACATCTTGAGCTACTGAAACACTAGGACAAGCATGCAGGGTCAAGCTGAGACCCTTGATAATACCAAACGGCTTTGTGAAAAAACCGTCAAGCTGCATAACTCCCTTTGTATGTGGCTCATATTTGAGGTTCAGCTGATCAATATAGACTTTGGCATTACTAAAGTGCTAGCTCCACTATCTACCAAGCAATTATGCACCAAGGAATCGCCAATGATTAATGAAATGTAGAATGGAAGAGGTTTGACCACCTTACTTGATCCTTCTCCTATAGGACCTTGGGTTGCATTGGTGAGGACCTCAGTTTCTTTGCTTGGTTGTTTGCATGCAGTTGTTGTAGTCACTATCTTTCATACAATTTTGAAAGATAGTTACAATTCTGCCACCAGATTGCTGAGTGTTCTTCGGAGTTACCAGACACTGAAAGATGAAAGCTATAGCCGCTACAAATTGATCAAACCAGCATCAAACTTGATCAATCTTCCTCGAAAGTAGTCCCACCAAGCGTGCCAAAAACTGTTGTTCTCAAAAATTGCACCCTTGTAAGAGAGTTTTTTAGGCTCTCTCATTCCCAACTACAATATTGGCACAACCTCAGGGTATGGGTATCTTGTAGTGAGGTTGACCCTCTGAAGAAAGCAGGTTTCCTCTTGGTAGATCACATAAACTAATGTTTTTGCTTGAAAAAGAGGTAGAGAGGGGTTATAGAGTAACTAAGAGAGCTAAATGGGTGATACACCAAATTGATTAACACTCACATAATCATGAAATAAACACTAATTCAGCATAAGATAATTCTTGCTCACACAACCTCACAAACTAGTTAATTTGCATAAGTGTTTTCATAAACTAGACTCACCAAACAATACATGAAGCAAAGAGGAATTCAAAATCCACACCAAACGTCCATTAATGGTGAAAAGAGCTCAAGTTCAGCGCTGCAACTAACTTGAAAACACTTTAAAATAGGCAAGAAAGAAAGACAATGGACATGGAAGAACATTTCCTCACAAGGCCATCATGCACAAGCTTGCTAAGCACAATTTACAGGCAAAAGATAGGTAAAAATTGATCTTTATTACTTCAAAAGGTCTTTCTTACAAATTTTGACAAGGTTTCTCATTGTCAAAAATGAGGATCTCTTTTTAGACTCAAAAGCCTCTATATATAGCAAAAAGGAATGAGAGAAGACGGGGCTCCCGTGAGAAAACGGAGAGAGAGGTCATAAATCGCTGCAACCACCACTATGTCCTTGCAACTGTCTTGACCATGAGATGAGCCGTCTAAGATCACCGAAAATTTCCTCGAGCCCCTCGTGCATTCAAGTCTCCCTTGATTAGAGCTGAAAGAGCCATGTCGCGGGTAGCTGCATGTTCCCGCCAAGTGTAAATGAATTGATCTTTTGCATTTAAAACTTGGCGTGCTTCTTCACTTTGTATGGCCGTTGCTCCACGTGGACGCATCTATTCTTAGTTTGACCACTTTACATGTTCTGACTACGAGCTATAGACCACATCATCAGAGTTGAAAGGAGAAATCCTTGTCTTTTTTTGTTGATTGGCTATCGAAATCCCACTAAGATCCTTTTGAAAACTTGGCCTTTTTTCGTCCATTGATCTCCTTGCTAGATCTTGACAAGTGTCAAGCTCATGGCAATATTGATGAGCTTTTTTAAAAACTCGACCAAAGAAAACGGCTACTTGCAGGGGCTCAAATTAGACATTTGCAGGCCCATCATTAATTGCTTCGAACTTTTATTTTCGGCCATTTCTTTGGACTATTTGCTCGCGGACAAATCTCCCGAAAGAATTAACCCTTTGGATTTGAACAATTTTCTTTGAAAATGGACCTTCAGAAGAATTTATAAAGTGCCTTGTTTTTCACTTGAAATGCCCTTTCTAAAAGGAAAGTACCCTTCGACCTTATTGAAAATGACCCCTTTTCCCAAGAAGTGCCCTTAGGAGTTTTTGCAATGAACCTTTCAAAATTTTGTAAAGAACCTTTTGGCTTTCTTGAAATGGTCTTTCAGAAACCTTGAAAATATCCTTTCCGAAAGGACGTACCTTTCAGAATCTTGGAAAGAACCCTTCGAACTTTGAAGAGGACCATTAAATAGTTACCCTTCGAGAAAATTATCCAGGACAATTTTTTGGAAAAAAAAGGTCATTGTCTTTTGCTTCGGACATTTTGTCCGAAAGAAATATCCCTTCAAAAACCTTGTCTCGAACAATTTGCCCGAAATAATTCAACACTTAGCCATAAAAAGGTCCCAAAAGAAAGGAAACACTTAGTCCCCGCAAAGTCTGAAAGAATGAACAAGTAAAGACTTTGCTAAATAAAAGATTTTGCACTTAGCTTCTAGCTTGCAGGGTTATCCTTGAACATTGTTGTTGTTGGGTCCTTAGAAAACCTTGCTTTGATCCTCTCCCAAGCCTTTGATCCACTGCTTCATCAAACCATGCAAGAGCTTTAGTATGTGGGCCAAAAATGGCCAACAGTAGTCCTCATGAGCTCCAATTTCATGGTCATGGTTTCTGGATTGGTGGTCCATACTGTATGAACAATCACTAAGATTGTTAGCACCTCCAAGCTACCTACACAGTCCCAATGGCTCGGTTTTCTCATATGTTTGCATTGGTCTATGTGAACCAAGTGTTGTATGTGGACTTGCAAAATATGTTCATTCTTCTCATGTTGATTTCAATCTGGTTGACACGTGTGAACATGGAGAGATGGGCAAGATCAACTCTCGTGCTAGAAGTGAATGTCAATGAAGTCTGCAGAACAGTGTTTTGGTAATAACAGAGTTTCATCCCCTGTGAGTGGCTCCAGGTCAAGGTAGTACACCTATGTTCACCCCTTAAAACATGGATGTCAGTTTCTCCATTGAGGGTTTGCATTGAAGAGATCTTCAAGGCACTCAAAGACAAAGAAGGGCAGATAAGCTAAAGACTTAATGAGACCATAAGATTGTGAATGTCTAGACAATGGAGGCAGAGTAATAGGATGTCTTGAGCGTAGTTCAAGGTTGATAATGTAGTGTAAGAGACCTATTTTGATATAGGATTGAGATTGTAAGACATCATGAAGCAATAGAATGAAGACAATCCAAGACCATACACAGTCACCCATACCCTGTTGAAGATAGTTGCAAATGAGATGATTTACCTTAATCTCTTTGAAAGAGGATTTTGCCTCACAAAGTGTCATCTCATGATAAAGATCTATGAGGTCTAGGCAGGCCTAATTGTTTCTTTCTTGCAACCCATTCCTAAGGGACACATCTTGACACAAGAGGAGGTTGTTTAATCGAGAGAGGATGATGGTAGATTGGGTTTCAATTCAGTCAAGTTTCTACTAGAAATGCTCAAATAGTTACATTAATATTAAGCCAAAATGACCCTATAGTAATACAACATTGCAAGTGATAACTAGTGCATTGATGGTGAGGTATGAGAGCATGGTCTCAAAGCAGAAATGGATACATTCAGGGGTCAGATGACCTCAGTGACCTAAAGATGGAACCAATAGAGTGAAGTACAGTAGTCAAACATGCATCACCACCTACAGGTACCTATTGGTTTCTCCTAAAATGCACACCTATAGTTTGACCCATTTCCAGACAGTCGAAGCTAATGGAGAATGCAGGTTTGGAAAGGAGGCAGAAGTATAGGATGAAGATGATCATGTTGAAACCACTCTCACAATGGTAATATCACATTCCCATGTGATTTCAAGAAGCAAGAACCTCATAGACAGTCATAAATCAAGGTTTGTAAGCCCACTAAAATCCTGCGCACAGTCACAGGCATAAAAGCTAGTCTTGATAATTTGAAGTGTTAAGGCCTCTTAGAGCATAGTCAGAGCTTGAAACTTGGTATAGAGTGTCCTCATGAACTAAACAAGACCTCTATGGTTTCAGTTGGGCCAGACAAACAGAGGAAGTGCCCTTTGTTTCATCCCAAAGGAGAGGCACTCCACAATCAGCACATCTTGCAAACCTAGTATCATGGATGGTGAAAAGGTGAATATGAGAGTCTTGAATGATTGTTGGATGATGTGTAGGGTTGGATTGAATGTAAACAAGTGTTGAAGGACACCTACAGTCATTATGAACACTCAAAGGTAGTCACACCCACAGAAACACAGTCCATGTCTATTAAACCTAAGAACTAGGCATGAACCCTTATGGTGCTGAACTTCGCTCATATGATCATATGATCCTTCAAAGCAAGTTGACAGTGTTTAGGGGAGAGTGGAGGGTTGATTGGATTCAGTCGTTTGCAAAGAACAACTCAAAATTGGTCATTTTGGCCTATTTATCTCTCAGGGGTGTTCAGTATGCATTGCAAGAGCTCGAGAGCCAATTTGTTTCACTCATATTTGTACGGACAACGTGCATGGTGTCTCAAGCACTTAGGGGTAGTTGAGGAGGATCATGTACTCAAACTTAGTGGCATTCATTCGAGGGTTGAGCGCCTAACTTTTATGAATCAATGTTAACAACTTGAACGACCTAAAACCCTCTCAAGAACCCGATGAAGAAGATATGAATGGAAATGCATCTAGAAGGGGTCAATTGACCTAGGAAATGATTTGGACATGCTTAGCACTCTCTCAAGTTCCCTGACATCCAATTATTCTGCACTGTCACTTGTACAAACACGCTTAATTTTGTGTTTTCTGCAATATTTTAGTTGAATTGAAGGTGAAGACGAGAATGGATAGGTGGGAACCATTGTGGAAGGTGTGTGGAGATTTGTTTCAACTCCTCGTACCTTATTCTCACCTTGGTCATACATGAAAACTCCTCTGCTAAATTGTTTATTGCAGGCATTCTTGAATGGGACAGTGAGAAAGAAAGTGACTGCCAAATCAAAAGTAAGAAGTGTTGTTTGAAGTTATTTTGAAGTCTATCTGATGGAATGGAAGACAAAGAGGTCTTGATGAGGTGTCTCACACCTCTGGAACGAACCTCCCTGAACATTTGCATGTCACTATAGTGACAAGTGTGAGAATTGAGGCCTAGAGGGCTAATGAGTGACTGCAAACAAGTAACACAAGTGTCAAGGAGAAGTCCATCAATTGAAGGGTGCATATGACTATCACAAATATTGTTTCAACCTTCTCAGGTCAGGGCATGTGTCAATAGACTACTCGTCAAGAAGGCAATTTCAAGAAAGACATGGAGTGTCTCTACGCCAACCTCAAGAGGATGTTATATTTCAGATTGACATTTGTCCAAGACAACTTCATGACCTGTTCTCTAACTCTCTTTTTCTTGCATGGTCACTAGTTTCCAAGTCTTAACACTTGGCATGGCGACTCTTCAACATCACTTCTCTCTCCTCTCTTATGCTCTATATATAAAAGCCATTTTGGCATTATAAAGAATCCACAAATGGTATGACAAAGCCCTGTTGGTTTTGACATCTTGTTTTGCCTTTAAATAAAGTTCTAAAGTTAATTTAGTCTTTGCAATTCTTGCCTAAGTATGTCAAGTGGTCTATTTGGATGACAAGTGATGAATGTCTTCTCCTTGCTTCCATTCAGCTCTTGTATGCATTGTGTGAGTAGTAGCATTTCTTCTAATAGGTCTCATGAAGTGTATATGTTTGTTAAGTGTACTTTGAAGTGTGAAAGAGATTAGCAATGTCTAAGATCAGACCTCCTAGTTACCCACCCTTGGATATGCATAGCAATTTGCCTCAATGTAGAAACACTTATGCTAGAAGAACCTTGAGTTGAGTCAGTTTTAGAAGTCTTCTTTCTTAGTTCAAATGCAAGTATGTTTATGGAGTTATCTTTGGTGTATCACCTTTAATAATATAAGTTGTTTTTATGTTTCCTTCTTTCTTTTTCACCTCCAATAATGATTAGTCTAGTGTAGTGTGTGAACCTAAAAGATAGATCAAGGGAAATAGTCTTTTAAATCTAGAGATCTATCTCTTGTAGCAACTTGCTTATATGTAGAGATAGTTCCATGTTATCCCAAATTTGAGAATGTCTCTTTGACTTCTATAGGGTGCAAATTTGAGCTATAACAGTTCTGGCATGCTTGATGGGACACAAAAAAACTGATATGGAGTACAATAAGACTCTTGAGGAGGGATAGGTATAGCTTGAGGAAGGATGCCTCGAAGAAGCTGCCTCTTAAGAGCTTGGATTTCTTTTTCAAGAGCCTTAATCACATCTTGATAGCCTTCTTCATAGTGGATGTTGATCTTAACAACAAGATGTTGTAATAGCCTACTTCATGCAGTATCTAGCAACTCCACCATTTGAATCTTGGTTGCAGATTAGTGCACTCTTTCATGCCTAAGGTAAGTACAATACCTCATACTAAAGGCATTTCTTTTGATTTCCAAAAGAGCTCCTACTATACTCCTCCCTACTAACCTTGTCATGACCCATACTTTGCCCCTCAACAACGCTATCAAGGTTGTTATCAGCGCTATGAGCCATGGTAGCCCTATGGTCAGCTCATTCCTTCTCCATATGAACATGTTGTTAAGCAGGCATATGAAGAAGTTTATGAAGAAGCCTATGAAGAAGGTTATCAAGAAGATGTGATTAAGGCTCTTGAAAAAGAAGTCCAAGCTCTTAAGAGGCAGCTTCTTGGAGGCAGCCTTCCTCAAGCTATAGCTATCCCTCTTCAAGAGTCTTATTGTGCTCCATATCAATTTTTTTGTGTCCCTTACCCTCATGAAATCATTCATTATCCTCAAGAAGAGCCTCTAATAGAACCACAATCTAGCCTCCAAGAGAGCCTAATATTTTCAAAACTCCAACTTGGAACCAAGTAGTGAAGTCTTGGGGAAATAAAGATGAAGAGAGTGAAAGCCAAGAAGTTGAAGTCAAGAGAGAAAACCTTGTGTTTGTTCAAGCCCCATTGCCTTCTCATCAAGAACCTATAGCTTGTCCATCTTGGAGGTATATCTAAGAAGATTTCCAATGTCAACAAGAGGCCTTAGTTGAAAAGGTGGGAGATGAAGTTGCAACTATTGAAGAGCCTCAAGAGGGCTATGAAAAAGGTGAGGTGCTTGTTGAAGAAAATGAAATGTCTATAGCCCAATTGACCCTGCTATCTCTTCAAGAATCTCTCATTTTCAAGACCCCAAAATGCAAGAGTACTCTCTCCATCCCCATGCCCATTCATGAGCCCTCCATCACACCTCATGCTCCCTCTCCAACCCATGAACTAATTCACCACTCTGCCACCTCATCCTTTCTTGAACGAGAACCCATCCTATGGGAGATTAGTGAAGAAGAGCAAGTAGAAGTCCCAGAGGTAGAAATTCAGCGCATTGTGGCGGATGAAATTGTTGTCAACGATGAAGAATACAGGGTCTTACCAGGTGAAATTAAGGAGGTTGTCTCCCTCACTAATTTTTAAATCTAAAGAAGAACAAAGGTGGTCAAAGAGTTGAAACTAGGCCACAAACAAATCATATGGACCTCCAACAGACATTAAGAAAGTTAACACTTCCGACATATGATGGCTTCAATAAGTGCATAGCACACACATGGATACAAAAATTAGATACATTTTTACCATTGAAGCTAATGATGGAAGAGGAAGCCATCAAATTTGCCACCCTTCACCTAGAATGTGTAGCACATGAGTGAGGGTACCATGGATTGATCACTCAAGGGCACAATCACATTCACTAATATGTGGAGTTTAGTATCAAGGTAATAGATAGATTTGATAGAGTTGATCCAGAAATCCATTTTCAAGAGTTAGCTCAACTCAAACAATCCAATTCAGTGGAGGACTTTGTTGTTGATTTTCAGAAGCTTTCAGTTATTGTACCTGATGTAACTGAAAGGAGACTTGTTTTATTTGTTGAAGGTTTCGCTAAAACACTCTAAGGGTTTGGTGAAAGCTTTCAACCCTATTTCTCTTCAAGAAGCCATCAAAAAAGCTTTAGATTTGGAGACATCAGCACCTAAAGGTAAATATTTTGCCCTATGGACAGCCAAAAACATTTTATGGGCAGCCAAGGACATCTTATGGGCAGCCATTGACATCAATTTTTTGGCAACAAAAGAAGCCATTTCAACAAAGGGTTTCTCTCTAAAAAGAGTTGCCACAGAAGCCACATATTGAGATAAAAACATGAAATGAACTTAGAAGGAAAAAACTATGCTTCGCATGCAAAGATCCATGGGAACTAGGTCATAGGTGTCTTTCGAAAGGACAGGGGCACTACATTGAGGTGATATCTAATGATGAGTTAGAGGTACTAGACCTTGAAAGAGGAGATAGAGATAGTTCAAGGAGCACCCTTGCCACACTCATTTCAGCAAGCACTTATGCTACACTTTCTGGTACACCCTGGTATTACCCTTTTAGAATTTGTGGAGTTATGTAAAGATGTAAACTCACAATTTTGATTGATAGTAAGGCAACCCAGAACTTCATTGATGATGGTTTGGTATCCCAAAGAGGGCTGAAATCAAAAAAAATTTAAGGCTTAGATGTGATTGTAACTGGTGGTTCTACTATTTCTTGCACCAGAAGGATTCAACAATTGAAGATCACACTTGATAATCACAGTTTTGATTGATAGTAGGGCAACCCACAACTTCATTGATGATGGTTTGGTATCCCAAAGAGTGCTGAAATCAAAAAAAATCCAAGGCTTAAATGTGATTGTAGCTGGTGGTTCTATTATTTCTTGCACCAGAAGGATTCAACAGTTGAAGATCGCACTTGATAATCATGGGTGTGTGATGACTTTGATGTTGAGCATAGGAGAAATAGGTTTGGTTTTAGGGGTGCAATGGTTATATTCCCTTGGAGAATTCACACAGAATAACCAAACCTTGGAACTGAAACTTGAATATAATGAAAAAAAAGTTGTACTTCGTGGTATAGCCAATGGAGCCCCTACAATTGTTACAGTGAACAGAATGGAGGGTGTCACTATTGGTAGTACTCTCTAGATCACAAGGCATTCATGATTATGTTATCATGGATTCACTCAGAGTTTGTTGAAGAAGTATCAATAGATTCAAGTCTTTCAATACCTAATTGCATCAAAGTACTACAACAAAAACCATCGAAATCTCTAGAAAGAATGGTAGAAACAACAAGATTGGTTTGATAACCGGATATTTACAGGGTGGTTCAGGGATTGTTTGAAAACAAGCAATTTTGAAAAGAGCAAACTATCATGTCCTCTTTTCGAAATAATTAATAATCTAATAATAATTTATTAAGTTGTCCAAAAAAGTATTTTAAGTTATAACTTTGGAAAAAAGATAATTATTATTATTGAGTGGGGCCAACATCAATAAATACATACATGGCCAAAAGTAACTAATATTCATAAGTGGAAAAAATATAAATATTAAATTAAAAAGTAATTCTAATTACTTAAGAGTTTGGGTGAATTGAAAAGTGAATCTTATATAAGGACAAAATGGGGCAATGAATAAAGATTATTGATTATAAACTTTTAACAATTCATCACTGAATTTCAAATTCATTCAACTTTTAGTTGAAGATGGAAAACTTCATTGCAACCGAATCAGAGGACAAAATCCCTCCAGTCCATAGTGGTAGCTCCATACAAAGGTTACAAATTATTACACATCTGGTTATTCACATACAATCAGAAAACAAGGTTTTAGCAAAATTTTAGAGCAAATAACAATTTTTTCAACAAAGTGAGGGTTGTACAACTAGGGTTTGGTCCATTGGGACTAGTGCCACACTTGGCAGCATCCATTGTGGTTGGCATCATCTTTTTTATGCAACACCCTTCCTCCCAACAACAATTTGAAGCCCTGGATAAGCATCAACAATCCTATGTCACACTTACAGCGCTGTCATATCAAAACAATTACTACAGCACAACAACTGAAGACAATAAGTGGTATTTATCATTTGTAATCATTGATATCTATGCAAATGTAATAGGGTTTGATCAAGTTGATTGTCGTCAGTAATGGGTTATTCATATTTGATGTTGCATGTAATATTTAGTATTCAATTGACTAAAATTAAAGAGGGGTGTGGTTGAAAATCCTATTGCATGTATTGTTCTATTCATTTATTATTTGATTATCTTGGTGAAAGACAACTATTTTGTACCTCTACTATTACTTGATGACATTAACAAATGTTACAGGTGTTCTAATTTCTTCATGAGAGTTTTGATTTATATTACCTAAGGGCCCTGATTTCTTCAAGAGGGTATTGAATTTATTTCTTCTAAGGAAAATTTATTTCTTCCAAGGGAAATCTGAATTATTTTAAAAGGGTTTTACGATAAATCCAAAATTGTTAATATTTATACAAAAAGGGATATTTCATGGTTGAACAAAACAATATTACTATTCAAGTTTAAGGCCCAAGAAGAAAAAAAACTTGTTTGACACTTGTTGAAAGAATGTTCAAAAAAATAAAAATAAAAATTGAAAACAAGTTACAATCTAAAAAACTATTAAAAAAACTAAAATAACACCACCTAAACTTAACCTTAAAATACCCAATCCTGTTTGTTGCAAGCTTCTTAAACTCCTTGGCAAAGGAGTTGTAGAGGCATAGGATTAGCAAAAGGATGGAGTTTCAACACTAAGCAATTGAAAATTTGAAGGTGATAGAAAATGTGCAATGAGAAGCATATGTGGTGTTGTTTGCTTTTGATAAAATAAATGAGAGCGGCTTTTATGGTTCCCCATGCTTCATTTTATTTTTTTATTATTTTTTTAAATCCAACATTGACATATCCAATTTTTTTAACTACGGGTCATTATCGGGGACGCTGCCTAGTGGAGGGTAGGATGGGGTTTCAGCCCTAAGCAATTGAAAAATTGAAGGTAAGCAAGAATATGTGCAACAAGGCTCATATTATGTGTTGTTGTTTGCTTTTGATAAAATGAATGTGAGAACGGCTTTTCGGATTTCCCCATGCTTTATTTTGTTTTTAATTATTTTTTTAAATCCAACTTTGATGAATCCATTTTTTTTTTACCATGGGTCCCTATCGGGCACACTACCTAGTAGGGTTGGGTATGTCTAGGACGAATACAACCGCAGCCCACTCTGCTGGTCGGTGCCCAGGGCATATTTGTGAGCATATTGGACTGATACCTTGCACACGTCGTATTGGGGCCAGTCCCCCTGGGTACAAGGACCCAATAACATACCCCACGATAAAAAAAATTCCACTATCTATCTGATCAATGAATCAGCAACCTTGAACTTTATCAGAGGTTGACACGTGGTGATAAGACCTTATTTATCTTTACTTATTTCTGGGAAGATGCAATGGTTAAAATCCAAGCCTTCATCTACCATCGCTGCAGTATTTAGATTTCTAGATATTTTATGCAGGACCTGGGACTTTACAGTCAAAGACAATATGCAGGTACACGAGCAGTCAATCCTTGGCCTTATAAAATAGAACTTGAACATCAGGTTGACAGCAATATGCCAGAATGAGGTGGTCATTACGTAAGAAGACTGTTTTGCAAAGGTAGGAATAACTCTAGAAACTATTCCATGAAGAGGATCTACAAGTTACATTTGTCTTGCTCTGGAATGAAGTCATCTAGTTTACCATTGCAAAAGGATTTGGATCAAACAGGGGAATCCCCAAGGCAAATTCTTTTCTATGGTTGGCTGCTTAAAGGAAAATACTGACTTGGATAAAACAAGAGGGGATTTTCAGGTCCACTGCCTGTGACAGGAAGAGGTCCATTGCCTGTAACAGGAAGATGTAGAATCTACACGTCATATCCTCATTCTATGCAGCTTTGCCAAGAGCATTTGGATGTCCTCCTAAGCACATTTGGTGAAGCATGGATTGGTCATCCTAATCTCACGGATTGGATGTTTGGATCAGCGCACTGGTTAAGATCTTATGTCCTAAGTTTATTTTGGAAAGACTCTCCAACCCTCATTGCTTGTAATATCTGGCTGGAAAGTGACCAATGTATATATGAAGGAAAAACTGTCAGCTGTGAGAGATTGAGCTAAAATGGAAGCTACGACTCCGAACTGGGCAAATTCATGGAAACCAAAGGAAGATGGCAGTGAATGTTAAGAAGATGGAAACAGATTCCAAGACTCCCTTGCAAAGGTGTAAAAAGGAATAGAGCTAGAACTCCCAAGGCAAATTGATGACCTCCTGAAGCTCCAAGGGTGAAATTCAGCTTTGATGCAGCAGCAATGGGGAAACCAAATCCAACAGGTGACGATGGATTTTTAGAGGCAAATGGAAGACCATTAAATGTTATTGTTTAGTTTTGGACCAAACTACGATCAACAAAGTGGGTATAAGAGCCCTCCTAATTATTGATATGGTGCCAAAAAGAAGACCCGAGCATAATTGGCATTTAAACACTCATCAAGGAAGTTATAATCGTGTGTGTACACTTAAAGTGTATGGATGGCATGATTAGCAGCTATCATCTCAGCGGCAGCAATTTGGGTAGCAGCCACAGCAACAGCAACTATTTCAGAATCAGTGTCAGTAGTAATATGCAGGAAATGTAATTAATGCTGCAGTCTCAACAAGTGACAGCTGAAAGTGGAAAACACAGTAAGCAAAAGAAGAAAGGCTCCATTCCATACAAAGGTGCATAATATGTTCCTCTTGTATTTGTGCACCAGTCTTCCATGGAAGATGGGGTTATTCAAATGGAAAGTGCACCAATTTAATTTCAAGATCAAATCTTGACTGAAACAGAGCAGCAAATTTAATAAGATGAAGAATCTTCTAATCAAGTTTGTACAAGTGAGGTATGCTATTCAGAATCGCAACTCTTCTTTTAAATATGTTGCATAGAACAATGATTCATCATTAATTCTGCTTAATAACCATAGTTACCATATTCGTCCGAATATGGTCTATAAACGGAGCGGGCCGAATTTTTTTAGAAAACGAATTTGTTCGATCAAATTCGTATAAATTTGAATATTCTTTTTTTTTAATTAAAAAATAAATACAAAAGAAAACGCGTTTTTCCATCCTCCGTGGTTCCTACATCCATGAAAATCACAGCGAACTCCAGCAAAATATCAAAAACCCTAAAGAAAAATTCCGAACCACCACAATCATAAAAGCGACGAACAATCTGCTCTTGCTATCTATTGTTTACACTTAAAATCATGGCAAACCCTCAGGAGGAGCCCTAAAACGCAGCGAACAGATTTTTACAGACCACAGTTGCAGTCTTGCAAAGGGATTCCTTTCTACCGTTCTGGATTGCATTGAAGTTTGAAGTTGAATGACGCATAGGGTCACAGCAAAACGACGGACCAAACGGAGAACAGCTGTTGTTTGCACTTCGCAGCCTTGCATATGCCACACAGCGTCGATCGAGCGAGTGGTTTATTTTGTTGGGGGTGGGTTCATTAAATAGGGAGTTGCGGTAAGTAAAAGTCTTAGGTTGGTTTGTTCTTGTTTTTTAAAACTTTATTTTCTATTTTACATTATTGTTTATTTTTTATCTTTTTTTAATAATTTAAATTTAAATTTTAGTAATAGTAAATCGTAAAACTAAATACTATGTAATTATTATTAAGGTATTTAGATTTAATAATAATATTTTAATTAATTATTTGTATTATTATTTAATAAATTAGTTTTAATTTTCTTTTTATGTTAATTTAAAAAAATAAAATTATGTATTTAATAAATTAGTTTAAATTTATTTATTTTATTAGTTTATGATTTATTTGTATTAAATTTTATATTATAAACCTATGATTTATAAAAAATATTGTTTTTAATATTTCTATTTAATCATTATTTTATTGCTCATAAAAATGATAATATTTTGCAGGTCAAAGCTTCTTCAGGGAGTTACTAAAATTCAGAGCAGAAAGGTTGAACAGTACCAGTGGGTATTGGGCGAGGGAGGAACTTATTTGTGTTTATGTTTTACAAATTTATGTATGATATATTTATTTTTTTAGGATTTGTAAAAGTTTCCTAACCGAACTACCGAACTTACCAAACCGAA
Organism: Torreya grandis; assembly: GCA_037957365.1. Classification (NCBI taxonomy): domain Eukaryota; kingdom Viridiplantae; phylum Streptophyta; class Pinopsida; order Cupressales; family Taxaceae; genus Torreya; species Torreya grandis. Next base: position 2,012,192 of record JARHVA010002024.1, read on the forward strand.
CTTTTTTCAAAATTCCTAACTTCTGAACTTTTTTCCCCTTCCGAACGTTCCGAACATGGTAACTATGATAATAACCTAAATTGAACTCCTCCTAGTCCTATTCATAAACAAAAACAAAATGAGTCTTGATACAAGCAGTTGCATTCTCTTCCGTTGTTCCACAGTTATCACACCAGAATGAACAGCATCATTAGCAGCTATTGTCTCAGTGGCAGCAATTTGGGCAGTAGCCACAACAGAAGAAGCTCTTTCGGAATCAGTATCAATAGTATTATACAGGAAATGTAACTGATGTTGCAGTCTCAAGAAATGACATCTGGAACTGGAAAATACCGTAGGCAAAAGAAGAAAGGCTCCATTCCTTACAGTGGTGCAATAGGATTCAACCATATTTTGAAGTAGTATACTGGTATGAGATCAACTTTAGCATCAAAATTTCCTGGAGATTCCAACCTCTCTATGTAACAGGGAATTTAGAAAAGTGGAGTGGATAGCTCAGTTTAAGAGGCTCTTCGGTGATGGGAAAAACAAATGGGAGATTTCTAGGCATTGCTCGTTCAAGTCCTGGCTGTGGTGCTCCTTTATTGTGGAGTTATTAAAGGACCTCTATGAGGAATCACAAAAGGAAATATGGACTGCTGAGGCACAAGTTCATGGCAGAGGGTGATTCAAATTGCCATCAGGCATTTATCAATGTAGCTACTTTTCAGACCATTTTAATGACAATGGAATTTGCATATAGCTGAAGACTGGAGGAATGAATAAATATCTGGTGTTCACTTGATTCATGGTGGTATGGGCATTCCTGCGAAATCTAGACTTGTGGTTCCAAACTAATTTCAAACCCAATACCTGTAGATAGGGGAAACAGGGCCTATTCTGGTAAGAATGGTTGGTTGGAAGAAAGATATATCCGAGGCATCAGATTAACATGCATGTATGGATCTTGAAAACGTGGTCAAGGACCATGCAAGCTACATCTCTACCGAATGGCCTTTTGTGATTCAGGCAGTTGTAGCTACCCTACACAGATACAGTGGTATAGCTCTTCAAACTTATGGATCAACCATAGTTTTGACACAGTATGAAGTTTTTATACCTTCACGCCAGTCCTTGAATGTCCAAGCATTTCAAGGATTGATAATCAGCCTCTTATCTAAAAAAAGCATCAGAAGCAAGTGGCATTATGTGTTTCATGGATCTCACGAGCACAAGTCTACCCGTTGCTATATCCAATGGTTTTGGTTTAAAAGAAGTGTTGTGTGACAAGAAAGCTAGGCACACCCATGTTTTGCATTGTCTAAGAGCACATGCAGAGGTCCTTGACCACCCATGGCAAGGGGGATGCCAGTAAGAAAGCAGATAGGAGAATAAAACTCCAGCAAAGGAGCAAAAGGAAGAGGGTTGTTAGGAAGGAGATTGCGGTGGAGACGAGGTGACAGGAGGGTCGACCAGGACTGGGAAAGGAAAAATGAAAACTGACAACCACCATGCTGATGGTATGGAGAAAAACTTCATTCTTAAGATAGCTCAAAGAATTTCTAGACCTAAAGTGATAAAACGGTTAAATGCTATTGTAGAGGTTGGCCTGCAGACTGATGAGAAGGAAAAAAATGGAATGGCCACCAAGATTGAGGAGACCGTGCCTTACTCTAAAAGCACCAGGACTAGTAGGAATGTTCATGCCATGGCCTACCTCCATTGTTGCAATTGTGCGCTCATCATACCTACTAATGCAATGTGAATAAGAAGCTATAGCTGCTGGACAGGCACTATCAATACCATGCAGGAGATGGTGAAATCCCAGGTTGCATATTATGGACAAATGCATTTGCTTGTGGACAGCAAAGAATGCGATAAAAATCCCACACTCATTCAGATCCATCAATCAGGTTTCAGATGAAGAAGAGCAGTAGGACAATCCAGCTCCGGCAGACAAAACAGTTTATTAACTGTTACGATGTGGTTTCTACTGTCAGTTCCATTAAGCTGTGGTTGCTGGTTCTCTGCAAAAGAAACTTAAAAAAAGAGGACATATGAGAATTTGAGATGTCATTGTTCGTATTTGGACCTCAATAACGTTTATGGTTTGGTTATGAACGGGCAGGGGGGCCTTATAAATGCCCCATTCTGATGTAAAATAACTGCATACCATTATTGTTATCTACATGAATATTTAACAAATAGAGGGAAAAAATGAAAAATACACAAATCAAATTATACCATAACTTTATTTGCTTAATTTTTAATTTTATTTATGAATGGGCGGGGAGCGGGGGGGAGAGCCGGGGAGAGGCTTATAAATGATCCATTCTGAACTAAAATAACTGCATACTGTTATTGTTTTCTACATGAATATTTAACTAATAGAGAAAGAAAATGAAAAATACGCAAATCAAATTATACCATAACTTTGTTTGCTTTATTTTTAATTTCCTTCTCAATTTGTACTATGGAGCCGTGATCTTGTCAATTTATCAGAGTATGAGTGCTGTCAAACTTAAGTCAGGAAGGAAAAAATGAACACAAATAAAGAAAGTGTGAAACATGCAGAGGCGTGAATATGCAAGGGCTAAAGAGCCACAAATGGAGTAAGTTAATAACTATATGATGGGAAGCATTACCAGATCTCAAGGATTTTCAATCTTAAACCTAAACAGAGATGACATCATTATACTGTATTCACCAGATAAAATAATATATTACTGTATGCCAGTGATTATTTAAAATGCATCATAAGTCAACATCTATAGGGATTGTGCTTTCATGGCTATTGCCATATTAAGAAAGATCTCTCCACCAGCCTTGTATCATAAGAGTCTCGGATATAAGTCAGTGGTATTAGCTCCACCAAGTCCATGAGAGGAGCTCCACAGAACCCAGCAACCCTGGACTGAGGAAGCATCCAAGAATTACAAAGCTTGACTATCTCCTTGATCATGGCATGCTATTCCAGTCATTAGCATGAAAAGATGGTAAAGCGTGAAAAGTTATTTATGTTTGCAACTGCAAACATGAAATTTCACATGCAAAGCTAATGGAATTTGAAATAACAGTCCTCCATATAGAATCAATATGCACCATTCTTGCTACCATATAGGATTCTCATGCTAATCCATAATTAAAGGGGTAAAGCACGGCCATGAAATGATAACTTGGATGGGTGCAAAAATATAAGTAGAAACTACTGACTTCTAATATGGTACCGAGTTAGCAAATACCCATTATTCTATAGCAATAAAACTTGGTCTTCCGGAACATATTGTTTGTATAATGAAGTTGGTGCATGTCTGTGTAGCGTAAGAATATATTTTTATACCACAATCCTCCTTTCAGTAGGTCTATATCACTTAAGCACTCATTTTTTTTGTATACCACAATCATCGTTTGAGTAGGTCAGGGTCATTTATGCACTTGACCTTAAAGAACGTGACTGAAATCGGGAAGTTGGGAGCGCTTAACAGATTATGTGGAGGAGATTGATTGATAACATTTATGCCCTCGACCAATAATGATCTTAATTAGTTTGGTCATACCAATGTCTAAATCATCAAAACGGCTTTTACTTAGTCTATGACTGAAAACAACTGATTATCTGCAGATTGTTGGGTACATTGCTTATGCACACACATTTATAGAGTTATCCAATTCCATTTTTTAGTGATGGGAATGAAGAATTGGAAGTGTGATATGGAAATAAGAACAACTACAGCAAACACAAAAGTAAACAACACAAGAATTTCCTCAGAGTAACAAAATGTGGATTAAAAACTACGGCAGGCAGGGTTGTGCCTCCTTCCACTATCACCAAACTGCAAGTTTGCAAACTCACAAGGCCATTGTGGCTGATATCAGACATATTCAACACCCTATCTTGCTTGTTCTGCGAACCTGCACTTAATACACTGTGCTTTCTGCAAATTGCCAATTCCTACAACTTGCTGCAACTGTTGAACTCAACTGTAGATGATCTCCAACCATGCCGACTACATACATTAAGCTTACAGACATGTCTATCAACTTCAAAACAAAGTCCAGGGTATATAGAAAGATAACAGGGGGAATTGAAGTTTTAAGTCCCTTCTGTGATAATTCTGATTCCTTTTCCTATCATAGTGACATGTTCAGCCATGGGTGAACATGTAACCTGTCTGTAAGTGACAGATTCAGGGTTGTCCGAATGTGTCACTTTATTATAATTGACCTACATAGACCCACGAAACATCTTGTGGGGTCCAGTAATCCTTTTCCCATTACTTTGCATTGGTTTTTGTGCCTGCATCATCAATTTGTGACATCTCTCATCTTCAAGGTGTATATTGGGCATATATGGTCAACAATATAAATATCCTCTAGTATAAGGAAGAAAGAAGACCATAATAGAACCAACTACATACAACTGGCCGCACCGCAAAGTGAGGCGGAAGCTAAAAACAAGGGCTGTTTGTAAAGAGGGTATCGGGGATATAATAAGGAAACCACATACAAGGAACTGACGAACAAGGGCAGCCTAGATCCAAGATGGTGATAAACTAAGCTAACAAGATATAAAAGCCAAATGGTTAAAATTATTGTAACTGCATGTAAAGGTAGTGAAAACTAACCTAAGCACGGACAAGGGAATTTAAACCATGCTTGTATCTACAAGCCTAGATAACCTACACTATTATAAGCATAACGACAATCTAGGCAAGGAGAGGAGTGACAACAAACATACTACTCTAACAATATGCAGAATTCATCTATCTACTAAAGTACACAAAAAGAAAGAGATTAGGGATAGGGATACTTACATTGAGTAGACTTGTCGGCACATCAATCTCCCCTTGGCTCTACTGGCACTTTGAAAGACATGTTGTAGGTAAGGCATCAAAGGCAAGGATGAAGCCCTGAGTGTCCTTAATTAGGGACTCCAACGACTAAGGGGCACCTCCTTGGTTCAACTTCCTTCGATTGACCTTCAAAGACCTTGAGCAAGACTAGACCTCCACACTTATAAGCTTTTATCACCTATTTCCTCTTATATACTTAGAGCAGACTTTGAGTGCGCAAGCAGAGTAGACTTTGTGTACGCAAGTAGAGCAGATGAATGGTGTTTTCCTATCAACATGACATTTACAAGCCCTATAAATACTAGTCAAAGCCCTAAAAATGACCTAGCTAAAATGTTGATGGAATGGATCTAGATCAATTCAATATAATAAATCAATAATAACACAGTATTGGGCCATCAATGCAAATCTAGTACAAACAGTTAAACAACTAAATCGATCAGGATCGATTTAGTAGGAAAGTGTCACAAGCAGGGAGATAGACTAGATTGATTAGGATCGATCTAGTGGGAAATAGAGGGCATCAATGATATAGAACTAGGTCGATCTGTATCGATCTAATAGGGAAAAGTCAATATACTAACCAGAATGATAAGAATGAAGGGAATAGAGACTCAAACGAGGAGAAACAGAGCTAAAGGTATGATAGCAATGATAAGCATATATAATTGGATATAATGGACATCTCTCGCAAAGCACCACTAACCGACCCCACCCCTTTCTCGGTGCACTCCTTAGGACATGCACTCAAGGAGACTGATGTGCCGACAAATCCTGCAAGAAAGATCGTAAATGACTAAAAAATATAGATGAATACCTATGCCCCACCCAAAGCTTAACACATATCACAATAATGTAATATGGGATGGTGCCTTGAGAAAGAAACATAGCAATGCAAAAGCATAAAAGTAAATGTTGTAAAGAATACGGATAAGATGAGATAAATGAAAAGACATAAATGAGCATACATAACTTCACTTATCTGGCTAAACAGAAACATGATGATATTGTGCCAAAGAAGTAATAAGACAACTCTGACAAGCCAGGGGCATAAAATGTTGATGTAAGATGCCAATATGCAACTACAACTAATCTAGTAAATCTGAAAATAAGAGAAAAATCAAAATTTCTACAAAAAAATTCTGTTAGTACCACAAAATTCTTTGTGATGCCAAGATTATAGCACTTATTTTGGTTCCTCAAATGTACCTACAAAAACAAAGATATTATGGAAAAACAGAAACTGAATGACATTTTTTAAAAGGCTCAGATTTTTCAAATTTTATTATAAATAGGTAAAAAGATAAATCATTTGAAAATTTGATTGTTTGAGATTTTGCAAGCTTTGAGCAACCATTTCTAATGTGGAGAAAGACGATGGCTAGAGGATGGAGAAGCAGAGGTCATAGAACCACTACCACAATTATCGAGGTAGGTGATGTAATTAATGTTGTGTTGGATAGATAGGTTAGATTGAGGAAAATTGAGTGCCAACACAAATCCGTGTGACAAAATTTGCCCCAAAAGTGTCAAATCATAGATAAAAATTTGACAGATAACGGGCAAGAAGAAAATGTCTTTTGTCAAATTTTTAAGTAGTTTTTAAAAGGCCAAGACAAAATCGTCGTTGCAAAGATAACTGATCTATCTGGTATAAGAACAAAAACATGGCCGCTTTAATAGAAACTAAAATGGCCAATCCAATAGGAAATGTTGATGACATGGCTAATTAAGTATTAAATGGGAAAGATGGCTGATTTAATATAAAAACAGAAAGATGGCCAATTTAGTAAAAACTAACATGGTCGATTTAGTATAAAATCAGAGAGATGGACGATCTAGTCGAAACTAACATGGCCACTTTAGATGAAAAAGTGATAGCATGGCCAATTCAGTATAAAATGGGAAAGATAGCCGAGTTTGTATTAAATCAGAAAGATGTCAGAATTAGTAGAAACTAATATGAACAATTTAGTTGTTTTTGCTGTTGTTAATGAAAGTTTGCAGATTTACTTGACTTTTGCCTATTTTTTGTCTAATGGAAGACTAATTGGGCTTTATTGTTTGGTATTTTGCAAGCACAAAGACGACCACAATTATGACAGTCAGTCGTGCAAGTTGGCTACCTGATTTACTGGCCATACTTTTAGTATCAGACAGAGCTCGACTAGTGAGTCTGGGTTTTGGAGGCATCATGGAGACGTGTCTGATGCCTCTAGATGCGGATTTGCTATTGATATTTTTGCAGCAGTGGCAGAAGAGTATGGACACCTTCATATGGGGAGTGGATGGGGACACAATGGAGGTTGGCATTACCTTGGAGAATGTTCACACCATATTGGATCTACCACTAAAGGGTGTGTCGATGGTATGCGACACACTAAAGAGTGTGGCCCAAAGGCAGGAGCGAGCCCATTGGCCACAGGGTTTGACAGCTATAAACCGACATGGATTGTACAGCTCCAGTAATTGATTTAGAGACACGGCTAGCAAGAGCAACAAGAGAGGCCAAAGGATTGCAGTCTAGATCTCGTAATCTAAAGAGGTCCCTTAGAGAGGCTAGATTTGCAGCTTCTTTGCAAAGCGTAGCTCCTTGCCAACCTAGGGGTGAAGGTGACTTGCGGTTATAGTTGTATCTATGTTGTGTTTTTCATTGTACTTATAATGAAAAACTTTTGATACAAGTATATATATCATTGGTTTTGATTCCTCGTCTTCTACATGGGTTTTAAAATGATGTTGACATTTAGCACTTGTGGTATGATAATGTATCTTGATATCATGTATGTGTATGATAATATTGTTGTGATTCATTTTTTTCTAACAAATGTGAACATGTGCATTGAAAAAGAACAAAAGACCAAGTGTCAAAATGGCATCTTAAGTGAGTAAATTGAAAATTTAACAAACAAAAGATGTGAAATAAATGATCGTAGAGCACATCAAATGTAAGATTAAACCTAAAGAAAAACATAAGATATGAAAAAGAAATGCAAGTCAAGCGCCAATCACATCAAATGTAAACTACATGAAAATCTAAGGCAAAACATAAGACGTGAAAAAGAATTGTTAACAAGGGTGTAAATCACTTCAAATGTAAGATAGATGAAAATCCAAGGCTAAACATAAGATATGAAAAATAACTAGAAAATATCCAATGTAAGAAGATAAAAATCTAAAACAAAGGATAAGCAAGAGACTATAAGAACATCTAATGTATGCAGAAAAATTTAAATCAAACTAAGGATATGAAAGATTGTAAGTGGATTGTAAAAACATCCAATGTAAGCAGATGAAAATCTAAATCAAAGAAAGGATATGAAAGATTGTAAGTGGGTTGGCAAAACATCCAATGTAAGCAGATAAAAATCTAAATCAAACAAAGGATATGTGACACATGGTAGCAAATGAGTAAAAACCCAACATTGATGTTTGCGCTAGAGTGTGTTGTAGGAAGACATGAACATCTAGAGTCATAACTAAAATGACGGAGATGTTGCGGAAATAAAGTGCGATGGGCATTTGCAAGGAAGGCCCGATTGATTCCGCAAGGTCTTACTATGCAACTCACAAACTAAAAAAACAAGAGGCATGATAATGAAAGTTAAGAGTCAAATCTAAAGCAAAGCGAGAAACAGGGATATAAAGAAGAGGGAAACGGTCAACTATCATCTAGGTCGATTATGGGGATATTTGGAAATTATAAAAAGTGATCAAAAGAAAGCAAGGTGAGACAAGAGTGACATAAAAACCCTTAATGGGTACAAAACACTCTAATCAAGTTGGCAAGGCTAAGAGATTTTAACATCAAGGATCTCAAGAACCCAACCTAGGAAGCATAGAGCTTGGGCTAACAAGCAAAGTATAAAGATCATCCCATGAAGGCAAAATGCATAAAAAAATAAAAGGATCCCACCTTCCCACAACGTGTTTCCATTTCTTAGGACCCCTTAAAGAGTAATCAATCCACTGCAAGGATTGAGTACTTGCGTGAAAAAGTACGGTGGCACTAATGATAGATATGAGACCTCCTACCCCAATCTACTAGCCTACCGCATCCCAATAGTCCTTGGCTCTATCACGAGGCCAACTGTGAAGTTTGAGCTTCAACTAGGATAGGGGGACATACCAAATGATATAATCATGTCTTTTGGTGTGATCTAACTTTTGAAAAATATTTTGCCTTCTAAAAAGGTCTTTTTCTTTTTCTTTTGATTTTTCTCTTTTCCTTCTCTATACAGATTTGAAAGAACAACAATGGGTGTTACAGATGATAAACACAAGAAAGCTTACACCTAGCCGCTAAAGTGTTTAACTCTAAAATCTAGATTAAAAAATCTAGGGTTAACGGGGATAGAAATGGCCTAGGGCCAAGAATGATAAACTATCTCTATAACAGGACAATTAATTTGCAAACTCAAATAAATAATATTTTAAATTTAAATACTGAGACATACTAAAAATAGTAAGTACAACCAATGATTGAGATTACAATAAATGAAAAACAATGGTGCTTAGTTGGATTATTGTGCGCATTCAGATCTGATATGGTACACGCTGGCAATAGACTCGATCTAGATTCTGGATCAAAAGTCAAATTCTGTAAATTTGACCTATGTGACCTCAAACATTTGCGTCGACCTCGGACAATTGCCTTGATGCTTATGTCTAACCTGGATGCACGTGTCCAGTACGGAATACATATTGGATCTAGATGCAACCACCTGGAATGTTTTAGGTTTTGTGTCGCCTTCGCTCTAGTGTGCTCAAATTTGGGTCATGGATTGTTGCTCCTTATCAAATAGCAAAACCCTAATTCTTCATCTTCATAGTGACTGTGGGAAAAATGGGTTAGTGAATTCACGGTGTCGAGCTAAAACCAAAGACCCCTGTCAATGGGTGCTGCCTACATAGTCACTACTCTAAAGAGGGCCTCAAACTCATGTAGTTCTCCCCTTCGTGTGAACTTGTATGTGCATAAAGATGCAATATATGATAAACAAGTACAACAATGACCTAACTTGTAACTTGGCAAATATAACTCATGGGCTACTCCTTCAGTACTTCAAACCTATAGATGTAATATCCCTATGACTGATATGGAAATAGGGGAAAATAAAGAAACTTTGCTCACTTGAATCCTTTGATTGAATGTTTTTGGTAAGTTGCCTTGTGAGTTGTTTGGTTTGTGTTGGGTGTGGAATTTATGAGGATTGATCATGCACATATATCAATCCTTTTGGAGAATATCTTGCACTAAAGCACTTAGACTGACCTTTAGGATACACTTCATTTGTAAATTTGATGGCTTTAGGACGCTAGACACTTGCGTTGAGATAGGACACTTGCATCGACATAGACGTCTAACAAGGACGCAAGTGTCCGGACAGCTAGAAAACAAACATAAATCCAGAACTTGTAAAGACAGAAGATAGCAGGGTTATAATATTCTGAGCATGATAGAAGGTATGAGTCATATGAATAACATTGATCAAACTAAGAGATAAACAATAGGCATAGAGAGACAACAGATGTAAGTCTTTCAATAATGAAAAAAGTCTAGAATTGAGAGGAACAACCAAAGTTTATATTTGCCAAGTGTACAAGACTAGGGTGTTATATAATTCAGACAAAGTGTCTACATTTGCCCCCCTTTAATCTAATAATGAAATTGTTGGTTTAAAGGAAAATAAATGCGTACCTATGTGTGTATAACACACATTGCCTTTGCGTGAGCCCAACGTCAATACTTTGTTGGTAACCTGCAACCAAGAGCATGTTACAATATTTAATCAGTGCATATAATGTGAAATCGAAAGCATTGAAATGATTGAAATTTAAAGAACAAGGTTTAAGAGTACACTTGTATATCGATGCAACCGCCTTGCCTTTTGGCAATTTGATTTAAAATGTTGTATCGTTATGAACCATTGGAATTGAGATTAGGACACATATAAATCTAAAAATACATAAATATAGAAAGATTGGAGGACGTATGCCCTCAACCTTGGAGAAAAATGTGAGTTGGCACCCAATCATACTTATAACCTAGTGAGCGTGAGTGAACCAAGTCAACTCGCACTATAAACTTGGTAAGGTCGGATGATGTAATCAAATCCAACCTACAAACTTGGCAAGATTGAATGATTTAATACTGAAAAGGCTATCATTTGATCTCATCCTATGGATGCTCATAGGTATCTCCCCACTGCGAACCTGGTGCAATACACTAGTCGTACTGTCAAGGAGCATGTATAGATGTAATATTGGCACTGTAGGATTTGTAATGCTCTGCGTATATGTAGGACTTTGTGGTCCTGAAAAAACAATAAAAAGAATAGGGGTTCACGAAACCCATCATTGAGTGCTCTGTGGTTTCTTTAGAATAACAATAATAGGAACATGTTTACATGCTCTGAATATTTGAATATGATGTGTATGGACATAGTTACCAAATCCGACCAGATCTGCACAAAATCCAGTCGGACCCAGATCTTTTGGCCAACTCAAATAAGTTTGTTTGGGTCCACCCTTTTTTTTCAAAAAATTGTTTATTTTTTTTATTTCTTTAGGTTTTATGTGCAAAAAAGCCTAGAAACCATAATCAGCATATAATATTAACTTTTTATATTATTTTATTAATGTTTTTCATTGTATTTGTCAATTTTGCATATTTATAAAACCATGCTCATGTATATACATATATAGATGTGTGTGTGTGTATTCCGGATTGGATTTTTCCAAAAAGAATCAAGAATTCTGGATTTCGGATTTTTTTTCCCTCTTGAATGGATATGGATTTCTTAACTTGGTAACTATGGTAGTAAATGAAGATTCCGTGGAACCCACTATGGATCTTTGATGCAGTGGCCTCTCAAGTATCGGCTGTCGAGGAAAGGAGATTGCATGCTGCTTACCCTTTCATGGAGGATTAACCTTAGTAGATTTGATAATTAATTGTCTGAGTATAAACTTCTATTGTTCAAGTGGATGTTCATATGGAATTCCATAAACTATAATTACCCTATTGGCATGAATGTATTTAACATACCCATGTATTGTAGAAGGTACTACTCGAAGTGTATGCATCCAAAGTCATCCCAATAACATATCAAAGACACCCATGAAAGGTATAACTGAGAAAGTAGTGATCACATGTGCAAGACCCACCTGTAAAGGTAAGTCAATCTCACCAAGAACCTATTGTAAGGTCCCATCAAATGCTCTATTGGTTGGAGGATGTAAATCATGCTTTGTATAACCCAAATGCGTAAGTGATGTCATGGTACAAACGTTCTCGCTTGCACCATTATAAATCATAACACTATGTATGGGTTGGTTCTCAAGGTATGCTCGAATGAATAAAGAATGAAGATCGGAATCGTCATCCACAATCTCACTATCATCAAAAGTAATTGAGGGTTGCTGAACCATAAGAGATGTATGTCACGTATAAATACCAAAAATCCCATCCAATGAGTGCCCATAATGTGATGGAAGAGGACGTGCATTATATTCCATTTGTACCTCTGGATCCTTCTCAAAATGGTCTTACAAAAGATTGTTAAATATTTCTGCTTTTGGGGATCACCAGGGTGTGAACTTGATTCCTCTGGACGATCGTCAAATGTAATCTTTTGGTCATCAATAAGATCTTGAATCTTATGCTTCAAGGTAAAACATTTATTCATAAAATGCTTGGACTTTAATAATAGTCACAATAAGCATTCGCATCATACCCTTTGGGTAGAGGTCTACTCATATCAACCTCTATACGATGAGGAAGAGATATGAGGTCACTCTACAAGTCGCGAGAGTAATAAAGCGGAAGACTCAGATAAATGTGTAATTGTCTCCTTGGTGTATTGGATAAGACAAGATGATTAGGTAGTTGTGACACCACATTAACTAAGGTAGTTGTTTCCTTTTTAGGTTTGGAAAGCTTTACCTTGTAACTTGGTTTGATAGTAAACTTGGTATTAGATGTAAATGTAGTTGATGTGTTTGCTACATAAGTTTGTTCAATGAGATAAGTTTCGTTTCACGATCGCGAAAAATATGAAATAAGTCATCGAAATATTTGAATTTTTTGAAAACAATGGACTCATGGAATGGGACAAGCAAACTTTGCTTGAATATGTCTTGCAACTCTTTGTCCGCCATTGGATTGGTCATTTTAGCTAACATTGTCTTGTACCTTAAGACATATTCATTGATAAGTTCATTGGTTCCTTGTTTGATTTTTGCAATTTGGGCATAGGAAACGTTTTCGGTGATATTGATAAAGAAGTGTGCCCAAAACTGATCTGCAAGAGGTTTGAATGTTTTTACTGATTGGAGAGGTAAATCATAAAACCTCCTCAAAGCATAGTCTTGTAAGCTCCTTGAAAATAATTTGGTCAAAAGTTTATCATTGGAGGCATAATCAAAGCATGCCGCATAAAAAAATCAAAGATGTTGTTCAGGATCACCCTTGCCATCATAAAATGTCAACTTAGATGCAATAAAACTAGTTGGCAAGGGGTGAAAAGATATTTTTGGTGCAAGAGAATTATGCAACACCACTTGTAAATCGATAGCATAAGGTAATTTAATTAAATTTTGTTCAATATTTGTAACCTTAGTTTGCAAACAAATTACAGTTTAGACAAAAACTTGCACCTCTTGGTCTTTTAAGGTTGGATATTTGAAAAGTCACCAAAGGAGGTGTACCCATAGGTTGGGTAGATATAGGCTTTGAAACCGACAATTGAGTTGAAGTACTAAGGTTTTCCATGTAAGATGTGGCAATAGTAGTTTCAGGGAACAAATGTGTGAATACATATCTCATGCCCCCATTAGAAGTATGACACGGTGATGTGTTCAACGTGAGGTTTGTTGGTATATGGGGATGACCCATAGCTCTAATAACATGATCAATAGATGGACCTGCTTGTTCATCTACGCTTTTTGTTTTTTTAATTTCTACTATGGTACTTAGGAATTCATCAAGATCCTAAGGGTTTTGACGAATACGCTCAAGAAACAATGCAATTGCTTGCACTTGCTCATGTCCATTGATTTCATTAGACTCACAGTTTTCATTATCAGAATCTTCTTCTATGATAACCTCATCAGTATGTTTTTCATGCTCAATGTTTGTATTGTCATGGACCATGGGATTAGGCCCTTCATTAGTTTGAGACGTCTTAAGTGGTAGGAGAGGAAGCTCAATGTGTTCAATAGGCACACCTCTCAATCTAGAGCTATGCCTAGGTTGCATGCAAAATAATATAAGCAGGAAAACCCTAGCTAACTGAAAACCCTAAGTATCAAAAAAAATTGCATTCATATAAATCGGGTTCACCAAATGTTTAATCCTAAAATATAGATTAAGGCTAGGGTTAAAAGGGATAGAGATACCCTATGGCATAAGGATAGTAAACTATCTCTATGGCGAGCCAATAAATTTGCAAAATTAGATAAAAAATATTTTGAATTTAAATACTAATATATGTTAAAAATAGTAAGTACAACCAATGATTGACATTGCAATAAATTAAAAACAATGATACTTAGCTAGATTACTATGTGCATTTAGATTTGATATGAAATAGGTTGGAAATAAATTGGATTTGGATTCTAGGTAAGTCATCAAATTCTATAAATTTGACCTCTGTGGCCTCGAACACTTGCATTGATCTCAGACACTTGCATCGACACTTCTGTCTCACCTGGACGTAGGTGTCAAGTACGAAATCCCTATTGGATATGGATGTGAACCCTACAATATTCTGGGTTTTGTGTCGCCTTCACTCTAGTGTGCTCATATTTGGCTCATGGACTTTCACTCATTGTCAAATAACAAAACCCTAGTTATTCATCTTCATAGTGACTAAGAAAAATAGGTTTGTGGGCTCACAGTATCAAGCTAACCCCAACGACCCCTCTGTCAATGGGTGTTACCTACATAGCCACTACTCTGAAGAGGGCCTCAAGGTCATGTAGTTCTCTACGTGTGGGCTTGTGTGGGCATAAAGACGCAATATGTGATAAACAAGTACAATAGTGACCTAGCTTTTCACTTGTCAAATATGGCTCGTGGACTGCTCTTTCAGTATTTCAGACCTATAGATGTGTTGTCCCTATGACTGACATGGAAATAGGAGAAAATAGGTAAGTTTTGCTCACTTGAATGTTTGATTAAATGATTTTGATAAGTTGCCTTGTGAGTTGTTTGCTTTGTGTTAGGTGTGGAATTAATGAGGATTGATCATGCATATCTACCAATCCTTTTGGAAAATATCTTGCATTAGAGCACTTAGGTCGACCTTTAGGATACATTTCATTTGCAAATTTGATGACTTTAAGGCACTAGACACTTGCGTTGGGATAGGACACTTGCATCGGGATAGGACACTTGCGTCAACGTAGGCGTCTAACTAGGACGCAAGTGTTCGGGCAGTTGGAAAATAGGCACAGGTCCAGAACTTGCAACAACAGAAGATAAGCAGGTTTATAATATTTTGAACATGTTAAAAAGTCTGAGTAATCAAAATAACATTGGTCGGACTAAGAGATAAGTAATAAACACAAAGAGATAGCAAATGCGAACCTTTTGACAACGGGAAAGGTCTAGAACTGAGAGGAACAACCAAGGTCTATATTTGACAAGTGTACAAGATTGAGGTGCCATATAATTCAGAAATACTATCTACATAAAGAAAATAACTTAGAGACACATGAAGCTTAAATACCCTTAGACTTATGCTTTAAAAAAAATACCAAAGTTTAAAAACTCGTACTTGGCAATTACTCGATAGCCCAAGCATTTGACCTGTACTCAAGGCTCGGCAACTTTATCACTACTTTAAAAATATATATAAATTCATGAAAGCTTCTTTAACTAATTTTAATTCATGAAAGCTTTGACTGAATATTGATTTTCGGTCCTTGGTCTACTATTGTTGTCATAAAGCTACTTTAAATTGCTTATATGTACGAACTGTATCATGAATTGAAGAGGTTGAGTTGCAAAGCCAAGATGCAATTGTATTCGTAAGATTGATCATGGAGCGAGGCACAGAAGCAAGTAGTGATTTGGGGACCAACGCAGAAGAACTAGTCATGTAAAGGAAAACTCAAATGCTAGGGCATGTTGTAGGAAACCAAACAAAAGTTGTTTGGGACAGCGGGTCGTGAAGGATGCAACAGACATAACACACAAGAAAATCACGACATTTGCCTATAGAAAAACACAACAAAGAAGGACGACGCGATTGGGGGTTGTGGGAGGTCATGAAGACCAAAAAACAAAACAAAACATCAAACACTTTTGTGCAAATTAGGAGGTTTTCTGAATCGTTAACTAGTTCATAATCAGTCAGAGCAATTTATAACATCAATAGCAGACCCAGGTCCTAAAATCGCAATGAAAAGAATGCAAATGACTTTTTTTTTTGCTTTCATTATGTTTACCCTATACCCAAGTCAGGGCCAAGTAGTGCCCTAAAAACCACGGTTAACAATGAGCAACTGTAGTTACTCGCTATTAACCGCAATTTTTATGGCACTAAACGGCATGCGAAAAGTTCAAAGGTTACCCGTCTATGCACAAAAAATCAGTTTTCCACAATTACCCCACAATTATCCATGGGTTTTAATACATAGAAAAATACAATCTTGAAACCAACCCAATTGTGACTCAAGTAAAAAGTAGGAAAGAGAAAAATTGGGATTGTGAAAGATCCATACAAAGATGACACAATGAAGATATGATAGTAGCAAACTACAAGAGGGGCAAGTTTTGCTTTAGAAGTCACTAGGCAACAAGGATCTAAATATACATGAACATGTAAGTCAAAAAGCTTAACAAGGTGATAGCAAAGATAAGCCCTTAAACGGGAGAGTGGTATGAGAGATGGCAATAATGTCACTAGAAATGTATGAAAACCCATAGTAGGTCTAGCACAAGCACTGAGAAGAGGTTAAACCCGAGAGTGGAGACAATAAACCCAAGAGAGAGATACATAAAAAAAAGATACCAAAGAATCTATGGCCGAATAAACCCAAGGGAGAAAAATATGAAAACTAAAGATACCAAGGAATCTAAAAAGAATCAATGGTACAATAAAACCAAGAGGTGTAAGATATGAAGGCGCTGAAAAAGTTATGAAGGTGCTGAAAAAGTTTCAAATTCCAAGGAGTTTGAAAAAACCCAATGGCCAAATAAAACCAAGAGGTGCAATAAAAGAAAGATACAAAATAATCGAGAATGGGTGCAATAACTGAATAAACCCAAGAAGAAAAGACTATAAAAATCATACCAAAGAATCACAAAGGACACCATGGCCGAATAAACCCAAGAAGGAAAGAATATAAAAATGAAGATACCGAAGAACTGGGAACAAGGGCAACGGCCAAATAAAACCAAGAGGTACAATAAAAGTAAAGGTTATGGTACAAGAAAAAGTAGACAACAGTTGGAAGAAAACCTGCAAGAAAAATTAGTATTTACAAAAAATACTATGTACAAGCATGAGATATGTGGAAGAAATGAAAACTATGTACAAGAAAGAAACTATCAAGAACATATATCAAACATAATTCTTGGTTGGCGCTTTAAAGATTTCTTGAAGTGGAAGTTTGTTTTTAATTTGTCCAATATTCTTGATAATTAGCTCATTATAAGGGTGAGATGTTTGCAAGGTTGGGGAAGGATGAGGAAGGGCATCATAAGATGCCCCTAAGGTGTGGATTGAGATAAGGATGGGCATCGAAAGACGCCCCAAAGTATTAAATATGAGAAAGATGGGCATCATAAGATGTCCCAACATGTGAATGAAAGGAAAGATGGGCATTGCATGATGCCCAAACATGCAAGGTATGGTAGAAGTAGATTTGA
This sequence comes from Torreya grandis, assembly GCA_037957365.1. NCBI lineage: Eukaryota > Viridiplantae > Streptophyta > Pinopsida > Cupressales > Taxaceae > Torreya > Torreya grandis. The sequence goes on from JARHVA010002024.1 coordinate 2,029,907, forward strand.
TATTATCCTCGAGATCGACAAAGTGATTGCCTTTGTTGTCATATGCTGTGTAAATCTATCTCACAACAAAAAATTTGGCAGCTAAGGTAATTTCTAAATCTTTGGGAGGTGTTTTGGGATTTTTTTTCGAAATTAGGCATGCGGATTTCATTCTATTTTTTTACACTGTTCTAAACTAGATCAGCCATGTCTTGATATTGGTCGATTTTGTTGTTTTTAGCTAGGTTAGGATTTAGAACTAAATCGGCCACCTCTATCTGTGTCAATTTTGTTGTAATTGCCAGAATGATGTTTTGCAACTAGATTGGCCACCTTTGTGTTAGTGTCGATTTCATTGTAATTGATAGATTGAACTAGATCGGCCATATTTGTATATGTGCCCATTTCGTTGTAATTGATAGACTAAACTAGATCGACCATCTTGGTCTTTGTGCCAATTTCGTCGTTTTTGACAAAAATGTGATTTTGAACTAGATCGACATGACCAATATTGTTGAACTTTAAAGAAATTTGTGATTCTGATTTTTTGGAGGGAACTAAGACTGTAATTGGAGCTGACGGATAGGCCTAAATAGTTCTATAAGTTCTAGGAATGGTTTTGCGCTGAGTTGGAGTGCTAGGATAAGAATCGACATGACTTATAATGCATTTTGCACTAGTTATGTGAACTAATCGTTCTTCGTGAGTTGAGGAGGTAGCCTTGGCCGCGATAACATATGGGCAATTGGTGTAGTATTGGTCATGATTGGCATCAATAGCACCTACAAAGTTGTTTATAGATGTGGTATGAAGATTAAAGGCTCATTGAGATTTGTGTCGAGAGTTTTGATGTGAGTGTTGAGATTTATCGAGATGTGATTGATTTGATTGGTTTGATTGGGCTTTAAAAACTTTGTATAATGTTGTTGGGTGATGGCTTCATGGTTGAAGCGTGCACCTAACATGAAAGTAGAAGTGAATCTTTGAAGGTCACGACAACTTTCCTGAGAATGACCTACAATAGTGGGCCACCAACAAAACTAATTGGGAATGTGCCATGGTGGGAAAGACTTGGAAAAGTCAAAACTCATGGGTGGAGAAGGTGGCATCATTTGCTTGAGTTCGTGGAGACTCAAGGGAGGGTGGGAAGGATTTGCATTGTTTGGATTGTTGGAAGAAGATATTTCTAATTTAAATTGTTGTGGAGGTTTGCTTTGAGATGTGTTATTGGTTGATGTTTAAAAGGATTCCCTACTAGAATTTTGAGATGGTTCAAATTGGCTCATAAGGTAATCTTGTCTTTTAGCTTGATCAAAGGCTTTTTCCAAAGTCTTAGGAGAGAAGGACCTTACTTTGTATTTAAGTGGAGATTTTAAGGAGGTGATAAAGAGTTTGAAAAGATTTTCAACACTCATGTTACAATCTGATTTATATGCCAAGGTATTCCATCGCTTGATGAAATCATGGGCAAATTCCTTAGGTAGTTGCTTATTGTTAATGAAGTTGCTAAGGCTATTTTCGAGAAGTTCATGATATTAGAATTCTTTAACTAGAGCATTGAATAGTCTTTTGGTTGTGTAATTGAATGGATTGAAAGTTGATAATAACATTCTAGCACATCTCCAACTATAGTTTTAATTAGAAGTTGGGTAGTCACATAGTTGTTGCTTTGAATCCATTATTTGTAGAGCTTTCCAAAGGCTTTAAGATGTAAGGTAGGGTCGGTAGTCTCATCATATGTGATGGTTGGAGAAATGTTTCCAATGTCCATAGACAAAAGGTAGGGAGCTGGCGATTCATTTTGGAGATTTTGAAGTAATTTGTTGCAAATGGGAGGTTGGGGAATGAGATTCCCATTAGCATCTCTAAGAGGAGAGGAATATCATATTGACTAGGTTGGTTTACAATGGCTTGTTAAAGTTGATTATCCATTTGTAAAATGTGGTTTTGCATTTGGGGCATTTGATTGTTGTTGGAAGCTTTCATACGAGCCATTTGTTTTAGCACCTGGGCAAGGATTTGAGAGATACCTAGAGGATTTTGAGTAGGGGGATTGCTAGAATTGTTGGTTGGAGGAGGATTACTAGGGTTGTTAAGAGGAGGTGAAATTGAGACGATATTGCATTGCGTTGCGCTATTAGGAGGAATGCTTGGTGTACTTGTTATTGGTGTAGGATTTGTGTTGCATCATTCAATAATTGTTTTGAAAATGGGAAAATCATGTAAGGCATCTTCAGCCATGGTAGAAATGGGAAGATCATCTATGGGATCTTCAGCCATGATATAAGTGTCAAGATTGAGGGGACGTATTTCGAAGCTTCCAACCGTAGTAAGGATATGTGTGATGTTATGATCTAGATCTTTGATGATGCAATTTTATTGATTGATTGGAACCCTAAAGGATGACATGGTTAAAATAAAACAATTGAAACCTAGGGATCTAGAAAAAAATTGAAAATGTGAAGGTGATAAAACCAGCATAGGATAAGATTTACATCGGGTTCACCAGAATATATTGGCAAATATGGTCAACAATATTAATATCCTCTAATATAAAAAAGAGAAAAGAACATACTAGGACCAACTACATACAATTAACCGCATCGTAACGTAGGACGAAAGTTCAAATCAAGGGTTGTTTGTAAGGGGCATATCAAGGATATAATAAGGAAATTGCATGCAAGGAACTGACGAACAAGGACAGGCTAGATCCAAGATGGTGATAACTTTAGCTAACAAGATATAAATGCTAAACGACTAAAATGATTGTAACTGCATGAAAAGGTAGTTAAAACTAACCTAAGCATGGACAAGGGAATCTAAACTACGGTTGTATCTACAAGCCTAGATAACCTACATTAGTATAAGGACAAGGATAATCTAGACGAGGAGAGAATTGACAACAAACATACTACTCTAACAATATGTAAAATATATCTATCTATGAATGTAAACAAAAAGAAAAATATTAGGGATAGGCATACTTACCTTGAGTAAACTTGTTGGCGTATCAATCTCCCTCTTGGCTCTAGTGGCACTTTGCAAGAGATATCGTAGGTGAAGGCATCAAATGGAAAGGATGAAGACCTAAGCGTCCTTAATTGGGAACTCCAAAAACTAAGGAGCACCTCCTTGGTTCAACTTCCTTCTATTGAGCTTCAAAGACTTTGAGCAAGACTTTAATAGATTCCTATCTCCTAATTCCTCTTATATACTTAAATCAGACTTTCCATGCGCAAGTAGAGCAAATGAGTGTTGTTCTCCTATCAAAATGACATTTAGAAACCCTAAAATACCTGTTGAAGTCTGAAAAGAGACGTGACTAAAATGTCGACATAATCGATCTTGATTGATTCAGTGTGATAAATTGGGATTGACACAAACTAGGTCGGTCATGCCGATCTAGTAAAAACAGGCAGACAACTAAATTGATTTAGTAGGAAAGTGTCACAGGTAAGAAAATAGACTAGATTGATCAAGGTCGATCTAGTAGGAAATATAGGGGATGATACAAAACTAGATCGATCCAGATCGATCTAGTAGGAAAAAGTCAAGATACAAAGTAGAAAGAAAGGAATGAGGGGAAAAGAGACCCGGAGGAGGCAAAAACATAACTTAAGGTATGACAGTGATTATAAGTAGATGTAACGGGATATAATGGACATATCTCGCAAAGTACCATGAACCAAAACCACCCCTTTCCCGATGCACTCCTTAAAGCATGCACTCCAAGAAATTGATGCACCGACAAGTCCTGCATGAAAGATATTCAGTGACTGAAAATATAGGTGTATACACAAGGTACTGGGAGTTAACACTAAAGTGTCACTTTTTGCATACAAGGAATCAATGAGTGGGTTAGCACATATGTGAAGTGTTTTATAAGATTATAATTGATCCCATTTCAGCGATCAATTCATCAAAGAGTGTGTTACAACATGTCGATAAGATTGATTGGAGTCCTTTATGCACTCAATTGCAAGGTTAAGTGGTGTCAGAGAACACTTGGACCAGAGGTAGCCAAGCGAATAAGCAAAGAAATTGTTTCCAATGTTTATCTAATTTTCCATAAAATTCACTCCTAAAATCATAATTCACTCATTAAAAAAGTCCAAATGGGATTAAGTTCATTCACTTCTAAAAATAAATATGGCATCTCCAGCTAGCAAACCATGGCTATGAACTTGAGCAAGGAAGCTAAGCTGAACAACTAATCAAAACTATATATCTTGCACCTACTAAGCTTGAGCTGACATGTAAATAGAATATTTGCAGCTGGCATGGACTTCTTCAACACCTTGCTGCTGAGAGAAAATAATACTTCTTCACTTGTATCACAAAAGTTGCCAGAACATTTAAAACTAAATGGATTGAAGAAGCCTGAAAGAACAGCCATCTTGTTGCTTCTATATATGTGAAACGAGTTCTTATGTAAATTGTTTTTCCATTTCTTGTCACCAACAAAGTTAAAAAGAGAACCAAAAAGTAATTTTGACATTATGGTGGATGTAAGGCATCCTATTGAAGCTCTCATTAATAGATTGTCAGTAAAGACCGGATCTAATCAGGAAAAGAATGAGATGCCTGCAATGGCATCTTTGGGTATTTCTTGAGCATCAACAAGCAAAAATCACTGCAACCCACACCACATTGACAAAGTAGAATGGAAGCATTGGACTTACAATGTCAATATGAATGATGCATAAGTTTTAAAATACTGTTACAGATATCTTAAATATATTTATCTGAAAAAAGTGCTGAGAGATATCAATTTTGAGGCACTTATCTTGGATTTGTCACAAACCACATTGATTAACGACTACATTACCTTCTTCATGAATTTCTCATTGACTGGTGACAAATGACGTCAATCTAGTTGCACCATTGTATTGAGCTCAAAAAACTCTTTCCGTGAAAAATAATGTGCTACAAACTCCCCTGTATGTCCAAGATGTGACAATTTTTCATTTGCCTTCTCCAAGCAAGAAGAAAAACTCCCATGTGACAGTCAAAAGACCGTCAAATTTAAGAATGAAACCTTCCTATGACAGTCAAATGGATGTCACATTTAAGATCGGCCATTTTTATTAAAATCTTACACTATTACACTCAACCTCCACTACCACCCCCGCCTGCCATTGTAGGTTACGCCTATTGGCGTAATTATTCCCTTTTATAGAGTTTTTAAAAAGAAAATAAATGTAGTTAGGCTTCTCTAGGAACGATTTTGCTAAGGGTAGTATTGTGTATCTTACATGGAAGTTTAAAATTTAAGAAGCATCCTGTAAATCTCGTGCAGTATTGTTGTCATCACCATGAGGAAGTTAACCCTGCACCTCTCACTAATCAAGGATTCATGGGAAAAGAAATAGGTGGAGCGGGTATACTTTTCAAAATAGAGTTACTTAATGGTGAAATTGTAGATGTCAAGAAACAGTGGAGACCAAAATTGATGGCAACAATTATAATGTGGACTGCAGATTTTATCTCAATTCAATTGCCGAGGTGGATATATCAGGATCCTTTAGGCATGGACACATATTGAAATTGCTTGTCTATTGTTATAACAGTGTCATCACTCTTTTGACCTATGAGTACATGCCAAACGGAAGCCTAGAAGAAACTGTTATCACCAAATGTTGCACCTTAGAGTTGGTTGTTCAAGCCTATTCTAAAGTTTGGGCAACATTGGAATACCTCTAGGCATGTGGGTTGCGTATGATAGAGGTAGACCTCTAGGTTTAAAGGCTAGCTCCCTAGATTGCTCTTTGCTTGCTTGTCACCTACACTAACTGTTTGCTTGTGTGAAAAGGCATAGAAGTAGACATGAAAGTAAACTACTCTAAAGAGGTGATACACTAGAAAGATCTCCACTAGACTACCATACCATTGCACTAAGAAGCATGACTCACAACACTAGTCTTAAAATCCTGAGTGGCTCCAACATTAGTGTTTCAAACATGGAGGTGATATGCGTTGAACTGCTCAAGATGAGTGACCCAGAGGTCAAATTACACTTAAGATGGACAAATGCACTAGCTACACTTCATGTGACTTGTTAGAGAGAGAGCTACTTGCATCAAACATGAAAGGGTTGATAAAAAGCAGGAATAGACACTAATCACTTGACCTTTCACTATACACCACTTCACACACTTAGACAAGATAGCTTGTGAACTCGAAACCAAATTGCATATCTTATTTCAAAGGCAAAGTACAATATCAAACCAGCAAGGCTTCGCCATACCAAGTGTGGAATTTTTTACAAGAGCCAAAATGGCTTACGTTTATAGAGTGTGTGAGAGGAAAGAGAAGTGGAGGTCAAAGGTCACAAGAACAAGTGTCAAGTGATGAGGAACAGTTACACTACAGGAGAATGAGGTGGAGAACAGAGCTCTGGAAGGTCTTCTTGGACAAATGTCCATCTGAAGCATAAAAACTCCTCAAACTGGCATAGGGTCCTCAAATGGCCTTCTTGAAAATTGTCTTCATGATGAGGCATCTTTTGACTACTCAAAACTTGACTAGGGAGAGTTGACACATGTGCACTGTCTTAGAGGGTTTGGAAACATGCCATGACAATCATCAGATGCATCCCTAACTACTAGCCATCTTCTGGACACTTGTACTCACCATCTACAGTCACTCATTGGTCTTCTAGGCCTCATTCTTCACATTTGTCATCCAAGAAGTTTTCAGTTGTTCAACCAAATCCGTGGAAGAAGTGTTATGACACCTGTATAGAGTCCCTTTTCCATTAGACCTTAAAAAGATCCAAAAACCAACTTCTCATCCTCTCACTAGGCAGTCACTCTTCATGTTCACTCTCTGTCAAAGACTCCCTGAAATGAATGACTCAACAAAGGTGTTTGTACAATTTTTTGTTGTGAGAAATGGACATGGGGAGTTAGAACAAGTCCCACTTGACCTCCCCAAATGATTCTCACTCTTCAAATCTCCTATGTACTTGTAGAACACCCAAAATCTTGCAAAAAACCCTGTTTTTACCATGTCCATACAAGTGAAAGTACAGACCAAATGGATGTCCAGAAGCTTGAGTGAGTGCTTGACATGTCCTGAATAATTTCCAGGCCATTTGACCACTTTTGAGTGCATTCACATTTATTTCTTCTCCATCGGGTTCCAGATAGGGTTTTAGGAGAGTTTTAGACTATTTTGGTTCTTAGTGATAGTTCATAAAACTCAGACGTTCAAACCTCAAACAAATTTCACAAAGAAAAAGTTAGGGACCTCCTTCAACCATGCCTAGCTCCTTGGTGTCTATACAAGTGTGAGCAAGAGAAGTTGGCCTATTGAGCTTTAGAATGCATTCTGGACACCCTAAAATGAGTTTGAGCCAAAATTGACCATTCTGTGTTACTTTTCTGCAAACCAAAGGTTCTAACCCATCTTATACTTCCTCCTAAAGGTCATCAATGGGGTTGGAATGGTCTTGTAGTCTTCGAAGTGAAACTAGACCCTTGAAGGGCTTGGGCCAAGTCTAGGCCTAATAGGCCTGGCTATGTTTTAGTTGCCCATAACCACCTCTGAGTGGTTTCTCAGGACTGTGACGTCTTCCCTACATTGATTCATGCTCAACTCAACATTCCACATCCTTCTACAGCATCCAAGACTCTTCATGTTACCTTTACAACATCTACACACTATACCTGCAGTCTTTGCCTTGACTGGGAGTGCCCTCTGTCTGAGACAAAACAGAGGGCATCTCCCCTGTTTCCAAGGACAAAATGAGACCATGGAGGGTTAGAACAAGTCTTGAGGACCTTATACACCAAATTACAAGGCTAGACAATACTTCTAGCACCCTCAAACACTCAAACTTCTCAAAACTGGTCATTGGGTTTGTGACTGTGTGCAAGGTCTGGATAGGCTGAATGTGGCATTTGAAGACCAGTCCCTTTGCTCTGTTCAATGCCTATGGCAATCATCTAGAAATGTGTACCATCATTATGAAAGTGATTTAATCACCTTCAAAACATATCTCTGCCCACAACTTGCAATCTCTCATCACTTGCCTTGGCTAGTCTATAGACTGAGTTGACTGTAAGTGCATTCACCCTAGGAGAATGAGGTCCCTGTAGGTGAAGATGAATGCTTTAGTCCTGTGGTACATGCCTAGGTCTTTCTTGAAGTTCTCAAGATCATCTCACAGTTGCTTGGACTCATTCATATCATGCATAGGGCTAAGCCAACACCCAAACTGCCTTTTCCCATGTACTATCAGTCTACAATCAAACTGTAGGTGCCATTTTGAGAACAAAAGGGGCCCCTATAGGTGCTCACCTGTGTCAAACCATGGCATCTCAACTCTCTCAATTGCCCCTTAGGTCACTAGTGTCATTCCATACCTAAATGGAGTCACTTTGTCATTGAATCCTGCAACCATTGTGTTATGTTGCATTACAAGACCATTTAGGCTTCAACAGTATTGTAGATCACTGAGTATCTTCAGTGAGAACCAATCTGAAATGGAGGGCTATCTACACTATACTCTTATGACCAAACAATCACTCTCTTTTGTCAAATCATCACTCTAGGCTTGGACTACATAAGGGAAGACGTTTAGACTGGCACAAACCTCCATTTTCTTACCATAAGATGGCACTAAAAATGGACAAAACCCTGATTCAAAGGAATTAAGGTAAGGTGTCCCTCTTGCAATTTCCTCAACCTGTGGACAAAGGATTCAAATCTGCCTGCCATCTTGTGACTCTACCATTGTTGCTATGGCTCTCTCAATGTCGTCAAACCTCAATGAATGTCTCAAATGAGTTTCAACATCTTCATTCAACTTTGCTCAGTCCTCTATTGGAGCTCCCTGTAGGTGTCATTGTGGATTGTTTGTAGGTGAAGGCATGATTTATGACTGTGTGCAATGAATTAGGTTCCACAACCAGCTGTTTGAAAAACTCAATCTCACTGTCTTCACTTTGGAAACCTCCTCACAGTATTGAAACCTTCATGTATCATCATCATGGCTAGTCAAGGCTTGGTTTCACCTGACTGTAGGTGATTGCTACAGAAAAACTGACTGTGTATATGTTTCTAGACTTTGCACTTCATCAAGTGCTAGTCTTTGAGGCTAAACCTCTAAAAGAAGAGACTGATTATTATGCTTAGAGAGGTTGAAAACAACCTACTCCCTTTGTCCTAAAGCCACTTATATGAGAATAACTCTACAAGAAGTGAAAACACTGGTCTGCAACTTCAATGGTGTTCTCAACTAGCAAACTAAGATAGCCTTGCTCATCAATTTACCTTCACACGTGCAACCAAGACTAAGAACCTTGTGAGAAGAAAGGTCATGACCTTACAGAACCCATACACAACTTGAATTGCACAGAACAATCCAAACAAAGAAGGAAACTGAAGGGTATGGGAATGAGCAGGCAGGAAAGAGTCACTAGCACTCTAAGCAATGGTTCATAGAACACAAGAGACCAATCTTCTGACTATTGCCATGGATTTGAATTAGACAAAGAGTACTAATCCCTGAAAAGCATTTGCTCCAACTCACCTCCTCCTGTTCATACCATGAAAAGCCCAGTTGACCATTTTTGCTTGTCTAGGAGAGTGATGGAGAGATAGAACGGTTTTTTGCCATTTTTGAATTTGTCAAAGTTGCCCAAGCGTGGAATTGAGTTAGGGAAGCTAAAAGGGCACTACTGAAGTTCTCCCACGTGCCAAAGCTACTGCCCAAATCGTACAACTGAAAACCACATGAAACTGCTTGATCTTCTTGTTTTCAACGTAGCACCTGCATTTGTCAGTTCAAAACTGACATCTCTGACATGCTCCTGACCTATAGGACATTAGAGTATCTCTTGAAACATTTATATTCCTATGGAAACTATACAAGTCCATTTAATGACTCAAATGTGACCTTATATGACATAAAATGACACTAAGGACTAATGACCAATATGATCAAGGCTAAAAACACATTAAATGACCTCACTAGGACCATGGTACACATTTTACACCTTAGGGGACCCTATGACAATTTTAAACTATATAGGGAGTTGACCTAATTTGACTTGTGGTCAAATTAGTCAACAGAAACCTTGCATGGAAAGGTAATTCTTCGAAAATGATGTTGGCAAATTGGGTTACAAGGTATAACACTAGAGTTGCAATTGCTAGGGGTTTGTGCACCTTCATTATCACAGATACCCTTCAGCCATATAGCAGAAACTCCAACTTTGAGGCATCTACTGCAGATTTTGGTGTAGCAAAACAAACAAGGAGAAAGGAAATTGTCAACAGTTATGCATTGCTCCAAAGTTTCATTATATGCTAGAAAAATTTTGCCGTAGAAATGGATTATAAGCCATTGATAACTGTAGAAAACAAACCTTGAGCTCAGGCTTCCTTTACGAGTATTCTTGAATTTGTATTTATGGTCCCAGATGTTGACTGGAATGTAGTAGGGTGCGGGGAGATGCTGCTTGAGGGGGGGATTTTGTGATTGGTCACGTGTCACCGCCCACAGGTATTGGCATATCCAATAATGGCAAGTGAAGAAAGGGTTTTGTTTACATGATGGATGACACCCTCACCCCCATTAAGGGTAATTCCTGCACAAGCATTTCACACTCCATGATCCATCATCAGGATGAGAATAGAATGCAGCAGCAGAATGGAGGAGCTGGTCCTGAAGGCATTTCTGTGAGCCTTTAACTTGGGCTACCTACCTTGAGGCAACAAAGAGATATTTACAAGATTTGAAACTATATTGCTGGCCTTAGATGCTGCATCCAAAGTTTTTGGGTCTAGTGGACTCACCAGCATCATGTCATACAATGGACACCCTGGAGACCAGGTGGAATACAAGGCTGTAACAAGCATTGCTGCCAGATTGCCAACAACACTTGGATTTCTAGTAAATTATGACACTGAAACTAAGAAAGATGCATTAAATTTTCCATATTAAAATATGGTCCACCTTCTGGCTTCAATATGTCCCTTGTCACTAAGTTGTCTGGGAGTCCCATAGATGTCTGTACAATAATTCTGAATTTCCTCATGAATGAAGGGTATGATCGTCTCATTGAATTGGTAAGAGGCAAGTTAGAGATTAGAGCTATGAGTAAAATCTCATAAGTATAGGCCAGGATGAAATTGTTGCAAGGACTTAAGACAAGCTAGCTGCTTCAATCTTTCATCCAAAAATTGGTGAGTCAATACATATTTTGTGATAAAATCATGGCTAGAAATGAGAACCTCATTTTGATTTGTGGTCATAGAGTAGGCACAATCTCAACGTATTTATCCAAAGTTGTGTGGGGGAATGTGAGGAAAGGCGTAGTCTATCAAAAAATAGTTCTTGCTCAGAATGTGCCTGCATGGATATTCAATGAAGCCCACCAAAGGGTAGGCCATACTTCTGTTCAGTCTTCCCCCAGATGCCACAACTGGTGAATTCAGTCTACATGGCAGTTGCACTGTCATTTAGGGATAATAGCGATCTACCACAAAAAGGACACATCTATAATGGATGATCAAGTGTACTTGAATAATTTTCCTGAATTTGATTTCAGCCAAAAAATATCCAAAACTCAAAGAAGGATCTGAGGACCAGCAACAGGATAGGGATGGTGAAGGCCATCATCAGTTTTGGACTGAAAAACATATTTTTATATGTTGTTTGGCATTCAGAAATATCAATGTTTTGCTTGTACAAACCAATTCCAATCCTAATGAACACAGACAAGCTCTAAGCTACGAACCACGTTGTTTTTGAAAACGGTCATTTAACATGTGAATGGCAGACAATTATTTGGAGCTATCTTCATCCTATGATATTTGCTTTATTGTACAAGATACTTCATACTTGCAAAACTTAACATGGACAAAGTTTGGTTCATGGTTTGCTTTGGGAGTTTGGGAGTACTCCTTAGTAGATACTCACTAGCTGCACCAGACATTAATAATTTTCCTCCACAACAAAAAATGGGAAAGTTACATAGAACTAAAAAATGATCTTTGAGGAAACAGTTAATCGTCCTTGGCCTGCTTCTAACATATATTTCTTCAGCCATATATGTGATGGTACATGGCAGAGAGGGAGTGAAGTTGCCATGGCCTTTCTAGCCAGGAAGGCAGACAAAAGCCAAGTATATAGTGTGACTTTTTAGATGCAATGCCATGGAACTCCTTATTATGCATTGTTACACAAAAAATTGGTGAGTATGCCAAGTATGGAGCAGATCACAGACGTCTCATACCTGCTTCTCTGAACATCAAAGTGATTGGCCTCTCTAGGAGCAATTGTTCTCACTATGAGAGGTAGTTTTATGCATCTCATATGCAACCAAAATGATGCTAAAGAAACATTCTGTAGATCTGTTCCAGTGATGCTGTCATTATGCTGAGGAAGTTAAACCTGCAACCTTTAGAGATCAAAAGTCAGTTCAACTAGTTTGTTTTAAGAAGTTTTTATTACCAGCATATTTCGAGTGATCTGCAACTTCCTGAAATGTCTGAAATCCATAGTAAAAAAGAAACGGATAGAGATTCAACACTTGAAAAAAATAATTAAACACAATGGATATAAGAGGAATAACAGAGGCAGATATTGCCTAAAATTTCATGTCATCCGAAAACTATATAAGCATTGAGATCATAGATAAAAACATGCTCAAATTATATTACTTGAAAATTTCATCATTGATGGCATAATAGAACAAAACCCAAAAAGCATATTAATCAAACTTATGACCCTCCAGATGTGTTGTGCAAAAAAGAGAAATTACAGATCCTAGAAAACAAGCCATAGATATATTATTTATCTCATATCGTTCCCCTCTACTGTTTGCTAACCCAATTTTGTCACGAAACAAATGTAAGGATAACAAAATGGGTTATCTTGAAATAACTTTAAAACCATGTTGGCGCTGATTTAATGCTAAAATCACCTTATCTGTGCAGTAGAGCAAAGTAACCCTGAAGCATCTGAACCCACAACTGCAAGCTCACATATAGGGCAGAGATTTCCATGTAGGCTTGGCACAAAACGTGCTGTACAATACGGACAGGAAACATCCTTCTGACCACGATATATGGGAGCAAAAGTTGCTCCACAAACAACAAAGGGATTTCTGAAGTCATAATTCAACCTTGTGGCATCTCTCGGCTGCCTCTCACATGCCTGCAGAACTTGCCGGGCCTTTGTTGCATGGTTTGCAGAGGGTTCAGTCTCCAAGAGTCGCCTAGCAAAGTTAGCAGCTGTATTGAAGTTCCCTTGCTTATAGCAAACACCCATTGCATTCAGTAAAGCCAATTTCAAATGAACTTTCTGAAGGGTGCAATGTGTAAAATAAGCTGCCAGCTCCTGCTGTCGAACTGCATTATCCTTAACTTCCTTTCTCTTGACCTCCATCCGAAGACCCAGAACATATTCTTTAGCTATCCCAATCAATTCCTTCACCTCATCAACTTCCTTTCTTAAATCCACAACAATAACTGGAATGATGTGCAGAATGGTTAAAAATAACCTCAACGCTTCACCAAATTTTCCATCTGTTGTTGCCTTGTATGCAAGTTTAAGTTTGTCTTCCAGTAAAGATAATCTGAATACCAAAGCCGGTGGACCTCTGACATTAGGACTGGCAGTCTCACTCCAACCTCTCTCTACTGCTAAGGAGACTACGGGTGTTGAAACAAATGCAGGAAGGTATGTGTGGCTGCCCATATAAAGGTCCAAAAACAAAGACTTTAATGGAGTGAAATTCTTAATACCCAGTTGTCGACGTAAGAGGCGCATAGCTGTATCAAAGTGACCCGCAGCTGCATGCTCACCTGCAAGAGAAGATTTCTGTATCCAGATTTGACTTACAGGCATTCCTTGTGACGGAGCTACAAATGATACTGCATGAGCAACACCTTCAACATTTGCAGAAGAAACATCTGGAGGCAACTCCAAATCTTCTAGATCCCATCCTCCCTCATGATCATCTTCTCCTCTCACTCCATTATCATCCACCACTACAACCTCGCCATTTTGTCCTTCTACTTCAGCGACATCAAGATCTTCACCCCAGTTGGCAGCTGCTCCTTCATCTTCTTCTTCTTGGTCCATGCCACCAGCATTATCCAACCCACCCTCAAAAATGCCTTTGGTAACTCTCAACAAAGGCCAATCACCACTGCGTAAAATTGGTATAGGAGGCATTAAGAGTGATGATTTCCTTCCGGGTGGCAGTGTTGGTCGATTGTCACCCAACTCAGCTGCAAGTCTGTCGGCAATGTCTGTAAGTCCATGAACTGCTGCAGTCACATATGCAAGTGGCACATGACCAGATTCTTCCAAGATCTTGATACGTTCTTCGATATCACCCAGATACAAGGCATTGTGAAACTGACCCATAACATCATTTTTTATTTCTGCAATCCTCAACATCTTTGACAATTTCTCAATATTGCCTGTTATGAGATACAAAAATGACAGCCTCTCGAAATTTTTCGTCCTCTGATAAGCATATTCAACTATGCCAGCATTGCCTTGCCGAAGGGCTTCTATGCCAAGTCTATACCAATGATTCTTCTCATCTATCTCCTTTGCAGAAGCAACAGCGATTTGAATATTTCCACTCTCTACTGCTAAGTTGAATCGTGTCTTTTCATCTTTGACAAAGTGAAGAGCCACTTCCGGAAACCCTTTCTGCTGCAAGTAAGCAATCATTGCCTGCCCACACAGTTGAGAGTTTCGAATCATGCTCATAACATGATCATACTTCTTTTTTATCAGTGATAGTTTGAACATATATTCTGTGGCATCAATCTGTATGACACGGTTCTTTCCATCCCGATCCATGCAATTAACAGAGCTCCCAGAAACCTTTGTTATGTATACTGGGACATCTAATGTTCTGATGATGCCACTATCTCCATTTGGAAGACAGTATTTAATGTGATTCAAGGTCGTGTAAATAAAAACACCATTGTCATCCCATGCACCACTCTTAACACGAATAGTCTCATGTAGAGTGCACCTATGTACAAGTTTCTTGTTCGCAATTATAATTGCATGCTTGCTCAACAAGGCTATATTTTCCATGTCGTTTGACCAGACAATGTATTTCACATAGGGAGTGTGAAGGTCTCCAACAGAAATCCTCTGTTGCATATCAAAAAGAACTACCCTATCTTCTGACCTGCAAAGAATGTTTCCTGTGCCTGCATAAAAGATTGCATCTGCATTTACTGGAAGGTTGCACTTCTTAGTCACCTCATTTCTGAGATTCTTTATCATGACTTGATTGTGACTCTTGTCAAGAACTGCAAATCGATTACGAGCAATAAAGACAGCAGATCCTCCAAGTCCTCTCTTAGCTTCCTGTGGTGCATCACTCCTCCCTACACTATCCTTTGGGACAATATAAAGTTCATATGAACCCCCATCAACATCCGAACAAATCAGGACAGCATTCTCAGATGGGCTGTAAGACAATAATCTTGGTCCTTGATTCATACCCATAGAAGCACTCCTCCTTGTGGGTATTAGTTGAGTGTCTTTCTGCGTTGCAAATTCATAAGCCCGCAGAAAACGGTCTTTGATATAGTACAGGGTGCCCCCATAAACTGCAAATGCAGGCCTTTCTCTCTCTAACTTGAAGACAAGCATCCCACTGTCATGCCCAGCAGCAAGTAGATTCATCTCAGGATGCGCTGCAAGGATCCAAAATCGATCATGCTCTCTACGAAATGTTTGAAAACCTGTACGCTTTGACACATCCCAGACTCGGATGCTTTTGTCTTCTGAATTTGAGACAATAATGTCTTGACGCGCATGGAACATCACACAAGACACATTGTTCATGTGCCCTCTTAGAGTATCCACTTCCCAAGCTTTGGTATCTGATAGGGGGAAAAACAAACAATAGTAGTAATGAAAATGATTCATTCAAACGAAAGATAACTAACCGCATACTCCATGATAGTAATATACCAATACCAACAGGCAGGAATCCATTCACCAAACAATATACATAAACTATTTATGCAGTCTTATCCAGAAGATTCACATATATTGATATATATTGAGACACTCTGAACAAGCCGTGAATATTACGTACCATTCATTCGCCAGAGTTTTACTTGGCGATCATCTGCTCCTGACACAATTAATGGCAAGCTAGGATGAAATGCAGCCCAGTTCACTCCACGATCATGACCTTCCAAAACATATTTGACAACAGCATCACCACCTCCGAAGAGATCTGTGTTCATTTGAGTTAACCTTAAGATGTCGTCAGCTGGAGAAACAGTTTTCTTCCTGAGAGCCCCAATATCCCACACACGAACAGTCTGATCTAACGAGGCTGACACAACGAAATCCTCCTTGGGATGAAAGGAAGCACACATCACATAATGGTTGTGGCCAGTGAGCACAGATACGCACGTCCTCGATTGCCAGTTCCATATCCTTATTGTCTGATCATCGCTTGCGCTCACAATCCATGGATACTCGTTATGGAACTGCACCGTCCTAATGTAGTCAAGATGCCCAAGTAGCGTAAAAAGGCATCGGCGCATCTTGTAATTCCAAACTTTGATCTTGTAGTCATCGCCTGTATTGTGGGAATGTAATAGCATATAGCATCAATGAAGTGTGACCAGAAAGTCGATTTAAAAAGTTGTTTCCAGAGATTGTTGTTTATGTTTTAATATTGGAATGGATTTGATTTGATAATGGCAATCATCTGTGCGATGGTAAGAAAAATGTTACAGACAGCAAAACTAACAATGGATGAGAGAGAATAAATGGGTTATAGGTTACTGACCTCCAGACACAAACAAGGGCTGAGACTTGTGAAAATGCACTCCTCTAACGGGTCCATCATGCTCGTCAAATCTATCAATGAGGGTTCCCATGCGATAGTCCCATAATTGAATGACCCCACTGTGGAGACTGGCCAGGATCCATGGCCTCTTCGTGTGGAAGCTCAGCCCCTTCACCCTGTTGCTCTTCGTCTCGAATTTCGTCAGCATTCTAACAACCTACACACTCCAAACAGTATGAATTTGACTTTGAGTAACCAAACCCCTCCCCACTGACCAGAAAAGCTGCAAATGCTCCGGATTGATCTGCAAGCCCTCGTCACTAACTTAACACCAGATCTGTATACTTAGGCATTCACCCGATAGCGATGAAAATAAATCGCATATACCTAACAATAATAATAAGAGGAGGGACGGGAACGGATCTGATCTGATCCCTGGCTATGGAGAGAGCACCGTCAATTCTCTCTCTGAAAAATAAAAAAAAGACAATTTTCTCAATAATCTGAAAACCATATGTAACCCAACCCGATACAAATTAAGAGCTAAGAGCGTGGTCACATGAATATTCACCTTGTGGACCTCTTCTTGGACTTGCATGCCTAAACATTTGGGTTATGCGAATCCAACGTTGTCATATGGCTCTGCTCCGATCCGAGATTGCATAAAGAGCTCGATGGTGTGAAATAATGAATGAAAATTTTCAATAATGTCTATGAGATTAAGTAGTTTATAGGATCTAAGTGTTGTAATAAAAAATTTATGTGGAAGTATACACATAAATATGTTCACATATATTTGACAATGTTTTTTTTTAACATTTTAAATCATATGATTTGTATTTAAACATACGTTTTTTATTCGTCATTTTTCTAAGTCATTTATTATATGTGGGCTCGACCTTTTTGTTTGTCATTATTATTATACATAACTCTTAATGTTAAATGTTTACGCTGTCTAAAATCAACTTCAGACTATTTTTAATAGAAGACAGTTGTCCTTGATCCTTCTAGATAAGTCCACGTTAGATAAATTAGAGTGCATTGTGTCCCTGTCCACTTATAGTGATCACGTCCCGTGTCAAATAATGACTAGTTTTCAAAATTTAAAGCATCATTTTGGGTCTTCTTACATGTTTCATATTGTCACTAAAGGAAATTGTCTAAAGATTTGTCTATATATACAACTCAGGAATCAATCATTGTCTCCACTTGTTATTCACTTGTTTCAAACTTTTACACTTTTGCACACTAAGCACATATACCATATTCTTTCTAAATTCAATATCACTCACAAGGAACAACTATAATCCAAGTCAAAAGCCTTCTAAAACAAGTAAAGAGTTATCATTGTTGAGAATCAAAGTCATTTTTTAGTTACGTACATATAATCAAATGAGTATAATTGCACATTCACTCTAGGTGGGAGAGCTACATGGACTCAATTTTTCTCCTTTGAATATTGAACACATACGCAATAGTCAATCATTAAGGAGGTGATTGAGGTCGACTCAACGTATTACACTTCTCTCTTCTTCTTGTAGGTTTTTAAGCTATTAAAGTGCCCTAAGGGTTTCAAAGACAAGAGAAGACAAATAACAATTTTTGCATAGACCCTAGTTGTAATATCTCAGATCGCTCAACATCTACAAGCATGAAAGGTGCAACAATTAGTTTCTACACATAAACAACTGGGACAAACTCATAGTTAATGGATTAGAATGCATTATGTTGTTGTCCACTTGTAGCAATCATGTCCAGAGATACCTTCTGATTTGTTATTTCCAAAATTTTGTTTTCTTTGTCTTTTCCTGTCAGTCCCCTGTCACAATCAATTGGGACAAGTCCGTATTTAATAAACTCCAATGCACTGTGTCTCATCTACTTACAGTGGAATTATCTAGATTCTATTTTTATACCTGATTCTATTCTTGAGCCTATACAATCACATCTTTTTATGATTTTCATAGTCAGACAGTTAGAAAAACCAACAATAATCTATGTACAAGTTAAGTATATCTCTTCTTATTGCTTTTAAAAAAAACTTTCCATATTTAATGATTTTTTTAAATTAAAATAGTTAAATATTGTATATCTTCAGTATTATAATATTTCTAATTTTACACCTATTAGAATAATATAATTTATATTTTTTTTATCATACCTTAAAACATATTGGTGAACTCAGACCTTTTTTCTCTAGCATTTTATTTCTAATTTCAACTTTTTTTTCTTTTTCCTTTTTCCTGTAAACTATGTTCCATCAATTTTAAAATGCACAAAAGTTGTCATTATAGGAAAAGTGGTCATAAGTTGTATCTGAGTTGTGGTGTGAGGGGTGCTACCCCAATACTTAAGCCATTAGGTAACACTATTCAAGTATTTTAGTTCGCTTATTCATATTTTATTAAAAACACATAGGTTTTATTTTTCAATCATAGGAATCCTTTGACTATTTATTTTTATTGTGCACCGTTAAACAGCTAGCCCTGAAAAGTTACTCTCAATGTACCCTAGTGAGTAATAGTGCATGTGAAAGAATGATGGAATCCTCTGTAGTCAGTGTCTTTGTGGTCATGTTCACTATGTACGATTTAGATCAGTACACCTAAGAGCCTACAAAACACACCCATCCTCGACTAGTTTCATCCTTTTCCCTTAATACAAATTTTCAAAGTTTCACATTTCAGTGTTAATGATTACATTTTGCTTACATATTTTTAAATTTAGCATCACATTTTGTCTTACTTTCCAAGATGTTATTTGGATTCACTATATATTGACATTCATTAAATACAAATATCATAAAAAGGTTACAATGACTAAAGCACAATCTCAAGCTTTACATGATTCACAAGTATCATTAAAAGACATCTTTATAATGTATAACATGACTTGGGAATAAGAAAAATCATACATTTAGAATGTTATAAGGCCTACCCCACACCCTATTGATGAACTTATCATGGCTATTGAGATTGATCATGTTAATACAGAAAAAGAAGATGAAGTTAATGACAAAGAATTCACTAACCATCTTAGTTCAAACCCACATAAGATTGGTGCCTTCCTATACATTGCACAATATGAGCAAAATAAATTAGCTTCCACTTCCACTTCTATTTCATGTACTTTAGTTACTACCATTACTTCCCTTCATATATCAACCCCTTTAGTTACATATGTCCCAACACCCCTAGGTATGAGGGTATCCCTTGGTTTACAATATCTTAACATGCCTATTTCTACAAGGGCATCATATATGTCTCCCTTTATTACTACACAAGGCCCACTTCCAACCTAGCCTAATGCATCTTCTCTTAAGCAAATTGTTCTAGCCTTACATGTTAAAGTATTGTAGTTAGAGAAAGGTGTCTCTAAATATACTCACATAATGGACTCTCGTACTCTGCTTCACAACCCTTTGGCACTTGAAATAACCTCTTACCCATTACCAATTGGTTTTATAACTCCCAAACTACCACTATATGAGGGTAAAGGTGATCTAGAGCAACATCTATGTTCACTCCATGCAACATGCTTGGACTATGCTTATAATGACAAATTACTAACTAAGTTCTTTCCAATAAGTGTCAAATGTTATGCCTTGTGATGGTTCTATGATCTCCCTCTTCAATTAGTTAGAGCATTCAACCCATTAGCATATCAATTCTTAGCACACTTTTTAATCAACGTCAATGAAAAGTTATCATATGCACAAATTGATAAACTCAAGTAAAGGTCAAACAAACCAATTAGCGAATATGTTCTTTGGTACAAGACCATGTTAGCAAAGATGACAAACTCTATGGCAAATAATGAATTGCAAGATATATTCACATAAAGTTTGCTAGCACCACTCCATGAATCAATCGTGTTTGATAAATTCAAATCCTTTTATGAGATACACCACACAATCAAAGAAAGTGAAGTCAAGATTATAGCATTGAACAAGCTAAAATATGCACCAAGCATTTCATCTCCACCAAATGTCAAGTTTCAAATCAAGACAACGTACAAAGTCAAATATAACAAAAGTAAAAATGAAGCAAAAGTAATAGTTGATGTAATATCACAACCATTGACAATTGACATTCAACCAAGGAGATAATTTATGAGGTTACCATAATCTCCTCACATATTTTTACATAAACTAACTGATTACAATCTCATATCTCTACCTCCTTTGTTTGATCTTGATTTAACCAAGCCTCAACCTAAGGGCTTCAACAGTAATGCATATTGTGACTATCATAAATGCATAGGGCTTCCTATGAATAAGTTTTATCAATCAAGTCATAATATACAAGATCTTATTGATGACAACTCTATCAAGATAATCATACCCATAGAGGAATGTAGACTACAATACAACGACAATGCAAAGCTAAAAAAATCAGCAAACCTTTTCAAAATCATAGTATGACAAAGAATACAAAAAATTCAAAAGTGAATCATGTGTACAATGCACATCCTCCTCCTCAGTCATATGAACATACCATAGACATAATTATTATAACGTTTATAGGGACACTAGCACCATGTCTAGTAATTACATCTATTGATAGTGAAATTAATGATGATGATTCTGACAGTCACATGTTTTTTATTCAAGCATACATCAAAAAACAACCTATCCATAGTGTCATGATTGATAAGTGATCAAGAAAAAATGCATGTACTATGACACTCCATCATAGTCTTGGGTACACAAAGTAAGATTTACAAGCGACATCAAGACTAGTCAAAGCATTTGATGGTTATACACAATATACTTTATGATATATAGTGTTACCTCTCCAAGTTGGTTTAGAAATGATGGCAACTCCATTTCTAGTCTTACCAAGCATAGAGGTATTGAACATGTTATTGAGATGCCTTTAGATACAAAATATCCACGCATTACCATTTGTAATGTGTAGATGTTTTAAGTACATACATTGAAGTCAAGTGGTCAAAGTTCAATGCATTCCATATGAGTACCCTCTATAGTCAATGGGCACTCATCCTTCTCCTCTGTTGTCATTACAATTGGTCATGACACTTATTCAAGAGCACCATAAAAATATAATTATGATACCTACTCCAAAGTGTAATACACAAATAATACGTGCACCCAATCAAGAGCATAATGAAAAATCAATCGTGGCACCTATACATAATTTTTCTATACAATCAACTCAAAAGAAAATGGTATACCTTCTAAAGCAACTAGTTTCATATCAAAAAGTTACTCAGAGTTCAAAGCATATAAATATTTTATAGTGCATCCTAAGGCAATACCTTGGATAGTTCAACACATTCCACAGTTAACATAATCGGTGCATTCTTCATCTATTCTAAAAGAGAATCCACCACATTTTGCACCTTCTCCAGTTACACATGTGGTAACATATTCTATAAGCAATGATCATGGCACACGATTGTTTTTATGATTTAGATACACCTACTTATATCTCTTTTCATCCATGGAAAGTCACCCTCCAACTCTTTGATCCAATCACACACTATGATCCTCTCATTGTTGGGATCATAGGCTCGTTTCCCTTCAAAAATTTGTCAACAATACAAAAAAATAAATATTTCAAAAAAAAAAAATATATATATATATATATACATATTGCAAAATACAAAAACATTAATAATATTTTCAAAAAATAAAAAATTAAGACATGAGCATGACATGAGATGCTACTTATTACTTTACATACGTCATTTTTTACATAATTTGGTAAATAACATATTAATTTTCTACATACATCCATTTCATGAGGTATATAAGTGTGATGCAGGACATACATAATACATGTATTCTTAAATGTTGAAATCCCTTATATCTAGTGAGCATGTCTATGATAGGGGCATCTAATTCTTCAGATTATAATACATTAGGTTCTATCTATCCATAACCTGAAATGTAATATTGAGCTACATAAATTATAATTGTCTTGTTAATCACTCATATTTTACAATGTGCTACATGAATATGCTACTTTGCTAACAATATGGCATTGATATATATGAATGGAAGAGATTGGTCTTCACTTGTTCTATGCTCCTTCGATGTTGTTTACTTTTTTACATTGTAGGTTAGACATTGCTTTCTTATTGTGTGTGGTCCTTGGCCCTTGTGTGAAAATTGTTTCAACATATCAATGAGATCATTACTTGGTATGTGTAAAATTTACACATGTCCATTTTTTGTGACCCTTGGTTTTATTGTATGACATCATGTGATATTGCATGAAATCATGTGTTGTGCTTGTTGAGATTGATTAGCAGTGCCATGATACATATCATGCACTTTTACTATTGTTACTTTTATTATGTGCTTCATTGCTAAATCTATCTAGAAATGACACTTGTATGCCTCGCATTTAATATGTTCCATACATGTTTCAATGATAATTGCATTTCTATAATGACATGCTCTCCACATGTTGACACAATACCATATGATTATATATTTATCACATGATACAATTAACTCATCTTTTGAGATGAGTGACTTGCATGATACATCCCTCATTTCAAAAGGAGGGCATCACAATGGGCTTGTCTTAGAGATCCAAACCTTCATGAATAGATTTGGGACAGAATACAAGTTCAAGGATACAAAATACAAATTTAAAAAATATAGAGTACAATTTTTTTCAAAGATTAAAAGTAATTTGTAAATCAAACACTGTCACATTGGACATAGGCACTCATTTTTTAGAGACTCAAAGTACAAAATTATACACACTTGAATGCATATGCATGGGCATACGCAAAATCACTACAAGATCAAAGTTACAAGTTGTAAATATAATAACAGTTGAGCATATGTGTGCATGACATTCTATATCATTAGAAAAATTTAGGGGTCATGATACACATTCAAGCCCATGCTTATTCAAAATTTCAAATTTAAAAGTTTAAAGTTTCAAAATTAAAAGTTTCATAGTTCAAAGTTACAAAATCAAACTTTTAAAGTTCAGTTTCAAAGGTAAAATATTGATTTCAAAGCAAATTCTATTAATAATGTAGTTATGATGGGGGGATGAAAATTATTTACTCTCTTTCAATCATGCAAAATAAAATTTAAATATGTCTATAGCGATGTGATTCAAATCTATGTAAGGATGTATGTTTGAGTCTAGTGATGCTCAATAGTCTTGGCATCCCTTATAGTGAACCTAACATGGTTCTACCTTTTTGGATTAATACATTGGTTAGTACTCCCTATTCACAAGAGTTGGAATAATGCATATTTCCAACTCAAGAGCTTGATTAGTTTTTCAAACTGGGACTTGATCACTCTCAAATTGCCATTGGTTCAAACTTTCTAAGTGCTTAAATAAGGGGCATAGTTCTCCATTATTAGTTACAAGGTAAACTAATTTCACCCATGTACAAGTGTATGCCTTCCTTGCTCTCTTTTCAATTTCATAATTTTTAAAGTCGAGTTTTTTTAAGTTTCAAATTTATAAATAACTACTTCATGATTTTTTGTTGTTTCATCTATATTTAGTTGAAGTGAATCAAAATAATAGATATTAAACTATATTAATTTGAATACTTGAATATACAAATCTAATAATGAAATACAATATGCTACAAAATTTTATAGAATTTGGTATTGGCTAAAAATAGTAAATAGACTTATAGATATGCAAACCTCCATAAAAAAATACTTTGTTGATTATGCAAGTTGACTGTGGCTGAAAACTGCTTGACATGACATGTGTACTATCTTTGTGATCGAATGTAAGAATTTAAAACGTGATTGGATGAGTCCACAAAATGAGGACATGGGTGTAGTGCAGCCTTATTTATTGACTATGGCTACATCTTGATTGACTGTGTGACTAATTATTTTATATGGGTTTGTGTGACTACTCACGAGGGTCGACTGATAAGTTGTGTGTTCTGTGTTACAGTTTGGAAGACCTACAAAATATGAAACCCTTGTCACTACACAACAAACAAGATATATATCAAATGAAAAAATGGAAAATGTTTAATAAGAATAGAGAGCTATCATAAAAAAAACAATGTAATATGAGTGTGGCCTACATATCCCAAATGGGGCTTCGATCAATGTAGTTCTCCTTCTGAGGGTGATTGTGTGATTCATGATTTGCAACTATATGATTGTAGCTAGAATATTATTTTAAATGCTTGATAATGTATTCCTTTTACCTACAATATAATATATTCATATTTGTCTTATGACTATTAGAATGATGCATAATTAAATTAGAAGAAATAATGCTCTTTTGCCCAGTGTGCAGTAAAATTGCCAAGTGATTTCTAGATGTATTTGGAGAAACCTATTGAAATTAGCTACTAAGAGGTGGGGGGGGGGTGAATTAGTATAAAATAATGCACATTTAATTCCAAAACTATTCCATCATTCATCAACTTGATCTAGCAACATAAACATAAAAACACATACATCTAGAGCATGAACAAGAGCATACATCACATCAACACAACATCTACATGGGAAACTCTCTTGGGGGATAAAACCCATTGAACCCTACAAGATGGACTATAGTCCTATAATGACAAGATCTAATTTATACCAAATGCAACTGATCAAGGAACTATGATCCCTTATTTTAGCGAGACTGAAATCCCACAAGGAGCTATTATACCTATATAGCTGAGTAGCCATAATAACTAGACATTTAGAAAATTTCACCTTACAAGGAGGATATAACCCCCTAGATGTTGAGCAACCATAACAACACTTATGAACATCTCCACCTTTGAACTAATGTCTTCAACACCTAATGATGGACCTCTGATTATCACTCTTCACCTTCACTCTTTCACCTAACTCTCCCTGTTGGCCAAAGTACATTACATACTTGAACCAACACATAAAGATTAATTATGACACATTACATATCCTAACTAACCCCACTCTTCAACCCTTCGCTCACACTCACTTCAACACACCTTCTCAATGCATCTAAAGCCACCTTTTGGATCACTCTACACTTTTCAGCAACAACTCTATCACCACACTAAAAACATGACCAGATGGTCATACACATATTCCACACTCTGATCTACCTCTTAGATCAACCACCAAACTCACTTATAAACTATCTATTCTTCGTTCATTCTCAAGACATCTAAAACATCCTTTTAGATCAACCTAGACCTTTTCACTCATCCTCAACCTGTAATAACACTTATTATGCCATTACAATTATGACCTATAGGTCATAAACATAGTCCTCAATTTGTTTTTCTCATCACCCTAACCATTGGGCACACTCACTATCTTCGCTTCTTCTCTTTAACTAATATTGTTCTCACACAATCCTAGAAACCATATCCTTTGGTTTCTCTATATATAAAGCCTTCATGATAAAATGCTTCGTGGTCAGCCATTGGACTTGCCTTAACCCTTAAAGCTTCTCTCACATCAATACATGACTCAAAACAATCTTCATAGTTTGGCCATAGCATCTATGGCTCACCCTTAAGTAGCTACACCTTTCAATTAGGCCCTTGTAGCTCTTATAGGTCTCATGGAGACCTATTCACCCATTTAGCACAACATCGAGCAAAACAAGAACACAACACCACTTTCAAATACATGGGTCCACTCTTTATGTCTTCTTCGACATCCTCAAATGATTATAGTCATCTTTGTTCACCTCTGTGTATGCTTAATCTACTCACATAGTAACCTTATACACAGGAACACCATGAACGTACACACAAACAACTTCTTTGCAATTATTCATACTAAATATGAATTGATCAAACCTCTAAATACCACATAAATCATCCTCATGGAGTCTAAAACACTCCCAAATATCTAAGTCATCATGAGACATCAAAATACCATCAAAACAAACTCATATATCCTTCTCGAGTTCTTAACAGATGAACATCAAACACATAGTCAAATTTGAAGCTTAATAATTTTGACTATATAAACATTTAGACCATCTAACTAGGTTCACTAGATGCACCTTTAAGTCCTCTACAACTTTGCTTTTTATATCAATAACAAATTCACCCTGGATCAAAAGTTATGGGCAAAATACAGATCATTGGTTTTTCCCTTTGCAAAATTAAAATATTCAAATCCCAATGGTCATAGTTAAACTTCAAACTCCTTGTTCTCATCTTGTGTCCTCACATCTCAGATTAAACATGAATCATTGATCTTCCTTGAAGTATCTTGACCTTTACCTTTCATCACTCATCGTTGGATCTTCATCTTGACTATTTGACTTAATATGCTATGTCGATCTCCTATACACAACTCAGTCTTTATTTGTGTTAAACATTAGAAACCTTGAAATCATCTCACTCAATATGCATCATTGAACTATATATGTACAAACATCTTTTCATTATTAGATCTTAGAAGAATTATGATCTTTAACTCTACTCAACATTAAACTTCAAACACTTGTCCTCATCTCATTGCTTCCTGACACCTTGGAACAAACACGCTCCATTGATCCTTTTGTAAGGAGTTTGATCTTTAACTTTGTTAACCAATGAACAATTTGACTCATTTGACTCAACACACACCATATATCTTCACTTTATGATCACATGTGAGCCATTAGATCTCCATCTGGTCCTGATCTTTAACATCATGTAAAATAGACTAAGTATGGGGACCATTGTTATCTACTTGGAAGGACAACTTTGCACAGTCATATCTTTTACCTCGCTCACTCACATGTTCTCAAATTTGAACCATATAAATTAGGCCAAAATTTGAACAAATTCATATGACCATTTCTTCTTTAAACATCCATGCATGTGAGATATGCCATCACCAAACTGCTTACTTAGCTCTTTCTTGTACTTAGATAAATAACATATTTGAGCTTAGATTAATTTCACATCATCGATCTTCGATGCAATGAAACACAGACCATTAGATCTTCCTTTTCAAATTGACTAAGTGTTAGAACTTAGTGAACTTTTATCTGAGGTACCAACTTTGCACCTTAGTAACTTTGGTTGCACTTAGTTGCATGATCTGAAACTTGAACCATGTGATCTCCTCACATAGGAGAACCCATCTATATATCGAGCATCTCTTAGAACCCTCATACATGTGAGATATGATGACATCAAAATGCCTCCTTAGATTTTTTTGTTACATACCCATTTATGTGTAGATGAATAAAATGAAGAACTGGGTGAATTCCACTCATGCACACAAGATCTCCAATCATCCTTGACCATTGATAGGACCCCTTGCACATGCTCAATACTTCAGACTCATCCCTAATCATCTCAAACCATGCCAAAACTGAAGATCGACCAAGCATACTTCAAGCATACTAGGCTATGCACATTTCACACTTTGTCATTGTCACTTAGACTATCAAGGTACTTCATCCACTCACATGGACACCTCCATGACATCACCATGACATCATGTACAACTATCCAACAAAAACTTGATGTACTTATATAGGGGAATGTTTGGAATATTTTTGCTAATTAACTTTAAAAAATACACGAGAGAGCCATTTTGAAACATATTAAATTGAAAAATCAAACATTAGAGTGTTAGAGACAAGACTACACTATTGGACAAGGCCATGGTGTGTTCATGTCCAACCTAACACATATTTGTCCCAAAAGAACAAATATTGCTAGCAAAGGTCTGACAAGAACCTATACATTGAATAGGGATGAAATAGGAATGTTTGTATGATATTTTATATATTTTTAAGACAATAGAGGCTCTCTTAAAGATTGTGAGTTAGTGAATTAATGAACGAACCATGTAAGATCAAACATTGTCAAACACTTAATGATTGATTTTATGTGTATTCATTTGCCTCCACTTTATTCTGGTGATGCAACAAAGTAACATTACTAGAGTAAAGTAGATCACAACCTGAGTGTCTTTACACACTTTGTATTTTGATGTGAAGCTTGATCATGCAAGATGCTTTAATGCAAAACTTATTACAATGCCATTGAAAGTGGTTATGATCCATATTTGAAAGTTTAAATTTTGAATTTTGAAAAAGGAGCAAGAAAAGTATACACTTGAAAGAGTATGCAATCTAATTACCCTGTAACTTGAAAGTGGAGAGAAGTACTTGCCCCATTATTGAGGCATTTGAAGAAATGTTAAACTTGTGGTGAATTGAGAGTGATCATGTCTCAATTTGAAAATCTTTGAATGCTCATGAGTTGGAAAGATTGTATGCTTTGACTCTTATTTGATTGTGTAAGTACTCTATAAAAATATTTGAATGGGTAGAACCACCAATTATGGTTTGTTACATAAAAAAGTGAAGCCACAAACATTGAGTGTTACTAGACTCTAATGTGGCCCACTTGCAACATGAAGATGAATTACATTGTTGCAGAAAAATTTAGATTTATTTGAAACTTTGTAACTTTTACAAGTTTTGAAATTGTCGTATAGTAACTTGACCATGAACGAATATCATACCCCATGTAATATATTGAATTTAGATTGAATGTCATTTGAAATTTATGTTTGACTATTTTTAGAATTGGTAAGGGTTAAGGGGACATTGGATTAATTAAGCAAATGACTAGTTTATTCTGAAAGTAGGCTAATTAAGTAACTCAGATTCACAATATTATGATATAATGTTAAATTATGAAAGTATGCTAAATAAAGAAAGTATAATGCCAAATAGTAATTTGAATGTAGCAACACAAAGAAGAAATAATGCTCAACTTATTTACTAGTGTAGGTGGATTTATCAGATGCAGGTATATGAGAAGATAAGATGATGCTCTATAATGATTCATCAGTTTATAAATATTTTCTCTCTATCAATATCAACACTATTGTCGATGCTTATGTCAAGAATCTAATGCTTCTATCTAATACATAATATAGGTATTTTTTTGGAATGACTAATTGTGCATGTTAGGGTTCATCATCACCTTACATATTATCAAATCAACCGATGTGCATAAGTTTTGGGTATCAGTCCTTTCCTCAAAATGCTAGGTCCTCCAACTTGAGAATGTCACCTTGTAAAATGGGGGTTAATGGTCTCAAGTGAAGTTGAGCTGGCCTTAAAAACCCCTTTGTTAATGAATGTTGCCTCCATAACCATATACTTTGAAGAATACCTCATAGTGATGTAGTTATCCCCCTTATGTGGGTTTGTGTGTGAACAATTGTGCAATATGTTAAATACAAGTGCATGAAATGATCTAGCTTATAACTTAACAAATACTACTCACGGGCTACTCTTTGATTACTTCAGACTTGTAAGAAGACTGCTCCTATGATTAATTTTGAAATAGGAGGTGATATGGTAATAAAACTCAATTGTGCAAATAATTGAGTGTGAGCTTGACAGGTATTTGCTTGGTAATTAACAGATGATCATGAATGAGCTTTTATTTTATAGTTATACCACACATTTGAAATGATCTCATGAGAGGGTTAATTAATATAAATAAGCTAACCCATACACGTTGAAATATTTCAAATTATACCATTTGTAAGGCTCAAATAATAATGTCAGATCTGGGAAACTAGAATTGATGCTAGTGTCCTAGTCTAGACGGTAGTGTATAAGAGAATAAAATTTGTTAAAGATCTACAACTGCCAGAGTAGGATACAAATCATGTTTTATGCAAATTGTGCACTACAGGTGATATGGGTAAATCAGAATATCAGGTTTAGATTATATAATAAGCATTTAGGAATAGTGAGGTGGCAAACACGGTCCTTTCAATAATGAAAAGGTCAAGAATTGAAGGGTTGAGCCATGAGTGATATTTGACAAGTCTATACGACTATTTTATCATATATAATCAGATTATAGTGCT
Source organism: Torreya grandis (assembly GCA_037957365.1). Taxonomy (NCBI): domain Eukaryota; kingdom Viridiplantae; phylum Streptophyta; class Pinopsida; order Cupressales; family Taxaceae; genus Torreya; species Torreya grandis. The sequence continues at coordinate 2,060,507 of JARHVA010002024.1, forward strand.
ACATTTGCCCCTCTCCATCCCCTTGCCCCTCACACTACCCTTGCCCCTGCCTCTTCCTTTAATCTAGTAATGCACATGGATTAAATTACCACGTTAAATGAAATAAATGTGTACCATAGTGTGTATAACACCCCTTGTATATGCTTGAACCTTTTTTGAATTTTTTGTTTGTATACTTCATGCAACCAAGATCATGTTACAATGTAATAAGTGCATATAATGTGAAAATTGAAGAATTGAAATATTTGAAATAAAGGGAGAGCAAGGAAGGAGTACACAAGTGTAGATGTAATCATGTTGCCCCTTAGGCATGTGATTTGGTAATGATGTTTTTTTTCTATATCATTAGAGAGAAAGGTTCACAACTACACCTTAGAGATGTGAAGAGGAGAATTGGAGGATGATCATGCCCCCAATCTAGTTCAAAGGTGAGTTTTGCCAAGACCATCAAGATCACTAAATTTTAATTTCACAACTCAAGTGTATACACAATCTAGCCAATCTGGCCAATCTTGCCAAAGTCAAATGGTGTAACCATCTCAACCTGCAAAAGGGAAACATTGCAAAGGCCATTAAGGCACTGAATCTCAATTGCACTACTCAAATGAGCCAACTACTACAAATAAATAAAGCTCAATTAGTGCATCTTAGTAAGGTCAGTCATAAATGTGTATATTATCTAAATATGTATATGTGATTTGATGCATTTGCATGGCATATGCACTGTTAACATGTCTCAAGTTAAAGTATCTGTCAAAATGGAACCTCTACTCTATAAATTATGTATACTATATGTCACAAATCTATAAAATTGTTTCCAAATGCTAACAATTTTAACCCCACAGGTCAAATTGTCACCTTTATCATTCTAAACTTTGCATAGGCATGCTTCTTTATCCAAATGTCAGGAATTGGGCTTGTTCAAATTTTTTGAAGGGCTCTTATTCTTTCGAGAAAGATCATCTCAAACTTTTGAGGGATCATTTCAAAATTTTTGAAGGTTTCTTTTACTTCAAAAAAGTCAATTTCAAAGGTTCGAGAAAGTCCATTTCACCAATGCCGAAGGGTTCTTTTCATAAACCTTGAAGGGCATTTTTTCAAAAAAAGAGGTCCTTTTCAGACTTCTAAACGGTGCATTTCAAAAATTTGAGGGCCTCTACAATTTATCTAAAGACTATTTCATAGAGGCAAAAGGGGTTCTTTTCCTTTTAGAAAAGACAATATTCAAAAGTCCGAAGGTTCATTTAACTTTTCCAAAAGATAGGATGATCATTATAATTAATCCGAAGGGTCACTAGCAAAAAATTCGAAGGGGTTGGTCCTTTTTAGGAAGTTATTTTCAAGGCAAATGGTCCATTTCAATTTTGCCAAAAGATAATTCCAGTTTTGCTGAAGGGTACCTTCCCTTCGGAAAAAGGCAATTCAGAAGGACCATTTTGAGATTTCCTTCAAACTTTTTGTCTGAAGGAAATAAATAAAATGATAAGACCATTTCACTTTGTTTGTAAGGCTCTTTTTCTTTGGAAATGGTCCATTTTACACTTTCTCGAAGGGCACTTACATTTCTCTGAAGGACCATTTACAAAAGCCCGAAGGGCATTATCAAAAGTCTGAAGTGTATATTTCCTTAGGACAAATTATCATGACAATTTTTTGAAGGGCAAGTGGACAAATGCAATTTTTCTAAAGGGAAATTTGCAAGGGTTCCAAGGACAAGATTTCCTTTTGACTTTTTGTCTGAAGGAAGTAAACAAAGATAGAAGCCCAAAGATATAATTCCTTCTCACTTTTTGTCTGAAGGAAATGGACCAATCAGAAAAGCCGAAGGATCATTTTAAAAACTCAAAGTTCCCTTCAGGAAAGTTCTTTTTCAAAAACCCGAAGGGTAGAATCCCTTCAAGAAAGTTCTTTTTCAAAAACTCGAAGGGTAGGATTCCTTCGGGAGGGGTTCCTTCAAAGTTCTGAAGGGACACTTTAAAGAAATCCGAAGGGATACTTTCGAGTTCTGAAGGGACACTTGGAAAGGGTAAAAGGACCTTTACAATTTTTTTGAGGGGTCACTTTCCCTTCAAGAAAGTCACTTGGTAGAAATGTTGAGGGACACTTTAGAAATCCCGAAGGGATCTTTCCCTTCAGGAAAGTTCATGCCACAAAAGCCGAAAGGTAGAATTCCTTCGAGAAGGTTCATTTCAAGAATCTCGAAGGGCTCTTTCCCTTCAAGAAAGGTTGTGCCAAAAAATCTGAAGGATCATTTTAGAGTGTTGAAGGGTAGTTTCGAAAAGCTTAAAGGGCAATTCGCAAATAATTTTGAAGACAAAATTCCTTTTGACTTTTTGTCTGAAGGAATTGATCAAGGCAAAGGGGGAAAAGTCTTGGATTTTTACCCAAAAGAAATAAGACTTTACATAGGTCTGAGGATAATAATTCCTTCAGAAATTTTGTCCGAAGGAATAGTCCACTGTTAAAAAATTGAAGGAATTATTCAAGGCAAAATAAAAAAACAAAAGGAATTCCTTCAGACTTTTTGTCCAAATGAAATAGACAGAGGATAAGAGCCAAAAGAAACAAGTCTATAGAAAAGGTGAAAACACATAGCCTGAAGAAACATATGCATAGAAGTGAAGAGATCAAGAGCAGAAGGATAAGAAATAACAAGGAGTTCAATCTGAAAGCACCTCTCACTCATCAATGTTAGGTTGTGAAGCTAAAAGCTTCAACTATGCAGACGGAAACAGGAGGTTGCTGAAGATCCAGGAGTACCGGCATCGGCAGCATGACCGACATCGGTCAAGATGAAGCAGAAGGCAACCAGCATCGATAGGAAGTCGGCTGACGTCGGTCAGCACCAGGCAAGCAGGGACCGATGTCGGTCGCCTGTGTGTTCCAGAACTGCTCATTACACGAACAGTTAGTTAAGTGAACGGAGTGTTTGCATGTAAAGGCTATTTCGAGTCTTGAGCTGCGTGTCTATTATTAGCAAACAAAGAGTCTAAGTTATTGTTCAAGTCTGGGATCTATTTATAGACCCATTGGCATGTATTGTAATGTGTGCTAGTGAAGAGAACAAAAGTGTGTGTTTCTCCTAGTTCCACTAATGATGAGCTAGAAAGGAAGGTAAGGAAGATCCTTCCATTGTAAGATCATTGAGTTGCAGGTTGTTGCAAGCTCATAGGAGATCTACAGGTGTAAGTATGGTCTGTTGAATTGCAGGTTGCAGGTTCATGGGAGATCTACTTGAAGTACTTTAGAGTGCTTGGTGTACTAGCAGGGTTATCACTGACTGGTTGGAGAGGTGAACACCAATTCTGTGTGTGAGTTGTGTGTTGGGACCGTTTTTGGTAGGAGAGTGTTTTGAAGAAGAATTACTGTACACTTGAGGTGTGGGAAGCCTCTGTAAGGTGGAAGAGTGTGGCGGCTCTTTATTGTATTCTTTTCTATACAAATGTTAATACAAGATAGTGTATTGTCTCTCATATTCTGTGTTATTGGTGAATTCTAGTTATTTGTACTTCTGGTTATTTCTGCATGTTTAATTACTTGTATTTGGTAATCATATTATGCTCTTTCTAAGGAGCAAGATCCTAACAAGTGGGATCAAAACAGGTGTTTCTGTTCTTGGATTCCCTGACAACTGGTATCAGAGCTTTAGGTTGGGATACTAACAGATTAGATTAGATCCGGTTAGTGTGTGTTGATTACAGGTTACTCACAGGGGTTTCTGTTTGAGTGGGAGTAGAGCAATGGCAGAAGACAGTAAGCTATGAATGGAGAAGTTTAATGGCAGGAGGTCCAAGTCCAGGTATGGCAGAATAACCTGCTGGAAATGTGGAAAGAAAGAGCAGGAAAAGAAAGATTGTTGGTTGGTATCAGATCAGCATGAAGGACATGAAGAAGAAGCAGATGATGCAGATTTCATTGCATAAGATGCTCTGGTATGTTCTTTGGATAAAGTAGAATCTTGGGTTTTAGATTCTGGTGCTTCTTTTCATGCATCCCCAAATAGAGAATTTTTTCATGAGTATGTCCAGGGAGACTTTGGAGAAATTTGTTTACGGGATGGTAAGCCTTGTCAGATGATTGGCAAAGGGAAAGTGAAGCTGAAATTGCAGACAGGTAACACATGGGTGTTGAAGGAGGTCATGCATGTCCCAATTCTGGAGCGGAATTTGATTTCTGTAAGAAGTTTGGGTGATGAGGGTTGCACAATAACTCTCACAGCGGACTCTTAGAAGGTTACCAAGGGTGCACTTGTTGTAGCAAGAGGTAAGAAAGTAGGTACGCTTTATCTATCTACTTGTATTAATGATTCTCTTTCTGGGTTATCTACTTCAGCTGTAGATTCGAAGATGTGGCTTAATAGGTTTGGTCACATGAATAAGAAGGAGATGCATGTTCTTGAGTCAAAGGGTATGCTTTCGGATTTGAAGAGCATAGATCGAGATTTCTGTATGCAGAAGAAGAAGGTGACGTTTCTTGAGGAATTCGATGTTCGTGACAAGAGCAGAAAAGCCTTGGTTTTCAAGGAGAAGGTGACAGACAGAGTTTAGCATAAGGGGCAAAAGAATTCTGAGCAGAGCAAGGGTGATTTGGACAAGGGTTTGATCCAAAAGGAGCTCGCGGGTAGAAGTCAGTTCTCACAAGCAAAACACAGAGACTGACGTCGGCAAGAAAATTGGTGTCAGCGTCCAGACAGGGACCGACATCAGCTATGTGCAACCTGACGTCAGTGAATCAGGGCAGATAAACACTGACGTTGGCAAGGGGGAACCGATGTTGGTGATGAGGCAGTCATAGGGAATCGACATCGGTCGGGTGCAGACTGAGATGTGACCGGCATCGGTCACTGAGACAAATTTTGGGTGGACAGCAAGCTATCAAGGAGTCTCAAGTGCCCATATGGAGGACTTAAAGGGTATGTAAGCCTCAAATTCATCATTTCCCTTCTTTACACTACTTGTTGCTCACTTATGGTAAAGAATCAGGAAGTTGTTAAAGAAGCAGAGCAGGTAGATCCAGGAAACAGTGGGAGCTTGGTATGGATGAAGGATGTGATTCCTTGGAGAAGAACCAAACAGGAGTTTTGGGTGGAGTTGCCAGCTGAAAGTAAGCACTGAGAGACGAATGGATGTTCAAGATGAAGAAGAGTAGAAATGGACACGTGAGACAGAAGGCCAGGGTATATGGTCTTGAATAAGCTGCAAGGTAATGGAGGTTTGATCATTGTGTTTCTCTTTACCAGGTTGGATAATATTAGCTACATTATCCTATTACTATATGATGTGCTTGTTGCAGGGTTACATATACAGTTAGTTGTTGAACTAAAGGTAAAGCTAGTTCAGAGGTGTGTCATGAGGAATCTAGGAGCAGCAAGATTCTTTGGCATGAGTGTGTTCTAGGGACATGGAAGGTCATATGTTGACTTTGTTTCAGGATGATTGTGTGAGATCGGTTAGCACGCCGATGGTTGGACAGTTCACAAAATAGGGTCTTGATTCACATAATGAGGTTAAGTGCATGGTATGTACTAGACTTGAGTTTTCTCAAGAAGTGGGAGTTGTCACAAGTTTGGAGCCAATTTAGAAAAGAAGCATTGGAGGGTAGTTCAGTGGATTCTTAGAGGGACCAGCAGTAGGTGCACATGCTATGCAGGGTCAAGTTATTTTCTACATGGTTTGTAGATGTGGATGTGGCAGGTGATTTGGATGACAGAGTTGCACTACAGGATTTGTGGTGGTTGGTCTTCAAGAGTGATATTGAAGAGGGATACAGAGCCAAGGGAACAAACTAGATGGTGTACAAGTACAGGTACAATTGCAGCTATTTATCTCCAAGTGGGAGATTGTTAGGTTGTGGAGCTAAAAGCTTCAACTATGCAGACGGAAACAGGAGGTTGCTAAAGATCCAAGAGTACCAGCATCAGCAACATGACCGACGTCGGTCAAGATGAAGCAGAAGGCAACCAACATCGACAAGAAGTCGGCCGACGTCGGTCAGCACCAGGCAAGCACGGACCGACGTCGGTCGCCTGTGTGTTCTAGAACTGCTCGTTACATGAACAGTTAGTTAAGTGAACGGAGTGTTTGCATGTAAAGGCTATTTCGAGTCTTGAGCTGCGTGTCTATTATTAGCAAACAAAGAGTCTAAGTTATTGTTCAAGTCTGGGATTTATTTATAGACCCATTGGCATGTATTGTAATGTGTGCTAGTGAAGAGAACAAAAGTGTGTGTTTCTCCTAGTTCCACTAATGATGAGCTAGAAAGGAAGGCAAGGAAGATCCTTCCATTGTAAGATCATTGAGTTGCAGGTTGTTGCAAGCTCATAAGAGATCTACAGGTGTAAGTATGGTCTATTGAATTGCAGGTTGCAGGTTCATGGGAGATCTACTTGAAGTACTTTAGAGTGCTTGGTGTACTGGCAGGGTTATCACTGACTGGTTCGAGAGGTGAACACCAATTATGTGTGTGAGTTGTGTGTTGGGACCGTTTTTGGTAGGAGAGTGTTTTGAAGAAGAATTACTGTACACTTGAGGTGTGGGAAGCCTCTGTAAGGTGGAAGAGTGTGGCGGCTCTTTATTGTATTCTTTTCTGTACAAATGTTAATACAAGATAGTGTATTGTCTCTCATATTCTATGTTATTGGTGAATTCTAGTTATTTGTACTTCTGGTTATTTTTGCATGTTTAATTGCTTGTATTTGGTAATCATATTGTGTTCTTTCTGAGGAGCAAGATCCTAACAAGTGGGATCAGAACAGGTGTGTTTTTTCTTGGATTCCCCGACAATCAATGTCCTTTCCATGCAAGCAAAGGCTATCTATAGTTGATTGGTCAAAGCTTCAATTGACTATTTGTTGAAGTTAGGCTTATCTCCTAGTCATCTCATGCATTAAAGATCCAACTCATCTTCAAGTTTAGTTAAGAGGCATATTTCTTTGAATATTGTGGCATGGCTTTCCATGCAAGAGTTTGACTTGTCAATCTTGGGTCCACCTCATCCCTTTTATGCCAACATGGAATTTCATGCATGCACTCTTGTTTATTTTGTTGAAATCTTTTAACATTTCCAGTAGTTTAAGCAAAGTTCTAAATTTAGTTTTGACATTGATTTCATGCAAAGGAAATTGTTCTTTACATTCCAGTAGTTCAAGTGGAATTCTATATTTGAAGATTGGCGTAGCATCATGTATGATGGAAGTTTTGACTCAAACTTGGGCTCTCCATCATTTTCAATGCCAAAGAGATTTTCATGCAAGGCATAAGACAAAAATAGATTTTATTTGAAGGTTGTGATAGTACAAGTTGGACTGAGTTGACCTCCTCTTCTATTTTTAATGCCAATCTTTTAGCTATTGCATCTTTTTCTATATAAGTTGGCTTTTCAACCTTGAAATGTATCCTCTTTTTGGAAAGACCAAACTCTACCAAATTTTGTGATGTGTAACCTTTCTAGATTAATATAAAGATAATTTTCAGACTCCAAGGTGTTGGTAAAGTGTATTTATGTCAGTGATTTGCATATGTGATAGATTTTTCTTCCTTGTCAAGTCTGAATTCTTACCTAGTTACTAGCTAATCAAATTATGCAGATTGTGTTCTACATTTAATGTCTTGTAGCTGAATTTACTGTGGAAATAAGTGGCTGGTTAGTGATTTGAATCAAGCCTATTCCATCATTTCTCTCAAGCTTTGATCACAAGATAAAACCTTTTCATGAAATAATGATGCGTAGGGGTCAATTGGGGTTAAAAATTCCATTTATTTATTGTCTAATCAGTGTTTTTAGAAGCTCAAATTATGTGGACCAATCAAAATTTAGGTGTATCAACATCATTAGATAATATTTCCTTTCAAGTTTCCCCTTTTCCCTTTTTCCTAGTAGTTTGTAGCATAGAGTAGAGATCTGAATTGATACACCAAAGAGAGTTAGCCCTTATAATCTAGACATTCAATCCACTCATTAGGCCACCCATAACCTAGGATTGTTTCCACATTTCAGTAGACTGTGAAGGCCTGAAACTACCTTCATAAGGGTGTGAGTCTAATTGATAATAGGTTGATAGTTTTATCATACATATACAAGCCTGAGGTCGTATGCACAAGGAAACTATTACGCTAACAAATAAGTATAATTTTATAACAAGGCAACCTCTAAGAATTATATCAACTACATTAATCAATGCATTATAATAAATCCAACCAACAAATTTATCATTCTTAAACCCATTGTGGTTAAAAATGGTGAACACAACACTTGAGCAAGTGATAAAGGTAACCAGGTAATTGAATTCACAAAAGAAAAGCCAACATGTATAAAAATCCCTGCACTAAAAAGGGTGAAAATAATTGTGTCAGCATAAAGTTGGCAATGTGACTTCCTTCCTAGTGAACATTATATAAATTAAATTCCATGTTAATAAAACAAGTTCAACAAGGTAAAAAAATTCAAGTGAACTTAATTCCACATTAACCAATTATGGGTAGCCCATAATACCTATTGCTATAACTAGCTTTTTCAAAAAGAGTAATAATTAATGAGCTATTATATAAAACCTCAACAAGCAAGATAATGTATACCCAAGTAGCTCCTATAAGACAAGATTAACAGCACACATAAAAAGCATATGAAGGTTTACAATAACCAATAATACTTTAACTCCCATCTAATCATATCCATTATGTTATTTTCAAACAATTTATTCTCTCTCCAATGAGTGCAACTATCTAAAGTAAAATAACATAGTTAAATGCATATGACAACTAAGTACCTCTTGTTAGAGGTACAATCACTGAGAGGGAGGGGGAGCTGAATTAGTGAATCAAGATATTTTAAATCTTTAATCTAAATCCTTCAAACCCTTAGTCATACACTATAAGCAATCAAGAAACAAATAACCCACTCATAGTAATGAACATGAAATATAAGCAAGATAACATAAGATCTATGTGGGAAACCCTCTTCAAGGAGAAAACCCACTCGCAAGCCCATAAATACATGGACTACTTGTCTTATAGTATGATTAAAAACATGAGACTTTAGTGAAGCACCCACTTCACAAGGATCACCAACCCCTAAAGATGACAAGAACCAACTCACATAAGATGTTGAGCACCAACATAACATCTATGAAATAAACAACTCTAGAACTCTAATTGCTTCACAATATGATGGATAAAACCTAAAAAATAACTTCCTTCAAATCTTCACTCATTCAAACCTTCACACACGAGCAAGGCATCCAAAACTACCTTTTGGATCAATCTACACACCTTTGCTTATTCTCATGCATCAAACCTATAAATTCAACATTAAAATTATAACCACAAGGTCATTCATGAAATTTGCACTTTGATCTAACTCTCAAGACATCCACATGGATCTCACATCCTTCACAAATATTTTTCTCATCTACACACTTGCTTAACTTCTTAAACAACCCAAATATGCTTTGTACTTATACCACTTTTCTTGGTCTAACCCTTCTTGGTCAACCAAGATGCTTACCATAATTGTATTACACTTTAAATATGTCTCCACACATGTTACATGGGTGAAACACTCCACTCCATAGGTTAGCCATAGTCCTTAAGACTCAAATTCTCCATTAGGCCTTAATGAGACCCAAAACAATTAGGCCTTCACATCCACACGTTACTCTTTCAACCTCTTAGACCACCTTCAACTTCCACCAATGCTTAGAACATATCAAACCTATCTAAAATAGACCCTTGATCAGCCCCTCATGGTTCCATGCCACCTGTAACACCAACTCAATACTTGAACCTACCAATAAAGTTTCCTTGCTCTTTAGGTCTTCATACACAGAAAACATAGTCTCAAACTTCTAAAGCAAACACTCAAGTATTTCACATATCCATGTGATTATATAACATGTGTGAACCCTTCGAGACCTCTACAATACCTCCATGTTTTTTAGACACTTCAACACAAACTCTAAACACTAAAAACAACTCTCTCAAAATGAACACTCAGGCTGGTCACACATAGTCAAAATACAATAAAGCTATTTTGACTCTCTATATCTGATTAAGGGCATATCATGACAAACAATGTCTTTTTATAATCCTTTGAGACTTTTAAAACATATCCATACTCATTTTATTCTTTAATTCTACTCATAACTCTTCCAACTCACTTTTGCAAAGTGGTCACTCAAACTGTCTATGTATTCAATAAACACAGTCAACTTATAAGCCTTTGTTCATACTAAATATGGATTAGTCAAAACTCCAAATTCCATACATATGGTCCTCATGGAGTATAAAACACTCCCCAATAGTTAGTTTATCTTAAAACATAAAAAACCATCTATAACTCTTCAATTATCCTTCTTGGGTCACTTGCAAAACATGGTCAAACCTTTAGTCAACTTGAAAGCTTAATAACTTTGATTGTACATATAGTCAAAATTTTAACTAGATTCTCTAGATGTGCCTTGAAGTCTTTTACAACTTTTCTTTTTACACCATCAAAAAATCCATCCTAGATTAAAAGATATAAGCAAAATATTGAACACTAGTTTTTTCTTTTGCTAATTCAAATGCCAACGGTCACTTGTTAATGCAAAATCATCTGCAAACATTTGTATTCATCTCATGTCTTCAAACATCTTACTCAAATGCACTCTATTGATATCCTTTCAAGCCACCTACCTTTAACTGTCATCACTCACTATTTATCATTGATCTTTGCTTTTGAGATCAAGACACTTGGCACCTAACTTTAACTCTCATCACTCACTATTTATAATGACTAGGGATTTTATACTATGCAAAAATCTCTAAACCTGATAATTATCCTTCATTGCTAGTTTTATAACTATGTCTATTTTCTATCTTCCTAAACATTTGAATCCCAAATGAACACCTGTGTTGACACAAGTGTTCACTTTTCGTACAAAGTGTCCAGTGCCCAAAAGTCATCCAATTTTTAAAAGGAACATATCCTAAAGGTTGGTTTAAGTGCTTTAATATGAGATATTCTTAAAAGGGATTGATATATATACAATATGACCCTCATTCATTCCTCACCTAACAAAACCCCATAAACTCAAAAGGCAATATACCAAAAAACACTTGATCAAGCATTCAAGTTAGTAAAACTTGCCCAATGCATCCTTATTTCTATATCAGTCATAGGATCAACATTATTATAGGTCTGAAGCATTTTAAGAATAATTCATGAGCCATATTTTCCAAGTTACAAGCTAGGTCATTTTATGTCTTTGCTTATCACACATTGCATCATTTTGAACACAAAATGCAACATATAGGGGATAAATACATACATCTAAGGCCATATTCAGAGTATTAGATATGTAGGCAGTGCCCATTGATAGAGGGGTCTTTAGGGTAGCTCGACACAGTGAGACCAGTAACCCATTTCTTCCACAATCACTTCAAAGATGAAGAAGCTATAGTTTGATCATTTTACAAGGAGAGAAAACCTATGTGCAAGATCTAAAGACATAAGAAGAAATGTGATATAAAACCCAAAAGGTTCCAATTGGTGCATCTAGATCTAGTTATAACTCTATACAGGACACCTATGGTAGGGTTAGACACTTTACCCTCGCATGCCTTCAGATGTGATTCAAGCATCTGAGGATATAGAAAGAATATTTTTAAAATCCAGCAATTATTCTAGGATCACCTTCCATCCCACTCCTAGCTTGTTCTAGATCATACTTGCATGAGCACAATAAACTAGCTAAGTTTCATTGTTCCCTATTTATTGAAATATCTATCAATAATTGTACTTTACCATTTTGGAAAATCTTAGTTGTATAAATTTAGAATACTATTTGTCTAAGTTTTCTATTTAATTAACCTATTCATTAAGTTAGTTCACCATCCTTGTGTAAAATATAATCGAATACCCCTTAACCCTAGATACCACATCTCATCGAGATTTAGGGTTAAACATTTGGTGAACTCAACATTTGGTCTCCAAACTCTAGGTTGACCTAGATTTTTTCTCTTTTAATTTTCTAATTGTTGTAAATTATTTTTTCAAATTCTATTTTTTGCCATTTATAAGCAATGGAAAATGCTAATCAAATAAATCATTTTCGAACGGAAGATAAAAAATATTAGTCACTCATCTCAATAACAACAAGGACTTAATAGATGCATTTTTGTATGTTACAAGAGATGAAATCAGTAAACATGCCAAGGCTAAGGCATTCTTCCTTAGTGATGGTAAATCTTTAGGTGGTACTACAACTGATTCCATATCAATAACCATCCCCTTGAGCACATCATCACTTCATGCATCTAATGGGGGCAAAGGTTATGTGTTTACACCATTATTCCCCAAAATAAATCCTACTATTATTACATCTTCCATGGGACACATTGTCACTTCAATCCAATTATCAATTTCAATGCCCATATCAACTAAAACTATGGGTACACCTCCTTTGGTGACTTCTCAAACTTCAAACCTTGGTGATCAAAATGTGAAAGATCTTGTCCAAACTATAAAACTTTTTCAAACTAAATTTACAAATATTAAGCAAAATTCTAAAAAGTCACCTTATGTTATTGATTCACAAGAGGTGTTGCATAACCTTCTTTCACATTAAATATCTTTACACCCCTTGCTAACTAGTTTTATTGCACCTAAGTTTACAATTTATGATGGCAAGAGTGACATTGAACAACATCTTCAATATTTCTATGCAACATGCCTTGATTATGCCTCCAATGATAATATTTTGACTAAACTATTTCCAAGGAGCCTCCAGGACTATGCTCTAAGGTGGTTCTATGATTTACCAATCCAATCCATAGAAGCATTCAAACCTCTTACAAATCAATTTTTGTCATATTTATCGATCAACATTACTAAAAATATATCTTATGCCAAAATTACAAAAATAAAATAAGGAACCGGTGAACTTATAAATGAACATGTCTTGAGTTACAAGACAATGTTGGCCAAAATGACAAACCAGTTGGAAGATAAAGAACTTCAAGACATCTTGAAGCAAAGTTTACTTACCCCATTATATGAGTCGATTGTTTTCAAAAAAATTAAATCTTTCTATGTCTTTTACCATATTGTTAGATATTGTGAAATGAAAATTATTTCATTGAACAAGCTTAAGGATGTAGCCAACACACCAACTACATCCAATACCAATTTTCATATTAAACTAAGCTATAAGGTCAAACAAACAGAACCTAAAAAGGACACGACTAAAACTAGTAATGTAGTATCACAACAACCTAATCATCTTGTCTTATCCAATGCACCAAGGATACAATTTACACCATTGCCTGAGTCTTAGCTTCTCTACTTAGAAAACTTGTAGATTATCATCTCATATCTCTCCCTCAACCCATAGAGGTTGATATGAGTAGATCTCTACCTCATGGATATCATGTTAATTCTTATTGTGACTATCACCAAGGCCCTGGGCATTCTACTAATTGATGTTATACCTTGAAGCATAAGATCAATACCTCCTTGATAACCAACAACTTACATTTGATGATCTTCTAAAATATTTAGGGTCACAACCTAATGACCATCAAAACCAAAATATGTTTAGTGATCTACTACAAGATCATTCTCAAAAGAACCTAGAAGTGAAAATGACATATAATGCACATCCCATCCACCCCATTATGGGAACCCATTATATGGGATTATTGGTACTTATACAAAACATACACCTCCTATGGTTCGAATACCCTTTATTACTTTTGATGATAATGAGATTATGGATTATGCCTTAGATATTCATTCATCATTTATTCAAGCATAGTTTGATCATCAACCTATTCACAATGTTATGATTGATAATGGTGTAAGTGAAAATGTTTACACCATGACATTACTTGCACATGTGGGATATACACATGATGATTTACACCCTTCTACCAAAGTGGTTAGAGCATCAATAAGACCTCACAAGAAGTTATTAGTGAGATTGATTTAACTTTATAGGTTGGCCCAACATATGTGATCACTACCTTCTCATGTATAACATACACAAGAGTCTTTGATATGTTATTGGGATGACCTTAGATACATATACTCCATGTAGTACTTTCCATAGTGCACGGGTGTATTAAATACATTCATACCAATATAGTATTCACAATTACTATAATTCCATATGAACATCCACTTGAACAAAAATAATTTATTCCAAGGCAACTGCTTATCAAACCTACTAAGGTTAATCCTTCATTAAAGGGTGAGCAATAGGAAATCCCCTTTCATAGGTATCCAATATTTAAGAGACCATTGCATCAAAGATGCATAGTATATTCCATGAAATCTTCATCTACTACTACACAACATACTCAATTATCTAGATCAACTAAATATGTTCCTATTATTATTAATTCATATATAATACAAAGCACAAAATGATGGGTTCCACAAATCCCTAATCCTTAAATTACCTCTGTGAGACCACATAATCCTATGAAATATAAATAGAGAAATACAAAGTTTACAGTGTTAGATATTACACCTATACATTCTCTTTGATAGTACCACCAATTTGTTATGCCATATCTAGTGTTCAAAGTACTTCCAAATGAGCATCCCCTAGATGGTTTAATTGAATAAAATTTGTCTTAAACAAACAATTCAAAAAAAATCAAATATTCTAAAATTACTAAAAAACATTCAAAAAAATAAAAAACACCAAAAAAAATTAGCATGTTCCTAGTTGTACTATTTCTTATGCACATGTTATTTTCTTCATGTCAGTAGATACCATATCATTATTTTTATATATACACATATGTTCCACACTTCATTTGAGTGTGCCAAAATCATACCCATATATATGATATATTCACATAGAGATGTTGGGATTTTTCTCCACTCATGTCCTAAGTACATCGAGTGTATTTTCTTCCTTAGTATGATATACCCATGTTACATAGTTTTACGATCACTTTCCATTATCATGTTTGAGCTTATATATACTTACACATGCCTCTATCCATGCTTAATTGTACTCACCCAAAAGTGGTATTTAAGTGTTAAGAGTTCTAATTGAGACTACTTATCCCTAGCTTAGCCCTAAAGCTTATTATCATAATTATCCAGCCTTCGTGTAGGCCACAGGGATCCTTATTCAACCTCAAATCAATCCCAAAACCTCATTTCCTGATCCTAGACCATCATGCATAATATTTTCCCAGTTGGACACTAGCGCCATAATAAAGAAACTAGCGTGACATGGTGCTAGTGTCCCGAAAATGGCATTAATTTCCTTTACCCTATATTTTCCCAAATAGATATCCTTTCAAAACTAAAACCTCCCAGGGTCAGGTTAGATCTCTTTTAACACCCACACAAATAATAAAATAGTATAAATACATTACTTTTATCCCTCTAACCACTAGATGCAAATTACATGTTCAAACTCAGAACAAGTTGAGCACAATTAAGGTTATCAATCTTTATTTTACCCTACTTATGCATACTACTATCTACAATAATCCTAAACTCATATTACCTAGATTTACAACCTCAACCACATTCAAAACACTTAAGGACACTATCATACTAACATCACTTGCACTTTCACCAACACGTAGATGGAGAGAAATACATTAGGCTTGATCCTTCAAAGTATTGGTATGTAGGCAACTCTCTTCACAATAAGATATTGAGGATGTCTACCCTACCCTAATAACAAACACACTTTTTAGCTCATGCCAATTAGATGCCCTAAATACAAGAAGGATTATGTTTTTATCACTAAATCAATCATTATAAGCAAAATATAGGGTTTCAGGACTCATGCATGCAAGAACAAACCTTAGAGATCCAAACATAGGTGCACCCAGAAGCTTGGGATAGTCCTATAAAGAGGATGCTACTGCCAATATCAGGACACTACCACCACTTTTGCAATAATAGCACTACTATCCAAGAGGGTTAAGACATTGAGATATAGTTTACGATAATTAAACCAACTTTCACCTCAATTTCTATCACCCAAATCACCCATCTCAGTTCTTTTCAAGCTAAGTTCTTACTTGCACTATTTATTATTATTTTTATAAAAGTCAAAATTAGCCAATTTTATAACAAATTAGTGGATATATTTATTGCATATTATTTCCCTAATTTATTCTACTCAACTCTTTAGCAAACATTGGATTTACATTCACTAAGTCTTAAAAGGTTAAAACATTTGGTGAACTTGACTTATTTCAAATATTACACAAACCTTAACCCTTGATAACCATAGGGTTTAAATTTTAGCATTCAAATTTTAGGTGCATATATTTATTGATTTTATTTGATATAATCATGATAATAATGATAGAAAATGAGTGTCAAATTTTGATTCAAAGTTTAATACTTTCATTTGCATGTTTGTTCCCTTTAATTTAAAATGAACTCATAAAAGACATAGACACATGTATACATGATGTTTTATATCAATTGTAATATATATCATATTTCATAGCATGCTATCTTTCTCCTATTTGGAATTACATTAACAATCAAACCCTTACACACATAGAGGATTTAACACATAAGCTACCAATTATTTTTCAAGTTTCAATGTCAAATTTTATGCATAGGAAATAATATCCTTGTCCTCCTCATCTCCATAAGGCTGCTATCTACTTTTCCTCTAACTAGGTCTATGTTATCACTCTTCCCCAAGATGAAGTATCCTATACCATTATCACTTATCCCCATACTCAACCTATTCACAACTCTTCCTTACAGGGTGTGTGCCTACATGTTTAATAAAAAATAACTAGGGTTTGCACTTGTGATACTCTAAAGAATCAAATTATCAATATGAGCAAATTAATATCAGATTTAAAAAATAAAAATTTGTTATTAAGTGAATAGGTCACATTATTGGCAAATCACATTACATGTATATAGTCTTTAGAATATGTTAGCGTAAACCATGTATATGCATCTACACCTAACAAAGTTGTGCCTAAGACTCTCTCATATCTCAATCATAAATCACAACATAATACATCTACAACTAGTGTTTCAAAAAGCATTCAAAGATTAAATAAGAGTTTGAGTGAGGTACTAAGGGAAATGCTTAAATCTAAGTTGATCAACGCACCCCCTCCACACCCAGTGAGGAGATCCTGATATTATTGTGCATATCATATAATGTATGGGCACCACACCAGTTCATGTTTCACATTGAAAATGAAAATACAATAGATAATGGATATAAATGACTCAAATAGTGACAAATCATCCAAACAACATACAATGGCACATCTACAAATTCAAAAAGGATCAAATTCAAAAATAGTCCAAAAATGGTTACCAAAACATAACTCAGAACAACAAAAGGTTCACAAAGCACAAATCAAAGCAATAAATAATACAACAAGCACATGTAAAGCAAGTAAAAGATGCAAATCTACATCTCCAAAATGAGGCTCAACTTTTAAAGTAGTATGGGTTTGGTAAAAAATATCTACAATATTTTTATTATCACGATCAAAGTTTGGGTAAGCAAGCCCAAGGTATCACTACTCCTATTATATCAGTTGATAATGTTGGTCAACAAGGTTTGGGATTAATTGAACATCCTAAGTCAAATCATTCATAGACATAATTTATCAAATTAAGATCTATAGATACATAGGAAATGTTACAAAAAGAGCAAGAACTTAAGTTACAAAGTCAAAATCATGCTAAGCCAACAAACATTCTCAAAAAATGTTTTCTAGTAAAAGAGCCTCCACAACACCATATGTCTATAATAAGCACAATTTCAAAGGTCAAAATCATAATCAATATTCCAAGATACAATTTAGAAAGGTCAACTCCAAGTATGAAGCAATTCCCTCTAGCATTCTACATTGTTATGATTTTGATGATGAACAATGCTTAGATTCATATTGTAACACCATAGAACTACAATATATCAATCACACTACACAAAAGATTACTATTCCTATTTTTGACATATGCCACATTGATAGTTAGTCTCCGATGAGACTCATCAGTTAGTATTGTTCTTCCCTACTTGTACATACTTTTCTCATTTCTCGCTTGTTGTATATAATTTCATTTTCATCTTGCTTGTACATAACTTATATCCAAAAAATATCAAAAAACAATATAATATGTAAAAAAACACAAAAACATTCAAATAATTACTTAAAAAACACAAAAATTTAGATTGTATGCATGGCTATGTTTACATTTATTATATTTTCTAGACACTACATATGCTGGCTATCTAAGTTTAATTAGTTTTATGATACATACATGCTTCACTTATTCTTGTCGAGTGTTTGTAGATTGCTACAGGATTTAGGTCCACTACAACAATTTAGACTTGCTATTATCTACCCACTGGGGGCATATGAATAGACACATGGGTCTTCACTTGACACATTTTCTCGCTTGAGGGCACCCTACACACAACTTTAATTACTAGGTTCTATCTTTCTATACTCTACATCCCAACTTTAGCATTGTTATATGTTGATATTGATCATGCTACATTTACCTAGATTTTTTGTCGGCTATTACTAAATTAGACTCAACATATGTACATCCTAGCTCTTACACATATTTTTATTACATACTCGTGCATACTTTCATTTATAGCTTTCCCAATTTAGACTTGATTGTATCTATATGCTTTTTCTTTTCAAAGGCATTTGAATATGCCATTTCTCTTTGGCTATACACAACTTCTATTAATAGTATGTTTTTTTTGGACATGTGCCCATGTCCTTGTGTGTACCTTCATGATTATGTATGTAAACATTTGAACATGTCCTTGTATGTAGCTCTTAACCAACTTAATTGATGCTTGCATATGTGGACATTTGAACATGTCATTATATATCTTGTTTTATCATATTTAGTGACATGTGTCAATGTCCCTTATATTATGGCCCCTTGGTCTACTTTATGTGCCTCATGTGTTTTGTATGTACATTTTATTATATACGTCATGGCCATGACACTTATTTTTGCTTGTTACACACACCAGTTTTTGATACCATAAGGGACCTCATGCATCTCCACTTTCTACTTGGGTGCCATGTTGGAAATCATGCCCCATCCCCCAGGTAGCTACCTAGTTTCACTCAGATTTGCTATTACATACATTATTATATCTATATTGACACCCTTATGAATGCTAGACATGACATACATCTTACATTACATACTTATTATTATAACCCAATTTCACCCTAAGTGTTATAACCTTTAAATTCATGGAGTATTATGGTTATCATCTAATTTTTATTACTTTGATTTCAACTTTATGACATGTATTGGTTATGGGACAATGATATGTTGATTAGTTTACATAATGTAACAATTGTACTTTCTTATTTCTGTACATTATGAAAGTATATTTGTTAGGTATGCATCATAGTTTGATATATATGATGACACATACTAACTACCTACTTGTCACAAGGTGGATGCAAAATTGATCTTTCCCTCAGATCAAGATGGAGGGAGAACATCATTAGAGAAGATGACATAGATGGGATGATTTGGAGGTGACATATAAACTACTAGTAACCCAACACACACACCACAATAGAATAACTTGTTTAACTCTCTGTCTGATCTGGATAGTTTATTTTATGTGCTTATATACTTGTTTTATGATCATGTTTTGGTCGATGCTTATGATGATTGAAATTGTGTGATCTAACGTATAATTATAGTACATATATTTACTCATCTCATGCAATGTTATTATATAATCATGAAGTCGATGCTAACACGGGTTGGATTCCATAATGCAGTGATGGGTTTAAATGATATTCAGTAAATATCATTGTCTTGGTTTGATGTATTTTTGTATATGAGTTTTAATAATTACTTCAATCGTAGAATACTTGAGATATTATAATTGTTTGGATATGACTCGAGTGGTAATTGATTAAATAGTTATTTTGAAATAATTAGATTTTTAATTGGTTTGAATATATTTAAATAGATAGTTATCTTTTTGTGATTATGTTAAAAAGAAATCTAACTAGCTTAAATGGTAATTTGATAATTAAGGTTTACTACATGGTCTATTTGAAAATTAACAATCTATAGTTATCATTATAGAGACTAAAATAAGTGAACTTAAATAAACTAATTTACTTGGCTTTAAGCAAAGATAAGCTTATGCATGAACAGAAAAATAAAATAAAACTTAAGTTAAGATTTTATAAGAAAAGAAAAGAAAAAATGCACAGTAATTGGAACTATTAGGAAAACAAGAAAAAGACATTATTTTATTTGAGATGAGAATTAAATTGAATTAGAAGTGGAGGCGACTATCTGCATGTATGAGGATTATAGGAAGATTATTATTAAAAAATGGCAATCTATGAATGATGAAATAAATTAAAGGGGAACTCAAAGAGGAGTTGGTGCCATAGGAAATGATGCCATGATTTAGAGTCTTTAAAAAATAAGGAGACTATAATTTATAAAGGGAGGAGTATGGTACAATACAGTGACAGAGCAAAGGAGAGTATGACAAGGAAAGAAAAGGAGAACAAAAGGGATAAGTGGGCAAAGGAAGATAATCCGAGCAATTATGGATTGAGTTTGCCAGGTAGGTGATCTGTAAACATTTATTTCCCATAATTATGTGTATTGTTGAGTATGAATGAAGAACAATGTTTATTAGACTGCTTTTATTATTGGAAAATATAATTATTCATTTAAAGGCAACATCTAATATGTAGTAGTGTGGAGAATACACCAAATTGTTAGCAAGCCAATTATAGGAATCAATGAATCTCTCAGGGAAGGTACAATTATTTACACAATTTTCAATGGTATGTAAAAACACCACAGTCCATCCTTCATAAAGAATTAAATAAGAAAGAGGTATAAGGTGATTCAGGTAGAAGTGGAATGATTCATGCATAAGTGTGGAGTTTTGGTAGATCATACGTATAAATAACTATAAATTTTTTTATATCCAAACTGTGATTGTAGTGATGTGTAATTGATAAAAATATTAATGGTCTATCAAATCTATGTTTAAAATGGTGTTATATATATTTACTAAAAACTACATATGTTGTTGTAATCGATCTATAATTTATAAAAGAATAAATCAATGATGGCAAAATGATTATTTATAAGTCGTTACAAATGGACAATAGTATTCTATGACCAAAAACAACTATACCTTATAATTATATATTGTATTGAGGAAGAGAGGCATGCGTTAAACAAAATAATTAAACTAGTTATTCATGTGGCATCTTGCAATCAAAATATCTATATTATTTGTTATATATATTTATTTGGGCGAGTGGGATATTGTATGCCATAGACAAAAATGTTATTATATTCCTTCTATAAACTAAATCGAATGTTCAGTGGAACTTTATTTTTTGCTTTGGATTTAATTGCACTGCTAGCTCGGGTTGCATTTTAAATAATGAGCACGATTATCATGGGATCTTTAGGAGGATCCTAATATAGGTAGAATACTAAAGTAGTTTGTATAATAATTTAAATTATTAACTCACTTTTTGTAGTACCCCTCTTCCTTGATCTGAAATCAATGTTGGAATGATATGTATACTTGGTTAGGTAAGAAATAGTAAATGTATGAAGGAAACTATGTTTCTTATTTAGTGCTAGATAAAATGTTGAGTGGGTAGGCAAAACCTTTGTTGGATATTGCCTTCCCTGAGCTAAGACCTTTTTGGACCAAACATTAAATCACTCTAATGAGTTTATTAGAAAAAATGACTTATCATGGAGTCTTAACTTCAACATTTGACAGTTCTTTTCCATTCAAAATATCAAGCCATTCCTGATACTATGTTAATACTTTAGATAGTATTCTATTTATAATATATAAAGTAAATGTGATATTAGGATTATATATATTATTTGGCCCTCATTAATAGTTAGCCATTATATTTATGTTTATAGTATTATATCCAGGGATAAGTCATATGTGTGGTAATCGAGCATTTTGCATGTAAATTATCATACATTAATTGACCCGTAATAGGTATGATATCTTACTAATACATTACCTAACTTATCTATGGTACATAATGGATAATAACATATGTCACTTGGACAAGTTTGGTGGACTACCGTTGTATTAAGATAAGACTTATGTTTTGTGATCAATTGTGGGAAACAAAGCGTAATATGGTTATAACACTAATATTAATATGCAACTTAAATATATAACTTCAATGGGTGTGTGGGGTCATATACCAAAGCTTATGACTAAAAGGGATGGTTACTTTTGAGTCTTAGAGTGTTTGAGGGACCGAAATAATAACCATAAGTAAGTAATCTCTAAAAGCAGAGTTAAGATATCTAAAGGAAATTTTATGGTAAAAATTTGGATGTGTATTATCTGACACTTCAAAAATAACTTGAGAAATTGTTGCTTACAGTAAAGGAATCTGGTGAGTGGTATATATTTTGAGAGTATTAACATATTCACGTATGTTCAATATGATGTTATACGTATGTGGTTTATATTATAAATCATGTTGAGATATCTATATGATTATTGATATCAATTTGATTTAAGAAAAGCATAACTTATATATAAGAAATCAATTAATGTTAGTAATCAATCTATTTAAATCGAATGTTTAACTTGTATAGGTGCATCAGGTCATATAGGAATATATATAGATATTGGGTTGTTGACTAGTTATAAGATTCTATAGAATCAAAAATTATAATCTTTTGAAATAATCTTCTAGAAACATAATAAGTTACTAGAATGAAAGAGCATAGCGGGTTTATGAGTTATCTAATTCTTTGCTATTATTTTGAATGATTGCTTGGGAAATATGTTTATAAAGCTGGTGGGATGTGTTATTATTATTTGTGCTATATACTTATATCTACTTACTGAGTGTAGATTATGCAGTCTAAGCCTAATATATATCCGGATGATATAATCTATACTTGTTTGCCTATCTTTTAGGTTTATGAGACTTTTGATTTCTAAAAATGTAAGTTTGGTTATATGTAAATATGTAATTGTGAACTATGATATTATGGGATGTCATTGAGTTCTCTACTATAAAAGTATGTTATACCCAGATGGTGTATACTATATTTGTTATGTCTAGACCCACACCTACATAAATATATGCATGTTGGTTATTACTTTGAACTATATGTTTAATGACAGTTAGTAGGAAATCATGTTTACGTGCATACAACCTTGAGAGTGTAATGAATGTTAGTTAAGACTTTTATGTGTTTGTGAAAATTATGACTTGCTTTGTTATAGCTAGTTGATTGAATATAAGTTATGTTTCCATGTATTTAAGACTACTTTATAGGACCGATAGTAGAAAACTAGTAGTTATGAATTAGAACACAAGACTATGATAGTTTGGGTTATCATGGGGTGTAATTGTATGGAACTTATTGTGGTAGTGGGAATTTGTAGTTAAATGTGTATTTTACCTAGATGGTATAAACTGTAGTCATTAGTTCTAGTATGAGTTAGATAATAATGTAAGATTCATTCATGTATTTGATAAAATAAATGTATATTGTGCTTACTCCTATATTTAGCATGTGTTGTGATATGATTGCTAGTTGGATATATATTATATGAATATTGAGATTAACTTATTTATAGTGAGACATTATCTTTTTATGTGTATGATTTACATGGTGTGATATCTTGCAATAGAATGGGTTTTCTATGATACACTGCATTTATAGTTTTATAAATCATACAACACACAGGTATTAGCTTGTTACTCTAGATTCCCACATCATTTCTATCTACCTATCTATGAAGGGAGGGCCGTTCCCTAATAGGGGATCGTTGGTTAGTGGTTGGTTTGGAAAAGTGCTTGGATGGTGCTTTCCTTCCCCATAACAATATTATATTTAGGATGACACTTGAGATTTTCATAGATATTGGAGAGGCCA
The DNA here is from genome assembly GCA_037957365.1 of Torreya grandis. NCBI lineage: Eukaryota > Viridiplantae > Streptophyta > Pinopsida > Cupressales > Taxaceae > Torreya > Torreya grandis. The sequence goes on from JARHVA010002024.1 coordinate 2,084,432, forward strand.
AATAACTCATGCTTTAGGGAGCCTTGTATATTATTTTTGTACATTGTGTTATATTATATTCACTTCAGGAAATATTTCATGAAATGTAATTTCTTGTTTACTATGGATTGACTAGCAGTGGTTGAGTATTGTACCAGTAGTGGCCAAATAATTATAATTACTTTCTATGATTGTATTATGATGCATTTTCATGTATTGATAATGATCAGTGACTATTTGATGTCACATGCTTATTTATAGTTATCACTCTTAAAGTATTTTTGTATAATTTGCTTAGATTTTCGTGGTGTAATATATTTATAGTTAATATGTTTAAAAAAAAACTTTCACGTAATTTTTTGGTTAGATCCCAAAGGGCTTATTACATGTCGTATTAGAGTTATGGCTCGAACTCTAGGACCTAATGAGTCCATTAGCATTTTCGTATCTTTTTGTTTATCAAAAAGGAAAGTTGTGAATGTGTGTATGGTACATTGAGTGTGTACCCTAAGAACATTTGTACCCCTTAGAGTTGTTAAAGGGTTGGTTTATTTAGTGTCTCTTTGGTGATGGTTATTTAAGGTGTTGGGGTACGCAAGTTCATAACATAGTTCATAAGATGTGAACAAGAGTTCCCTACCATATTTTTGATCTTTTAGATGAACATCTCGAGTATGAGTACATTTTTCTTGGTAATCAAATCACCTTCACCATTTGTGTTTTGTGTTGTGAGGGTTTTTAAAAGCATAGAATGCTTCTCAATTAAATATATAATCATTAGTTTTGTGTCTTGTATACAGAAATCCTAGGAGTGGGAAATCCTATAAGACCATTCTAGATTGGCACCACCTAGTGCGGTGGGAATTTTCTTGTAGTTGAATGTAGATGTCTTGGTTGTGAATTCCTTTGTGTTAGGAGTTTGTTTACATGGATTAACACCTTTATATTTATGTGAATTTGGGGAGAAGTGTCATATATCTTACCTAGCTTAGAGGTGAGTTGTTATTCTCTCACTCTCCTCTTACATCATTTTAAACTACCGAGAAGATTCATATTTTTAGGATGTTGATTTAGTGTTTCCTTAAAAGAAAACTTGTTTCTAAAAAGTTGTTTGATCTTATTCCCTTGAGTTCATGGGATAGTGTTTTCTACTTCTTTTTGATAAAAGTTGTAGGATTGGATGGATTGATGCATCTTTATGGTTAATATTTCCATCCAGTTGTGGAAGTAGGTCGTGATACCACTCTTACAAATTTTGGTAAGTAGGTAGTGATTAGCAATGTGGGCTATGGTGTTTTATCTTACCATGTGAGGGTATGTAGGAGATTTGTTTTTTTAGCTCTCTACTTTCCACTTGTGACTTTTTAGAGTCACTATTTTATCTAACTTATTAACTTGACCATGAGGAATGGGGAAACTTGAATTTATATTAATTTTAGTGATTATAATCATTATGTTGTTATATACCTTTGCTTAAACTGATATTATTCTCTTTTTCAAGCATGTTGTTATGAATAGTTATTTATGTGCCCATCCTCTGAGAACGAGTAGGGTATAAGATGTGCGGAACATCTTCGTAGTCTAAAAGGGTTTAGATAAAGTTTTTAACTTGTTGAGTACTAGCTAAGAAAATAGGGAGACATTATCTCACTTATAAGGTTGTAAGGATGGTATGATCCTTTGATTTGTATATTATGTTAATTTTAGCAGTATTTCCTCTTAACTATGAATATAACACTATAGATTAAGCTATAAAATATGATACTAGTTATGTTTAGCTAGTGGTAACTTAATACAATTTCAAAATGATTGTATGATTTTTTTATATGTTTGTTAGTACATCTATAATCATAGAGCATATAATATTTATTGATATGATCTGTTAGTGTAGATTTTTATTTCATTAAATTTTGTTACTCCTATATTTAACATGTGTTGTGATATGATTGCAAGTTGGATGTATATTATATGAATCTTGAGATTAACTTATTTATAGTGAGACATTATCTTTTTATGTGTATGATTTACATGATGGTGTGATATCTTGCAATAGAATGGGTTTTCTATGATACACTGCATGTATAGTTTTATAAATCATACAACACATAGGTATTAGCTTGTTACTCTAGATTCCCACATCATTTCTATCTACCTATCTATGAAGGGAGGGCCGTTCCCTAATAGGGGATCGTTGGTTAGTGGTTGGTTTGGAAAAGTGCTTGGATGGTGCTTTCCTTCCCCATAACAATATTATATTTAGGATGACACTTGAGACTTTCATAGATATTGGAGAGGCCAAATAACTCATGCTCTAGGGAGCCTTGTATATTATTTTTGTACATTGTGTTATATTATATTCACTTTAGGAAATATTTCATGAAATGTAATTTCTTGTTTACTATGGATTGACTAGCAGTGGTTGAGTATTGTACCAGTAGTGCCCAAATAATTATAATTACTTTCTATGATTGTATCATGATGCATTTTCATATATTGATAATGATCAATGACTATTTGATGTCACATGCTTATTTATAGTTATCACTCTTAGAGTATTTTTATATAATCTGCTTAGATTTTCGTGGTGTAATATATTTATAGTTAATACGTTTAAAAAAAACTTTCACGTAATTTTTTGGTTAGATCCCAAAGGGCTTATTACATGTGGTATCAGAGTTATGGCTCGAACTCTAAGACCTAATGAGTCCATTAGCATTTTTGTATCTTTCTATTTATCAAAAAAGAAAGTTGTGAATGTGTGTATGGTACATTGAGTGTGTACCCTAAGAGCATTTGTACCCCTTAGAGTTGTTAAAGGGTTGGTTTATTTAGTGTCTCTTTGGTGATGGTTATTTAAGGTGTTGGGGTACGTAAGTGCATAACATAGTTCATAAGATGTGAACAAGAGTTCCCTACCATATTTTTGATCTTTTAGATGAACATCTCGAGTATGAGTACATTTTTCTTGGTAATCAAATCACCTTCACCATTTGTGTTTTGTGTTGTGAGGGTTTTTAAAAGCATAGAATGCTTCTCACTTAAATATATATTCATTAGTTTTGTGTCTTGTATACTGAAATCCTAGGAGTGGGAAATCCTATAAGACCATTCTAGATTGGCACCACCTAGTGCGGTGGGAATTTTCTTGCAGTTGAATGTAGATGTCTTAGTTGTGAGTTCCTTTGTGTTAGGAGTTTGTTTACATGGATTAACACCTTTATATTTATATGAATTTGGGGAGAAGTGTCATATCTCTTAGCTAGCTTAGAGATGAGTTGTTATTCTCTCACTCTCATCTTACATCATTTTAAACTACCGAGAAGATTCATATTTTTAGGATATTGATTTAGTGTTTCCTTAAAAGAAAACTTGTTTCTAAAATGTTGTTTGATCTTATTCCCTTGAGTTCATGGGATAGTGTTTTCTACTTCTTTTTTATAAAAGTTGTAGGATTGGATGGATTGATGCATCTTTATGGTTAATATTTCCATTTAGTTGTGGAAGTAGGTTGTGATACCACTCTTACAAATTTTGGTAAGTAGGTAGTGATTAGCAATGTGGGCTATGGTGTTTTCTTTTACCATGTGAGGGTATGTAGGAGATTTGTTTTTTTAGCTCTCTACTTTCCACTTGTGACTTTTTAGAGTCACTATTTTATCTAACTTATTAACTTGACCACGAGGAATGGGGAACCTTGAATTTATATTAATTTTAGTGATTATAATTATTATGTTGTTATATACCTTTGCTTAGACTAATATTATTCTCTTTTTCAAGCATGTTGTTATGAATAATTATTTATGTACCCATTCTCTGAGAACGAGTAGGGTATAGGATGTGTGGAACATCTTCGTAGTCTAGAAGGGTTTAGATAAAGTTTTTAACTTGTTGAGTACTAGCTGAGAAAACAGGGAGACATTATCTCACTTATAAGGTTGTAAGGATGGTATGATCCTTTGGTTTTGTATATTATGTTAATTTTAGCAGTATTTCCTCTTAACTATGAATATAACACTATAGATTAAGCTATAAAATATGATACTAGTTATGTTTAGCTAGTGGTAACTTAATACAATTACAAAATGATTGTATGATTTTTTTATATGTATGTTAGTACATCTATAATCATAGAGCATATAATATTTATTGATATGATCTGTTAGTATAGATTTTTATTTCATTAAATTTTGTATATATTGTGGATATCATTAGGTCATGGAGACCTGAGGGAAGAGTGGTGAATTAGGAATGTGGGTTCTAAGCAATAAGACTGTAACTTACTTAGATTCACATTGACTTAGTTGTTATTGAGTTTTGATTTGAAAAATGAATTTTTCAAATCCATAATTTGACAGATGAACTTGTTAAATTGAATCATATGGCCATATGCATGTATATTATGGATAGATATTTCTTAATTTTGTATATGTTAAAAATGTAGTATTTTCAGTTCTTATTCATCATCACACTTGTTAAAAGCTTCGTGGAGTAGTGACAATATTGATATGTTATACTTATCTGAAGCTACATGGAGTAGTGATAGTACTAAATTATACACATTATTCTTGTTAGGTTCCTTAAATACTTTTCTCTGGGATGAGAAAAACACTTTCTAAAGAGATGTGCATAGGGGTTGGAAGGTTTTGTGGAACTCTCTTTGGTCATTTGTTTTGGCTTTTGTGATGATTTAATGTGTTATTGGAAAGTTAGTAAAACTTTTAACTGAGTTATTATAGGCTTGTCTTGCTGTTCTAGACCTTGGGGAGGTCATGATAGAACTAATCAGTGTAAGTGACATTCTTAAAACTTGTTTTCATAATAAAAAATGTCATAGAGCAGTATCTTGTGGGACCAATCTTCTGAGAATAGTGCTAATTGGGAGAATTATGATGAGTTCTTTAGGTAAATTTCACATGTATTTGCTTGATTTGATACTAGATCCTATGTTTTTATTCTGCTAAACTATGTTTGTTATTCAGAGCTATTATTGGAATTAGTATCATTGAAATGATGACTGATTTTAGGGGGGAAAGATGTTACATCTTGATTTCACGTTAAGTTTTATAACCTTTAAATTCATGTATTATTATGGTTATCATCTGATTTTTATTGCTTTGATTTGAGTTTTATGACATATATTAGTTATGGGACAGTGATATGCTAATTAGTTTACATAATGTGACAATTATAGTTTCTTATTTTTGTACATTATGAAATTAGTTTTGTTAATTATGCATCATAGTTTGATATATATATGATGATGTAGACTAACTACCTACTTGTCATGAGGTGGATGCAGGATTGATCCTTCCCTTAGAGCATAACGAAGGGAGAGCATCATCAAAGAGGATGGCATAGATGGAATGACTAGGAGATGATAGAGGAACTGTTAGTAACCCAACACACACACCATAATATAATAACTTTTTTAACTCTCTGTTTAATCTAAATAGTTAGTTTGTTTTATGTGCTTATATACTTCTATTATGTTCATGTTTTGGTCGATGCTTATGATGATCAAAATTTTATGATCTAACGTATAATTGAAGTACATATATTTACTCATGCAATGTTATTATATGATTATGAAATTGATGTTGACATGATTTGGGTTACCTAACACAGTGACAGGTTTAAATGATATTAAAAAATATCATTGTCTTGGTTTGATATCTTTTTGTATAAGAGTTTTAATAATTATGCTAACCATAGAATACTTGAGATATTAGAATTATTTGGCTATGACTCGAGTGGTAATTGATTAAATAGTTATTTTGAAATAATTAGATTTTTAATTGGTTTGAATATCTTTAAATAGATAGTTATTTTTTTGTGATTATGTTAAAAAGAAATCTAATTATCCTAAATGTTAATTTGATAATTAAGGTTTATTGCATGGTCTATTTGAAAACTAAAAGTCTATAGTTATCCTTATAGAGACTAAAATAAGTGAACTTAAATAAAATAATTCACTTGGCTTTAAGTAAAGATAAGTCCATGCAAGCACAATAAAATAAAATAAAACTTAAGATTTTATAAGAAAATAAAAGAAAAGATGCATGGTAATTGGAAATATCAAGAAAACAAGAAAAAAACATTGTTTTATTTGAGAGGAGAATTAAACTAAATTAGAACTGGAAATGCCTATCTACATGTATGAGGATTATAGGAAGATTATTATTTAAAAATGGCAATCTATGCATGATGAAATAAATTAAAGGGGAACTCAAAGAGGAGTTGGTGCCATAGTAAATGATGCCAAGATTTAGAGTCTTTAAAAAGGAGATTATAATATATAAAGGGAGGAGTATGACATGGTACAATGAAAGAGCAAAGGAGAGTATGATGAGGAAAGGAAAGGTGAACAAAAGGGATAAATGAGCAAAGGAAGATAATCTGAGCAACTCTAGGTCGAGCTTGCCAGGTAAGTGATTTGTAAACATTTATTTCCCATAATTCTGTGTATTATTGAGTATGAATGAAGAATAGCATTTATCAAACTACTTTTATTATTACAAAATATAATTATTCATTTAAAGGCAGCGTCTAGTATGTATTAAACTATTAGAAAGCCACATATAGGAATCAATGAATCTCTCAGGGAAGGTATAATTATTTACATGATTTTCAATGGTATGCAAAAATGTCATTGTCCATCCTTCATAAACAATTAAATAGGAAAGAGGGATAAGATGATTCAGGTAGAAGTGGAACAATTCATATATAAGTGAGGAGTTTTGGTGGATCATCTGTATAAATAACTATAACAAACTATATATCCAAACCATGATTGTAGAGATGTGTAATTGATAAAAATATTTATGGTGTATCAAATCTGTATTTAAAATGGTGTTATATATATTTACCAAATATTGTATATGTTGTTGTAATCGATCTGTAATTTATAGAAGAATAAATCAATGATGGCAAAATGATTATTTATAAGTCATTACAAGTGGACAACATTATTATAAGACCAAGAATAACGATACCTTATAATGGTATATTATGCTGAGGAAGAGAGGCATATGTTAAACCGAATAATTAAACTAGTTATTCATGTGGCATCTTGTAATCAAAATATCTATATTATTATATATATATATATATATATATATATATATATATATTTGGGTGAATGGGATATTGTATGTCGTAGACAAAAATGTTATTATATTCCTTCTATAAACTAAATCAAATGTTTAGTGAAACTTTATTTTTTGCCTCAGATTTTCATATTGTGCTGCCAGCTTGAGTTGCATTTTAAATAATGAGCATGATTATCATGGGATCTTTAGGAGGATCATAATATAGGTAGAATACTAAAGCAATTTATATCATACTTTAAATTATTAACTCAATTTTTTCAATACCCCCCCTCCTTGATCTTAAATCAATGTTGGAATGCTCTGTATACTTGGTTAGGTAAGAAATAGTAAATGTATGAAGGAAACTATGTTTCTTATTTAGTGTAAGATAGAATGTTGAGTGGGTAGGCAAAACCTTTGTTGGATATTGCCCTCCCTAAGCTACGACCTTTCTGGACCAAACATATAAATTACTCTAATTAGTTTATTAGAAAAAAATGACTTATCATGGAGTCTTAACTTCAACATTTTGTAGTTCTTTTCCATTCAAAATCTCAAGCCATTCCTTATACTACATTAATACTTCAGATAGTATACTATTTATAATATATGACGTAGATGTGATATTAGGATTATATATATTATTTGGCCCTCATTAATAGTTAGCCATTATATTTATGTTTATAGTATTATATCTAGGGATATGTCATATGTGTGGTAATCGAGCATTTTGCATGTAAATTATCATACATTAATTGACTCGTAATAGGTATGCTATCTTACCAATACATTACCTAACTTATCTATGGTACATAATGGATAATAACATATGTCACTTGGACAAGTTTGGTAGACTTCCATTTTATTAAGATAAAACTTATGTTTTGTGATCAATCGTGGGAAACAAAGCGTAATATAGTTATAACACTAATATTAGTATGCAACTTAAATATATAACCTCAACGGGTGTATGGGGTCATATACCAAAGCTTATGACTAAAAGGGATGGTTACTTTTGAGTCTTAGAGTGTCTGAGGAACCAAAATAATAACCATAAACAAGTAATCTCTAAAAGTAGAGTTAAGATATCTAAAGGATATTTTATGGTAAAAATTTGGATGTGTATTATCTGACACTTCAAGAATAACTTGACAAATTGTTATTTATAGTAATAGAATCTGGTGAGCAATATATATTATGAGAGTATTAAAATATTCAAGTATGTTCAATATGATGTTATACCTAAGTGGTTTATATTCTAAATCATGTTGAGATATCCATATGATTATTGATGTCAGTTTGACTTAAGAAAAGTATAACTTGTATATAGGCAGTCTATTAACGTTAGTAATCAATCTGTTTAAACCAAATGTTTATCTTGTATAGGCACATTGGGTCATATGAGAATATCTATGGATATTAGGTTGTTAACTAGTTATAGGATTCTATAGAATCAAAAATTATAACCTTTTGGAACAACCTTTTAGAAACAAAATAAGTTACTAGAATGAAATAGCATAGCAGGTTTATGAGTTATCTGATTCTCTACTATTATTTTAAATGACTGCTTGAGAATTATATTTATAAAGCTGGTGGGTTGTGTTATTATTGTTTGTGTTATATACTTAAATCTACTTAAAGAGTGTAGATTATGCAGTCTAAGCCTAAGATATAATTGGATAGTATAGTCTGTACTTGTTTACCTATCTTTTAGGTTTGTGAGACTTTTGATTTTTTAAATCATAAGTTTGGTTATGCATAAATATGTAATTGTGAACTATGATAGTATAGGATGTCATTGAGTTATCTAGTATAAAAATATGTTATACCCAGATGATACATACTATATTTGTTATGTCCAGACCCACACCTACATAAATGTATGTGTGTTGGTTATTACTTTGAACCGTATGTTTAAAGATAATTAGTAGGACATCATGTTTGCATGCATATAACCTTGAGAGTGTAACAAACTCTAGGTAAGACTTTTATGTGTTTGTGGAAACTATGACTTGCTTTGTTACATCTAGTTGATTGAATATAAGTTATGGTTCCATGTATTCAAGACTACTTTATATGATTGATAGTAGAAAACTAATAGTTATGAATTAGAACACATGACTATGATAATATGGGTTATCATGGGGTGTAGTTATATGGAACTTATTATGGTAATGGGAGTATACAGTTAAATGTGTAATTTACCCGAATAATATAAACTGTAGTCATTATTTCTAGTATGAGTTAAATAATAATGTAAGATTCATTCATGCATTTGATGGAATAAATGTATATTGTGCTTATTCCTATGTTTAGCTTGTATTGTGATATGATTTATAGTTGGATGTAAATTATATGAATCTTTGAATTAAGTTATGTATAGTGAGACATTATCTTTTCATGTATATGATTTACATGTTGGTGTGATATCTTACAATAGAATGGGTTTTCTATGATATACTGCATGTATAGTTTTATAAACCATATAACACACAAGTATTAGCTTGTTGCTCTAGATTCTCATATCATTTATATCTACCTATCCATGAAGGGAAGGATATTCACTGATAGGGGATTATGTGGGGGATCGTTGGTCTATGGTTGGTGTGTAAAAGTGCTCAGATGATGATCTTTCTCCCCACAACAGTACTACATTTGAGACAACACTTGAGATTTCACAGATACTAGAGAGGCCAAAGAACTCATGCTCAAGGGAGCCTTGTATATTATTTTTGTAGATTGTGTTATATTGTATTCAGTTCAAGAAATATTTCATGTATAAACGTAATTGCCTATTTACTGTGGATTGACCAGTAGTGGTTGAGAATTATACTAGCAGTGGCTGGATAATTGTAATTAATTTCTATGATTGTATTATGATGTATTTTAATGTATTGATAATGATCAGTGAGTATTTGATGTCACATGCTTATTTATAGTTATTACTTTTGGAGTATTTTGACATAATCTGCTTAGATTCTTATGGTGTAATCTATTTATATTTAATATGTTTTTTAAAAAAAAACTTTCTCATATTTTTATGGTTATAACCCAGTGGGGTTGTTACACTTATGCTCAGATTATCTTATATTCTAATGTTATTTATGTACACTATATTGGATTATTATGCAGTTATCATATATGCTTCAACTAACACACATTTTGTAGATCTTTTTACTTTTGAGGATAGTTATTACACATGCTCAACAACTCTCCTCAAAAGAGTGGGCATTCACAAGGGTTTGTCATAGAGATCAAGGTCCTATATTATGCTCACAATATATTTTCACCACACAGACTCAATTAAAAAAAATAGACACAGGTAAACATGGTGAGAAAATAATGACCCATAAAGTAGTACCGTTGCACAAAATCAAACTAGGACACTAACACCCAAATTGGGACAATAGCTCCACATTTTTAAAAATTGTGCTACTATCCAAGACATGGCACTATTGTCCAATATCCTTAGTTTCATAAAAACCTAGATTGACCACAAAAGTACAATAGGTACAATATAAGTTTACACATATTTAGTTACAAATTTATCAATTTTTCTCAATTTTGTTTAGGTTCATACTAATTTAGTTTAGATTCATATCAGCTTACTCAAATTATGGGCATCATGTGTGGCATGATCATTCCCATATTCTATTCAGACACCCAGATACAATTTATTATAACTCAATCCAAAATGCATATGCTCATATATAAGATTTTGGGGCATGTGCATGGCACATTGTTTTCATATGCTCGCTTATACACTAATTGATTAGATGGAATGACAAATTCCATGTGATTATTTATGTTATATACACCCAAAATCATATTCCAAATTGCACACCACTTTCATGTCTTACTCCATCTGTAGTGGTTGACATTCTTGAGTGACCTAGATCTGCCTAATGTACCTAAGTGGCTGTAGAGCTGACATAGTTAGATATCCCAATTAGACATTTATTTTTACTTCATGCATTTTTTATTTTTGATGCATCTACTACAGATTGTGGGCAATGTTGGATTCATAGTCTACTTGAGTTCTTGAGCCACCTACATGAGAGGGTTGGACACACTATCAGTCCAATCCAAGTTATTCACAAGTCATGATCCATCAAGTAGGGGTGGGAAATGGAGTCAAAACTATATTGAGTTCTTGAGACACCCACACATGAGGATTGAGAAATACATCAACTCAATCCAAGATATTCATCGATTGATCATTATATACACGTACACATATAGGTTGTCACTAAGTTTATACATTGGTTCACATACCCAATGAGGTGTATTCATTGCTTTCATATCTCTTTACTCAGTCTTTAATCAACTCTACTTCTTTACTTAGTGATCATGTTTCACTTGTAGGACATACACTAGAGCATTATTCACATATTCAGACTTAGTTTCATGGGATTCACCTCTTAGGTAAGTCTAGGTACGCTTCTTCTTCCTTTATATTAGTCTTTTCACTTTGCTACATTTATAAAATAAAGTGGGGATAAATGTGATCACCCATAAGTGTTAATTGAGTGCGAAGGGTGATACTTGAGCCTACCTATCCCTAGCTAAGCCCTAGACCTATTTTAGAGCCTATTATCATACTTATCCAACCTTTGTGTGGGCCACATATTTCCCTAGTCATCCCTAAAGTAGTCCCAAACCATCATTTCCTGATCGTGGCCCTTCGTGGCTAGTGTTTTGCTAATTAGACACTAGTACCATAATAAGGACAATAACACCACATGGTGCTAGTGTCCCCAAAATGGCATCGATTTCCTTTGCCCTATCGTTTCCTAAATAGATATAGTTTTAAAACTAAAACTTCTTAGGGTTGGCCTATACCTCTTTTAGCACCCACACAAGTAATATAATAGTAAAAATACATGACTTTTAGCCCTCTAACCATTAAATGGAAATCAAATGTAAATTAAACATTCAAACTTAGAACAAGTTGAACACAATTAAGGTTATCAATCCTTACTCTACCCTACTTGTGCATACTACTATTTATAATAGTCCTAAGCTCGAGTTACCCAAATTTCCAGTCTCAAACACATTCAAAACACTCAAGGCCACTATCACACTAGCATCAATTGCACTTACACCAACACTTAGATGGAGAGAACTACATTGGGATTGATCCATCCTTAGAGTATTGGTATGTAGGTAACTCTCTTCGCAATGGGGTGTTGAGGATGTCTAGCCTACCCAACTAACAAACACACTTTTTAGCTCATGCTAGTCAAATACCCTAGCTACAAGTAAAATTAAGGTTTGATCACTAATTCAATCATTACAATCAAAAATACATGTTTTTATTACTTGTGCACATAGGAACAGACTTCAGATATCTAGACATAGGTGCTTATAAAAGCTCAAGACAATCCTAGATGGAGGACACTATCACCAATATTACGATACTACCACCACTTTTCCAATAATAATGTTATTAACCAATCATGGTGCTATTGTCCAAGAGGGGTTTCGACATCTTGATCTAGTTTATAACACTCAAACTAGCTTCCACATTAGTGTTTAGCACCCATGATCACCCATCTCAATTTTTTCTAGCTAAGTTCTTACTTGCAATATTTATTACTATTTTTAGAAAAGTCAAAGTTAGTCAATTCTATAATAACTTAGTTGTTGTATTTATTACATAGTATTTCTTTAATGTGGTCTACTTAGCTCTTTGACAAACATAGGATTTACATTCACCAAGTCCTAGAAGGTTAAAACATATACCTTTCATAGTGTACTTGATATGTTAAATACATAACATTTTGCAAACACATATGTTTAGTAACTAGTATGTTAGGTTCATGTTGGTTGCTTATATTTTTTCCAATTTTTCATTTTAGCATTTCCTTGAGTGTGTTTCTTGATTTTTATTATCTTGTATTATATTTCTTATTCGAGCATTTGAATATGTTGCATTGAGAATATGTTACATTTATTGTGGCCTTCGTGTCTATGCTTGCCTATTTTGACATCTGAATATGTCATTATTTGTTGTATGTGGGCATTTGAATATGTCATTCTATGATTTATCAACATTTAACTAAGTCATGGCCCTTCAATTTTGTGGCATTTAAACATGTCCCTTGTATTAGGTCTCATTGGACCATTTCCTATTGCTTTGCTTTTGGGTGCCCTTATGTGTGTGCTTGATTGCTTTTTGAGCTTGTACTGTTACTCTATAGACATTGCAATGATATACATCATGCATCTTAGGACTTGATGTGATCACATACTGTGTGTTTCAATGCTATATCTACCTAGACATGTTATCCTTATATGTCACATTATCCATACATAACTATTACAATAATCTTATCTTTTTGAGGTAAGGTAACTACCATAGTCTACTTCCCCTCACCTCAAAAGGTGGGGGCATATCAGTGAGGGCATATCATAAAGTTGTGGCTTCCACACTTTCACAATTTTAGATTACAGTGGGGGCATACCAAAAAGGTATGACCTCCACACTTATTAAATACTCAACATTTATAGATTATGGAGGGGGCATGTTTTTTTTCCTTGGTTCTTTGTAGATTGTATGTTTGAATTGTGTGCATAGGTTCATGATATTAGTGTGTAGCTCAAAACCTTAGGTCATCTAATTAGGTCATGCCACCTTGCAATAAAAGGGTTAGTGGGCTCAAGTGAATTCAAGCTAACCTCAAAGACACCTCTGCTAGTGAGTGTTGCCTATATAACCAAATAATTTGAAGAGGGCTCTAAACCAAGGTATTTTATCCCTTTATATGGGCTTCTATGTGGGAGTTCATATAGTGATCTAGCTTGTAACTTGGTAAATACAGCTCACGGGATACTCTTTGGATGCTTTAGACTTGTAAGAATATTACTTATATGAATGATATGGAAATAAGAAAGAATAGGGTAGTTTTTTAAGCTTGAGAAGTGTTTCAAAACATATGTGTGTTTAAAAAGTACAAAATATTGATTGATGATAATGAATGGTCAATGACTAATAATATGTCACCTTTTAAAATATTCTCATGTGAAGGTTAAAATAATACTATAGGCTGACCCATACATATCAAAATATTTTCATATTTGAGTGTTTGTAAGGTACAAACACTAGTGTCAACACTAATGTCCTAACCTAAATGAAAGTGACTGGGAGAATAGGAAGTTACTGAAGATTTGTAACTGATAGTGAAGGATATACATGAGGCTTTAAGCATATTTTCAACTATAGGTGATCTAGATAATCAGAATATTAGGTAAAAAATATAAGATAAGCATTTAAACATAGTGAGATGGTAAACATGAACCTTTCGGTAGTGGGAGGGTCTTAAACTGAAGGGTTGAGCCATGAGTGATATTTTTCAAGTGTACAAGACTAGTTTATCATATAAAATATAGATTTAGCATCTATGGAATAGCCTTTTGTATCTCAATGATTGATGCACGATCACTATTATCAAGTTGAAACTGATCATGGAGGGTAGGCCAGGTGAGATAATCTTTAGAATGTTTATAAAGGAGGATAATAATAACCTCAATTCCCTTTTTGAACAACCTTGAAATTATGACCCAAGGGACCATGACAAATGGAAACACCATAGTATGAGAGCATTGGAGACCACATTCTCCTTCAACTTACCTTGCAAATCCAAGGCATATATTCTATAGAGGGTAGCAATTTTCCTTTCTTAAAAAAACACGGATAGTTTATATAAATGTAAGTTCTCGTAATTTATTACTAAGCAAATTCAAATCATTTTGGGGGGTGCATGGGGCATGAAGAGGACAAAGATTTTTTAGGTTACTTTTATTTATAGGTAAACAATGTTATTTTTACATCATTTTGAAAGGTAAATTTGTAGTTTTACTTAGTTTTATTCATTTTATTATTTTGTTTTATGTCATTATATCTTTAATTGAATATTACATTTAATTTTCTAGATAGTTATAAGTTTTTTTTAAAAAACCAACATAATAGCCAATCAATTTATGCCTATGTGGTAGTTTGGTCTATTGGCCCCCAAAATCAATTGAGTCCCAAAGCAAACACATTCAACAAGTGAAAGGACGACCAATTTTAAATAACTAAGAAGTGCCACATGCAATATGAACCAATAACCTACACACTTACCTAAAACAAACTAGCATCAAAATAAGAATAAACCATTAGAAATCATGTTGACGCGTGTTAAATTATAAAATAATAGAATTAAGGTAAGTCAGAACACAAGGAACCAATAACCATGGAGGATGTAGGTGGAATGATGGGATTTATGATTGACAAAAGATCTTATTAGACAATTATGAAGCGATGATAGAAAATGGTGAGGGAGCTAGCCTTGGGGTAAGTTGGTATTCAAATGGAGAGGGCAAAAAATGCATTTACTACTAGTCGTTGTAATTGGTATATCCTACCAAAGAGAGCCCAAGATGGAGAATAAAAATAAGGTAGGCACCAATGAGAAAAAAGGGGGAGAAGAAAAGCATAGCAAAAAAATAGAATGACAACCACATGAGGAGAGAGTTGAAAGGATTTCCTAGGGAAAATATCATTAGAATGTATAGGGATAGAAATAGATGCTAATAGGAGTAATGTTAATCTAAAATATTTAAAGAGTACTTAGAGTGTTGATTTTAATACTAATTAGTCATGTATGAGTAACCCCAAAATTTTATGAACTAACTATTGTTGAATCTACAACTAGTGTTATGGTTGTGTTGTTTATTATGTGTTCTTCCTCACTTAAGGTGTTATCGTGATTGTAAGTTATTATGGGTATTAAGTATGAGTAATCCTACTAGCTAATACATAAACCCATGTTCTAATTAAATCCCATTGAATACAACCACCTCTAGCATACCCCAATTCCCCTCTCTCTGTACCTCAAGTGAGTGCGTAAAACATTTGTTAAGGTGTGGAGCTAAAAGCTTCACCAAAGGAGCGTATTGCAAAAGTTGCAGGTTTACACAGTCACCGACGTCGGTCAGGAGCGACCGATGTCGGTCAAGATCAGACCAGGAGATGCCAGCGTCGGTAGGAATCGGCTGACGTCGATCATAGGCAAACAGGCAGGAACCGACGTCAGTTACCTGTGCGTTCAGAAAGCTATTTTCGTGGACAGAACATAGTGTTTACATGTTAGGATTAAGTGATAGTCTTAAGTCCGCATCTCTATTATTAGTAAGACTGTTTAGAGCCCTTGATTAGGAGGTGCATCTGATGGCTGTAGTTGTATGCTCATGTTTCCTAATTATTATATAATAGGATAGATCTTCTTAGCTTATTGTATTGTATGAGTAATGTTGAAGAACAATACATAATTGTATATGTGAATCATTCCAGGTTGTTGGAGTTGATTGTAATTGAGAGAGAGAGCTCTTGAGGGAAAGAGATCTAGAGAGAGATCTGTACATCTGAGAGAGGTGTGGAAGAAAAGAAGTTTCTTCAATTGTATTCCTTCTGTAAAGATTTTAATACAAGTTTTCAGGGTGGTTTCTTGTATCTCTTGTTCTTTGCTATTTATCATTCTAGTTACTTATCATTCTGATTTAATTCCACGTTTATTGCTTTCATAAGTGTAATCAACATTGTTGGTTGATCCCCAACAAGTGGTATCAGAGCTCAGGTTGACTAACAGGTGTTTCAGATCTGGTTAGTGCGTATTGATTACAGGGTACTCACAGGGGTTTTTGCAGTGATTTCTGTTTGAGTGGGAGAAGCAATGGCAGAAGAAAGTAAACTGAGAATGGAGAAGTTCAATGGCAAAAATTATCAACATTGGAGAATGCAAATAGAGGATTATTTGTATCAAAAAGATCTATACTTATCGTTAGGTGGGATTGCAAATAAGCCCACAGACGTGGATGATGAAGAATGGGAAGTTCTTGATAGAAAGGCTCTGGGTCTATAAGACTGAGTCTAGCATCTACTGTGATATCTAATTTATCACAGGCAAAGACAACGGTAGAGTTAATGACTACTTTAGCAAATTTGTATGAAAAACCCTCAGCTTTTAATAAGGTATATCTTATGAAGCAGTTATTTAATTTGCGTATGCAGGAAGGTGGATCTATATCTAATCATCTAAATGATTTCCATGGAATTGTAAATCAATTAAGTTCAGTCAAAATAGTGTTTGATGATGAAATTAAAGCTCTTTTAATATTATGTTCTTTGCCTGAAAGCTGGCATAGCTTGGTAATGGTAGTTAGTAATACTGCATCTGCTTCAAATATTTTAAAAGTAGAGGATGTTATTAGTGTGATCTTGAATGAAGAAATTCGCAGGAAAAGCACAGAGGAAACATCAGGGAATGCTTTAAGTTTTGAGAGCAGGGGAAGGAAAAAAGAGAAGAGCAACAAAGGGAGATCAAGGTCTAAGTCAAAGGTGAGAGGTAGATCCAAATCCAGAAATGGCAGGAAGCCACAATGCTGGAATTGTGGAAAGATGGGGCACATAAGCAGAGATTGCTGGTCAAAGCCTAAGGAGGACAATCAGCACGAAGGAAAAGAAGAAGCAAAGGTTGTAGGTATTGCAAAAGATGCTTTAATATTCTCTTTGCATAATAATATAGAATCTTGGGTTTTAGATTCCGGTGCATCTTTTCATGCTACCTCCAATAGAGAATATTTTAGTGAGTATGTCCATGGAGATTTTGGAATAGTGTATTTAGGGGATGATGAGCCTTGTAAAATTATTGGCAAAGGAAAAGTGCAACTGAAAATGTAGAATGGCAACACATGGGTGTTGAGAGACGTCATGCATGTTCCCATCTTGAAGAGGAATTTGATTTCTACAGGAAAGTTAGGGGATGAGGGTTGTACAGTAACTCTCACAGCTGAATCTTGGAAGGTGACCAAGGGTGCACTTGTAATGGCCAAAGGTAAGAGAGTAGGTACTCTCTATTTATGTAATTGTGTTACTAATAATTCTCCTTCTGTATTATCTACTTCAGATGTGGATGCAAAATTGTGGCACTCTAGGCTCGGCCACATGAGTGAGAAGGGAATGTCCATTCTTAAGTCAAAAGGTAAGCTTTCAGATTTGAAAAGCATAGATCTAGATTTTTTTGAGCATTGTGTTTTTGGAAAATAATAGAGAGTGAGTTTTCTCAAGATTGGGTCAACAAAGAAGAAGCATAAGTTGCAGCTTGTTCACACAGACGTGTGGGGACCGGCTCAGGTTGCTTCTATTGGAGGATCACATTACTATGTTTCGTTCATAGATGATGCTACAAGAAAGGTATGGGTCTATTGTATTAAGAAGAAATCTGATGTATTTGAGACTTTTAAGATTTGAAAATCTATGGTTGAGAATGAAACATGCAAAAGATTGAAGTGCCTGAGATCTGACAATGGTGGTGAGTTCTGCAGCTACAAGTTCAACTGGTATTGTTATATGCATGGAATCTGGAGGCAAAGGATGGTTCCAAGGACACCTCAGCAAAATGGAGTTGCTAAAAGTATGAACTGAACAATCATGGAGCGTGCAAGATGTATGAGATTGCATGCTAGTTTGCCCTTAGAGTTTTGGGTAGAAGCTGTTGACACTGCAGTGTACCTGATTAACAGAGGACCCTCTACAGCTCTGGATGGTGGAATTCTAGAAGAGGCATGGACAGGTAAAAAGGTAGATCTCTTATTTATCAAAGTTTTTGGTTGTGAAGCCTTTGTGCACGTTGATAAGGAAAATAGAAAGAAGTTGGATGCTAAGTCTATGAGGTGCACATTTATTGGCTATGGCTCTGATGATTTCGGATTCAGGTTTTGGAATCTAGGAACTAACAAGATAATTAGGAGCTGTGATGTTGTTTTCAATGAAAAAGTGATGTATAGTGATCAACTGAAGAAGCTAAATGAATCTGGGCAGAGCAATAAAGAATTGGAGGAGGTGACGGTCCAAAATGAGCTCGCGGGAAAAATTAATCACAGACAGGAAAACACAGAGACTGACGTTGGCCAAGCAGGAACCGACGTCGACAGGATAGAAACTGATGTCGGTCATACAGTGACCGATGTCGGCCAAGAAGGAACTGATGTCAGTTAGCCAGAACCGATGTCGACCAGTTACAGGCCTGGAAGTGACTGAGGTCGGTCACTGTCAGAGAATTTGGGCAGACAACGTGTTGTGAATGAGTCTCAGACGCCCATCAGGAGATCAGAAAGGGTAAGTAAACCTCTAATTCGATATTCCCCTTCATTATTCTATTTATTGCTAACTGATGGTGGAGAACCAGAGAGTTTTGAAGAAGCAATATAGGTAAAATCTAATAATCAGTGGGAGTGTGGCATGGTTGAGGAAATGGAGTCCTTGAGAGAGAACCAAACATGGGATTTGGTTGAGTTGCCAGCTGGTAAGAAGACACTGAAGAACAGATGGACCTACAGATTGAAGGAAGGCAAGAATGGACAGATGAGATATAAGGCCAGGTTGGTAGTGAAAGGATTTGCACAAAAACCAGGTATTGATTTTGGTGAGATTTTTTCTCCTGTTGTTAAAATGACTTCTATACGAACTGTACTGTCTTTAGTTGCTATTAAGGATTTGCATCTTGAGCAGCTTGATGTTAAGACAATGTTTCTTCATGGAGATTTGGATGAAAAAATATATATGGATCAGCCGGAAGGATTTGAAGTCAAAGGTAAGGAGAAGTTAGTGTGAAGATTGAAGAAAAGCTTGTACGGCCTCAAGCAAGCTCCTAGACAGTGGTATTTGAGATTTGACAGGTTTATGACTGAGCATGGCTACAGTAGGTGTCAATCTAACCATTGTGTGTATTTTAAGAGATTGGATAATGGTAGATATATTATCTTGTTGTTGTATGTAGATGACATGCTGGTTGTAGGATCACACATGCAGGATATCTCTGAGCTTAAGGTGAAATTAGCTCAAACATTTGCCATGAAGGATTTGGGAGCAGCAAAGAAAATCCTTGGTATGAGCATCAAGAGAGACAAGAAAAATCACAGGTTGATTTTGTCTTAAGAGGATTATGTGAACAAGGTGTTGAAACGGTTCAATATGCAGGATGCAAAACCGGTAAGCACACCTTTGGCTGGACATTTTAAGTTGAGTAAAGAACAATGTCCTAATTCACATGATGAGGTAGAGTACATGAGTAGAGTTCCATATTCTTCCGCAGTAGGGAGTTTAATGTATGCAATGGTTTGTACTAGACTAGATATTGCCCAAACATTGGGAGTTGTAAGTATATGGCCAATCCAGAAAAGGAACACTGGAAAGCAGTTCAGTGGATCCTTAGATATCTAAGAGGAACCAACAGTAGACATTTCTACTATGGAGGTTTAGATACTTCTCTACATGGTTATGTAGATTCAGATATGGCAGGTGATTTGGATGGCAGAAGAAGCACCACAGGTTACGTTTTCACTGTTGGTGGAACGGCGGTTAGCTGGATATCAAAGTTGTAGAAGGTTGTTGCCTTGTCAACTACAGAAGCAGAATATATTGCAGTCACAGAGGCTAGCAAAGAGATGATATGGATGACACAGTTCATGGAAGAGCTTGAAAAGGAGCAAGAGAGTTATAGATTATACAATGATAGTCAGAGTGCAATTCATTTGGCTAAGAATTCAGCCTTTCATTCAAGAACAAAGCATATACAACTTAGGTACCACTTCATAAGACAGGTATTGGAAGATGGTGAGTTGAAGCTGGAGAAGATCCATACAGATAAGAACCCTGCTGATATGTTAACCAAGCCGGTTACAAAGGAGAAGTTGAATCTTCATTCAACTTCTGTTGGTCTTCATGATTGAGTTGAAGATAGAGGAGCTAGAAGATGTTGCTGTACAGGTACTGGTGCAGCTGTTTATCTCCAAGTGGGAGATTGTTAAGGTGTGGAGCTAAAAGCTTCACCAAAGGAGCGTATTACAGAAGTTGCAAGTTTACACAGTCACTGGCGTCGGTCAGGATCAGACCAGGAGATGCCGGCATCGGTAGGAATCAGCTGACGTCGGTCACAGGCAAACAGGTAGGAATCGATGTCGGTTACCTGTGCTTCCAAAAAGCTATTTCTATGGACAGAACAGAGTGTTTTCATGTTAGGATTAAGTGATAGTCTTAAGTCCCCATCTCTATTATTAGTAAGACTGTTTAGAGCCCTTGATTAGGAGGTGCATCTGATGGCTGTAGTTGTATGCTCATGTTTCCTAATTATTATATAATAAGATAGATCTTCTTAGCTTATTATATTGTATGAGTAATGTTGAAGAACAATATAGAATTGTATATGTGAATCATTCCAGGTTGTTGGAGTTGATTGTAATTGAGAGAGAGAGCTCTTGAGGGAAAGAGATCTAGAGAGAGATCTGTACATCTGAGAGAGGTGTGGAAGAAAAGAAGTTTCTTTAATTGTATTCCTTCTGTAAAGAGTTTAATACAAGTTTTCAGGGTGGTTTCTTGTATCTCTTGTTCTTTGCTATTTATCATTCTAGTTACTTATCATTCTGATTTAATTCCGTGTTTATTGCTTTCATAAGTGTAATCAACATTGTTGGTTGATCCCCAACAACATTCTTACGTGCTATGTCAGTGTAGGAGATGATTTGATAAATGTTGAGGAACATGAGTGACTAGATGCACTCAATAATTATAGAATAGACACATAATATTTTGGTTTCAATATTGGGATAGGTCAAATTTATTTTTTTTTATGGTAATTGAAATGTACATGGTAAATTTGGTAATGGTTGGCTAAATATTCAATGTGTATTAGATGCTTGAAAGGAAAGGGTAAAGGAGGGGTGTGATCAGTAAATAATAGGTGGCTAAGCTTCAGTACGGAGATGCCACATGAATGATAATTCATAAGGTGTAGATATAATGAAATTTGGTAAAAGGTGATGGCCAAACATGACCCGAGGGAGATGGGAGACCCTAATTTGAGTAATTTTGAGAGGACCCCCATAGAATGGGAGAGGCATGAGGATGACTCTATTGCAGAGGAGATGCACCCCAAGGGAGAAGACATAAGTGTCATGGAGTTAATATGAAATCATGAAGAAGGAACTAGAGTGATTGAAGGTGATGGGATATGGAAAGAGGTTGTAGGAGGAATGCTCGATGTCTTCATACCTGAAGTGTATGCTCATGCTTCTCACTCAAAATTAGAAGAGGTTCAAGATCCATTGAATCTAAGAGAGATAGTAAAATTAATTTATCAAGGGAGGGAAGGAAATCCCTTATAACAAGTGTTGCCTAAGATACTACTTAAACCCATGATAACATAATTATTACAGACATTGCAACAACCAAGTATGTTTGGTATGTTATCATTGGGAGAAGCCTCAACCCTTGGTTGGATCAACTCAAGGAGGTGTCATCACACTATTGATTATAGTGAGTGGTGGAAGTTTACCACCAGTAAGAGAAGGTCAATACTCATGTGTGTTCTAGGAAATACACATATAGTGTAGGCCTCATTTTAACCAATTAAGTAGACCATCCAAACACTAGTTGCACTGGTGCCTACACAACAAATTTAATATAGCATGGCTTTGATTTTACCTAAATATTACATAATAGATAATGTCATGGAACTTGTGCATAAATGCAAACTCATCTAAAGAGCTAGTGGGATAACCCAGTTGGAGTAGAAGGTGCACCAATTTGCCATCACGCTTCATTATTGCATGTAGACCTGGTGTCGAAAGCTTGACCCAAACCAAAAAATTATTGATTATAAATTTTTTAAAGTAACATTTCTTAGAGACTTTAATATCCCTAAATTTGAGCAGTAGAGTATTTTTGTGCTCAAATACATCAAACAAGAGAATATGAATTGTTTTCAAGCCTATGATTCATTATTTAAAATTTTGATATTGAAACTCTCATATGTTATTCACATAGTGTAACATGCCCGTTGATTCATCAACAGGCTAACTACATTGATTCAACATGCCCTCTCCATGATAATGTTCATTAAACCTGGAGAATCACTAGAGGCACCACTGAGAGTTGAGGTTGTTGACATAATAGACATAGGAGTAAGCCTAACCATAGAGGCACATGTCACATTGGTAGAATCATTACTATAACATATTCTAGCTATCTAGACACCTAGTGCATGTATTAGTTTATGGTGTATCGATTCCAAGGTGGAAGGGCACAATCAAAATAATTTCCCTAGGAGAAGCACACAAGATGTGACGACTCTCCAGGAACTTTATCAAAAAGATCACAATGTGCATAGTTTCCATCTTCTTCAATGCATTACCTAGATAAATGTCTCCTTATATTTTAATATCTACAATGCCCCATCCCAAAATAAAGTAAATTGTCAAGTGATAGGCACCCTTAATGAGGCGTAAGACTTGGACGTGCATCAAGTTAACATAAGACCATCTAAATAAGGATATAATGGACAATATAATCAACATTACAATGTGTCTATTGCACAAAGTGGTAATTATAAGTAGTAACAAGGGAACTAAGGTCAATGGGGAAGGAGCTTCTCATTACACTCATGTTATAAGTGTGAGTCAATGGTCCACTACCAATACAAATACCCTTACTACCAGACTTGTGCCTATTGTCAAAAATAACACAAGGTAGAATAATGTCTATACCTATGTGTAAAACTTACATGCTATGATAATCCAATGAAAGGATCAAGGATAATATGTTGAGTACATGTTCTGAAGTAGAGGCCTTTGAAGGGGTGGAAGAAGAATACTATTGGACCCACAATATAAACTTGGCACATACACCCTTTGTCCACTAAGAACAAATATCAATGCTAAGAATCCATGCCCTGCATAACACATGACAAGTAAAGATCTTATGAAATGTTATTAATGTCATCTAAATTCTCCAAGAAGAACTCTAGTTACCTCATGAATAGGAAGAGAGGACCTAGGAGGAGCTTCAAGCATGTCATAATCTATTAGAAAACCTAACATAAGTTGTCTCTCTCCTTTAAGTTGACAACATGGTCCTGATGCTCAGATACCTATTGGCCAACTATACAAGAAAGTGCATAACATAACCCTACCTTAAATCATGAAGGCCTGAGAGAAAAGTGAAACCTTGGATGCAAGCTATGATTAAGAGTTGCTCATAGATGTAGACATTAAAAGATGGTAAGTCTGTAACCTGCTAATCAACACATGTTTCAATGTTAATGTACTTATCGAAAATGTGTAATCTGATATTGTATCTTCACCCCATGTTCTGTTCATGGTAGGAAACACCTATGTGTACCCTATTGGAATGTTACAAAATGTTGACATCATAATCATGGATGTCAAATTATGCACTGACTTTGAGGTAATTGAGTTGGTAGACATAGATTATTACCCAACCCTACTTGGTGTAGAGACCCCATTATAGCTACAAATGGCTTTCGAACAGATTTCAAACCGATTTCTACTAAACATTGTAAATTAAGCCTAAGAATCACTGAACGTCCTAGTTTCATCTGCACATCATTAATTAATGTTCAAAATCATGTTGAGACATTCCTATTTTGGGTATTCTACCATATGTAACAATAACCTCTCATGGATTATTCCTCAGTCACCTTGTGATGTAACAACTGGCAATTTAGCCTATGGACCCATTAAGTGAGGCAATTGATCAATTCTTAAAAGAGATAAAATGATAATCAAAATGAGTCAACCAATTAAACTAGATTAAATAATTAACTAAATTATCCATTTTCAATTAATGAATATCTAAAATTGGAAATTCAAAAATTCAAAATATCAAGCTTCTTCATCATTGCCTTTATGAATTGTCAAGCTCTCCCAAAATATCTAATTTGAGAGCCATGCCTATTAATTGAAAATCATAATTACATGTATCCTCCTTAACTCAATTGAAGTTAACTTTATCTCACCTAAGGTTAGTTTGAACTCATTCCATGCTTAAACTCTAACCTAACTCAACTTGACTAAGAGTTAACTTTGGAGGCTATAAATACAAGGCCCTACCTATTGCTCAACAAGCTTTTTTAATGCAATGTTATTATGCTAAAATACCTCCAAGAAGCTCTTTTGGTGTAAATTTATTATGCTCAAATAGATGCAAGAAACCTTTCTAGTAGTTTTACCATGTCAAATTCATAAGCCAACAAGCCAAACCAAGGTGCCAAGGAGAGGTGGCACAAATGGAGCTTCATTGACAAATATTTCTTGATGCACAAAGCTGAGTAAGCCACATCAACAAGCCATTTTAGAGATACAAGAAAGGTAAAAGGATGATTTATTTTGTTTTCTAGTTGTGTTTTCATTGTATGCTTGTTACATATGCTCTCCCTAGTGTCTAGGCTAGAGGTGGTAGTGTTTAGTGTGTTTATTTTCTTGACTAACACTATACTAATCTCCCCTCTATAGATTCCTTGTTCACATGATGGCATGCCCAGTGGGACCATGTATCCCACAAGCATGAATGGAGTATCTTGGGAGCCTTTTGGAGCCAAGAATATTTCATGATAGAGCTTAAGTTCTTAATTTGTTGCTAACTTTTAAATTTTTTCCCTTGTGACTACATATTCAAGAAATCATGACTATGTAACTACAAATTTGATGAGGTAAACTACAAAATCATTAGTTGAATCTATGAATTTATCTTATAAAACTATGAAATTGCTCTGGTTTATCCTCGACTCTATGAAACTATGAAATCAAGCTTGGAAATGGTGAAATTGATGAGCAAACTGTGAAATCCTCCTACAAAAAAAGGGGTGCTTTTCATTGCTTATTTTAACTAACTCCAAAACTATTTTAGGTTAGTGAATTTGTTAATTTTAGTAGCAAAATCATTATTTTTAACAACAAATCATCTTTAAGGGGAGTGAAATCACATTTTTAGGCTAAAAATTCATTCTGCTTAGTTATGAATTCATCTTGTGCAGTAACAAAATCTTTTTTGATAACAATGAAATTATTATAAAATAATGAAATTATCCTTGTGTTTTTCTGTGTTTTCTTGCAGGTTTCCCAAAATCAAAAAATGATTGCCTAAACTATGAAATTATTTGCATGAACTATGAATTGTTTGATTGAGTAGCGAAATCATCAAACTGAGTTGTGAAATCATTCAGAACCCATAAAATCACTCACTATGAGTTTTTAAGCAATCTATTTTGACTATGTTTTTATGATAGAACAATTTTGTAGTTTATAGTTCACTATGTTTTTGAGCTAATTTTCAAGGATATCACTTTTGTTAAGCAACAAGTAAACCCACTAACACTTTATGCATGACCCAAAGGCCAAGGAAAGATGTTTTTTTAGCACTTTAATTAGTTCAAAGCACATTTAAATTTGGTGTTTAAAATAATTTACTTGACTTATTTTCATTTTTCAAATTTCACAACACAAACAATGCCAAGGAGCTAAACTTCATATCATATTTTCACTTGGTGCTTTAAAAATGAACCTAGACTCTAGTTAAATGCTCATAAGAGTTTTCATTCTTATGATTATTTTTGTGTTTATTTTTTGAGCCAAGTGTAGCATGTATGCTCTCCCCCCATCCATTTTAGGGAAATTAGGTGATAAAAAACACTTCACTTATTACCTGTCACTTTGTCCAATAACGTGGAAAGAAAGTTGCTAAGGCCCTCCCCAAAATCTGAGTGATTTGGGTGATCCCAAAATGATCCTAAAGTCCTTCAACTCAATTTTTATTTCATGCATCTTGGTTCATGGGTGGGAGTTCATCACCTCCCCATGGATTCTCTATGGAAGTGTTGACCTGTGAATTCATCTCCTAGATTCACTTCAACCCCACTCCATGATAGAGGTATATAAATTGAGGTTGACTTATTGATATGCGTGTTTGAGTGGTTAAACAAGCTTTGTTAGTAAGAGACTACCTCAGAATGTAGGCTTACCTCAAACATGGCACTACACTAAGCAATTTATAGATGTACTTGTTATGAAAATATAATGCATTTTCACAAGAAGTTAGTTAATGTAAATACAAATGACATGTTGTGCCCTAGTGTTAACTACACATATGGGACCATTTAGAATGTATGAACATTGATAGTTTTTAGACAACCCCACTTGACATAGATATACAGTCAATACAAGGTGGGTAGCCTGAAGTTCCATGTCATTGTATGAACTCTTGAGAGAAAAGGGTGCCTAAAAACCCTACTTTTCATGTCCATTTTAATTTTTGGATTACCAACATAATTTCCTCTCAAGAAAAAGTATATAGACAAATTTTGATATTATGAAGCCACCTTGTTAGTTTTTAGGATTATGATGATACACCTAGGTGTTTTTGTCATTTTTTAAAAATTTACTTACATTGTCTTGAGTCAAAACTATTTGTTTTTTATACCAGGTTTAAAATAAGTCATGTTTGTACTTCACTCTCTTGTTGGAAGACATGTTATGCTATCCGTTTAACACCACATTTTGCCTTAATCATTTTGTCAAAATTTTATGTGTATGTGTCACTTGTTTGAAAGGGGCATTTTTATACTGCCCATTTCATTCCAAGTCTTTTACTTAGAGTTTTTGAAACAAAATATTTATCATACCTTTTGAGCAAGAGAGTGTTGTTACGTTTCTCACATTATTTCAAAGACTTATTACCTTGTATCCAATTGTAATTTCAAAACCACGTGTGTTTTCTTAGTCTATGCCTAGTATCATTATTCCATCCATTTTGGTCTAGATTATTGTCTATTTAAGTGCCAGACCTTACAAATCAAGTTCAAAATTGGTCTTGATAAGTTTAAATTTAAACATTGATTGGTTTATGCATGTGCCTTGTGTAATTTTGGCTTAGACATTTATCTCTTAAATTTGGGTTGTGTAACTTATACTAATTCCTTACTCGATTTAAAGACTATTTTAGTACCTAAATTTTAAAAGTGATATATCTTCCACGTGCCTAAGGTCCAATGTATTTTGTCAAACGTCAAGCTTATGTTTGAATCTAAATGGCTAGTTTGAGTCAAAGTATTTCAAATTTTTTAGATTAATTATCTTGCCTTTTAGACCTAGTTTGTGCCAACTTTAGC